>CM041296.1:94057558-95268808 GCA_023052935.1 Piezodorus guildinii
ATTTTCGAAATAAATTTTATTTTATTTTTTTCCACTGGCGCGACAGACAGTGTAGGCTCTTGGCAGCGTGATGTAATCTGCTAGGAGAATACACTCATCACGTTTCTGGATGAAATTTTATAATGTATGGTCATCACTCTCAACGCCTTTTTTTGAGTTTTCACTAGTTGGCTGACGGGTATACCAGGGGGAAAATCTGTGAGTGAATCCCAATTTAATTTAATGCTTGAAAAATTACTGGGATTCGAACTCCCAACCATTAGCGTGAGAAACTAGCGTCGCTAGCCACTCAGCCACGGGCTCCCATACATTTATGTATAAAACAATAAAATTGTCGATACTACATTTTTAATACAAATTTCATCTACATCCATATAGTACTTACTTTGAAAAAAAAAAAAGACTTTATTTTTATTAAACGCGATTTAACCCATCGTGGCGCATCTTCGTGTTTATAAAGAATGAAACTATTCCCAATTATTTTAAATTTTAATCAGATATGATTCTCAGTATAATTTAATTACAGTTTGAATAATCAAGAGAGCAAATAGGCCTCTTTCTTTAGGGAAACTAGAAACGAAATTTAAAAATAGAAATACATTTTAATTTTGATGCTTATAAATAAAAAAACCTGGAATTGTGAGGAAAATATAAAGATTTGTTACTTATTTGTACTATAAATTTCAAGCTTTCAAATTTCTTAATAAAAGTGGTATCGTTTTATAAATTAATATTTAAATATTAATATTACTAAAATATATATATATAATAAAACCAAATAAAAAATATATTTTAAATTTTAGCTAAAAAGTCCTTTAATGAAGTTGTAGTATTCAATTATCTAACTTAACTGTTCAGTGTTAGGATTCTTTTTCATTCTATAGAGTAGACGTTTTTAGCTTTTCCCGTTATTTCATTAAATATTCTCCGGTTTCCATTGACCTTATACAACGTTTGAAGTTGTACGTTGGCGTTATAATAAAGAGAGACTTGGCGTCTGGGTCATATAAAACTGTAGCTGACCTTTGCATAATTCTTGCTAAACTTTATTTTATATGCATCTGGAATTTCTATCTCAATTCTTTTTTTTTTTTTTGAATGATTAATGATAGTAAATAACCAACATAAATAAATTATGTTTAAATTTTTACTTTCTGAGTGTTATTTTCTTAAGTAGTACTTACACAAACATTTATAATCTGAAGACATCATCTATGAATTATCAGCTAAAAGAATGATCTGATATAAGTATATACATGAAAATCCCTTAAATGGTAGTTAGTCTTTAATTATCAAAAGTTTAGATACATTTTTAGCATTATTAATAGAATATCAAACATACTGTACTATTAAATTCTATGCTATATTACCTATTTGTTTATGTTATTTGCTATGATAGGAGGTTTAAATGTTGTAAAAATATCTGGTATAATCCGAAATGAGGATGATTTTTATAATTGACAAAATAAAACTGTTTATTATATATTTTTTTCACATTTCTAAAATAAAATTCTCTAGTTTTCTAACTCAACTAAACAAGTAAATATGTAAGAATATCTTTCTAATTTTACTTATTTTTTTTTTTTTTGTCTGTGTTATTTCATTCCCCTTTTAAAGTTTATATTACGGTCAGAAATCCTAGCAAAGCATAAAGTTGCCTATACCTTAACAGACTACCTGTCCATTTCCATAATACCTTTAGAAATCTTGGTGTCGTCTTCGATTAATTCCTTTCATGGATTAACCATGGTTCCTGTATCATTCGCAATTCCTTCTCTACTTTTAAACTATTTTTCAAGATTGCGTGAGGAACTGCCTTTCAATGTTCATCGGCTCCTTGTCTCTTCCCTCGCCTTCCCCCAGTTTGACTATGGCTGCCTGGTGTTCGGTGGGTTGTCTGGCGGAGTTGAGATGGTAATAGAAAGACTTATGAAATATTTCATTAGATTCATCTTCGGAGTCCCCAGGCCCTCCAGCGTCTCCGACAGGTATGCCGAGTTGAAGTGGCTCAGTTTCTAGACCACAGTTTTTCCTGAAAGTATTCCTATTTCGCACTTTCAGTACCAAAATTCCATCCTAAATTCTTGACCTACTCATCCCTTGTTCTTCGGTACATTCGTTTAACCCAAGATCCATGTCTTGAAAAATATCCTTTACTTTACTTTCTACTTACACATATGTTTATGAGTATATTAACATATATTGTATATTACCATATACAATGTATTCACTACTTTTATAAATAATGTAAGTAGTAGTTGTTGGTCGTACAAGTAATCGTATACACTTCTTACACAAACAAATATAAGTATAACCTTAAGTTTGTTTCCGTGTTAGACATAAGACTCATTTTTTGTACTTTACTGTTACTCTTAGGGGACTGAAGGTCCCGGAATAAAATTAACTTTTCTTTCTTCAAAAATAAAATAATAAAAAATATCAATCGCTCTATTTTACAGATTTTTCGTCACATCAGTGGTTACCAATATTAATTTTTTCGAGTGGCTCAAATTATTATAGACCAATTATTAAACTTATTTGTCAACTAATCTCTTCTTTAACAATTTCAGTCTTACATACACCTTTGTAATTTGTGTTTTTTTTTGTTTTTTTTTCGTAAAATGTGTTCTTTATCAGTTACACGATTTTAAGATAGATTCATTGCGTGGATTTAACAGATTCTGCCGCTTAGTGAGAACGGCGCTTCGGTTATGCATAACCCATAATTGACGCATAACAAATAATTTTGGAAAAAAGTATATATAACTCAATTTTCAAAACCTCTATCACATTGAAACATAAGGAGAGTAATAGAAATATTTTTGTATCTCGGAATCTGACGAAATTATTAAAATATTATTATAATATTGTTCATGTTTGAATAATCTATAGATAGGGTGGACCATGACATGTCGAAAGAAATTACTATAATATTTTAATAAAACATTTATGACAATTAAATAAGAAAGCCTTTATTTGTAACTAAAATTGAATACATTTGAGGAAGTTGATCGACTATTTCCATCTTGCATACTCTGGTCTTAATTACTTCTCTAGGGAGTTCATTCGTTTATTATTATTTTTTTCTACTTTATTAAATTCTCCAAACTATGTTATATATTTTTTCCTTAAACATTCTGTTATTTTTTTTTTATTGGCATTCAATAACATTTGATTTGTAACACCATGACCTATCCACAGATTTTTGGCTGTCTTGAATATTATAACCCTCCATCAAACCTTTTGTTAGCCATATTGTATGGCCGACCCCGTTGCCATATTTACTGATTGCAAAATGAAAGAGCGCTGTTCTGGCAATAGCACTAAAGGGCTGATGATTTAAGCTGATTAGAAGTCGAGCTTAACTGGAGCACTGTTCCACAGAGGCAGGAATAATGAATGGCTTTTCAACTGGCTTAGAGCTTAATTAAGTTAATAATTTCCACGTATTTTAATTATTAGTTCAATTGTTCGTTATTCAAAATAAATAATTAATAATAATCAATTAATAATGTATTACATGAGGGTTTATTTGGGAAGAAACAAATATTTTGACAAGGGACATGTGCCTCTCTCAATGTCTCAATAGGATACAAAACCATTCATTACTCTTATCTCAAGAACCTCTCTCTCTCTCTTTTCTCTCTCTCTCTCTCTCTCTCTCTCTCTCTCTCTCTCTCTCTCTCTCTCTATATATATATATATATATATATATTATATATATATATATATATATATATATATATATATATATATATATATATATATATATATGAAGCTGTCCTTGACCTCCTCGATATTTCTGCCCCAGGTAGTCCTCTCTGCAGCATGTGCTGTGCTCTTTCCTGCTTTTCTTGGGTCTGAAAGACATTATCTTGTCCCTTCTGGAGTGCTCCTATATAATTTTAAAGGGCTCCTGCTACTTTCCATTTTAAGTGCCCGATCCACTTCATTCTCTGCAACCTGGCGAAGTTTGAAATGCTCATATCCTGGTATTCTGCGTACAGTTCCACATTCCTGAGCAGACGCCACATTTCATTTGCTTGTCCGAGTCCTCTTATCGGCATATATTCCCGATAATCTGAAAAGACGGTGGCCTCGAGACCTTCTGACAAAATAAACACTGAAGTGCTCCCTCTGGGTAGGTTCTTCTCAAGATTTTTTTAAGCCAATTTTCTGTAAATAGCGTATTTAATTGTTGTACTGTGTACAGTTGCAAATTTCAATGAAATAATTAAAAAAATTAAATAAATTTTTTTTTATCCATAGCGAATGTATATACACGTATAATATTTATTTATTTTAATATTCCTTGGATTGATTACGACTCTATTATAGTAGTTGAAGTAATTGCTTAAACAAATTTTAATTTTAAGTTGGAATAATATTTTTAAATACTTTAGTCAGGTGAATATAATATTTTATTTTTTTTATTGTTAGAACAGAGGGCGGTGTTGTTTTATATATACAGCAGTAGTGTAACACGATAGTCCACATGTTCTCTGGATCCTGGGCTCGACTTGCTGTGACAGAATATTATTTATAATGTTATTCAGTCGGGGGGGGGGGGGGAGGAGGGAGGCGTCCTTAGGGTTTACAGACCCTCCAGGGGCAGACCCAGCCTTTTTAAAGTGGGTACCCAAATTAGAGGAAAACCTGGCGGCCGGACGTGATTAAGACCTCAATCACCTAAGATTAAGACACCAATCGGCCTAGATACAGTACGAATCTCTATATATGTACTGTGACCAAAACCCTTCATAGATTGTAGAGGTAAAGGGTTTTTTTTGTTTTGTTTTCATGGTCAACTATCAAAACATCTCTCGGAACACGGAATGTGATATAAAACAAGAGGGTTCAGAGTATAATAGGAAAATTCTATCGATAAATGAGGAAATTAATTAAAAGAAAATATTTAATTACTAACTTCACTTGTCGCCCACATTTTCATTTATTCGAACAGTCATGTGTAACAAAGTAATAATGAAAGTATTTTAATTATTTTTACAATTCAAAAAGAATTGTCTTAATTGTCGTTATTGTTTCTAATTCGGTTAATTCTGTGAACATACACACACACACACACACACAACATATATATTATCCATCCTGTTAAACAAATTACATATGAAGTATTTAAAAAAAAAGAATTCCTAAACATGGTTTTTTGGGTGTGTCCTTGGACAGTGTACAGGTCGGATACGAGGGCTTTGCAAGACTGGTACCGATGATTGAGCGATGACGTATCATTGAGAACACCCCATCATCACTATGAATTATTCATGGAAAGCTTAAAGCCTTCTCCCTTCGCCTATCCTATTCTCCCTTCCAAGCTCACTGTCCCACTTCTTTTCAATCTTTATAGTGGTGAGACATGGGGTACTAAAGCCTTTATCCCTTACAATCGAATCACTTAAATTTCTAAAAAAGGTTTAATAGAGAATTCCATACCCGTGGTGAAAATCAGTGGGTCTTATTATTAGGATCTCTATAGAAATTATTCAGATTTACGATTTTCTCATCATTGTCGTAATCGTTCTTTTGGTTGAATATTTGTTCGATAAATATTAGGCCGTTCTACAAAAGAAATCATAGATATATATTTGTTAAAACAATTTATTTAATTTCCAGTCATCGCAACGTTTCAGCCTCTAGGGCCATTCTCAAGCTTCATGCATATCCATGTTACATATCAATTCATTTCACCGCTTATCAGCAGCGTCGTCATAATTTTTAAAAATATCATTTTTCAAAAATACTCAACAGTTTTCGGCCGTCTTATATGACGGCATGAGAACACCTATAAGAGGGCCGAAAACTGTTGAGTATTTTTGATATTTTGATAAAAAAAATGATATTTTTAAAAGTTATGAAGACGCTGCTGATAAGCGGTGAAATGAATTGATATTTAACATGGATGAAAATGGCTCTAGAGGCTGAAACGTTGCGATGACCGGAAATTAAATAAATTGTTTTAAAAAAATATATCTAAGATTTCTTTTGTAGATCGGCCTAATATTTATCGAACAAAGATTTACGAGTTTAAACATGACAGGAACGGGGCTGCATACCCAGAAACTTCAATCAAATCTGGGGTGGGGGAAATATTAATGAGTAAGTACATTGTTCAACGGTGGCTCGAAAAATTCGAGAGGGATACTTCTCTAGCTTTGAAGGTCGTGGAAGTACTTCTGTTTATGACGATGTTCTGCGGAAGATTATCCCAGAATAACTGTTAATGAACAGAGAAAGTTAATCTTAAATCTGTCGTCGATAACCTCAAATTCTAATGATGAGACTACATAAATAATTATTCGACTGTATTTGGTCGCGAGATCTGAAGATTGGTGAACGAATAAGACATGTGAATTGATTACATAAGAGTCTAAAAGTTATTTCATACATCAAAGAAAGCAGCGAAGGATGCCAAACGTCAGATATACATACATATTAGTTATGTAAAAAAAAATCATTTGCCTCCTTGAAAATCTAACTACTAAAAAATAACTATTGCGTTTTTAGATTTTTAAGGGGTTGCTAAAATTTGAAAAATAATATGAAATGATTACTTTGTCGTAATATACATCTTTTGAGGGCTATGAAAGGCTTAATTATTTTTTATTATTATTTGGAATTTACAATTATTAAGTATAATACATCAAGTAAATAAGCAGGCTTAATTATATTTAAAAATGGGTAAGTACATTATTGATGAAACATTTTATCTTATAGCTAGATTCGAATTATCACCTCCTTTTACGGTCACTTACCGATATATGAAATATATAGTAAGGAAAAGTATTTTCTAATTCCAATTTTCAACGGAAATACACGTTTAAGGATCCCCGGAGTCCAAATAACCAAGTCCCGAAAAAATGTTTGTGTGTGTTTATGTTGTAAGCCTAGCGCGAAAAAGATAAGTAATGTAAAACTGAAATTGCATACTTTAAGAGCGTCTTTGCCCGAAATGTTACACCAACTTTTTCGTCAAAATGCGCTGACCAGAAGTGCTACTTAATACCATACATTTTGCACTTTTTTACGATTTTCTCAAAATTGACTGCAACGATTTTGATTAAACTCGCCTCCATGTAAAGTTTATTAGGCTTTAATATCATGTATGTTTCATTTTGATTGAAATAGTCTGATTGGGCTTAAACCCCGATATTTTCTTACCCTAAGTTACCTTTAATTTTATAAATTTAGAAGAATTACCCATATCATCTTGTTAGGATTGATAAAAAGTGGTTAAATTTAAAAGTTGAACGAATTTTATAACTAACTAAAGGAGAAAATAGCAGACATATTATTTTTTTATATAAACATATTTATTGATATTTACAACTGTATTATTATATACAACAAGTAAAATAACATTAAACTAAACTGACATAGAATACATGTAGAGACGCCACCCATTGGCAGCACTCTAAAAATATTTTAAACTAGAAGGTCTCGGGGCCATCTTCTTTTCAGACTGCTCGGATGATTATCAGGAATCGAAGAGAATGACAGGGTAGAAACTAATGGATTAGAGTAGAAATGTAATTTTTATATTGGCTAATTCAGTTACATATGAGTTATTAAGGTCTTTATGGATGACCTTATTCGTGACAAAGTAAGGTGCGTTAAGGATTTTGGATTGTAAGGATTGTATACGAGAAGAATTCGATGGTTTAGTAGAGCCCCATAGCTCTACTCTGGACATATTTAAATTTAATTTTTTTTTTTTTGAACATAATAACAGCAACATAAGTGTATAATATATCGTTGGAAAGCTAAAGAGTTAAGAAAAAATATTATATTATTTATAAAGTTGTTCACATTCAAATTATATCTTTAAGTGGATCTCGTATTTTATCTCATGCTTCAGGAAAACACCGTTTACACAAGTTTCATTACATAGAATTATTTGGATGTTTCTTTTTAATGATCATTAAATAAGTTTTAACTTTTCACATTCTTTCAAACTCCTAACATTTTTTTGTTGTTTATATTAACTATATTATCTATTGTTTCTGACGAGATCACTTGACTATCAATTAATTTTAATTGAAGACATTAAATCGATTCTTACTAATTATCAACTCGTAACAAACTTATATTATTAAATAATAATAATTATTTTTTTTTTACGTTTAATAGGTGTTATTATTTATTTAACTTATTCGAAGAAGATAAGAATGAAACAGTTCTGAATAAATTATGCAGCTGATTCAATCCTACCGTTATTTCCGTTTTAGCAACTAATTTCCTCAATCTCGTTGCCCCGCAATTCCTACTTCGTAACGATGTAGTTAGATAACGGAGGAACGAGAAATGTTTAAGACATTTTTTTTTCTTTCTTAATTCTTGTTAATCTAAGCAGAGTAACGTTTTGATTCTTCGTGGATTTGAATATAATTTAAGTTATAGAATCCTTTGAAAATTTTACGGAATTTTCTATTTAAATACATGGCACTTTTTGAAAGACATTTCCAGTCGGTTTTTACAGAAAATTTTATCAAATATGCATTCAATCTTTTCTATTTTTAAAAATCTTTAATGTAATCTCATTTATTTATTAAGAAACTTTTAAAAACTATATAATGTCTTGAAAGGTGATACAAGGACAAGCTAAATGTAGTAAAGATTGGTGAGAGGAAATTATTTTTCTGATAAAAATATGAACAAATCAGTTCGGATTTTTTTGATTATTGAAAAATAATATAAACTGTTTATGACCTGCAGATAGGTTAAATTCCTCGAACTTAGATTGTATACAAATTACTGTTTATATAATTTTAATAAACAAAATTATAAGAAAAAATGATTATCTTTACGTAAGCAACTATGCCTTATTTAAATTTAAAGTGTATAATTAAAAATTGTATCTTAACTGATTTTCTTGTGTTAATTAAAACTCTTCATTGGAAGCTGACCGCCAGAGAATATGCTGATAGCAACGATCATTCTTATGTAATTCTATCTGGCGTTACATTTTGCAAATATTCGCTGTAAAGGCGATTCCCGTGGGTGCCAAAGTTTAATATGATATTCGCTATGTCCAATTTCAGTTTTAGCCCTGCATAAAGAAAGTCATTTAATAGTAGAGCCAATGACACCAATATGGACAAGTGCAGTGTGCTATAAGATGGAATGAAGGGTGAAATGTGATGTAGTAATTATATAATGGAAAAGGAATAAGTCTTGAAAATGGGGAAACAGCCCCGAAACGTCGACTAATATGAAAAACTGATAAAAAGCTTATGAAATAAAGTGATTGGGTGAGGAATGGAAGGCAGTGTGTGCTTTTTTAAAATGTTTTTAATAAACCATGTTTACACCGCATTAAAGCATCGAAAACAACTCTAAGTTTAGTGGATGGTTGCTTTTAATAACACCATGGTGTGGTATTATATACTTGGCTTCATCATCTGTTGGTCTCATTTTTCCCAATTGCTAGTATTCCTCCATAAAGAGTGTATATGAGTTTTGTGTCAGGAGCAACGTGACAACCTACAAATGGGCTAAAATAATATGTTCGGTATATATTAGTAATATTAGTAGTACCCACATCTCTTTTCTGACCAATCGTGATCACTTTTCCACGCATACTCTTACCGTGACTTATCACGGACCTTGTGTCTTTGTTTATGTTTTCTGTACATGCTATTAGGAAGTATATGAGGAAATATCTGATCCATTGATTTGTAGTCTCGGACGTGTAGGAACGAAAAACAAATACTGCACATGTTCTGGCTGTTTTCTAAGCGGTGTAGTGTGCTAAATAGTAAACAAAATCTAAATACAACTGGCAAAAGTGAGTGGGAGTCAGAGTTAGAGCTGTTAATGCATTATTAATGTCTGTGGCAGTCACAAGTGTCAAATTAGGTTGGAACGTTCCAGTTAGTGTTTAGCTCTTCCATGAATATTTGTGTATTCCATGAGTGAGTGTTTATCCTAGTTGGTAATGTGTGCCTGTTGCTTTATCGTGGTTTTGTAGTGTGGTTTTAGGAATATACTCGTGAAGGGAGTCGTCCTTCAGTTAGTTTTAGCTAGTCTTAAATTATTGTGTGTCTGTGTGAAGTATACTGCAAAAATAGAAAAAAAGTACACAATTAAAATCACGTTAACATATCTCAATCCCGTATCTTAACTTGCCCTCCCATATTTCTAGGGTATTTTTATAGCATTTAACCAATTTTTATTATTATTTTTTTTTATTTGACATTGCCCATGTGCTGCTTTGACATTTTTTTAATTTTCTCCAAAATGACATTGACGTTTTTGATTAAACTGGATGTATCAAATATAGAATAGAAAAGAAAAAAAAATTATTCTGAGACAGGGTCCCTTAAGAACATTTGATATGTACAATTAAGATATACGATGTGTCTGGCCAAAAGATCAAAGTATTATGATTAATTTTTATTTACAACGATATCAGAAATAAAATGGATTAAAGTATATAAAATAGTAAATAAAAATGTAAAAGTAATATACACATAACATCTTATAGATTAAAGTGTTGAATAAAATAAAACATTGAAACTGGTTCATAATAACTGATTCATTAACTAAGTTTAATATAAACAATAAATAATTAATTTTATTTACGGATTGATATTTGATTTGAAATATCATGCTTGTAGAGCGTCTGTTTGGGATGACAGTAGGTACTGGAACAGATGAGACTTGAATGATGGTAGGTATGAAGCATGGCGGATATGAGTAGGTAGGGAATTCCAGAGAGCAGACGAAAAAGGAATGATCAAAAGTTTTTGTTCTATGGATAGGAATATAAAGGTCAGAATGGCGCGATCTTGTTTCGAGGGAGTGGATTGACGATTTAAATTGCAGAAGACTGTGGATATAGGGAGGTAGATGGGAATGGATGGTTTGGTAAAGGTATGATCCTAGAAAATATTGTCTGCGGATGGAGGTAAGGAGCCACTTTAACTAGCTGTATAAATAGTGTATAAATCTTAAAAATATGTTCATAATTCGCTTAAGCCTGTCCTCGAACACAAATCGTGAGGCCACCATATACCCCGCAGCAGTAGTCAAAGTGGGGAAAATAAGTGAGGAGACAAGGAGCTTACGGGTAGATCGCGGAATAAGATGGCAGGAGCGATGGAAAAATTCAAGGGTAATTCATGTTCTACGGGATATTTGGACAATATGGGGTTTCCAGGAGAGGATTTGGTCAATGGTAATACCTAGGTTTTTGACAGATGCAGTGAAGGTGATTGGGTGATCATTTAGGGTTCTAACCCTAATCAACTCTAGTTAGAAATGTAGTATGGAATCTGAGGAGGGAATATACAGGATGTCTCTGAAATGTCTCATCATACTGTGAGAGCAGATACTAGACCTTAAATGGAATAAAAAAAGTTTATATAACCCATAGTCCGATTGTCAACGTTTAGGGATAAAAATCAAATTTAGGATTTTGCTGTTCAATGAAGACCATGGATAACTGAAAAAAATTCCAATTTTTTTTCTCCCTGACCGTTGACAATCGGACTATGGGTCATATAAACTTTTTTCTTCCACTTATGGCCTAGTAGCGGCTCATACAATATGACGAGACATTTATCAGACACATATTAAACACAAATATTCTTTTGGTCCTTTATAATTTTAATTCTAGCCTCATTGTATCCTTGATTGGCCTATGAAAATAGGTTCGTTTTGAACCATTTTAAATGTAATTAAATGAGAATGTTTTTGTGAGTTCCGTAAAATCTAAAACCTAACGACAGAAGAATAATAACTTCTTCAAATTTGCGAATATTCTCAGTAACATTAAAATTTAATTTTCTGTATGACGTTGAGCTACATTCTAACCAGATGAACAGCCCAGCCATGCCTTGTCACTTTACTTATGGTACAGACATACACATCTCCATTTATTCCGATTAACCCTCTTCTCCAAGTAACTTGATCATTTATTCCGCCATATATTCTCCTTTCGAAATTCAGAAGGATTTGCTCTTGAGTTCGATCCATTGTCCAACATTCCACGCCGCACAGTGGGCAAAATAACGAATTTAGGTGGACCAAAGTCAAGTCAAAAGTTTGGAATTTTTCCAGTGCTTCGCCTTTTTATTATTAGTTTGCAAGACCCTTAAAACTAATATTTCCCGCTATACCATGTTTTCAAATATGTAGTAAATGAATGAATCATTCCTTTTCACACAAGTGCCTAATAATCGGCAGTGGGGTTATCTTTATTCGATAGCCATTTATTTTGTTCAAGATGTATTTAGGGCAAAGTCTTTTTGATTTTATTTAACAATGGGCTTTGCTGAGACAGGTAAGACATTATATTTCCAAACTCGTTATTGAATATTCATTGCAATCTCAACTGTAGAGTTAATTTAGCAATTTGTAAATGTATGCCTAAACTATTTAATCCCCAAGTTACCCCAAGGATTTGTTTGTAGGATTTGTTTTACTAATCCTTCTAGTCTTTAAATATTACAAACAATTTTGGCGATTTTTTGCGTTTTGGGTGATTCGTAATTTTTTTCAGACAAAACACTCCGAATCAAAAGTTTTACAATCTATAATTTCAAGAATTTCCTAAATCATATAAAGTACATCTATTTGCAGATTTTAGCAAATCCGAGCCATAATTAGATTTTTTCTATTATTTTCCCCGTGTTCTGGGATTTAAGCGTAAAATATAGGGAAGTTTTAGATTTTAGATAAATTTGATGTTTGACCACTGTGCGCTCGCCAATCTTGTTAAAAAATTAATTAGTTTTTATTTTTTTTTTTATAATTTTAAAATATTTTTTCTGTAATATGGGACCTCAAAGGATAAATATAGACATGTTTCAGAATTTTGTCCACCTAAACCAGTCATATTGCCCACTGTGCACCGTAGGTAAAGACCGGTCGAATAAGCGAAATTTATTTTCTGGTTTTGGAATCCCTACATAATGCCTTACTTCTTAAATGCTTTTGGAGAGCGAAGGAAGTTCGGTTTGCTGGGAGTAGTCGTCTTAGGATTTCTTCCTCTACATTATTATCTATGTTGATTCGGGTTGCTAACTGGATGAAGTATCGAACTCATTGAAATCTATAATTGTTAATGGATACATATCTTGGTCCCTATTCTCGTTTAGGTAATTTTCAAATATAATTTCTTTTATCAGCATTTATTATTAGGCCTAAGCTTGATGCTGATGTTTTTCAGTGCCTTGAAAACTATTCTTATTGCGTCCTATTCAGATAATAATTGTTATTTATATATTATTTTTAAAAAGTAAATTTTTAAGCGGGTCAAGACGTTACCTAAAAAAAAAAAATTCACGTTAGGAGATAAATATGTGTTATGTGATGCGCACAACTTTGTTTTTATTATTCATTTCAAATAATCGAGTGAGCTGTGCATTACTACACCATTAAGAGAAGTTTACATTAATATACTTCGGTTCAATTATTAATTTTAGTTGTCCTTCGGTAATTAAATGTGACTCAATGCATAATCTAAGCTTTCAGTTAAATTACGCTAAGTTTAGTTTCGAGTTGTTCCAAAGTTAAATTCAGGATTATTACCAGCGGCGGTAGCTGGACTGGGAGAACCCATTTTCGGCCCTATATAAAGTGAAGATGATGCAATATAGTAAGGGAGAATAGCCGTTATGTATAGTGAGCGATAAATTGTCCCAAGAATTGGTTAGTAATTTGCTTTCGATTAAGTTGAGTAAGCTCGCCTGCCTTGGGAGGATATTTCATCGGGCTTTACCATGAGTCCCATCCTCAATATTGGCCTATTATTCCTTTAATTCTACGGAATGGTATAATAAAAGAGTTAGTGGGCTTGAAATCCGTTGAGCACTAAATTGATATATATTTTTTGAACGTTGCTATATGTAATACATTTAAGCATTATATGAAATACTAGCTGTACCTCCAACATTGCTCACAAATACTTCATTTTTTTGTGATTTTACACACTTTTACCGATATAACTTCGTTATAAGTAAATCTCTTGCAAAAATGTTTATGTACAACGCTTAATGAGCTGTCCATTTATTCGCCACTACTGTGGCTAATCGGACGATGCTGCGGTGGGAGTCGTAATTTTGCTTATCCAGGTTTAATTAGGATAGGGATCTTTAGCGAGTATCTGACATTGCACAAGCCCAGAGCAAATATTTGCGTCCCTTCTAAGGGACGGCAAAACCAATCCGTTTTTTACTCCTTTTAAAAAATTCTAGGGACATTTGCCAAGTTTAAATCCGCGGCTACCGTCACAACACCTTAAGTGATCAGGTTTCTTTTAAGGGAGTTCCATATAAAGAGAAATTGTTGTTGTTGTCTTACTTCGATGGGGGAGGTTAAATGGTGGTCCTGAGTCTGCACGATGTCAGGTACTCGTTAAAAAATCCCTATCCTTATTGTCCGTTTATTCTCAGTAGCAAAAGTGGCGTCAAATAAATAAACAAACAAATTATTAATCAAAGGATCTTGAGATTAGTAGTGCAATGCAATAACTTTGAGCTTTCCCATTCTGTCCTTAAATACATCTATTTTATTTATAACTAAATAATTATGTTATAAATAATAAAAAAGTAAAGATTTAAGGGATCACCTGTAGCAGGATGGCTAGCACAACAGCCTTCTATGCTAAAGGTCACGGGTTCGAACCCGCAGGTGGTCCTTGGATCATTAATGGAAGTAAAAAAAAAATTTCGTTATGCCGTTCTTCGGAGGAGACGTAAAAAGTGATCCCGAGCCTGTTCAATGACAAGTACTCGTTAAAGATCTCTATCCTAATAAAACCTGGATAGCCAAAAGTTAGGACTCCCACTGTAGCATCGTCCGATTAGCCATAGTAGCATAGTAAGTGGCGTTAAATAAATAAACAAACAAACAGAAAAGATTTAATGTCATAGCATCTGCATAAATTTAAACAGACAAGCTGAGTGACGAACACATATTAGTAAAATTATAGTAACCCAGTCATCTCCTCTGTCCGAAGTGTTAACACCCTCCTTACTCTAGGCATCTTTGACATATTGATATTGTTACCCGTTCGCAGCTTCCTACGGTTCTCTCACTAAGTTGAGCCATTCTGCCTTTATCTTGACGAATATATCACCAGAAAAAAATATTAAAATATTACGATTCAGCTTGGAACAAGGTAGAATTAGTATTAACGTTTTAAAATAACCTTTGTATAATAACCTCTTAAGTAGTGAACTTAAATGCGATTTTGAAGAGACCTCTTATTGGCAAGCCTTCCCGAAGAAGAAAGTCACTTTTAACGTTTAAATTTAAACGTATACCGATTTTTTATTTTAAATTAAGTTTCCAATAAATTCCATTTAGTTTTCTAGCAAATATTTTTTTTTTTTACTAAATGAAAAAATTATAAATCCTTTGGGGAGCCTATGGATAAGTGGCTAGCGCGTTAGTCTCTCATGCTAAAGTTGTGAGTTCGGATCCCAGTCCCGGCGGGGCTTTTATATGGATGTAATTAAATGGGGATTTACTCACAGCCTCTCCTCCGGGTATGTGAGACCCGTCAGCCAAATAGTGGCCACTCACAAAATTAGGCGTAGGGAATGATGACCCTACCCTACAAATTGCATCGAGAAACGCGAGTGTAATCTCCTGGCCTGCACGGCCTGTCGCGTCACTGAAAAAGAAATCCTTTAATTAAAATTCTTAAACTGTTACACGCGTATTCGATTAGACTGATATGCCGATTTCGAAATTGAACCAAATTTCTTTAATTATATTATTATAGAGGATTCGGAGAGATGGGATCGTTTTTATTCCAATTCTGTACATCTTTATTATTGGACAACCAGAATCTGGAATCCTCTATTGCTGCTGGGAAGTTGAAGTTGGAAATGTACACCAACCGTTTTTGCCCAGCCTGTCCTGCAAAAACCGTTGCTGTGGCCGGCGACTGTGCCAATTAACACCGCAACCTCCTGGTTTATTCATATTGTCACAACCGTGGTGGTGTAGGTCATTCTATTTTATTCAGTAGAGAACCGTTAAAAAAGAATGTATTAGCCGAAAAAAAATAAAAGAAAATCCACTAAAATATATATAATTCTTCTTTGTGTTTATTTATTTTATTTCTGTGATCTTTCTACATATGAAATATAAATAAGGAAAATAAAATGATACTTATTGCCCAAATTTAGGCAGATTGTATTGTTTCGGAATGAATAAATTAATAAGTAAAAATAAATATTAGTATAATACTAATATTTGAATTTTATATTTTGTTTACTCTATTTACTACTGAATTATCTCTAAAATTAAGATTGCTAAAAGTTTACAATTTTCTAGTCTTCAAATGACAAGTTAAAGTCTAACCAGTTATCACAATTATGAGTGTGGGAAAATTAATTGAAAATTATGAATATTAGGTTCAAAACGCCATACCTATACTGAAATTATTTTTATTTTACTTGTTTCTTGGGGATTTAAGGGAATATAATATCTGATTTTTATCGGATATATGTCGACCTTTTTTCTCCATTTTTTTTTATAAATTTACAACTTTAATAATATACAGTCAGAAAAGTTCATCTATTTATGTAAAAAACTTGAAAGTGGCTTAACATGGAATGACCCATTCATAGCCCTGCGATGAAATATTTGATATGGTATGCTGTCTTGAGCAGTTTTGTATGAAAGGTTACAAACTAGTTGTTTTGAGTTCCCCACGTTGTAATTAAAGGACGTATTTTGGGACAAAGATTGTTAACAAAAAACATTGAAGTATTTTTGGATATATATATTTTTTAACGTATTTGGGGGAATTATTTTGTCGAATAATGTCGAAATTTAAAGATTGGATTCTATAAAATTTTTAGGTTTTGAATTGTCGAAACTCAGTGCCTTATGTTCAAGATAGCAATGCGTCTGATTTTTTTAATTAGTGAAAGTTTAGAGCGTTTGTCAAGTAAGTGTTATAATAATAACACGATGAATCTCGTTGATATATTTTAAGTTAAAAAATATTCTATCGATTTTCTAATATTTTTTGGCTTATGGGAGGAGGGGGAGAAAGGCTATAAAATCCAAAATTCTGATTAAATGATGTCAAATTATCTAATGCTATAGAAAAATGTAGAGCTAGACGGTCTGAGATTTATGGATACATTTGGGTGGCGAATGTTATATTTACCTTATCAGTAAAATAAATATGGTAAAAGTCGGTTGATTTTTGTCAACGCTATTAATATTCGTTAGTTTATTTTTGAAAACAGGAGTGTTTTCAATTCCTCTTGAGTGAGACTATATCTTCTTTATTCCGAACAGTAACAGATGCTGAATTGTTAGCTATAATAAATTCGCTAACCTGTGCAATTTATGACACAGATGGTAACTAAATGATAAGAAAACTCGTTTCTCTCTTCGATTTATTTATTGCCCAGCGTCTCTAATCTATTGCCCCAACTCCTATGATTTATAGCTTAGGTAAAAATAAGTAGTGAGGAGATGTTTTTTGGCTCAAGTTCAAAAAAAATATTTTTTCTAACTGCACTTATAAAAAAATATGACCCATTTTCTCACATAACCTGATATTAGTTGTCGGCTCTAGTATTTATGGTTTTATTTTCGCATTTTTCTTTAGTAATGTTTCTATATTTTATATGAACTAACAACATTTCCTTGATATCTATTTACGGGCATTTAATTTTTCGTTTATTATTGTTAATAATAAACCTTCGTTATCTACAAAGAAAAAAAAATGCATGACACCTCAAAATTTGGGGTTTCACATTTCATGATACGTAGTACCCAAATAACAAATAAATAAAAAATCCTCCTATCCGCCGTACGTCGTCCGTAGCTTTTTTTCCAAAATTACTGCTCTGATTTTTTCGAAAAAAAAAAAAAAATAAACGTAGGTCATCTGACAGTGATTCTAACACCTGGAATTTTATATATGCGTGGAGTCCCAGGAGCCAGCGGACAAGTGAGAGAAGTTGGATCCCTCTGTCGCAAATGCGGCAGAGAGTCTGAAACACCAGCCCATGTGCTGGGAAATTGCCCCAACAACTCCCTACTCATCACGCGTCGGCACCACAGGGTTAAGAACGAATTAAAAAAGCTCCTCAGGGAAAAATATTTCACCTGTTTTAACGAGGTCTAGTGCATTGATACGGACGGATCGGTTAGGTATGCAGACATCGTTGCATTCCCAAAGAACGAAACTACTGCAATAGATCATAGGCTGGACCCTACCGTTCGACATGAGACTAATGACCTCGATCAAGCAGGTAGATTGGAAAGGGAGAAGACAGCCGTCTACGAGAAATGCATCCCTTTCCTAAGAGAAAAGTTCCGCGAGGCATTTGGCGAGAGACAGTTTTCCGTCAGAGGTCTATGGTTTGGGTCTCGCGGAGCGTTCCCTGGAAGCACAAGATTTTTGGAAGACCTGGGTGTCGATATAGGAGATATAGCGGTGTTAGTAGAAAATGTGATTTTGGACTCCCTGGGGATTATCCACCATCACCTGTATGGAAATTAAATGGTGAATGTCATTATATTTTGATTATGTAATGTGCGCACCAAAGGTCTAAATTTACAATATAGTGGTAGAGAGAAATACAATAAAATAAAATAATGCTAATGGCAAAAAGAGAAAAAAAAATTGTAAATATTATAAATTTGTATTAGAATAGGAAAAAAAATTGAAAATGTATGTAAAATATTTCCAAGTGCTAAATAAGTATGCTGTGTATGCTGTGTTATATAAGCAAACCGCTTTGGCAGCATTGCCAAATAAATAAAGCATTTCTTTCTATTAGCCAGCCGATTAGTTTCAAATTGATGGCTGAATAAAAATATATTGATTCAAAGGATCAGATATACTTTTTATTTTTATTTTTTGTGGTATAGTAAAAATGTATAGTTTTAGAATCAGGTCATCGTGATTAATTATAAAGAAGAGAAACAAAAATAAAAAAAATTTACTTGTGTATTAGAAAATAATCCACCATTGTATAATAATTTGCAGCGTTTTTTTTTTTTTTTTTTTTTTTTTTTTTTTTTTTTTTTTTTTTTTTTTTTTTTTTTTAATGAAATAAGGGTTCTTTCGAATCGACATAACCCTAAGAAATATAATTTATTTTAATTTTATACAAAGGGAAAAATAGTTTATTTTGATTGTTTTATTTCTCATTCTATTCTTGTATCTATAAAGCCGTATTTTAAGAGGCTTTGTATTTAATATGATCAAAATATTTCAAAAATATTAAGGGTTTGATCAAACTATGAGCAGTAATAAAGAAAAAAAAATTAAAAATACCATATTTGTAAACGAAACATTTTTTTTATTTATGCAAGTCTGTTAGAAAACACAGGTACAAAATATTGGTCATTAATAAACGATATTATATGGTTTTTTTTTTCGATTATTCTCATATTTTAAAGTTTAACCGACATAAATTTATACGCATACACAATAATGTATTTTTATACCTTTGATGAATTTGCAAATCCAACGCCCACATTTATTTTAAGTTTAGAAACATGAATAATTAAAAAAAAAACTTTCTGTTCGCTTATTATTTTTCTGGATAAAATGTGGGATTAAGAATGCGCGTGATTGGTGTTTGATTAATCCCTCTTTGCCTTTGTTGCTTTCACAGTCAGTATTGGTTTTAATAAAATATTTCTCCATTCGTTAGTATTTATTTTTCAAAGATTTATATTTGTTTAACAAACACTCGCGGACCCGAAATGAAATTGAAAAAGTTTTATTTAAAAAAATATTTTACTAAATTTACATGCTGTTTCCTATCTTGCTTATATGTAATATAATATGTACTGGTATAATTCCTTTCCAAAAAAAATTTTTATCAAGAATACAGTTATTGACCCACAGACGGAAGTATTCGGACTCAACAATTTGTTTTAATTTTAAACGATTGTCTATGAAGATGAAATAACTTATTTAATTTTAAGTTCGAAGAATATTTTAAAATACTTTAGTCAGGTGAATATAATATTTTATATATTTTTGTTAGAAGAAGGGGCGGCGTGCTTTAATGTATTTAGCACTAGTCCACACCCTAAGTTATGAAGACCCTCCTGGGGCACATCCAACCTCTATAAAGAGGGTACCCAAAAATGAGGAAAAAATCGGGCAACTGAGTGTGAGCTCGGCTGAATCACTTCATTGCCGTTGCCCTGGAAAATGTACGAATTTCTTATGTATTGAACCCAATACCCTTAATAAGTTGTAAAGGTACAGTTTTTTTCTCTATTAGAAGTATTGATTTCACCTTAATATAAATGAAAAATCACTAAACCTTTGTCATTTGATTCGCTGAATAGGGATTTGTAATTTGTTCCTTTGTTTCTGAACAATAAAGTCTAACAATGAACAGTTTTTTTCCTCATTCTGTTAAAAGTTAGAATCTGGGAGGAAAAAAAAAATTGATTTTATTTTAGTTTTTCATTGTAAAAGATACTTGCATTTTATATAACGATTTAAAATCTTAATGTGTCTGTTTATATATATATATATATATATATATATATATATATATATATATATATATATTATATATATATATATAAAACATGTGTTATAAACATATAGTAGTGAGTTCGTTGCTAGTCTTAAAAGTTAAGATTGGAATGTTAGAATGTTTAGAATGTGTTTCCCTTTAGCTGACTTTATTATAATTTGAGATTAAATTATTTTTTAATCATATATAATTATATTTCAAATATTTATAATTCATAACAATTTTTGTATTGATAAAAATTATACAGTAGTTATTATTAAAAAAAATACACTCAGAAAAAAAGTTAATCAAGCAGTCACATTTATTATTTTACGATGTAAACCATAAAGCCCATATCCGAGATGAAAATTGAACGTAAGCTCGTTAAGTCATCACTTCCATTTAGTTAAACAATTTTTCCGATAAATTGGACTTTATTTATGAATGAATATTAAGTATCATTCTTCATCTGTTCTTTCAGTAATTTAATTGACATTTTTTTAAATGTGTTTTGTTAGTATTTTTAATTTTTACTTCCTCCGATCATGTTTCAACGCATTTTGAAAATTTCTCTAAGTATCTAAGTATTATAACAGAATATACCAATCGTTTTTAATATTATGAATGTGTATACAAACATATAAAATTAAATACATTTAGCAATAAATATACACAAAATCTAATTAGTCTTTGCATTGAACACCGCAGGTGACCTATCATTTATTTTCTATCCTATTAGCCGTGAATCAACTTCACACCACTCCATTAGTTGAATGAAATCTAGTTTTCGAGATCGGAGATTTACTGTGATTAATTCAGTCCTGAAATGCTTTTTCTATTTACGGTACATGGCAGAGTAGAATATTGAACAATGCTTTCAGTAAAAGTCAACGTTATTACACGTAAAAAAACTCATTTCTAATTTTAATCTTTTATTTAAATTTCCACTACTTTTTTTTAAATAATTATTATATAAGTGTTAAAGAACCAGTATTGTTCTGTGGCTAGTATAATAGACTTTTGTGCCTATGGTGCGGGTTCAAGCCCGGTGTGCCGACGAACCATTCTAAACCAATGGTTCTCTATGGATGAGATTCGCAATAGATGGAAAATCATGGAATAGTGCCAGCAACTCCAGTTTTAAGGTTAGGCTAGCCTCCGTTCAAAAGACTCTCGTCTCCCACAAGGGAAGGTCTATATGAAAATGCACTTTTAATGTTAATAATCATTTTTTCTGTCACACTCTAGGAAGATTATTATTTTTGTTGGTATTTTCATATAAATAAAGAGTGTTTATTATTATTATATTATAAATATCTAAAACATTTTACGAAAATCTCAGTTAAAAATCGAGCCATGCGAGCTTTTTTCTACGGAAAGGTACATGTCAAACTGTGAAAATCGACAACAACCGTAGTACCTTCAAAACCCTACGTACGATATCTCGGACTATATTTGGAGAAAATATGATGACAAATGATTATTAACATGGAAATACATACGAAATTAAAGCCACAAGAACTAACAAGACGTTGCAAACAAATTGATCATCATCTGGAGTTGAGCTTTGGGCTCTACTAAACCATCCAATTCCTATCCATTTAGTACCGAAAAGCCTTTGAAAAATCCTTAATATTCGTTACGTTTGTAATTCATCACTCAGCTTATTTACTTGATGCGATAGCCAATACAGTTGTAAATATCAATAAAATTATTTAAAAAAAAAAAATAAAAAAATAAAAAAAAATAAAATATATATATATATATATATATATATATATATATATATTAGAACTCTCGCTTCCAACAACAGTTAAATGTATATGGATGTGAAATTGCATTGAATGTTGAATTTTCAGCAAGCATAAGGTAAATATAAATTGGAAATTATACCGCCATCCCGTAAATATGGAAGTAGTCATAAAACGTAGCCCTTTGTCGTTAATATTATATGGATGATCCAAGTTAGCACCTGGTCCAGTTAAAGAGCTGTAAATTAATATCTATAAACTGAATATACATATGAGCCATTTTCTCTTAAAGTGGTTTGAGTCCATTTCATAATATATTTAATGGTTTGAAGGATATTGGTATATGTCAAAACGCTCTTTTATATTTTTTTCAAATACTATATTCATTTAATTTTATAAACTTTAAATATTTACTATTTTATGTTTAAATGAACCAATCTAAGTGTTTATCTTTGATTTGTCTCTCAAACGTGGTGAATGTCCAACATTGTATTTCCAGTATACCTATTCCAACTTCAGAAGAAGTACGATATTTGGGACTGTACTTAGTTACAGACTAACACGGAGGACCCACTTTAGATCAGGAACAGTTGAACAGATTGGACTATCATCCAGGCTACTTAACAAACGATAAAACCATCCTAACCAAAATTACTATATACAAAGTACTGATCAAACAATTATGGCTATGGGGATCTGCCAAAACTTCCAGCATCCAAATAATTCAGTCTTTCCAATCCAAAATATTACGAAATCTTGGATCCGCCGTTATATGTGACCAACGAATTACTTCACAAGACTTGGACTTACTCACAATCTCGGATACTGCCAGAGAATATTATAAAAATTTCACAACATACTGACTTACAACATGAACCCTTCGGCCCGTACACTTAAATCCACCACCAATCCGTATAACCCATCCCACCGACTTATGAGACGGTGGCCTCGTGAGTTAATTAACCTACTACTCGGAAATTAAAATATTTGCTTATTGCAAATAATTTTTTTGCAATTGGCAAATAGCAGTTTGGCCAAAAACAATTATACATAAAAAAATGATATTTTCCTATTAAAATTTGTTTGCTCTTTTTTTCCTTTATTTGGTTATGAAATTAGTCCCTCTTGTATAAGCAGTTTTTTATCAATGCAAACAAGTTGAAATTTTTAATTTTTTTCAATTCTACAAAATAAAAGTTATTAGAGGAAGAAAAATTTAAAATATCGACATTTAACCCCGTCAGACTATTTCAATCAGAATGTTTTCTGCATGGTATTAAAGCGCAATTAATTTTACATCGATTTAGTGATTTTAATCAAAATCGTAAGAGCCATATTTTAGGAAGGTCTAAAAAGGCTGCAAAAAAGTGCCAATTATGAAATTTCAGTTTTGTACGATTTTTCTTTTAGTGCTAGACTTAACACGCGCTGCCGACGGGCACACCCCACACACAACACACATACCTTGTTGGTGTGGGACTTGGTCATTTGGACTCAGTGGACCCACTAAACCCGCAATACTTTCCATTTTTACATATTTATTTATATTTTCTATAAATATAGGTTAGTGGAAATTATAACTTTTCTTCTGTTCTTAGGTTTCAGTCAATAGATATATTTTTTTATTTATGCAACGTTTTGAGAATTTATTGTTCTCATATTCATGCCTTAACAGGGAAAAACAAAAACATAACATTAATATTTTTATACAATAATTAATAGATGATGTTATTGTTAAAGTGACAGAAAATAATACATTAAACAATGAATAGACATACAGTAGTTAAACTAAAAATGTGGTAAGTCTTGTTTTAGAACATCTAACAATATTTTAAAGGAAAGTGTATCAACACAAATATAGCTGCACTTCAATTAAAAAAAAACCTAACAAACCAGATCAACTACCCTAACCAGTCATTTCAGGAAAACGGACATACGTTCAATTTTCATTTACCCAAAATTATACTTTATGAAAAAAAACAGCATCAAACGAAATTTTAAAAGAAATGAGTTCCATAGAAAAGTATAAAAAATAAATACAAAATAAAATACTAAACAAAAGGAGAAAACCCCGGACTCATGACGTCATAAATTTGAAAAAATTCTCCATACCGAACTTTTCCTAACATCTTTACTTCAGTATTCGTTCCAAGTTTAAAGTATACACATATGTCTAAGTATAACACATCTTTTATCTCAAATTGCAAGTAATTTCTAATATCTTTAATGTAAATTTATTGAATATTATTAACTATATGTATTCATGTTATTTTGTCTCCAATAATAATCATCTATAATAGAAAAAATATTAATTTGTTTTGTTTTCCACTTCAAGTCATTAATATGATAGTAAGCATTTAATTTCAAACTGCAAGTAAATTAAAATATTTTAAGTTTCATAATTGAAATTTTAATATTATATACAACTTTTGTTTTGATAATTTATAGAAAACTGAATTATCAACAGTCAAGAACTAATCAAACAATATATATATTCCATATACCTGTAAGTATAAAAATGAGAAAAAAAAACCTTTGTTTACGTCACGCAATAAGCGGATTACCCGATCTCATTCAGCTTTCCGAATGCGTTCCTTTCCTCGATCGTTTCGTTTGCTTTCACATTCCCCTTTCACCCTTTCACTCTCACCATCATTGACCCCCGTACAGCTCCTTTCCCACGGAGTTGTAAACACGTTCCATTGAGAGTATGGTATGAATGAGGGTAGCGCGTGGGCGGTCCACGGGGCTGAGATCGACCCGGGCCTGCGCCGACGTGGGGCCCAATCCGGTGGGGCCGAGCCCTCAGTACCCCGCTACCTCCAGCCACGCCGCGAGCACTCGGGCCGCAACTTCGCCCCACGAGACTCCAACGCCCCCCTCTCAGTACCACACCACACTCACCACAATATGTTTTTGCATAGTAATAGAAAAATATACTTATAGCGTTACGATTGCTTATTTTTATATATTTTATTTCTTATTTTCCATCGTAGATTTAATTTATTTAGAATTGAAAGAAAATAAATATATTTTTTATTTAATTTTTTTGTACCACTATTAGTTATTTTTATTATTATATTTTTTGTTTTACTTTAAGCTTTAGACCTGTATTTTTTTGTTTTAATTTTTCTTTATTAAATTCTACTTTAGCCTCAATAGTTATTTATTTCTCTTTACTTATTTATATCTCGGCTTTGTTTTTATAAATTAAAAAAAAAACTTTTTTTTAATGTAAATAAATCTACATTTATTTTTTGTGAATATCTACAAATAAGAGGCATTTTAATAATGCTTATATTCGTTATTACGATTCGTAAACAATGCTTGGCGAGGTATTCAAACCTCAGTTATCCCTAAAACGACGTTCATCAGACTGTTTATTATAATGGGGATTTGTTAATTGTTAAACTCGTCGTTAATTTAATGTCTAGCTGTCAAATGACTTGTAAATGATGCTCAATCTTCTATTTTTGATAGCTTCTCAACCATTATTTTATCCTTGAATTTTGGAAAATTAGTCATAAATTAATTACATTCATTTTTTTTTTTTAATATTTCCAAGCTGAATTCTACTCTAGCCTCAATAGTTGTTTATTTTTATTTATCTCTGGGATTTATTTTTGTTGTTCGAAACAAAATCCTTTTTTTTTTTTTAATGTAAATAAATCTACATTTATTAATTTTTTTAATATCTACAAATAAGTGAAAATTTACTTATGCTTACATATTGTTATTACGATTCGTAACAATGGTTTTAAAACCTCAGTTAATCGTTAAAACTACGTTCATCAGACATTATTTAGCATTGCGAGGTTGTTGACTTTTAATGTCATCATTAATTTAATGTCTCGTTACATGACCTGCAAAGTATACTTAATATTCTATTTATTAAACATTTGTTTCTTTGTTTATCTTGGGTCTTGAAAATGGTTTACTATGTTCTTACTCCACTTTAAAATACTTTGAATTTTTTTTTTCTGTTTACGTTACAGTTTAAACAAAAAATAGCAAATTTCAAATTTTCTCATAACTTGAAAAAGATATGTTTAATATTATTTTGAGAATTTATTATT
This sequence comes from Piezodorus guildinii, assembly GCA_023052935.1. Lineage (NCBI taxonomy): Eukaryota > Metazoa > Arthropoda > Insecta > Hemiptera > Pentatomidae > Piezodorus > Piezodorus guildinii. Next base: position 94,083,875 of record CM041296.1, read on the forward strand.
TCATTTTCAATATATTTTTTTTTATATAGATTGATCGATTAATGTCAAGTAATAATCATTAGTAGATATTTTTTTTTAATTTATAAAACGTCAGTTTGTAAATACGTTATAATCTTAAATATTTATTAATAGATGAAAGGAGCTTATTTTTCTTAAATATTATCGTACGAGGGGAAAATTACTATTTATATGTTTTAATTATTTTATTTTTTTAATTTTCTAAAAATGTTTTAATTTTGAAACTTCAAACTATATTAGAATTAAAACCTAATATTCAATAATTATTCCCATACGAATCAGTTACCATCCGTTCTTCTATGGCTTAAAATATCCTTGTGGTTTAGATTTTTTTATGTTTTATTTTTCCTGTATTTTATTAAACATGCTTAAGTATATGAGATTGTACATTTTCATGACTTCCCAATTTAATTTAGTTGCTAAAGTTTAATAGTTGTGGCAAGTATGCTTCGCTCAAGTTGAATTCACTCGGATATTGCCTTGGTTTAAACTCCAGTGACGCGGCCTGGCTGGAAACCTTGACCCAGCAGGGAACAGCTTCACTTTCTTCAACGCCAATTACCCGTTACTTTTACTTCCGTTACTTTATTAATTGTTTACTCTTCACTTTTTTTTATATCTTATTAAAATTAATTTATGTACAGTATATTTAAAAAAATGATATTAATAACAGTAAATATTTATACTCTACCCCCATCCCCGACCTTTATTAGGTTCTCGATTTTAATATAGAAAATTGAGAGACGAGTTTCAAAGGCGAGACGGATATTGAGTAGAAGCAGATTACAGTCGTATTTTGTACACTAAACGAGAGCGGGAAATTCAATTCAAATAAAAGGGAATTTTAAATGAGGATATCAAGTTTCAAGAAAGTGTAAGACCAAAGAAAGTTAGATTACCTCCTTTTCTTCCACGGGCAAAGTCCCTCTCACGATTTCTAAAACCCGTCTAACCGCAGTTTATTGTCATTTCGACGATTCTGACCCAGTTAAAATTTCTTGTTGACAACAAATGGTGATTTAAGCCTTCGGGACTTGTTTACCACGGGTAATTTGAAATGATGTATACTATTCTCCAAAACACAACACGATAGATACTTTAAGAAAGATATTTAGCACATTATGAGTTCTCGTAATATGTGTTAAATCATATCATTCCTTGGTTTGTGATCAATCAATATTTAATTAAAGTCAGTATAGAAAAAATAAAAGGGGTACTCACTAAGTATGCTATTTGTGCTATTGTGCTAAACCCGCCAATTTTATACAGGAAATAACTGCAGAAACTCGAAGGATTTAGCAAAATAACACAAATAGCGTGCTATAGCAAACGTAGTGAGTACCCCTATTGTAGAAATAAAAATAATCATGATATCGAAAGTTTTTGAACTTCGTTGTCATGATACGTGAATTATTCCTACACTGCGTTCTGATTTTGTTAAATGGAAGCTATACATCTTCTTGAACATTCCGAATGCTCATTGAAAATATATTTAATAAGGTTATATGTTATTTTTAGTGGTATTTGCGAAAATATACTAAACTATATTGTATGATCTACTACAAAAAGCCGCGAGAAACTGAATGGGGATCACTTAAATTGTTCTAATTAATAAGAATCTTTCTTTGTCCTAATTATGAATGTATATTATAAGTCGAGTTTCTACGATGTAACATCCAATAACATGCTAAGTGTATAAAATACCTTATATGTCTTATACGCAATTCTACACTTTTTATAACCCATCATATTGTATTCGACTTCCTTAAGATATCAGACAGGTGTTTGTGGTGGTTTAGTTATTTCTGCTCGTAAAAAAATATTTTATTACTGTAATTCTTATTAATCAGAACATTTTTATAATATTAATTATAAAAAATTAATATTAGCTATTGATAAGTAAAATAAAACAACTGATTAACTAAAGATAGGTTTTATATCGCAAAGTTTCTAAAATTATTAAAAAAACGTATCTAAAAATATAAAGAAATCTTTCAAAATTTAGCAACAACTATTTTTATTTTATATCCTCATTACTCGAGCAACACCTTGTAACAAAAGTTCATCTGATAATTATTACAATAGCTCAAAAATATATTGTCAAGATATGTTGCACAGTAAATTTTCTTTTCTATTTTTCTTCTTCTTTATCTTCCTCATATGTGCCTTTACTAGCGTGGAGGGCCTCGATCCAACGTTGCCAAGCTTCACGATTTCTGCAGAGCTGTTTAAGTTCCTGTAATCTTATCCCTCCGATCTTCTGGATATATCCGTCATACAAAATCCTAGGCCTTCCGCGCGGCCTTTTTCCAGTGGGTCGAGCTTCCAACACTTTTCTGGATTCGCGGTCCTCATTCATTCGACAAACATGGCCGAACCATTTTAGCTGTCGCTTCTCGAGGATGGTTTTCAGCGCAGGAATTTTCAGCTCCGCTCTAATTCCTTCATTTCTTACTTCCTGCGACCCTACGTAAATACCTCAGTTCAGCTGCAGTAATTCGGCTAATTTTCTTGTCCAGCATTACCCAGCTCTCGCTCCCGTGGGTAAGAGTGGGGAGGTATACAGATTTGTAAATGTGTAGCTTCGCCCCACATCTCGATGGCCAACAATACTATTGCATTTACTGTAATAGATACGGTTTGCTTTAGCAGTCCTGTTTGCAATTTCATAATCTATTTTTCCTTGTCTATTTATTTTGCATCCTAAGTAGAGAAAGTTTTCAACTACTTGGAGAACCTCGCCGTTAAAAATCACCTCCACTGTCTCATCCTCATCTCGAGACAGGACCAGTATCTTGCTCTTGGAGACATTTATGGTCATTCCCTTTCGCTGAAGTTCTTCCTGCCATTCTATTATAGCTTGCTGAAGTTTGTCTTTCGTATCACAAATAAGGACGATATCATCAGCGTATAACTGTGACTGGCTCAGTATTGTCCTCATGTTCCACTTACCAAGCACTGTTCGGGCAGTTCGCCTTTAACAAATTTTATGGATCTCATCCATAAACACGGTAAACAGAAGCGGGCTCAGACTGTCTCCCTGCTTTACTCCTCTATCAAAGGGAAAACGTGCACAATCTGTTCCATTAATACGTACAGAAAAAAAGAAAGAAGGAAGATTCTTATTTTTTATACTTGTAATTCTTCATTAACCTCCTTCCTGTTTTCGGTGTTCTGTAAGGATGTAGCTTTTTTTATAAAAAAAAAAAAAAAAAAAAAAAAAAAAAAAAAAAAGAAAAATGCAACCTACATGATATTAAATCCCATTCAATTTTACATCGATATGGGGAGTTTAAGCAAAATCGTTAGAGTGGTTTTTGAAATAATCTTAAAAAAGTGCAAAATGCATGGTATAAGCAGCACTTCCGGTCGGCGCATTTTTTTATAACACCCCGGGCGTATTGTTGTCTTAAATATGCAATTTTAGTTTTTTACGACTTTTCGTTTTCGCACACACAGAACATTCTTCGAGACTTGGCCATTTGGACTCAGGGGACCTTGAAACGTGTATTTCCGTTATTATAAAACTAGAATTCGAAAATTTTCACGATCGCAATACTTTCCCTTAATATATATTTCATATATAGGTAAGTGAAAGTAAAAATTCTCTGATGATTAGGAAATGCATTCAAAACCATATTAAAGGAAACAAAAGGATCAGAATGGGTAAATACGTATTGGTTGATTATTGGGAGATTCAAACCAAAGCCTTTTGTCTCAGGGATAATAGTTAATAATTAATGAGTCAATGAACTGATAAATTATTCCACCAGTTCACAAACAGAGGGCTACAACCGCCAGATCCCATTCATGCTGTCTCAACTGAAGGGTTCTACTGACACAACATCCCATTCAATAATTTCATTTTTTATATCAGTAGAAAGAAAATCTTCATTACAAATGTAATAGGAAATTTTATTAGAAATTATAAAATTTTTGAAAACTTTATTGAGTCTTAATAATACATCTTAATAATACAGTTCTGAGCATTTATCAGAATTGTTTCCTCTAAATATTATGAAAATATTAACAGTTAAAAGGAAGTTATAGCAACTATAGAGAGACATTAAAGAGAAAAATCATGAAATTTTTGGAATTATGTACATCTTATACATAATTTTTGGCGTATTTTTTAAATGATTAAAAACATCTGGTACGCGCAACACACGACTTTCACTTACTTCCGTTGTTAAAATCAATTAAAGAACTTTTAAGTACAGTTTAAGTTGTAAAAGGGTTAAAGTATTACATTGTGTTTTGATGGAAACTAGTGTTTCATATTAAATAATTTAAATTACTATCTACAAAATTTTCATAGTTTTATCCGATCTTCATCGCTACCTTATACAACTTTCTTTATAAGATGACGAAATTTTATATTAACCTATGTTTTTATCAATCCTAACAAGATGAAATTTTTTGTTTGTTGTTTATTTAACGCCATTTAATGCTCCTATGGCTAATCAGACGATGCTACAGTGGGAGTTCTAAATTTTTCCTAGGCTCGGGACCACGTTTTTACGTGACATCTGAAGAACGGTATAACTAGGGGTTCTTTGCTCCCATTAAAAAATCCTAGGACCCCCAGCGGGTTTGAACCCGTGACGTTTAGTGTAGAAGGCTAGGTTTTATGATACAGGGGATCCCTAAGATGAAATTGTTATTCTATTATTAGAAAGAATATTGTAAATATTGGTATTTAATCCTTGTCAGACTATTTTAATCAGAATGAAACATGATATTGAAACTCATTAAATTTCACATCGATATATAGATTAGAGCCGTTTTTGAGAAAATCTTAAAAAGGTGCTAAATAAAAGGTATAAAGTGGCTCTTGTGGTTCGCCGAGTTTGTTGAAAATGTTTCAGTAACATCTCAAAAATATACTCTTCTAAAATAAGATATTTCAGTTTTATACAGCTTATCGTTCTCGACCCTACCACATATCCAGGACACACGCACACACACATGTAGACCATTTTTTTGGGACTTGGTCATTTGAACTCTTGGACTTTAAGGGGACCTTCAAACTTTTTCGGCGAATGTAAGAATTAAAAAATGTTCACGATTTCAATACTATCCTTATTAATGATCAATCGAGTAAACAATTATTTAAAGAATACCATAAATAATATAAAAAACTAATTATTTTTATGATCTTTATATGATTTATAAAGCTTTATGGTATTTTAGTTATAATGGCACAGGACTCCTGAACTGCGTTTCCCACATCTCCCGGGGTTTGAGCCAGGTCGTTGCCGGATAATTATTCATTATATTATTTCAAACCCTAGGATGGGAGTATTCCAATAAAAAGGGATAGAGAACCGTTATGGGGCTTTCCAAACTTTTTAAAGCGGCTGCCCTTAAATTTAGAAAAATCTGAAGATTGTGTATAATCTCGCCCATCATTTCCTTGCACGGCCGTTTTTATTTATATATATAATTACACTCTATGCGTTTACCCTGTATCTTTTCAATATTTCTATCCAGAAAATGTAAGATTACCTTATCATCCTTGTTTTTTAAAAATCAGTTAAACATTGAATCAATAAAAAAATATTGTAAACTATTAAAAAATATGTTTACGTTAAAACGTGCCTTTTTTGTTATATATTTATAATAAGAAGTATTATTAATATATTTTTTTCTGTGAGTCCAAGGAACCTTCCATTGGTTGCGAATTGCTCCATGTTATATTAGTGTACATATAAGCCATCTTATTGATTTTGTACATATTTATAATAACATATACCATATGGTATGTACATTAAATATTTTTTTCAATACTTTTATATCTGAATATTTAAAAACAGATTATACAGAACACTTAATTATTAATCAATAAATTAATTTACATGGGGGCCTAGGAAAAAAAAATACCAATTTTTCTTACCAATCTTGTTCTATAAATTTCGATTGTGACTGAAATCCTTTGTTTTTGGCCTTTTTTTTTTTTTTTTTAGCAAATTAGGAAAGCTAACCGAATTGAATGGAAATACTACAGAAGGGAATTGCCTTTCTTGAATATACAAAGGATCCTTGTGCCTTCCTGTCTATTGTCGTTATTGAACTTCTCAATACGTCCTCCAAGTTTGAATAAATAAGATAGATTGAATGAGTTTGATGCTTCGATGCTTCAGAATAAAAAAAAATATTTTTACCGTAACTTCTGTTATATTATTGCAATTTTAAAAGAACGAAATGAAAAAGACGATGTAACAGTGATAGTCCTAAATGTTGCCTATGTAGATATCATCTCTATTACCGGTTTTTTTTAATTTTATTTATTTATTTTTTTGAGTAATATTACAATCTGTCCAATTTAGGACATTATTTTTTTTTATTAGAAAAAAAACATTGAAATTGGTTTAGAACTAGCAGAGATTTAGCGTTTTGATTAGCAGTGGTGAAATGCTGTTTCCTTTTGAATTATGTATTGTGTTTAATAATACTTAATTGCCTACCCACAACTATATTAACAGTTATACCCTAATATTGTTATTTGGAAATAATAAACCATTGTGTAATAATTTGCAGCGTTTTTTAATATTGAATGCGTTGATTGGAATGTTCTTAATTCAGGCTTGGGATCAATCAGTATTTAATTAAATTCTGAAGAAAAAAAGAATAGAAAAAATCCATCGAAATCGAAAGTTGTAGTATAGTTCAAATTTAGGTTTGTGATCAATCAGTATTTAATTAAATCTCCTACAAATAAAAAAAAAAAAAAAAAATATATAGAAATGAAAATAATCATCGATATCAGAAGTTTTAGCATACAAATGGAGCTTTTAACTTCGTTGTAAATTATTCCCACACTGTGAACTGCTTTTGTTTAACTAAATTCATTTGATAACTAGAAGATATTCATCTTGAACATTCCGAATACTAAAAAATAAAAATAAATAAATTAAGTAGTACTTGATTGAAAATGGTAAAAGTTAAAATATACTAAAATATGGCGTAAGGAGTGATGACCCTACTCTATAAAATATATCTAGAAACGTGAGTGTAATCTCTCAGGAGATTACACCGCGAGGCCAAGAGCCTACACTGCCTGTCGCGCCACTGGAAGAAGAAGATGCTAAAATATATTGTATAGATTCAAACAAAAACTTTAAGTAAAGTTAGTAGGGATACTTTAAATGTTTTATATCTCTGATGTTATACTTTTTAAATAAATTTTTTTGAAATAATAATGTAATTATTATCTGTGTTTTTAAACTATACTAATCAAAATCTTTATTTGCCATGTGTACGAATAAAAATTTATAGTAAGAGAAAAAATATTTTTCATCAGTACAAAATAATAATCAGTGGCTAAAATTATTTTCTTATTTTCTTTCTAGTACCTCACCTTACGGAAGCTTGAGGTTTTTCTGCATATTTGCAATTTAAGGAGTTGTCTCTCTGCATGCTAATTTTTTAAATATTTACATTTTTATGTAATGGATCCGGTGATGGGAATCACCTTTTAGTTTGATTAGGCCTTACTACTAAAATTAAAACTGAAATTTTATCTGTCAAACAATTTTTACCAACAGTGGGGAACTCCAGGAGGTGTATCCTGACAAAATAAGGGGTCCGTCACAAGCTTTACTTTTTCAAAAAAACTTTCTATTCCTCTCTGTAATGAAGTTCTGGATTTTAGGGATTTTCAATTCGTCATGGATCATAGCTGACTTTATTCTTTGTAACGTTGTCCCTTTAACAAATTTTCTTAGTACTCAATTATGTAGCGACTGAACACGTTTTTATGTTGACTTTGCAATGCGTGGAAATAGTTGCGTGCAATATAATAGTGACGGGCGTAGTATTGTTTTATATATTAAAGATTTGAGACGAAGTGACAGACTTGCGGAAGACATTAAATGATTTAATCGTTTGTTTTTGTGTTTTATACTTTTAATTTTTTTAGAATAATGAGTAGAAAATTTCAAATGTCTATCAAACGTGATTCCAAGGTAAACAATGCTTTTCGATAGTTTGATTTCGTTGTTATTCAATCTGAAATTCGAGGGGAATTATTTGTTCGATGTTATTGTTATTTTAATAACACTTATCATCTCAACGGAAGGATACATATATCTATTAACAAAATACGTCGTTCTATTGCAGTTTGGCTAATTTAATGTATAATTAATTAATTATCATTTGATAATTTTGATTGAAGCATGCCACCCTATGGTATATATCACTATGACAATATCATTACTGATTAATTAACTAATTAAACTATTATATCCATGATTGGCAATTAACTTTACTAAATAGATAATTTTAAACAGTAAACGTGTTGATTTCGCTTTATTATATTAATCGTTCACCATAATAATGTAGCAAAGTTGAATAAAGTTATTTTTTTTCTGACATATTTTCGCCAAAAATAATAATTTATTGCACTATTTCTAAGGTAAAATGTGTTGAAATTCAGTACGTAGGGTAATTTTCTTGTAAGAGATATACCATAAAAGAGGAAAGTTTTTCTATTCAATATTATCTTTTCTTTTTTTTACATCTACAACTCAAAGATTATTTGGTTAGCGACTTGAGCTAGTATTTCAATTTTTTAAATTATAGTTCCTCCATTTCTCAGGGGTCCTGCCATTCCAAAAACATGTCCAAACATGATGAATATTTTACCTTAATTTTTTTTAGATAAAGTATTGATCACACTCCCTCACAAGAAAATTAGAAAAGTCTAAAACTAAGATCATGTACCTCTATTAGATATTTCACTTGAAGTGTTTCATCATATACACAACATAAATGTCTCCCTCTCTCTCTCTCTCTCTCTCTCTCTCTATATATATATATATATATATATATATATATATATATATATAATAATAATAATAATAGGCTTACCGAACCCGAAGGTTCGATGCCGATACCACCAAACTTCGCCAAGCCCCCGAGATAAGCTTTAACGCAATCCTCCCATCGCCGCTTCGGCCTTCCTTTCGGACGCCTACCAGTCGTATCAGCAAATACCAACTTTCTCGGAATCCGTTCCTCACCGAGCCCAACAATTTTACTCGCCCATTTGAGTCTCTATCAACTCAATTATATTCACAGGATACAAGATCCGCAATTCCGCGTTGTGCAACCTTCTAAACTCCCCAGTGCCCTCATCCCTCTTCGGACCAAATATTTTACGCAGCACCTTATTTTCGAAAACCTTAAGCCGTTGTTCATCCCTCAAAGTAAGCGGCCACGTTTCACATCCGTAAAGAACCGTTGGAAGAATAATAGTTTTATAAATTCTAACCTTTAAGTTTTTAGATAGAAGCCGTGAGCTAAGTAACTTAGCAACTGAATAATAACACGCATTTCCCACCTTTAACCGGGACTTTATTTCTTCCTGGATTTCATTTTTTCTTGTTATCATTGAACCTAAATACTTGAATTTTTCTACGAATTCCAAAGTATGCCCTGATATATCAATATCATTAAGATCACCACCATTTCTGCTACTAATCATATATTTCGTCTTATCGGTATTTAATTCGGGCCCTATTTCTTTACCGGTTTTTATTAACACGCTTGTATTTAGCTGTATGGTTTCCGTGTCTTCACCTAGCAGTACCAAATCATCGGCATACCCCAAAACCGGAATCTTGTCACCATACCCATATTTAAGCCTTTTTCCGTACACATCACCTTTTATATGACATAATCTAAAGCTATATTAAACAAAACAGGTGAAAGGGAGTCACCCTGTTTCAAACCAGATCGCACCTCAAATCTCTCGGAGTAATTATGACCGATTCTAACTTTATGAAATGTTTCCGACAAACACATCTCTACTAGGTTTACTAACTTTCTAGGTATTCCCTGTTCAATCATGATGTTATATAGCTTCTGACGGTCTATTGAATCATACGCCTTTTTAAAATCGATAAAAAGTTGATGGACTACACCTACAATTTTTTCTTTAATATTTGACGTAAGGAAAATATTTGGTCAATAGTCGAGCGATTCCGCCTAAAACCACATTGGTAATCTCCGATAATTTCCTCAGCGTATTCCGTGATTCAACTAGTTAGAATTGACGAGAATATTTTATAGCATACTGGGAGAAGAGAGATGATCCCTCGATAGTTGTTACAATCCGTCCTCGGTCCTTTTTTGTGAATCGGAATAGGTATTGATTCTTTCCATTCTTCGGGCATTTTTTCATTTTCCCAGATCTTTTTAACTAAAAAATGTATTTTGGAAACGCCCGCTTCTCCACACGCCTTGATTAATTCACTCGTGCTATTATCATTTACTGCAGCCTTATAACGTTTTAATTTTCCTATCGTCATTTCGACTTCCTCTTTACTCGGTGAGTCTATCCATGGTTCAGCGCTCTGATATTCAGAGAGAGGAGATTGATTATTATTTTCCGTATTTAATATGCCGTCAAAGTGTTGTTTAAATTTATTTAATATCTCAGAAGGATCTGCAATTATATTGTTATTTGCATCTTTAACCGCATTTAACAGGGGTTCAAATCTTTTACGCGATTTGCTTATACCTTTGTACATCTCTCTTACGTTATTTTCGCTTCTGTGTTTTTCTATTTCTATTATTTTGTCTTTAACATACTCTCTTTTCTTATTTTTTTAAAATTTTGAGGTCTCTTTTTTTACTACATGAAAGTAAGTCACGTTATCATCGCTTGGATTATTTAAGGAGTTCAGTTTAGCGGGTTTTTTTTCACACATATTTTGGCAATCCCCGTCGAACCAGGGTTTGTTCTTTTTATTTTCGATGTTCCCAAGACATAAATTACCGATCTCTTTAATATTATCCCTGATCCCTTCCCATAATTTGTTTATATCTTCGTGTTCCTCATCTAAAGATTCCAAAGCTTCGAACCTATTTTTTACTTCCATCGCGAATTGTTTTCTAATTCCGGGATTGTTCAGTTTAACTAAATCTAAATTCTCGGGATGAATATAGTTATGTGTTCTCTCTTTTGTATTTAGTTTTTGTCGAAGTTTCGCGATTACTAATTCATGATCAGAACCGCATTCTGCACCACGATACGATCTAACGTTAATTATGCTACTTTACCATCTGTTTTGTACTAAAACATGATCGATTTGATTCCTTGTTTGCCCATCCGGCGATGCTTAAACGTAGTACTTTTGATTACTAGGTTTTTCGAAATGGCAAAGTTTATTAGTCGGGTACCATTATCATTACTATATTCGTGCAAACTTTCTTTACCGATTGTAGGACGATATACTTCTTCCCTTCCAACCTTTGCGTTCGCGTCGCCTAGTATTATCTTAATGTAATTTCGTGGTAACTTATCGAAAACCGACTCTAGTTTATCATAAAATTCGCATTTTACTTCATCATCGCTAACTTCGGTGGGAGAATAAATGTTTATAAACGCGATTTTAAACCAACGACCGTGAAATATAGCAACCGATATTCTTTCACTAAAGAACTGTACGTCCCGTAATGCGAGGAGAAATCTATTCCTAATCAGAAACCCGGTACCTAAACAATAATTAACGCTCTCCCCAAATAGTATACTTTCCTTCTGTTAACGAACCCTCCCCTGGCCAGCGAACCTCTTGTAATGCAACGATATCTAAATGGTGCCCCTTAACTTCATTCGCGACCGACTTTAACCCACCTGCCGTATTTAAACTTCTAACGTTCCACGTCCCTATCATTAGATCTCTAATTTTCATCTTGCGCCATGATTCCCTTGAAGCAGTCCCCACCCGGAGACCCGAACGGGGGACTAGTTTACCTCCGGATAATGAGTGTTTTACCTCAGAGGAATCCATGACTGTTTGTGATATTTTGTGAACTAAAATATGTGAGTAGGGCGTTCGAACCTACGTCACATCCTCCAGCAAGCCTGGAGGGCCGCTCTCATTGTTGGTCAGCGAGTCCATCGGATTTAGCCGGGAGGAGCTTCCGAGGAAATTCCACCGACCATCCCCACATCCGCCACCCGTGGGACGCTCCTCATACGCGGTAATGAGATCCGCGCGAGGATATATATATATATATATATATATATATATATATATATATATATATATATATATATATATAATATCCGTTCTGTAATATAATCTTGAATAGGAATATAAATTAAATTTTATGAATAACTTCCCAGTTGAACATTTAATTCGTATGAGACTTAATTGCAGATAATTTTTTTTATTGGATCCCTACCTAATTTAATTACGTACACATTTTAATTACCGTATATCGAATCACTTACGTCCCTTTATATTGAATGAGTTTATTAATTAATTTTCAGTATATAACAATAATTAAAGTACTATAGGAATTATATATCCTTATAGATTTATATACATGTATAAATACATGGATAATTTTTTTAAATTGAAAAAACAGTTCCTTTGATTTATAATTTTTATTTTAAAATTAATTTTCACCCATTCATAAAGTTTTGGTTATTACCAATTCTTCGATGTATTTATGCAAGCAACGCTTGATTCAATTTAATTAATAAAAAATCGCCGAAATTTTTTGTTTCGCTTTAAATTTAATTTCAAATTCCTTTACAACATTAAAAATGAAAAGTGTTTTTTATTTCTGCATGTAATATTTATTCTCAAACTAACGCTTTTAAGAGTGATACATTTCGTTTTAAAGGGAAAAGAAAATCATATTATCATTTTTATGTTTTTGAGTTCAAATCGATTAGATAATTAAAGAAAATTGATCAATTTTACAATTAGTTCTTTGAAAAAAAAAGTCATTTTAAACTAACTAGAATGTGAAATCTTGGAGAAACGAAATTTGCAATTATATTACTGATTTCGTCGATACTAGAAGAGGAAAAATATGAACTGAAGCAAAAGAGGTTTATGCAAAGTCACATTCGTATTCAACAGATAGAAGTTGGGATTGGAATAAGCAGATGCAAAATAAAATAAAAATTTCTAAATTTGTTCGCGAGGTTTTCCGTTCACAAATATAATAATATGAATCTTTTACAAGTCTTGCACAAAAATATATTTTAATAACAATTTTTTTTTAAAAACATTTTTATTGATATTTACAACTTTATTAAAAAAAAATAAAAAAGTTAATGTGATAGGTATATCATACAATGGGATGTAATACATGTAGAGAAGCTTCCCATTGGAAGCACTCTAAAAATATTCCAAACTAGAAGGTCCCGAGGCCATCTCCTTTTCAGATGCCTTTGAGGATTATCAGGAATTAAAGAAAAAGAAAAAAACCTGTACCACTACAACCCATGAAGAGTTTGGGCAATGAGGTGATCGGCCGCCAGATTTTCCCCCCCATTTTTGGGTACCCACTTGATTGATGCTGGGTGTGCCCCAGGAGGATCTCCATACCCCAGGATCGTCCCCCGGCTAAAATAACAGAATAAATAATCTAAGGTGTAGATTCTTTTAGGTGAAGGTCAAATTTTTATAAATAAAATTGGAGGCTAATGTCTACTTCACCACTATTTTATTGAAAAAAAATATTCGCACTACGTTTCGGCTACAATGCCATCTACATGTTGGTCATGTGGTTTTGACTAGGAAGCAGCTACCCACACTAAATCTAAGTTGTTCCACTGCACCTGAAGATGGCATTGTAGCCGAAACGTAGTGCGAATATTTTTTTTTCAATAAAATAGTTGTGAAGTAGACATCAGCCTCCAATTTTATTTAGAATAAATAATATTCCGCCACACCCGAGATTTGAACCCAGGACCCGGAGCACAGTAGACTAGTGCTCAACCCACTAGACCACGCCGCTCCTCAGGAATTGAAGAGAAAGAACGAGTTGAAACTAGTGGGTTAGAGTGGAAATGGAGTTTTTTAAAGAACATTAGTGTTTATGGATGAGTTTATTCGTGGCAAAGTAAGGAGCAATGACGATTTTACGAAGGATTTTGGATTGTAAGGATTGTATGCGGGAAGAATTTGATGGTTTAGTAGAGCCTCGTAGCTCTACTCCGTAAATCCAGATTGGTCTTATAATAGTCTTGTAGATGAGCCTTTTGTAGTTTAAAGGAAGGTTGAAGGTTTGACCGTTTGTCTAAAACGGCGAGCAATAATTAATTTAATGTATAATATTTATGAAAAACTCCTATAGAAGATGCTTCCTCCAAAATAACAATATTAAAAACTATTACGAATTTAATTTAATACAATACTTTGTACGTATAATTAGTATGATAAGTATCAATAATCGTGAGTTATAATTTATAAAGCTTCATCTGAGCAACGTTGAGTCAAACTCACTTTTTTAATTCCGTCTGTATTTTGTTGCGTTTCAATAGAAAGAAATCCGATTTACCGAGCCTTCTACAAACGAACTCAGACTTCAGGAAATATTGGATCTCGCTTCGACATTATTCTTTAATCACCATTAAAACGAGTACCTTTTTTTTTTTTTTTTTTTTTTAAATATTTGTATCAATATTGAGATGTCATTTCTTTATCAAAGGTATAATCAAAATTTAGGTATTGAGAAAATATTTTTTCATCCATTATGACCGTATGTTATTAATTTATAATTCAAAGAGGATTGTCAGCTTCATGAATGTTGTAATGAAAATTCAGTTAGGACAAAGAAAAAGAAAAAAAAAACCTATTTATCTAGTAATAAATAGTGGTTTATAAATTATTTAACTCATTTAGGACATGCGCAAATAGATTCGAGAATACGGGTTTAATATTTAAAGAACCGAGGAAATTGCCGTCATTAAATTATCAACCGTGAAGGGGAAATTACAATTTCAAATACTCTATTAACATTTCACTGGGAAAGGGATGAATACGACTTTAAAGGGAAGTGTGGCCAATTTATGCTCCACCCAAAAAGTAATATTTGAGAAAGTCCCTACCCTTTTCCTCTATGAGAAAAAAAAAAGAAAAAAAAATACAAAAGAGTCAGGTTTTTAATATCAAAATTTCACATAAGTGAAAATGTAGATGTAAGGTTGAATTTTTTTTTTTTGTGTGTTTAGAATTCTTTGTTGCCTTTGATACAAGTCATTCTTTATTGTATGGCTAAAATTCAATTTTATCCTTAAAATAAACAATCATAACTAATATTTTGCGGCATTGGTAACGTTTTTTATTAATTACATAGCTAATATAACAATTAAATTAATGAAAAGTATATAATAAAATAATCAATTCGTTTTATAGATGTTTAGAGATTGTTTTTATAACTAAGAAAATACTATAATTGTTTTTTTGTTTTTTTTATTATTTCTTGAGTTTTCAATGAATAAAAATCTCGTTTTCCGAAAATAAATGTATTATAACGACATGATATAATTTCAATTTATGCGATATACATTACCTCTAAATTAAAAAAAAAAATAGTAGATATAATTTAGACATAAAATAAAATGCGCTGTTAAAACAAGCTTGTTTGTTGTTAAGTTAAAAATGAGTGAAAATCTTTACGATCGTAATACTTCCCCTTATTGCATAATACTAATTTAACATCCTTCTATGCCCAAGATCGCAGGTTCAAATCCAGGAGATAGCCCCTGAACATTTTTTAGGTAGTAAAATTTCTTACTTCGAAAATATGATGATTGTTGATGTTGATGATGACCCTGTGCGATCTTTAAAGAAGATTCCTCTCCTAGTTAAAACGGATTAGGCAATATTTAAGTCACCTACAGTAGCATAAAGTGACGTTGAATGAACAAACAAACAATTTTTTATTATCAAATAGGGCCGACCCTGAAAAGTCAGAAATAATTCTTATGAGAAATCATAAAAAAATCTGGTGCGGGCAACACACGACTTTCACTTACCTCCGTTGTTAAAATCGATTAAAGAATTTTCAAATACAATCAGAGATTAAAATGATTAAACAGATAATGAATTAATCAAGTTGAATATCTGTAGAAAAATGTATTTTATTTAAAAAATCTATAATATTATTGTCCAAATTTTCATCACTTTTTATTAACTTTTACAAGCTTGTGTATAAAATAATAATTTTTTCTAAAATTGTTAGCTTTCCAACGGTATATTACTGTTCTTATGTTCAAAAACAAAAATCGAATTTGCTCAACTTGCATATTTTGCTGTTAATTATCAATTCTAACAAGATAATATAGATATTTTTATAGAATCTACAGAATTAAAGGTACTTTAGAACAAGAAAATTTAAAATATCAGCGTTTAGGCCTTGTGAGACTATTTCAATCAGAATGAAATCAACATGATATTAAAGCCCATTAAATTTTACTCGGGCTTATAGTTGTCTTTAATAAGCCATTTCAGTTTTTTTTACGACTTTTCGTTTTTGCTTGCACACACCTTTCTTCGAGACTTGGTCTTGGGACCTTAAAACGTGGATTTCAATATTTAATTTCTGTAACATTTGAATTTAAAATGCATTTAAGCCCTGTCAGACTATTTAAATCAAAGTGAAAACTACATGATATAAAAGCCTAGTAATCGATATAGTTTTATCAAAATCGGTGTAGCCTTTTTTATCGTAAAAAGGTGTAAAATGCATTGTTTAAAGTGGCTCTTCTGGTGATCATATTTTGATAAAAACGTTGCTGTTACTTCTCGGGCATAGCTTTCTCAAATATGAAATTCCAGTTTCATGCGACTTTTTTTTTTTTGTCCTAGACTTAAAACACACATAGAACTTTTTGTGGAACTTGCTCATTTGGTCTGAGGGGATGCTAAACCGTGTATTTCCGTTGAATACTCAAATTCGAAAATTTTCACGATCGCGATATTTTCCCTTACTATAAGTTCAAATGGAAAAATGCATTTTTTATTTCACGCCGATATTGACCATGTTTGAAGCTTCTTCTTAGGACTAGATCGGAACTAGAAATATATAATGTTTTAATTGGTTAATTTGAGTATTAGAGGAGGCATAATATAAGAACTATCTTAGTATTTTTTTTCTGTATTTTCCTTGATAATAACTGACAAGTTAATGATTGTACGGGTGCCGAGGTTAGATAAGTTAGGAAGAAGCTGGAGTGACGTCTGTGGATAACGACCGGTATTGTCGGATTCGAACTTTCTGGCTCGCTTAGTCTATTATCATTAATATAATGACCTGAAAAAAATATGAAACAAAAATTAGTTTTAATAAAGAGCGATTTAGATCCCTACTAAATTATTTTAATGACCCGATTGTTCAATTTTCAAAGTCTCAAGTTTTCTAACCCTTTCAAGGTTCAGCAAAATGTCCAACAACTTTCCATGAAAGTTACTGACTCAATTCCTTGTCAAAGGAGGTCACCAACTTACCGCAAGGTCTTTTATCTCCGACCTCTCAACTCGAGTTTTTTTTTTTCGTTTCCCACAGCTTATTTATCTAGGTTTTTCTGTTCTTGTTTTACATCATTTATCGATTAAATGACTAAGTTTTCTGTTGGAAATTTAAAACGAGCTGCAATAGGGTTGATTGATTGGCATTTCCATTAGTTATTGTTTCAGTTTATCCTCACTGCTTTTCAACGCCACAGAGGATTATATCCCCAGAGAGAGAGAGAAAACCGAGATAACGTACAACCGGTTATTTTATTCTATTGTCGACCGTTCTGAATATCGACAATCCGTGGTGTTCTTTAACTGCTGCACATTTAAAAAAACATTTTTTAATGTTTTTGAATTCCTTGAGGAAATCACTATGCATTCAATTAATTATTAATTAATTAATTGCATTAAGTACCACTCTGTTCTGTTTAGTTAGGTTTATTCCTTTGTCACACAAAACCTTATGTTTAATTTTAAAGAACTGCCTAGTTTTGAGGTTAAAAAGGTATTTACGAGTAGCTGTGGTTTAATGAACAGTCCAGTAGTCTACTATTATGTCGGTTAGAATGATCATTTTTTGGGTTATTTCAACCTTGGTGCGAACCTGGGGTATGGAGACCTTCCTGGGTTATACCAAGCCTCTGTAAAGCAGGTACAATACTTGGGAACATATCTCGGGCTTATAACTTAATTCCACTTCTGTCAACCTAGAAATAGTACGAAGTACTGTATTACGAAAAAATTATTATCAATTTTTTTTTTAAATGTTATTATAAATCGGTTTTAATTAAAGCATTTTTTATTGATTGTAAAAATTTCAAGATATTAATTTTAATTAAACTAAAATTTCTTTTAGAAATATATACTCATCAGGTAAATACTATCAGAAAGAAAAGAAATCTGAGAGAGAGAATGGTTTTCTACTTATTTAAAAAAAATTAACCATTAGAAATTTTATCTTGTATTATTTTGGTTGATCTTGGTAACCTCAACTATTTTTTTCGAATGATTTAGTTTAAAGATAGAAAAATTACTGAGCTCTAATTCACTACACGGGCGTTGGTCTAGAAAGAATACATACTGAACAAAAACCCTTCGTGTGTTAGAGGTAGGGATGAAAAAAAAAAATCTATGAGTGGTTTTCGGTTCCATAAATAAAAAATGGCGTATTATAGTATCATATTGTTAGTCTTTTCATTTTGTCTGGAACTATAATTAGCTTATGATATACAGGCAACGTTTAGTTTCTAGCATGGTGTTTATTATATATTCATATATATATATATATTTTATATATATAATATCCAATATAATTAAATTAAAAAAAAAGTGGTGCAGTTTTGATGACATATTTATAATAGCGTTTCTGATTGTAAAATATCCATTACTTTATACTCTATTATTTTACATAATTGAATTAAACCATATGAATTTTATATATTTATTATTTGAGAATAAATCGTGAAACAGAATTCTATTTCTCTGATTTTTTTATTTTTATTTTCATTAGAAAATAACTGAAAATTAAGTTTTCTTACCTAGATCTACTACATTCAGGTTATTTCTATGATTCATACATCTTGTTAAATAAATAATGAATATATTACTGTATTTTTCTCACCCCCTTATTTTCTCTTCTGAATGCTTCAATGCTGGACGGTTCTCCTTTTTCTGCTATCATGTACACTCCAATACATTATAAAATACAAATAAATTTAAACACTATAATAGCATATTATTTAAAATTGACGGGCATACGATTATAATGTGATATGTCCAATAATATATAAATTAAATTGTTTATATGATTTGAATTGATAATCCTAGAAATCTAATTGATAGTTGATGGTCTGACCAGCACTGAACCAAAGCAGAAAGATTTTTTCTTTAACACGTTCATGCCGGGGCGAATATCTTAGCTACTTACGCTTCGTGGGGTGGGGCGACACTGTTGCAATGTCCAACCTGTTTAATGTGATATTGTTTTGATAACAGTTTTGACATACACATATGACATGAAGCAGTTATTATGGAAATACTTAAGAACGATTCTTATATTATTATTTATTATTAAAAATAATTCTTATATTATTATTTACTATTAAATATGATTCTTATATTGTATATTATATTCTTATCAATGGGGTTAAAAGTATGAAAAAAAATCACGCATAGCTAAATAAAATTCTATAAGAAGAGTAATCAAATGAAATTAACCAATAAGAGTCCTTTGAGGGAGCATGTTGAAAGTTATAAAATATTTAATAAATAACCCTTATGCTTGTTAATTCCTACAACATTTAATGTTGAGAAAAAATAAAATAAACTTATTTCCTAAATACAAGTGACTCACCTGTGATGCACATGGTCCTACGGGATAGTTAAGCGTGACCCACCGGTGGGTCACTCCGCCCCACGGAACAGACAAGTATGACCCACCAGTAACGTGTTAATACAAATATTTGTTATATATAATTTATTATTGGACATTTACGTAAAAAAATCAGTTGGTTGTATCATTTCTAAAGAAATTGCAATGTCAAGTTATTCGTTGTTGAATATATCCATGCTAGAAAATATTGCCGTAAAATGACGGAAATGGAGGGAACTGGAGCAAACTTCCTCCATCTCAAAGGAGCCCATTTTGCTAGGTTCTAGAATTTCCTAGTCCTTCCTTTGTGAGAGTAGGCCAGCCAATAATATTCCCTCGCACGAATCTCTGATTGGCCAACCGTACATATCTAACCAAATAGCTGAATGTAATATTTTTTCCCGAATGTAACCGAAGATATATTCAGAAAAAGGATTCCAAGTTCTTGGAAGAACGTGGATCGGGTGGATTTCTCTATACAGAATCCATGTAGAACATAATAATCTTTTTGCAATGCATTCTCGACATGAATCCTATGTGTCATAAACTCCACTAAAACTCGATTATTATTGAAGAAACATGAGTCGAAAACATTTTGAAGATCAAACTCCGTGGCGAACGAAGAGAAAAGAGACAAAATAATCTTATATGTTCCAGAAACAACTTATAAGAGATGTGATTCCCTGATAATTGGTTATTATTGGTGAATAGAAAAAAAATGCTAGGTGTTCTGGAATCAGGAAATTTTATTTGAATGAAAATTGTTAGCAAAAAATCTGCGCGGTCAACACACTAATTTCACTTATCTCTTTTTTAAAATCGATTAAAGGAATTTTCAAATACGTTAGAGATAAAAATGAGTGAAACCATTAAGGAATTAATTAAATTGAATTAATATAGAACATGTGTTTTATTAAAACTCTATTCATTATTATCTAAAATAATCAGTTTTATCGGCTTTTCATCACTTTTTATTAACTTTTACAATCTTGTGTATAAGATAATATATTTTCTAAAATCTTTCTCTTCCAACGGTATATTATACGTTAATATTTTAATTATCGTAAAAATAATTTTTTAGTTTTTCCTTTAAGTTGTTTATCAAATTCGCTCAACTTGCGTATTTAGCTGTCAATTATCAATGGTAACAAGATAATAAGTTATTTTTTATAGAATATACAAAATCAAAGGTACTTTTAGATGAACAAATATTTAAAATATCGGTATTTAAGCCCTGTCAAACTATTTCAATCATAATGAAACCTACATGGTGTTTAAGCCCATTAAATTTTACATCCATATAGCGAGTTTAATCCAAAAACTTTTTGACATTTCTATCGGCTTATTTCGGCCAAATACCATTGAATGCATTTTTTTCTTTGTTTTTGTTAATAAAGATGTTTACCGACTTGTTATTGCTATTAAATTACTAATAAAAGTTCATATTTTATGTTTGACTACCCAATATAGAACCATCTTAGAGATGTAATGACAAACATTAATTAATTTTCATATAAGTAGCACAGGAGAATAATATAAATTATTTTAAAAATGTAAGAAATAAATAAATCATAATAATAACAAAGGGTATATTTGTGGAGCTTTAGATTGATTCATATAAATTACTTGATTAAATTAGTTTTAATATAGTGAATATTGAACACTTTGTCAGATTTTAGAATCTTTATTCTCTGAAAATTCGGGTTCAGCTAATTAGCAACTTAATAGAACGTTAACCCCTTTTAATGATTATTTTAATATTTAATCCACTCGGTAAGAATACTTGACTACTAAACGTTTAAATCTGGTAGGTGTTCTCGGAAAAGCTTCGGCTTTAAAGCTGTTTCTCGATAAAATCCCAGCAATTCTTTTGTCCGTTTGGAACGAGGATTTAACTGAGTCGAGGCAGGAAAGCTAACATCTGTAGTTTCTTTTTTTTTTCTTATTTATTTTTGTCTTGTATACTTTTTTGAAAGTTTTGAATCTCTCAGATTGTTATCATCGTGAACTTTATTCATGGAATCTAACTACATCATTAATTTTTGTCATTAATGCCTTCAATATAATAAAGAATTTATTTTAACTATGTTCTCTTAAATAAAAAAAATGTAAAGTAAAATAACCATATCTCTTGATAGTAAAGTTTCTAGAATAACGTAAATTATTCTTTTTTTTAGCTTCAGAAAATCAATAATTTAAGTTATTTGTATTTTAGTGCCGGGAATAATGTTACAATACATGAAGATTTGATGATCCGGTTCGTTTATCTTAAGAAATATGTTATGCCAGAACGTTCCATATATCATTTTTATAAATTTATTTGATATACAAACATTATAGCTCGAAAACTCAGTTTAAATACGTTATAAATAATAAATAATGTTTTTGGTTATATTACTTATATTTTATTTTTAAATGGGCGAGCTAAAATAGTGATATACCATCCTTGTATGGCATGCTGTCTTCTAAATTAATGGTTTTATTCACTCATTTCATTCTTTTTTAGGGAATTGAAATAGTAATCTCTCTCTTAAGACTGTTTTGTCTTATTATAAATTTTAGTGCGTGGAAACAATTTCTGTCCCATCTGACCTAGGCAAAATGTATGGTCGGACTTATGTCTACAGCTGCTTTGCATACCATAACAGCCTCAAGCCTCTTGAATTATTCAACAATTTTAGATAAGGCTTATAGGATGTTTTTATATTGACTGTGTGCCAATATAAATACAATAACTTAGAGAAAAAACTGTTTAGTCGGAATCGAAAAAGTTTAGTTTGTAACTCTTTACCGAAACGTCTATTCATGAGAAATAATTGTAATTCAATCAGGGAAAGCTAGATGAATCTATAACATATTTAATAAAATACAGTTGTGAATAAACATTATAACTACAAAGAGTTTGTTTATTTTAATTTTATTTATAATTGTAAAAAGGCCATCGTCTTTGCACCCGTCTCGGGGGATTATCAGGAATAGATCAATCTAAGTTGATAAATAAATCAAAGCTGAGTTTATGAAGTGGGTTTGAGTGGGCTGGTAGTTAGGTATGAAATGAGGTATGTCTTTTTTAGGCAAAGTCTGGAAATAATGGTATATTCAGGTCTTAATAGATTATTTTATTGGTGAAAAAGTAAGGCTATAGAATTTTCTGAGGATTTAATAAAACTGAATTTGATAGTTTGGTAGATCCCCGCAAATTTATCCTATAAATTTGTGGTTAGTTTTTGAGCGTTAGTCATGTAAGTGTCTTTTATATAACTTTTAAATAAACAAATGCGATGTGGAGTTCGTAGGCTGATTAAAAATTTTCATTTACATTTAGTTGTTTGTTTTTTTTTGGAGCGGGGAGGGGGGGAGGGATTTAATTATTTTTACTATCCGATTCCAAGACATTTTTTCTATATATTTCTTAATGTGTAAAAACAATGTTTGTCAAACATCTGTTCGGGCGCCATTGTGAGAATAGACGGTAATTTAGAGCTCCAAGATACATCCTGAGGTGATATTGGTCCTTTAAAAAAAAAAAAAAAAAAAAGCCAATCTACTGGTATTAGTGAAATTCCTCAAACAGGGAAAGGATAGAATTCTCTCAAGATAGGGTAATTACGGAGGTTTATTGTTAAAAGAAAGTACCCGAAAATATTAAATAATTTATGTCATGAAATGAAAATAAAATGTTAAAAAATAATGCAACCTATTTGGAGTCATTAAAGGTAAATAGTTGTCATTAGCCAGAAAGTCTATAATTATCCTACGTTTTTTAATTTATCCTTGCTCTGGAAAAAGCAATTCCCGCAAAGCTTCTCTCGTTATTTCAATAATGAGTTTACATTTAGCTCAATGATTTAATGCCTTCCTACTTATATTGTACGCTTTATCTAACCTATTGTCATTAAGAATAATCGAGACCTTTTTTTTATACTTCAGTTCAGGATTTAGGCTAAACTATCTGTTCTGATCTCCTTACTGTTTCTATTTTTATTTTTAATCTAATAAAATTAAGTACGGAATCAATGGTAGAAGGAATTCATATAGTAGAAGAAACGAACGGTTTCAATTTTCTCAACAACGCTTTACTTATAACCTCCTAAGAACTATAGGCTTTAATTTTCAAAATTAGAATGCATCTTTATAGCAGATCTAAACTAAACAGATTTACCAAAGGTATAAACTCATTAAATGCCTAGAGTTAAACCGGGATGGAAATGGGAAATCTGGAAAATACTAGGTTTGGTATCCTGATATACTTTTTTTATTGGAGATGAGTAGACAGATATTGGCGGCGATGGCAACTTTTAGGGGCGGGGTAGCTGAGCGGGTTAGCGGCGTTGCCTAGCAACTTAAAGGACCAAATAATTTAAAAAAACAGATAATTACGAATTCTAAACTCGGTGCTGTGGGGGGCTTTTATTTCAGCATTTATCCCCCGCTCTCCCCTCTGGCCCGTGAAACCCCGTATAGCCTTCAAAGGCGAGGCAGGGGAGAACAAAAAAATAAAAAATGAAGCAATGAAGATAGCAGCTTTCGGCAACTATGTATTAATAGCCTACTGTTTTTTGTTTTGTTTTTTTAATTAAAAAAATGTATTTATTGCAATTAACAACTGTATTATATGTATTAAAAAGAATCAGTAAATGTGAGTAAAAATATAAAAAGCATGATACACTTGTAGAGAAGCTTCCCATTGGCAGCACTCTTAAATAATCCTGAACTAGAAGGTATATCAGTCATCTTATTTTCATGCGTCTCGGAGGATTATGGGACAATAATATACTGGTCTGTATAGATCAGTTTATTCGTTTCAAAGTAAAGAACACTTAAGATTTTGCGATGGATTTTGAATTATACGAATTGGATACGGGATGAATTTGATGTTTCAGGAGAACCCAAGAAAACTATGTCTCTGTACTGTTTCATTTTTTTTTTTTTTTCCAATTTATGACGGAGAATTTAATTCTTATTGTTGGTAACAGCCGTCCAATTTACGGGTGATTAAAAAGTCTGATGAACGTTGCCTAAGTAAACTACATGTTACTATAGTCACTTATACCAGTAGATAAAGTCTGAATTATACCGTTTTAAATTTTTTTTTTTTTATTGGTTATAATGTACAAGTTTTTAGTTCATAATGACGACGAGATTATTTGATTCTTAAATCGAAACTTGGATTTTTTTTTTTTTTTTGGCTGAGTTTATTTTGGTTTTTAGATTATTTAAATGAAATGCTTGTAATATTCTTGAAGGATACTGAGACCTCAAAAGGAAATTATATTGTATGATAGATTTTTATATAATGTTGCCTACGGAGGACACAGTATCCTTTGGCGAGTGGTGGAGGTACTGAGAGCAGATGTACTTAGGTAAGTACCAGCCAGAGTGCGGCAGAGCGTCGCGCCGCCACAGGACCTCCCAGGTCCGGCCTAGGGCTAGGCAGCCCCAATAGCAGTCGGTACCTCCAAAGATGAAGTATTTGACGGTACCGGTAGGTATCTAGTAGCAGAATTTTATTTATTATATATTTTATATTGCATATGTTATAAAAGTACCATACCAATACCCTTTTTTGTTGATTGTTTGTTTATTGATTTAACGCAATTTTTATGCCACTGTGGCCAACCAGACGATGTTACAGTGAAAATCCTAAATTTTGCCTATCTAGGTTTATTTAGGTTCAGGATCTTTAATGGGTAGCAGATATCGCACAGGCTCTGGACCACAATTTTACGTCTCCTCCATAGGGCGACATAAACAAGCAATTTTTACTGCATTTAAAAAATCCTAGGGGCGTCTGGCGGCTATGAACCGACGACTTTGTATATAGAGGACTGCTAGCCACTTTAACAAAAGTGAACCTTTTTTTTCGGTTTGTACAATATTCCAATCCCCAGAATCGGTACATACCTCTACCTCCTATTCATCCAATCCTTTTGTTGTAGACCTCTTGTTTCCGTTTCTTCCTTAACATCAGCAAGCTCTATTTTCCTGGTGGTTCTCTCCTTCTTTTTATTTCCTTATATATATATATATATATATATATATATATATATATATATATATATATATATATTTTTTTTTTAATTTATATTTATATTTATATGACAGATGAATAAGAATATGAGCCTCTAACATGCACATGAGTGCAAACATGTAATTTTTATTAAAATGGTGATTGAGTTGGTTTATTCAACTTTGCTGTATCGGTGTTAATGTTACCTTTAGAAGCTGTTTTAAAAATCCTTTTGATCAAATTCGCGCTAAGCAAACAGAAATATAGTTTATTTTTTTAAAAGTCTGAATACATCCCGATCTAAAATTCTCACTAAATCCCACTTTTCCTGCTAAATCCATCCAAAACATGAGAATAAATTCTGATCTCTGTTCTGTGATAAGTGCTTATATTGAAAAACTGAGCTTTGTGGTATATGGGTTTTTGACGGAGAGGTGGTCACCATTATATAAATTATTAATGCTGAATAAATTTTAGTATTTTTAATAATAAATAAATTCTTTATTATTCTGGGACAAGTCCCTTTAGAATAACATTTACATAATATATAAATTGGGCTTCAGAGTCTTAGAGTAATAATTTATTTATAAGCAAGTTAACAAAAACCAATCGAAAACAGATACACGCAAATATGTAGAATATAAAATAAAATAGATTCTTATTTACGATTTTGTTCTGACTGGATGGTCATGAGATGAAATGAATAAGTGGGATTTGAATGTAGGAAGAGACTGACGGATAGAAAAAGGAATAGAATTCCGTTGGTTTGAGGATCGGATAAGGAACGATCTGTCAAAATAAGCAGATTGGTCAGCCGTTGTGTATAAATCTGAAGGCCTAGAGCGTGTACAGCGGGAATGGACTTTTTACTGTATTTGTTTGATAAAATATTGTTGACAATGGATACATAATAGTTGAATAAAGTAATATAATTATTAATTTTAATAGCTGGACGAGCTATTTCAAAAATTAGGAAGGGCATATCACCAACGTACCAATGGAGGATGATAGTACATTTACTCCTACTAAGATGTTTTCTAGGATTATATATTAAAATAAAAGTTCTTGATAAAATTAATTATTCGGAAGAAGCAATTAGTGATAATTAATAGATGGTTCTTAGATGTGCCTTTTAAATTTATTTTTACATTAGCAATAATTAGAAGTCAACGTTTCAGAGGCCTTCTTCATCGTCAGGACTCACTTACAGCCATGTATCAGTTAAAATATATTAATTTTGTTTAAAATTTTGTCCATAATAAATTAAATATGTTATTTCAATTTATAAATAATTGAACAATCAGAACCACCCCATCATAACTAACATATTCTTTGGTTCTTGGGCGTTGACGTTGAACCCTAATTGTTGATAATATAAAAATTAAATTATAAGGAAGATTTAAGAACCGCCTACTTATTAAAAGTTCTTGTTTTTTCATTGAATTTATACAATTACCTTCCACAGTTTATTTTAATAAATCAAAACAAATTGTTGAATGTAGTCTCTGACATGTATTAAGTGTTTGTTCCCACGAATACGAATTATTTATTGCAGATCTATGTTGAGAGAAAAGCGCGTACATCTTATATATCATGTTTTGCCGTTGTCATGGCTTAAGAGCGTTTCCAAACAGCATTTTTTTAAAAATATTTATTCAATTATGTCTTCAAATTACTATAGAATAGAAAAAAAAAATTATAAACAAGAATATTTTTAATACTCTATATTATAAACAGGAAATCTGAGGAATGTTTTAAGTTTTTTTTTGCGTGAATACATAAGTTTCCGCTGAGTATTTTTATGTTATTCCAAGATATGCTGAATACATAAATACATAAAGAAGTGTCTGTCGATTCTTGATTGTTTTGGGCTAGAAGTTCCAACATTCACCGCTAGATCGCGGCATCATCGCAGACCCGTCCTTTCGCCGCTTTGAAATTTAACTTTTCTAGGTATTCCCTTCAGAATAGCATATTTTTTTTATTAAAATAATTAAAAACTATTTAAGTTACTTTCAAAGCACTCTTTGGAATATTTAAGCCAGTATGGCAAGTTATCTTATTAAGATACCACGTGCTACAGTAATGAGTTTTAAGGTTTTAATTGAAAAGTTCGTAGTCTTTTTAGAAAGGTTAGTCTAATTTAAAATTTTAATAGATTAAAAGCTTCAGATAATGTTCTGATTAAAAAGTATATAAGTTAAAGCCATGAACTCGCCGGATACAAGGTTAATGTTGTTCATTTATTTATTGTAACCTGAATTGGTGTAATTAATAATAACAAAATGAAGTTTATTATTTAGTTACCACAGCATCCGGCCCTTTTAAGCAGTTCACGTGTTTGGAGTTGTGGAATGTCGGACATGCTTACAGAACTATTCGCCATTACAATTAATACCATGAGAATTCCATTTAGTTTGCATATAGCAATATTAAAATATGTATTATTAATTTAAATTCGAATTTCTTAACTGTTCGACGTTATATGGTATTTTTTCAAAAGCTTCAGCTTTCTAATCAGTCTATTATACATCTATTTATGAAAATTAGTGTTAAAAATAACAAAATAAGTGTTCACTTTTCTTTTATAGTTTATTATATGTTTTACAAAGATATAGTTTATATTTAAATGTTTGTTGATTTATAAATTATGTGTTACGATTGATTATATAAATATTACGAAATAGAAGTTAAGACGTCGTTTGTAACATTTAATTCTGTTAATCTAGTCTTTTGAGGAGAAAAAAATTAATTAATAAGTTTTTTTTTCTCTTTAGGGACTTAGGATCAGAATATAAGTTTTTTTTTTTTTGTTTTTTTTTAAATCATCAAAATAAAAATAACTTTTCTCGAGAAAATGTGTTATACTTTCCATTAAAAACTATGCAGGAGATTTATATGGCATTTATTATGGCAGTAATTTAATGTATATATATAGTTACATATATATTAATTCAATATATATATATGGTATATTAAGTTAAATGTTTTTCTTTTTTTTTACGTAAAATTTGTTTTCTGTTAAAAAATAAATATATTATTTTATTGGGCTGTGAAATAAGTTCTTTGCGTTTTTCAATAATTTAATTCAATCAAATCAATAATTCAAATATTCTCATTCTATAAAGTCATGTTTACTTAGTCGATATTGTTTACATATTCTAAAAAAAATGATTAGTTAATGTGCTTTATGTATAAGTTTCAACCAATATTCCTTATCTTTAAGTGGTATTTTACTTACTCAAATAGAAGAGAAAAAATCATTTTGGTCATTTGATGATTATTTATTTTCGAAAACGAAAATCCGCTGCACAGACGGTTAAAAAATTCGCTGTGTGTATGGCAATGATGCCTTAAGAGAAAGCACAGTCCGTAAATGGTTTGCTCGGTTCAGAACCAGAAACTGTGACTTGAAAGACGCCAAGCGCTCGGGCCGTCGTTCAACTGTTGATGATGACCAAATTCCAAAAATTACCTGAAAGATGGAAACCTGTAATAGATCATAAAAGCGGTTCATATATAATTGATTAAAAATATTTACAATAATCTGAAGTTTTTATTGAAATCACTATTTGTTTTGAACGGCTTCATTTTATAAAGTTTGTGGTTATATTTCTTCACTGCAAGTGTTTTTATCTATACTTCTGTTATAACTTCTGTCATGAAAGTAGCATGTTTTATTCAACAGCGTCATGTTATTGGCTATAATTCATTGTTTGCATTTTCTCTGTTGTTCAGACAAGATTATAGTCTGGAGTTCTAGCTATGTTTCTGGATAATATAGAACTCCGAAGTAGGTCTGATCGGATTAGAGAGTAAGTGTTGTGAGATAACAAGGTCAATTGTAGATCCAATAAGCCTTAGGGACGGAGGAAGGAGAGGAATTGAGGTGATTAATTATTCAGTGTAGTCCGAAGGGCTGATCCCATCACTACTGAGGTCGCCTCTCCAGGAGCTGACGTCACCCGATCCGCTATTTATAAACAAATCACCCGCCCCACCCTTGTGGGGTGAAGTAATTTACAAATACCGTGTTAAGCTTCCTCGGTTATCCCTGCTGTGTAACACCTTCTTCCATAACATACTATAGCACTAGTATCATAGTATCGGTTACCTGTTTAATACCTACCCCAGATTGCAAAGCCATATCCGTTTATTTTTTAATACAAATACCTAATTGTTAAATGAAGGAGTGGCGTGGTCAAGTGAAAAGAACGTCATAGACAAAACTGTATTCAAAATCCAAGTCAGGAACCGAGTTATTACAGCATACCTTCAAACGAATGTAAAAGAAGATTTATTGAATCTATATATATTAATAAAAATATTTGATAAGGCTGTTAACTATCAGTGCAATGTCGCTGATTTAAATATCTTTTATAGAAATTCAATAGACAGAATAAATATATAAATTGCTTAGCATCCCCATCTTAAGTCAATCGTGCCTGAAGGCCCTATCCAATAGCCGATATAATATCATGTAGGTGAAACTATTTGTAGATTATATAGAACTTTTAGGATTAATAGATAAATTCAAATATGACTTTAAAAAATATTTTAAATTTAATTTTTTAAGTATATTCTAATAGATGAAAAGGAGTAAAGGAGGGGAACGTGAAAGTCGTGTTGCGTGCACTTTTTTATTTTCATTTATTTTTTCTCTTTCGCTTTCTTGCATGTTAAATGTATACTATGGTATTGTGGTATCGACATCAAGATTTGGTATCGGAAATTATCCCCAAATTCAGATTGCCGTTTCTAAAAATGTTATACGTGCGTTCGTAATTCACTGCGTCGTCTAAAAATAAATAAACAAAAAAAATATATATTATCGATAGATTAATTTTACTGGTTTGAATTTTTCACAGAAAATTGTCACGTTATGTTATAAGAAATATCCTAAAAAGATAATTCTAAAATTAACAGCAATACAATAGAAAAATCAGCATTTAACCCTCGTCGTACTGTTTCAATCAGAATAGTTAGAGCCATTTTCTAAAATAAATTTTAATGCAAAATGCTCAGTATAAAATAGTACTTCAGGTCTGCCGATTTCAGTAAAAAAAATTGTGTAACATCTCACAAAAATGTCTTTATTTGACAATGTCTTTGAAATTTTAGCTTTGTTTGCTTACCACACACACTCTCACGGACATTCGAGAGTGGAATAGGAACATTTTCACGATACCAATACATTCCCATACTATGAATTTCATGGATAAGTAAGTGAAGGTAAAACATGTGGAAACTTTACTAAATTCTTGAATATAAATAATCTAGTACTCCCATCTCTTTCACTGAAAAGAGGCTAAAGATTTAAAAGATTAGATTTAAGATTTTCAAAGCAGTCATTTAATTAGTTGAATAGAATTTCAATGAAATTAGCATAGAAAATTACATTTTAAATGAGACTCAAATGGGATTGAAAATACTAAGGGTATAATAAGCATAATATTATCTATTAACATTTCTTGTTAAGTAATATCTCTTAACAAAAAAAACGAGGACGAAAATTATAATTATTAATATTTTTTTTTTTTTTTGATATTAGGGCTTATATTTATAAAATAATTATTTTAAAGGAATATTTTTTAAATTTAGGTTTTCCAAGAGAGCATTTCATTATTTTTTAAATTCATTTTATTTTTTTCTATTAATTCATAAATTAAGTGTTGCGAAGATTAAACAAATAAAACTATTGATTGTCAACATTAAATAAATTTCGGCTTCACCCTTTGATACTAAACGTGTATTTTACATTAGGCATTTAAATTAACGAAACTCTCGTTCTTATCTTATTTACTGAGGATTTAAGGCAAAATTATTACTTCGACATTTTATGTTATTCAAATTTTGGAATAAAAAGCTAAGCTAGAACCTGCGTGTTTGATTTAAATATTTTCACGTAAATGTTGTAATTTGCATGACATTTTCATTATAAATATAAATGTAAAATTCATTCTGAAAAGCGAGTTGGAATTCAGAAGAGAAAATGTTATCGATGAGAATTGAATTTATTTTATATGTCGCTCCGCGATAACTTATTTGCATAACTAAATTATGAAAATATAATTTATTGGAGGCAGTTGATGGCTTCATAAGAGTAATATTTAAAAAATAAATTGATTTTTTTTCTACTTATATTATTTTCAATATCATCACTAATCATACATAATTATTGTTTTTTTATATTTCTCTTCCATAGTTATAATAAAAGCAGGTAAGTGTTCTTGTCAAATTCTGTCTAAATCTAAAACTTTAACTGCATAACTTCAGAAACTGTCTTTCGATACTGTCGAATTGAAATTCAAAAGGGAAAATTATTATCGGTGAAAATTAAATTGATTTCAAGTGACGCTGCGCTGTAACTTCTTTGCATAACTATATTATGGAAATATTCTTTATAGAAAATAGCGATGGATTTATAAGTGAAATGTTTTTTTTTAAATAGTTTGAAATATTTTTCGACTTACTTTATTTTTCTAATATCCCAAATAATTTATAAAAATCACTTTTTTTGTCATCTCGTTCCATAGTAATAATGTAATCTAATATTGTTAAACTCGGTCTAAATTTAAAATACTTATTAAACAAAATTAGGAACACCACAAGAACTAAAATATACAGTGATGGAATAATGTAATTTTAGAATATGTTCACGAGATGGTTCTTAGCTCATTGTACCAAAACCATTTTTTTTCTTTTAATTAAATAAAGAAATAATTTTCGAATTATGGCCAAATTATGTTATTTTTTTTTTATTTTTTTTTTCTAGTATCATAGATACTTATATAAAAATCATCACTTCTTTGCCATTTCATTCCATAGTAATAATGTAATATGTTCTATTTTAACTCGATCTAAATTTAAAATACCAAAAAATTTCAGAATCATCACGTGGACTAAAATATATAGTAATGGAATAACACTATTTTATAATATTTTCATTAGAGGATTCGAAGCTCCTAGTACCAATACCTTTTATTTTTAAGTGAAAACTTATTTAGGCGCGTAATGCGATTTTCGGCAAGGGTAAAAGCTTTGATTTCATAACCTTAGTAACGTCACCAAGATGGTCAAGACTGGCGCATGCGTGCATATCTGTCTATTAGAGATAGGATAGCGATATCAATTTCGATAAGATTAATAAAAATTAAAAAAAACGTGCTTTCCCAATAAAATCTACGGTAATGATCGTACTCTTCTTTCCCACAAACGTCCAGCGCAAATCGAAAATTAAAAAACAAGTTGTCAATTCTATCAGCAGTCCCTATAACTGCCTGAATGGTATTTTATGGCCAAAATTATGTTAATTATTTCTCATAAAACCCTCTGTGATTCATAAGATCGCATGCTCTCTTTAATTTTGATTTTTTCCTTTGCTGAATGGGTTTTTAATAGTAATAATAATAATAATAGGCTTAGCGAACCCGAAGGTTCGATGCCGATACCACCAAATTCCGCCTACACAGACTCGTCCAATGTTCACCATTCAAGCCCAAGCTCCCGAGATCAGCCTTAACGCAATCCTCCCATCTCCGCTTCGGCCTACCTTTCGGGCACCTACCAGTCGGATCAGCAAATACCAACTTTCTCGGAATCCGATCCTCATCGAGCCCAACAACTTTACTCGCCCATTTGAGTCTCCGCGATGAAATCAGCTCAATTATATTCACAGGATACAAGTTCCGCTATTCCGCGTTGTGCAACCTTCTAAACTCCCCAGTGGCCTCATCTCTCTTCGGAATTAAATATTTTACGCAATACCTAATTTTCGAAAACATTAAGCCGTTGTTCATCCCTCAAAGTAAGCGGCCACGTTTCACATCCGTAAGGAACCGTTGGAAAAATAATAGTTTTATAAATTCTAATCTTTAAGTTTTTAGATAGAAGCCGCGAACTAAGTAACTTAGCAACTGAATAATAACACGCATTTCCCACCTTTAACCGGGACTATAATTCTTCCTGGATTTCATTTTTTCTAGTTATAACTGAACCTAAATACTTGAATTTCTCTACGTGTTCAAAAGTATGACCTGATACATCAATATAAGCAAGATCGACACCGTTTCTGCTACTAATCAGATATTTCGTCTTATCGGTATTTAATTCGATTCCTATTTCTTTACCGGTTTTTATTAACACACTTGTATTTAGTGGTATGGTTTCCGTGTCTTCACCTAGCAGTACCAGATCATCGGCATACCCCAAAACCTGAATCTTGTCACCCATATTTAAGCCTTTCTCGGTACACATCCCCTTTTCTATGACATATTCTAAAGTTATATTAAATAACACAGGTGAAAGGGAGTCACCCTGTTTCAAACCCGATCGCACCTCAAAGCTCTCGGAGTAATTATGACTGATTCTAACTTTATGGAATGTTTCCGACATCACATCTCTACTAGGTTTACTAACTTTCTAGGTATTCCCTAAATGGGAATGGGTTTTTAGAAGTGTTAATGCTGAAATAATTAAATTCATCCAAAAAATGGAGAGATTGTATCTCAATGAGTTCATCAACATTATATTAGCAATTTGTTTGGGGAAGAAAGGACGAAATTTATTGCTATTATGAAAAAAAAATATCGTGAAACATTTTACAAAGTTATTTCATTATCACTCAAAAGCTACTGATTAATTTTGTTACTCAAAAAATCGCTAAAATGTAATTAACTTAAAAAAAAAGAAAAAAGTAAATTCATTTAATGGTTGGTTCTTTCTTCGAAGCAAAAGCTGTCTCTGAAAAAAAGTAGGTCAGAACGAATGGGGGGCTCTCTTCACTTCTCACACTTGTGTCCTTTCCGATAAATACTCTTCCTTTTCCGTTTGAAGGTCTACAGATAGTATTAATACTATCTGTATCTACAAATATACAGTAAATATGCCTTACCTTAGAAAGTAATGTAATTTTTGTGCGATAAAAGGTGTTATAAGAGTGTAAATACAGTTCTTCACCTTTAAGGCAAGTAGTCTCTAGAAAACCTAAACAGGCTATTTAATTAAGGGTTGTTTGATCTCTTAGTAATCCTAATAAACTTCAAAATAAACATTTTAATAATAATTTTAAGATAAAAAACTTTGGAAGTTTGTTTATTTATTTAACGTCACTTCATGCAAATATGGCTAATCGGACGATGCTACAGCGGTAGTCCTAAATTTTGCCTATCCAGGTTTTATTAGGATAGGAATCTTCAACGAGTACCTGACATCGCACAGGCTCGGGACCACTTTTTATCGTCCCCTCCGAAGGACGGTATAACTAAGGATTTTTCACTCCCATTAAACAATCCTAGGGCCACCTACGGGTTTGAACCCGTGACCTTTGGCATAGGAGGATTTTATGCTAAACACCCAGCTACAAGTGATCCCCTTTAATATTAGTATTAGTATTTTAAATTGAGATCGAATTTAACTAGAACATATTACATTATAACTATGGAACGAAAAGGCAAACAAGTGATGGTTTGTATATAAGTATCTGTGATATTAGAAAAATAAATTAAGTAAAAACATAATTCAAATTTTTTTTCGTTAAACATTTCGCTTATAAATTCATCGCTATTTTTTATTAAGGATATTTTCATTAAATTTAAATGAATTAATGAAACCATTAGATGTTTGCTTTCTTTTACCATTCCAAAAGTATTACCATTCCACAAACTTGTAAATATTCTTTTATGTTCTTTTGCTAATCGGTTTAGTTTTTCTGTTTATATTATCCGGTCCAATTTATGTCAGAATAAATTTACGATAAAAATAAATAAATTTAGAGGAAGATAATTTCAGTCAGACTATTTCAATCAAAATCAAACCTGCATGGTGTTATAGCCCATTCAATATTACATCTATAGAGTGAGTTTATTCAAAATCGTAAGAGCGTAAGATGCAAAATGTATGGTATAAAGTAGATCTTCCGTTAAGCAGATTTTTAAGAAAAAGTTGCTGTATCATATCGGGTTTATTGTTGTTTTAAATATGAAATTTCAGTTTCGTACTACTTTTCGTTTTTGCTCTGGACTTCTATACACACACACACCTGGTCTGTCATGGTTTCAATTTCTACTTTACTCAAAGCTTAGAACAACAGCCCTGAACAATTGATTATTAGGACTTTGTTGGTGTAGTTAAAAAGCAATTAATCCCAGGCTTTGATTAAGTCCTGCTAGAAAGTTAATATACTGAGAACATAGCATTTGTTTCGGATGGGATTGCTTGCTTAAGGTAGTTCATTATTCAGTTTTAGAGTTGTGTTGTATTGGATTTGTTGGACTGAAGTGATCACTACAGTTTAAAGTTAGTCTTAAAGAAACTTCCCTCGATTTAAACTACCTGATCACTTTTGGAGCATAAAGTAATAATTAAATTATTATCGAAAGATTTTTATCCATTTTTAAAATTCTCCCACTTTTCTGGTCATGGAAGTATTTCATAAATGACAGTGGCTGTTAAGCTGAAATTTTCCTGCAAGTTCATCTAATTGTCTAGTTGTACAATAGGCTAGTTAAAAATGTTTGTTCTCTGAGGTGATTTATATAAAAATTCTAAAACCTTCAAAAATAATATCGAATATCTCAAAAACTATATAGCTTAAAAAAAAAGAGTACACATTAGAAAGATAATCAAATTTTCTGACCAGTTTTATAGTACAATAAAATAAGGGGAAAAAGAGGCGAAACCCGACTATCCAAAAAAAAAAAAAAAAAAAAGCTGAAACCTGTCAGTAATTGTTCAGTACTCTTCCTTGATTAACTGGTAAAAAGTTAATAATTACATTTTTCAGTTTTTATGAATATCTCAAAAAGTATTATCTTTATCCAAAATATTATTCTATACAAAATTAAAGAACATTAAAATACCTTCAAAAATGATTATATAAATTTTTTTGCTAAAATTAATGGTTACGGAGATAATGACGGTGTAATATACGGGTAGTAAATAATTCTTCAAACTCCATGAAATATGGGTTTTATAGGCCGATTTTAAACTTAATTTAATTGTTTAATAGTTTTGATCGTAGATATGATCTATTACAATTAAAATACTAGTAAATTATCATTCAACTATGACTACAGTACAAAATTAAATATTGAACCTATACACAGTGATTTAAGCTTGAAAATTCAAGAACGAATAAACTCCACTACATTAGATGAATTATAATTTTTATTTACAAGGCGTATAGTAAAAAGGACAAAATCTGTCCTTATTTAATTTTGTTGGCCTCATTGAAGTGCAAATATACATTTTTTATCCACTCACATAAAACTCTTAAATTTACAATTTTTGGATTTTATTGAACGCATTGTATTTTTATATCGCCAAGTTAAAACAGTCAATAAATTAATAAATAAGTTTCGTAGAATGGTTTATTTCAAAAAATAAAATAAAGCATTGAAAGAAACACGGATAGTATTAGATCTCCAATGGTTGTGAGGTACTACTATATTTTAAAAAAATATATAACACAAAAATTAATAAGTAAAATAAAAATAAAATCGGGTTGGCTCAAAAACTATTGACGATGCCTTAATTAAATGTGTTAGATAAGAATAATGAATTGAATATCTTATGAAACTTACCCATTCTATCATATTTTACATTTTATATGAATGTTAGTTGTTTATTTATTTAACGTCACTTTATGCTACTGCAGCTAATTGGATAATTAGCTAGTGGTGATAGTCATATATTTCGCCAGTCATTAAGACATAAATCAAGGTTTTATTAGTATAGGGATCTATAACGAGCGCACTGACGTTGCACAGGTTCGGGATCATCCTTTTACGTCCCCTTCGAAGGACGGTATAACAGAGGCTTATTAATATTAACTTTTTTCCATTAATTAATATTTAATTTTAAATACTAGTTTCCGACTAAACAATATAGTTTTTTCACCGTCTTAAAAAACTTGATTTAAGGATAGAGTTAACTTAAAGCTGTGTGAGTTGCGCACTGGTATTCAAAAATATAATTATTCAACATTTTGTGCAACAGCCAAAGTAGTTATCAAGTTATTATTTTAAATTAGTTATTATGTTTAGTCCACAGAATATTTATTTATTTCTAAATATAAAACATTGCACAAATGTAAGCAGGCTTTCTTTCACAGAAAATCGTGTTAGATTTTTTTTTTCTATTCCATAAATCTTTGACAGAATCTAGGCTGTCAGCATTTGTTAAATAATGGGAGTTAATTGAGAGGGATTTTTTTGATTTATTAATTCTGCAGTAGAAGAATAAAGAATAAAATAACTCAAATGGTCTGTGAATAAAATGGTTGGGCACTAACTCATCGAAAGCGTCCTGTCGCCTCGCTCTGGTTTCATCCTATAAAAACCTTTTTCCCCTTTTCCGTTCTTGTTATAACTGATATTAATATCTGTTGATATAAATTAGCGACTAGGTGTTTACTTTTTACCGTGCTTTTATGATCTTTACTATATTTAATTAATTACTACCTCTAAACATGATGAAACAATTTTACATTCAACACATAATAAGAGACTGAGTTCCGACATCAATTTTTAACATAGCATGAGCAAGTGTTACTTCATACTAATAATTATAATAACAACAAAAACTGATAAATATAGCTTAAATATCCATAATTTATATTAAGTAAAGGGAGCGGCGTGGTATAGTGGGTAGAGCACTAGTCTACTGTGCTCCGGGTCCTGGGTTTGAATCCCGGCTGTGGCGGAATATTATTTATTCTGTTAATTAACCAGGTGGGTACAGAAAAATGGGGAAAAAACCTGGCGGCTGATAGTGGTCTCGGCCAAATTACCTCATTGCACGGCCGTTGGCCTAGAAACAGTACGAATCTTTACATGTACTGAGCCCAAAACTCTTCATGGGTTGTAGTGGTACAGATTTCTTTTCTTTTTTTTTTTTTTTTATATTAAATATGATTTTACTTTCACTTACCTTTATATATTGGGTTGATGCAAAATTAATGCAGGTTTCCTCTATTGCAATATCTTAATTACAATTGTGTAAACAAAGCTAATCCTAACATTGATCATTATTATACCAAAACAAACCTTATCTAATACCCTCTCTTTCACCATGAATTTGTTTAGTAAAATCGTTTTGTTCAGTGTGTTCAAAGGTCTTGAATCGAAAATGTCAAAGTGCGATTTTCGTCAAATTTATTTTTACGAATTTAAATTAGGGCGCAGCGCTGCGCAAACGGCTCGTAATATTAATGAAGTGTGGGGTCAGGGGGCTATTAATGAGTGCACGGCGCAGCGTTGGTTCCAGAAGTTTCGCAGAGGCGATTTCGACCTCGAAGACAAGGAAGGTCGGGGCCGTCATCTTGCTCTGGACAACGACCAGCTGAGGTCAAATGTGGAAGAAGACCCAACCAAAACCACACGAGAAATGGCGGCGGAACTAGGAACTCAAAAATTGCAACGTCTTTGCCCAGCATTGATGAATCGGAAGGGGCCGATCCTGCTCCACGATAACGCCAGACCACACGTTGCATAACCAACGCTTCGACGACTGCACGAGTTGGGCTACGAAGTTCTCCAACATCCGCCTTATTCACCTGACCTCTCTCCTACAGACTTCCACTTTTTCAGGCATCTGGACAACTTTTTGAGGGAGAAAAATTTTCAAAACCAGGACGACATTGAAAATTCTTTTCGTGATTTCATTGAGTCCAGGGATTCGGATTTTTTTTCTGGTGGAATAAGAAAGCTTGTTGAACGTTGGCAAAAGTGCATTGATTCAGATGGAAATTATTTTGATTAAATATATATGGTTAAAGTAAAGATATGGCGTATTTACAATACCTACTAAAAACCTGCATTAATTTTGCATCAACCCAATAGAATATATTGTCAGGGAAAGTATCCCGATCTTGAAAATTTTCGAATTCCAGTTTTTAACAAAAATACACGTTTTAGGGACCTCTGAGTCCAAATGACCAAGTCCCGCAAAAAGGTCTGTGTGTGGTAAGTCCAGCGTAAAAACGAAAAGTCCTATGAAGCTGAAATTTCATATTTAAGACTACTATACGCCCAAGATGTTACAGCGACTTTTTAATCAAAATCGGCTGACCAGAAGAGTCACTTTTAACCATACATTTTCTCAAAACCGGCTCTAAAGATTTTTATTAAACTCGTTATATCGATAAAATTGGACGATAAATTTAATATAATTTAGATTTCATTCTGATCGGAATAGTCTGACAGGGCTTAAATGCCGATATTTCAAAATTTCTTCCTCTAAAGTACCTTTAATTTTGTCGATTTTATGAAATTTACCATATCAAATGCTAAAATCATTGCCATATCAAAAGCATTGCTAAAAAACAGGTAAATTTGTAAGTTGAACGAATTCGATATCTAACTAAAGGAAATAGCTGCAGAAATATTTGTTTAATGCATTTCTTGTTTTTGAACTTAAGAACAGTAATATACTGTATAATATACTGTTGGATGCTAAAAATATGGACAATTTTTAGAAAAAATATAATCTTATATATACTATTGTGAAAGATAACGGATAGTGATGAAAAGCCGATAAAACAAACTGATTGTCGTATATAATTATATATTAGATTATTCGGTAAAACACATGTTTCATTTAAAATTTAATTTACATTTTTTTAAAAATTTATTTTCGTTTTTAAATTGTTTCAAAATTCTAAAATCGATATAAATAACGAAGGTAAATGAAAGACGTGTGGTGCGGGCCCCAGTTTTTTCATAAATAATCTAAAAATTCGGTATGGGCAACTTACCTCGGTTGTTAAAACAGTTTTTATATATATATATATATATATAAATTTATGAATGAATGAATTAATAAAATTTTGGTTGGAAAAAATTATATTCAGTTTATGTTTTACGTTAAGAAATATGACAGTA
Source organism: Piezodorus guildinii (assembly GCA_023052935.1). Classification (NCBI taxonomy): domain Eukaryota; kingdom Metazoa; phylum Arthropoda; class Insecta; order Hemiptera; family Pentatomidae; genus Piezodorus; species Piezodorus guildinii. The sequence continues at coordinate 94,124,426 of CM041296.1, forward strand.
TAAAATTGTTATGTACGATAATCACATAAGTTTATGTTTCATTCGTTACTTTACATCCTTCCATATATTTGTATTTAAGATGAAACATTTCCTCGAACCATTAGCTTTCCAAGGGTATATTATACATATACATCACTATTCATATGTAAAAAAAAAGAAAGAAAAAAGCTGAAAAATATGCTTCCTGTTTTCTCCTTTAATTGATTATCAAACTTGTATATTTAGCCATTTCTTATCAAAGATAACTAGATGAGATGTGTATTTTTTTGAATATACAAAATTGAAGGTAATTTAGAGGAAGAAAATTTAAAATATCAGCATTTAAGCCATGTCACAATTTCAATTAGAATGAATTCTACGTGATATTTAAGTTCATTAAATTATACATCATTTCAGTGAGTTTAAACAAAATCGTTGTTAGGGACATTTTTGATAAATTCGTCAAATAATGCAAAATTATTGGTACTTTTCTGGTTTACTTATTTCGTTGAAAATATTTCTGTTACATATCCGGCATAGACGCTTTTAAAATATGAAATTTCAGTTTTATACAACCTATCGTTTTAGAGTGTTTCTGACCACATACACACACACAGAGACCTTTTTGCGGGTCTTTTTCATTTGGCCTGAAGCTTGAAAACGTTTATTTTCGATGAAAACTCAGATTCGAAAATTTTATCGATTTCAATAATATTCCATGTATAGGTAAGTGAAAATAAAAAACTTCTTGGATGCATTCTGTTATATGTATCTGTACGTGTGATTTTCGAAAGGCTAAACATCTAACCATTATAATAAAAAAAACTTCAAATGACATTATATATTACACTGATTTTATTGTATTTACTCAAAAAGGAATCGAAATTAGCAACAATGGCAGGTTAATTTACAGAACTTAAACGAAATAATAAATCTTGGCTGTAATCTCCGAGTCTGAATTGACTACCACAAAGCTCACTTAACAATAGGACTAGTGCAAACACTGTTTTGGCTCATGAATAGAAAGTCAGGAATGAACGTGGGAAATAAGGGGCTAATCTTTTATTTACCCACAATATGTATTCTACTTTCACATTTCCATTATATCCATACTTTACACATGGTTGAATGCTGGTGCCGTGAATATTAAAAAGTTTCTGCTATTCCTTTAACCTTATAATTCGTCTATAGGGAGTTTCTTTGTTTAATTAATATAAATAAATAATAATAAAAACAATAAGAAGAAACAGATTATGATTAGGATTTTGAGTTTTATTTATTGTAATATAACAAACTGTTTACGTTTTTCTGGATTATTCATTTGTATTAATACCAACACTAATTAATCCTCTTATTGTATAATTTTGTTTTACGAGTTTAAACTCCGCTGGAACGTTTAAACGTTTTACCATAAATGTTTATCAAATCAGGGGATAGGCCCGGTATTAACGAGTGCTCAGCTAATAAAATACCTAGACTTCAGCTATGTAGAAAAAGTAGATCGTGAAAGGATTTTCTTTCTTTATGGCTATGCCCTACGGGGTTTAGTGGAAGAAAATCTTAGGACATCAGTTCGAGAACTTCACCACCTCAAGATGATTAGAATGGTTGAAAGTTGGGTACCCGCACATTAAACGAGTGCCAAAAAAAGAACAAAAAAAAAAAGGCTGCAAATTATTACTCAATGGTTTATTGTTTCCCAATAACTTTATTAGTGTATGACTGTTTCTATTGCTGTTGATAGGCAATTTAGTAATATGTGTAATAATAAGTAACTTGTGAAATCATAAAGAACCAACTGAATACCTTAAACATCCGAATAAACCCATCTAAAACTGACTGCATTATATTTTCTTTTAAAAAAAATAAGAAGAAACTGCTGAATAGATTTCAAATTAAAAATATTTAGAAACATCATGTATTTGGGTATGAAATTTGACAGACATTTAAAATTTAATAATCATATCCTTAACATATTATCAAAAGTAAGACAGAAAACCTACAAATTTAACCACCTCTTTCAAACTCCGAATCTAAGTTTCAGATTGAAACTTCTAATTTACAAAATTGTGATCAGGCCTTCTCTATTATACGGAACACCGTTACTAACCCATTGTTCGGAAAATTCAAGAAAGAAGCTACAGCAAATCCAAAATGGCGTTTTAAAGAAAATTGCAAGAAGAACTACCCATGAAAAAGAAAAGGGAGAAAGACTTCATTGCTATTTAATATTCCTAAAGTAACAGAATTCCTTGCTAAAAGAAGTCATAATTTTTATAATTCTTTAGAAGTGCTCTCAAACCCAGTTTTTAGTAGGCTTAAGGTTCCACCAGCTCCTCAGAGGTGGCAACATAGTGCAAGGTAGATTAAGATTAGCTTAAGACAAGAAGTGTCAAGATTGAAGTGATCCCCACCACCAAGAGGAATAGCAAAGGTGATAGCACTTTAAAAACATTATATATTAACAGAAACAGCCTTAAAATGTATCTAGATACAGTAAAAGGAAATTATTCAAAATCTATTTTGGCAAAACATTTAACTAAATTGTAATTATGAAAAAAAAAAAATTAAGTAATATAAAAAGCAGTAATTCGAAGGATAATGGCATATCACAACTGCTGATTTCAAAACGATATATCCCTGCTAGTTTTGAATCAATTTTAATGATTTTTTTTCTCATTTTGTAGAAAATTGTATTCTCTATGCAATATCACATTTTATTTTTGGTATTTATTTATTAATTAATTAGGAGAAACGGATTTTTTTTTTATTCGTTATTCAGGTTCTAGTTTTATGTTTTCTCAACTTCGAAAATAACGTAGTTACAAGCGTATATATAGGCGAGATGTATATTGCTTTCAATTTTTTTTTTTTTTTTTTTTTTTTTATCTCGAGTTACTAATATTAAAACTTTGTAGATACTTTCCTCTATCGTCAAAAATAATTAAGTTATGAGTGTATTTATGGTTAAATTTCAATTTTTTTATTTCCTTTTTTCTCTTTTTTATTATTATTTTTGGTTGAAAAACACTGATAACTTTTTTCTCTATCTGAAAAATTAACTGAGTTATTGAATTAAAACACTTTTAATCGGTCGCAATTTTAAAAATAACCAGCTGATATCAACTCCTAGGTGTTAGGATCATCGTTGCATGGAAAAGTATTTTTGTAGTGAATTAATAAAAAAGTAGTCTAGTAGTTTCGGAAAAATGCCGCAGACGCCGGACAATCAGATTTGTTTTATTCGTTATTCGGATTCTACGGTATTTTTTTTTTTTTGGTCAATTACAGAGGTACATTATTCAAAATAATAAACCAAAACAGCTTATAAAGATTGTGCTACACTTATTTACCCAAATGAAAACGACTCAGTTTTAGTCCAGAATAGTTATGAAAAGTGGATAATTTACGATAGCGATAGACGTTCTGAACAGTACCTCAACAAAATAAAACAGTATATTTTCCTAAACCTCTAACTCATAAAAAAAAAAAAAAAAAAAAAAAAAAAAAAAAAAAAAAAAAAAAAAAAAAAAAAAAAAAAAAAAAAAAAAAAAAAAAATAAATATATATATATATATATATATATATATATATATATATATAGATGCTTACTGTTCAGTGGTATTCGTTTGATTTGGTACATTACAACTTCTTATGTGCTGGGAAGACTATCAGTGCTGAATCGTATTTTAACCAAATCTATACAAACAGATATGGAAACGCTTTTCTGGATTTTATCAATCCTAAAGATGGAATATTCTATCCATCACTTCAAAAATGATGTTACAGTAGTGCAGAATATGTTATATTAAAAAACCTTACCCTTGTAAACCAAACCCTTGTAAACCAAAACCCTGCATTTTTTTTTTTTTTTTTCGAACAACCAAACAAATAAAACTAAGAGTGCCTGTAAGAATATAAAAATAAAATATTTCGCCAACTTAGCCAACATAAGAACAAGAAAAGAGAAATAACTATAAAAACGAAGTGCAACCCATCTCATTCACACCCACAGAAGTTGTTCCTGTGAAGACAGGACATTAACCAAATGACAGCAACCTACCCCAAGACACCCATATAAACTCTTTTGAGGGAAATTCAGTCAACTTTACAGCAGGTGGGAAAGGTTAAATGTTAAATTAAAACAGTGAATTAATATGAAATGTAACTTTAGTATTACCTGGCTTGGCAAAACAATTTATATTTGATAATTTACTTTAAAAATTTTACTGCTTTTCCCAGTTCCGATGAAATTGAGATTGTGGACTTACGAGCGGATCGATAAAGCATAGAAGGTAAATAAATAAAGAAATAAACTACTAACAAATTTATTTTTAATCATCCATGTATATTTAGACATTAGTATCTTGATAAGTGTTATTATTTAAACCAATATAGCTTCTTAAAAGTACGGCTAACAGAAGAGAGTTATATAACAAAAGATATCCTCTACTAAATTGTTAATCAGCCAACTGTTAGCAAATTTTCGTTTGGGGCAACACCACAGAGAACTAGAGCGTGTCAAACACGCTACATTTTTCAGGGTGAAAAAAACCTTACACAATAAAACACCCAGCCAAAAGACCTATGCATGTAAAAAAAGACACTGTACTTGCAAACTTTTTGTTGTTTTATATACAGTGTTTTTTTTACTTTTACTTACCTATATATATAAAATATATAGTAAAGGAAAGTATTGCGATCGTGACAATTTTCGAATTTGAGTTTTGATTACACGTTTTAGGGTCTCCTGAGTCCAAATGACCAAGTCCCGCAAAAAGGTGTGTGGTAAGTCTGGCGCATAAACGAAAAGTCGTATGACATAACTGAAATTTCCTATTAAATAAAACTATTCTCCTGAAATGTTACAGCAATAATAATAATAATAATAGGCTTACCGAACCCGAAGGTTCGATGCCGTTACCTCCAATCTCCGCCAACACAGACTCGTCCAGTGATCATCGTTCAAGATTTTCCCTAACGCGATCCTCCCATCGCCGCTTCGGCCTACCTTTCGGACGCCTACCAGTCGGTTCAGCGAATACCAACTTTCTCGGAATCCGTTCATCACCGAGCCCAACTACTTTACTTGCCCATTTGAGTGAGTCTCCGCGATGCTTAGTACTATCTTAATGTAATTTCGCGGTAACTTATCGGAAACCGACTCTAGTTTATCATGAAATTCGCATTATACTTCATCATCACTTTTACAGCAATATGTCCATCAAAATCAGCTAACTAGAAGAGCCACTTTATATTATGCATTTAGCACGTTTTTATGATTTTCTCAAAAAAGGCTCTAACGATTTTGATCGAACATCATATATCGATGTAAAATTTGATTGGGCTTTAATATCATGTTGGTATCATTCTGATTGAAATAGTCTGACAGGGCTTAAATGCCGATATTTAAAATTCTCTAAATGTATTAAGTTATTCTTAAATTTATTCTAACAACTGTGGTATGTGAAAGTCGAGTGTTGCGCAGACCAGAATTTTTAATTTTATTTTAAGTAAAAAAACAATTAAAATATAAAATTTCACCTGTCATACTACTTTTAATAATTTTTCTATTAAAATAAACTTAGCGTTCATTTAGGAGTTAAAATTTATTTGCAAATTAAATAGGGGAAATATGGAAGTAATCTTTTGGAATTATGGAAATAATAAAGAGGAATTTATTTATTAGATGATTTACCTATTAAAGTTACTGTAACATTTCTAGCACATAGCTACCTTAAATTTTGTATTTTTACTTATATTAGAGTTTTCGGTTTCGTTCACGCTTACTAAAAAGACAAGTACACGGAGAGCGCTTTGCGTTGTTCAGTTCAAACTCTGTTATATATTTCATTTATAGGTAACTGAAAATTAAACTAATATTATATTCATACCTAAAAACCATCTCCTATTACCTTTGATTTTCCATTTCTAGCTTTAAAGCTGACCGGTTTTATTAGGTTTGTCTGATTCCTGCATATATATCCTGTTGCATATATATGAGAAAGTTTAGCCGAAAGTGGTTACAGGTTGAAGCGCCTGTTCGTGACTGTTCTGGCAGGGAGGCGTTGTAGGATAGGGAAAATTATAGAGACACAACTCCCATTAACAGTGGCTAGCTAACAGCTATAACTTCGTACTCGGTTAAACGTCTATTCATGTAAAGGTGTCAGCCGCAGCCTATACTATGTTCCCGTGTGTTGATGAAGTCATTGTTATATATCTCTTTAGCATATTTAAAGGTTAGCATGTTTAAAATATGAAGAAGGTTAATCCAAAGATACCTTGCATGTTCAAAAGCGTTAAAATAAGACTGTTTAAAAACCGCTACAATTATTGTACAATGGTTTATTTTTCCAAATAATTATATTAGAGAATAGCAATTAATTTTAAAACGATATAACTCCGATATTTCCTTTTTTGTTTTATTAGGAGGTTGACTCTCTATCAAATATTACTAACAGCATATATATATATATATATATATATATATATAGAGAGAGAGAGAGAGAGAGAAGATTTAGTGATATTGTTCAAGCAATTGTTAATTTTATTTCTAATGATTTCCAAATTGATATGTGGTTCTAATTATAATTATATGCTGAAACATCTGTTATAATTATATGCTGAAACATCATATATATATATATATATATATATATATATATATATATATATATATATATATATATATATATATATTAGTTGTTTTTTTTAAATTGATTTGTATATAGAGATATAAACAGTGGACAGATGGAGTTTTTAGAACTCTTTATTCTGTTTTAAGTATTTTCAAAATTTGTAGAGAGGTGAATGTTATTTTATTTTTTTCTGTCGATTATAAATTTTTCGTTTTGAGAATAGTAAACCCAAATTGATATGTGATTTTAAATATAATTATATTTTGAAACATCTATTATACATTACAATTCTTTATTAGGTTTCTACTTATCTTAAAATTTTGTAGAGAGGAGATGTATTATATTTTATTTTAATTTTTTATCGATTAAAAAGGTTAATTATTGGAAATAATGAACCAAAATTGATATGTGATTTTAAATGTACTTATATACTGAAATATATATTATATATTAGTTGTTTTCTTAAATTGATATATTCGAAAATAATACCATGTATCACACTCTGATTCAATGAGAAAGAATTAAGTTCAGATTACGGATAATAATATGATAAACTAATTCGTTTTGGCTTATTCTTTCATTGTTGTTCTGAATAACATTTAGGTTTTTTTTTTTTTTTTTTCTATTAGTATCTATTGAGCGTATGGTATGTTAAATAGTTTACCGCATGCCCTTCAATGATGGATGATATATAAATATAAGTCAATATTTAAATAAATAACATACAAAAATGTTATGATCAAACAAACGTTTCAACCCAGGTGTTTGTGTTTCTTCACCAGGGCTTCTCCATCTCAACTGATAGAAACTACTTAATGTCAGTAGACGAAATCAGAACTATCAGTATCTTCTGGAGCTTGATGAAGACGCAAAACGTCCGTTTTACAAAAAATGTTTACATTTTTTTTTGGTAAATTTTTGTAGGCTGTAACATATATTTTTACGAAAATATTAAATCATTTATTTAAAGCTTAAACGATTAATGAAAACCAGGAGTAAGTTAGTCCGGTTAGTAGTTTCCTAGCTAGTAAATAGTCTTAACCATTTATTGTTTTTGCCACGTTTCGACCCACATAACAGGTCATCATTTGGGCTCCTTTCGGAAAGATAGCTTAATACAGCTCTTTTTTTTTTTTTTACATATCTAAGAGTAGCCCTGAGAATCATCCACAATGTGGTTCGAAACGTTAGCTACACAATGAATAGTTTTGACCGCCACCCTGACTAATCTTCTCCTGAATCTCTCAACGCTTAACAATTTATATTCATTATTAATGAAAAAAATTGAACCATTCTGGATTTCCTAAGTCTGACTCCAGTTTTCTATAGTGACAGCTAATTCACTATTTCTTTTTTACTTACTATAAACTATTCATAACGTGATATTTTCGAAAATGATAAAAATAGATACCTCTATTTGGCGATTATATATTGTAAAACTTAAAGTTACTAGATATTATGCCAACAGATACCGTTTTTAGTAAATGAAGTATCTTTTATGTTCAATTAATTGGAAACAAATGAAACCCATGGAGTGTACTTACATTCTTGGTTCATACTTGGTAAGAATGTGCTTTTAATAAGTACTCACTGTTAAAATTCTTATTTTTTTTTTCTTTGTTTTATTTAATATTTATTAGTTAATTTTTTTTAGGAACCATAAAATTTCTATGATTTCTGAATCCATAAGTTAATATTTGTGAAGTGTTTTAAACCATTCTAATTCCTTAAATTTTAGGTTCGGGTGCGTACCATCTGTAAAGTACTGTAACACCTGTAAATATTACGTAAGGTCTAATATACCTATACACAGTGTATTAATTGTTCACATTCACACATTCAAAAGCACATAGACAAGTAGTACACATTAAATCACATATACACTAATGATTTTTTTTTCCTTCAGAAAAGCACTGTTATTAATATTCTGGTTTACTAAGTTATAAATAAAAACACTTGCTTGCACATGGAATGTTTTTGCTATAGCTTATATTTCGACGTTGTTGTTTTAAAATGTTTGATGTTGGATTTTCAGAGAGAGAGAGATTCTACATGCAAATAAATAAGAAAAAAAAAATTACATTTTATGTGAATAAAATTGGAGGCTGATTTCTACTTCACCACTCTTTTATTGAAATTAATTGCACCACGTTTCGGCTACAATGCTATAGTGGAATGATTTCCATTGTTCATGTTCAGTTGTAATTTAAAAAAAAAATTTAAATTGTTTTTGTTATATCTCTAAGCACATGTGTTAATATCGATGATTGAAACATATGTTATAAGTATTATTAGAATGTGTATTGAGGTTATTCAGTGTTATTAAAATGTTCAAAACAAATAGTACGTTCTTTGATTCTTAAATATTAATGACATAACATTGGCGACGAGGATGGTTGACTTACACTTCTAAGCTCGCGATGTCCGAACAACTTATCGAGTCGTTGGTGGCAGCTCTTCAACGGATTCAAATCCGAGAAACGGCGGCTACAGAACAGTTCAAACACCAAGTTCACGGGCTTAATTTTCAACCTTTTGATGACCATGAGGAAACGTTCGAGGCCTACGTTTTGCGGCTAGAGAACTTCTTGGCTTTAAAAGGACTTGATGGTGGAGATGAAGCCTCCAAAACTCGTAAGTTACAAATTTTTATAAATAGCTTAAGTCCAAAAATATTCCAGACTTTAATTTCCTTATCGGCACCTAGGAAGCCGCAAGATCTAGCTTATGAAGAAGCAATTAAGATTTTAAAAACTTATCTGTGTCCGCAAGCCAGCAAAATAGCAGAACAACATCGATTTGTCCTTCGACATCAGGAGTCTGATGAAACAATCGGTCAATATGTTGCTAATCTGCGGCAAATTGCCAATAATTGTGACTTCACCTGCCAAAAGTGTCAGGAGTCCACAATGGAAACTCATTTAAGAGCTCAATTTGTACGGGGGATTACTGATAATGACATCAGAGTAAAAATATTACAGCAGGGGGAAAATATGACATTCCATGATGCTGTCAATTTAGCTCTTGCTACAGAGACTGCTAAACTAGAAAGCCAACAAATGAGAAGCTCACATTTTACTGTCAATAAAGTGAGCAGGGAGAAGAAACGATCACAGTACAGAGGGTCTCCCACAGTACAGGCTAGTTTTAGGGAGAAGCTGAAACAACTTCGGGGCTGTTGTTATCGATGCGGGAAGAAGAGTCATCGCAGCGTGGATTGTTATGCCAAGAAAACAAAATGCCGAGAATGTGGGAAAATCGGACATCTGGCTCGCGTATGCCTTAGCACCGGACGGCCAGGAAAAAGTAAACACAACCAAATAGACGTCATATCATCGACGGAGGACGACTCGGAGATAGAAGAGAATTTTGAAAGTCGAGATGTATACGAAATTCATCAGTTTCAGGGACGGCCCGAGGGTAAAATGATGATCAATGTCATCATCGAAGGTAAGCATCTGGAACTAGAATTGGATACCGGTGCCGCCGTTACGACCATCTCGAAAAAGACTTTCGAAAGACTACTCCCTGGCAAACAACTCCAACCTACCAACATAAGACTTCGAACATTCACCAACGAAATAATTAGACCATTAGGCGTCTGTCAGGTCAAGGTTCAATGTGAAGGCAAGAGAATCACAGGTAACTTAGTTGTTATTCCCCAATTAGTGGACTCTATCATGGGAAGGGACTGGATCCGGGAACTTGGAGTCAACTTGGCAGATATCCGGGCGGTTAAAACATGTCAACCACCTGGGTTAGAGTTAAATAAATTGTTATCTTCCTATTCAGATATATTTGCTAATAAGGTGGGGAAAATCTCTCATGCCACATGTACACTTAAATTAGAAGATGATGTCCGTCTAGACCGAACGCAAGATAAGGAGGGGAGAGGCGGATCTCTAATAACGTCAACCCGAGAAGAAGGAAATTCACCGAAGACACCAGCTTTGGATCGTACGAGGAATAAAGAATGGAATGATGAGCACCCACCATTGAGGAGATCTACGAGGCAGCGCAGGCCACCGGACTGGTTTCGTATGTGAGGGAGCCGATTAGCGGAGGAGGACTGTTATATCTCTAAGCACATGTGTTAATATCGATGATTGAAACATATGTTATAAGTATTATTAGAATGTGTATTGAGGTTATTCAGTGTTATTAAAATGTTCAAAACAAATAGTACGTTCTTTGATTCTTAAATATTAATGACATAACAGTTTTGATAGAATTTCAAGAATGTTAACGGTATGTATGTGTGTGTATGTGTATGTGTGTATATATATATGTATATGTGTGTGTGTGCGTGTATTTATATATATATATATATATATATATATATATATATATATTATTTGTTTTACTTATTTTTTTATCATATATTTTAACATTGTCATATAACTTCATGATAAATTGTAAGATGATTATTTGTGATTGGGACAATATTTTGTAATTTTAGATCAAATTAGTTCCATTGCTCCAAGATGGCATTGGAACCGGAACGTTGTGCAAATTATTTTCAATAAAAGAGTGGTAAAGTAGAAATCAGCCTCCAATTTTATTCACAGAAATTGATTTTCACCTAAAAGAATCTACACCTTATATAAATTACATTTTATTTAATTGTCATTGTTTCAGCTTTCAAGCTTTTAGTAATGATTTGCCGCGTTTTTATTAAATATTCTATCATTAAAGCTGAAGACTAGCTACAATAAAATACAAACGCATTATTACCTTATTATTAAGATAAGAAACTTGTCTTGTTTCGTTATTATTATTATATACGTGTTATTTTTATTACTTCTTCAAAAAAATATACCGCGCCACCAAAATTACTTGGCTTTCCCATATTTTTTTCTTTTTGTTATCAGTTTTATTTAGAATTTACGATGTGAAGAGCGACCTTCCACCGGATATTCTCTATGATAAAGTTGTTTTGCTGTCAACGATAGACTATGTTTTTATGGCTGTGTATATTGCCGAAAGGAAATTGGGATGTAAACTAACAAATTTTGTTACGGATTGAAGAAGTAGATTTTATTCTATGTCAGCCCCAAGTTAAATCAAATTTTAGAATATTTGAGTATTTCAATAACTTTTTTTTTCACGTCATCTCTTAAATTTCAACATTTTCTATCATACTAATAATAATAATAAAGGATTATTTTTCGCACGGCAGTATAAATGTTTTTACATTTAAATGATGTAGGAAAATACTGTTTCATAACAAAATGAAGGACGAAAATAAACCTTGCTATTTACTTTAAGCTGTGTTTCTCAGTTTATTTCTATTAAAATAGCTAGTTATTACTCATTTATTCTACTGGCTGAATGAATCCAGAAATAATATTTGTGTGTATATATTTATATAGATATATACACAAATGTAAGTCAAACTTATGCATATATGTGTATCTGAAGAAATACTTTGACCGTACTATAGCTTTAGTTTATTCAATGTTTCTTCTACTGGTAACGAAATCAAACCTTAAATAATTATTATTCATTTTTATTACACGCGGGGTTATTTTAAAAATTATATATCTAGTTACTTCACAAATATTATCATTGCCCATAATCTAATCAAATATAATATTTTTTTTTTTTTAATTTATGTAATTTGGAAGTATTCTATTAATTTCAAGTTTTTTATCCAGACTACTTCTCTATTTGTATTTATTAAAAAGAATATGGTGCATTTACCTCAAATACAAAAAATAAATAATGAGGTATATTTTCAAGCATCTTGAAATTTTCATAATATCTAAATCACATAAGCCATTAGTATGACAATAAATATTACTTTCTCGATTAATGATATGAAATTAATATTATCATGCATTAAAAAAAGTTAAAAATTCATTGATAAAAACGATTGGCAGTAAATATAATGTAAAAACTATATTAAAAACCGTACAACCGTGTTTATACAATGAAATACAATTTTAAATTAATTTATGTAAATAAATTATTTGCTTTTTCTTGAAATTATAAATTGTTACTATACTATTTGTTTCTTTTTCAGTTAATTTGTTGGTATAATAATCTTATAAATATCAAAAGTTAGAAAATAAGCAATAATATGTTACCAGATTTACCGATCTTGGATGTCATTTGTTCAGTTGTATTTTTGTCTTTATTTTCTTTACTCGTGTTTTGAATTTTAAATCTTGTAAATATCATATTTACTGAATGTATTTTAAAACACAGTTGTAAATATCAATAAATATATATATATATATATATATATATATATATATATATATATATATATATATATATATAAATCTTGTAAATAGTTTAATATCTAATGATCTTAAAAACTATGCAACTGTTATAACACCTAATGGATTAGGGATGGGAGGAAAATGATGTATAATTTTTTATTCAAATTGTGGTCAAACTAAGTGACTTCCTAATTTTTTATGATTATTGTTGTGATTAATTTTATTTACATATTCAATGTAATAGAAACTTTTTTATTAAGTGGAATAATAAACAATAGGGTTTCTTAATCTTTTAGCTATTCTTTAACTTTGTAATGTTACTGGAATTTGAACTTTTAATTGATGAAATATCAATAAAAAGTAGGGATTCTTAATAGTTTAAATGTTCTAGGATATTAAATTGTTACTTATAACATAAATATATTTTAACTTGATTTATCCTTTAAAAAGTGAGCGGTGTGGATTAGTGAATAGGACAATAGTCTACTGTTTTCCGGGTCGTGGGTTCGAATCCTGGCTGTGGCAGAATATTATTTATTAAGTATTTTTACTTAATAAAATGTTTTCATAACCCAAACATTTATAGATCCCTATAACAATGAAAAATATTAAAAGTAAAAGCAAGTTAAAATATGCACGAGTGAAAAAAATACATCTAAAAAACGAAATAACAACCTCCCAAAAATAAAATAATCAATCCCTATAACAATAAAAAAATTAAAAGAAAATGCGAGTTAAAATGTGCGCGAGCGATAAAAAATACAACTCGAAAAACGCAATCCTAACCCCCCCGAAAGCACATTAATCAATCCCTATAACTACCACCTAAATCAATACCCTATAAAAAATCCATATAAATAGTTATCATAAAATTAAATAGTCGATCATTAATTTTTTACCTCGTTAAAATCAGCACTTGACATCAAATATCTAAAAAAAAAAAAATAAATAAATAAAAAACCTTGATAGGATATTCCAAAATAAGACATCATTTTAATTAAACTAAATATTTTTAATAAATTAATTAATAAAAGGGAATATTTAAGGCTAGAAGTGAAAAACAGGGTTAGAATGGCTTTGGAAAAGAGGTTGAATTTCAAATGTATCATAAATGTTTACATTTGCTTTGGAAAAGGTTACAATTGACTTGGAAATGCTATATTTTATAAGCTTTTAAGATACCAAAAAAAAAGAAAAGAAATCTATACCTCTAAAACCCATGTATAGACTTGGGCTATACTGAGCTTACAGAACAGAAAAATATCGCATTTAGTTTAAATTTAATTAAAGCTAAAATTTAAGAGCTATGGAGTACGGTAGCTTTAATAGAGGCCTTTCCTCGTACACCAATCCTCCGAAAGCAATATCGTTTATAGAATGGCTCCGGCGATTCCGGTGAAAGCCGAGAAAGAAGCTATAAAGTAAATCAAAAAATCTGAGAGCCATTGAAGAGAGAAAATAAAAATTGAACGGTGATCCTATAAGGGAGGAAGGGTGAGTGCCATTACGCGCTGACACTGGAGGGTGAGAGAGAAATATCGTGTTGTGTAGGGTTGGAAAAACGGTTCAGTTACATCACTCTTAAAGGCCAACTGCTTTGGCTCAAGAACTCTCCAAATCTCAACACTAATGGAGTGGAGCGAATTTTCTTCCTTATGGTCCTCAGTATTGTGCAATATTTTCGTTTTTATATATTAGTGTGATCGAAGCAGAGCAATATTCCTTTGGTTAATAATCACATTTGTTTTGCATTAATATTTTTTAAAAATCCATATAACACCTTACTTTAATTCTGGCCAGATCAAAAATGTTACCTGAAACCAAACAATAAACCTATTCATTCACACTAATCAAGCTTAGCTCTTTACACCCGTGTGGAGGTAAGTTAAAAGGGATGCAAAATGTATTTTTAAGAATCACAATATTTCTCCTCACTATTCTAAAATAACCACTATACTCCCTAAAGCTTGGGACATCCTACAATTAATCAATTTGCATTAACAAATACGCGACAATAATAATATCAATAAGAACGCTGCAAATTATTACACATTGGTTTATTATTTCTAAATAATTATATCAGGGTAAAACAATTAATATAAGGAAGCGGCGTGGCCTAGCATAGTGGCGATAGAGCATAAGGTTCTCCGGGTCCGGGAGGTTTGAATCGCGGCCTAGGCAGACTTATTTATTCTATTATTTTGGCCGTGGAGCGACCCTGGGGTATGGAGACCCTCCTGGGGCACACTCAGCCTCTATAAAGTGGGTACCCAAAACTTTGTGATTTTGGCCTAATCATCTCGTTATCAGTACTCAACCCGAAACCCTTCATGGGTTGTAGAGGTACAAGATTTTTTTTTTATTAAGTATTAATATGGCTATTAAGGAAATAAACTTATATGTTTGGCCATAATTTTTTATTCGGGTTCTACTTATCTTGAAACGTAAGACCTCAAATTTTGAATGAGGATATTTTTTCGGGTCGATTATAAATGTTCATTATGGAAAATAAAAAACCTAAAATAACTTTATTCTAAGAATATGTCTCTTTACAATAACAATATTGTAAAATTAATTGACTCTTGAATTTAACAATTAGGCTCCGAGAATACGAAACCACTGAGGTGTAAAAAAAAAAAAAAAGTTTATATATACGTGTACAAAAATTAGGATGATTGAACTGAAATTTCACATTTTTAGGATGTCTGTGTTCGAAAAGGTAGGACCAGATGGAGAGAAGGGAATATGCATGGTGAATATGAGTAGGTAGGTAATTCCAAAGGGCTGCAGAGCGGACAAAACAGGGATGATCGAAAGTTTCTGTGGGTAGGAATATAAAGGTTAGTGTGACGTGATTACGTTAAGGGGTGTAGTGAGTCTCATCTTCGTCTTAAGAATGCAGCTCGTGTCTTTGAACTTCCTTGTAATTAATTCTTCTTTGAATGAAACTTTTCCATCATTCATTCGTTAAAAAAGTCTAGTCACACTTGAATTACTGTGATTCGAGCATCCTCTAGGTTTTCTTAGGCCTCTATCCTTTTTTTTTTTTTTCTTTTTTTTTGTCAAGCCTGTTTTCTTCACGTCATCACTTTGCATAGGGTTAGATATACTTCATTATTTTTCTATTTGCGGTTTCTGATTAACATATCTTTATTTAGCTTTTTTTTTTTTTTTTAAGCCTTGTTCTTCTACTACACTGGTAATGGTTGTGTGAGTCATTGCAAAATCATTCTTAGCTGTTCTAATATTTTAACTGATTTCTCTTAAAATCTTTGCTAACAAGCTGTTTGGTACGAGGTTCTTTAATTTATTTATTTCGCATTAATTGCTCAATATTTTTTTTTATCTGGAATCTTTTTTTGGATGGTAGAAACCATTGATCTTAATATATTTATGGTTGTTTTTTTAGAAAAAAAAATAATTGAAATTTTATTTACATATTTAAAATTTGACAAAAAATTCACAAATGGTTTCAGATTAGATATCCTTACAATAAGCAAAATATTTTTTTTTTTTTTTTTTTTTGGGGGGGGGGACTGTAATACTGTTGCCTAAATGACCTATGTGCAATACATTTAAATTTAAATTATAATACAGTTATTATATAATATAGGAAAAATTATACAAAAAACTTACATACATATCAGATAAAAATAAATTGAACAAACTATCTTAAAACATGTTTTGTTATTTTATGAGCGTTGTTTAGGAGAATATTTCTTTTAATTACCAATTTCTTTTATTAAAGAGTTCTGCTGAAGTTTTACTGAAGTACGATGAAGTTTGAGTATGGATAAATTGTTGAATTGCAAGATGCTACAAGTCTTAGAGCATAGAGGATATTTCAGTGTATCGGTGGTTGTTGTAAATTATTCGCATTGATGTTCTGCATCATTTCCAGTTCCTGTGATTAGTCAAGTAGGTTGAACTCCAGACGGGCGTACGGAATCAGTTTATTTGTGTATTACTAATTTGTTATGAGGTCTCAAATCGGATTTTTTTTAAAAGTATAGAAACATTTTAATTTTTTTTTTTCACTATATTAATTTTTCTATTGGTGTATTCAGTGAATATAAGAAATTTGGGTTAAGTTTCGCCTAGGTACTGATTTCGACCAAGGGATGGACACTAAATTTATTTATTTATTTATTAATAAATTTAAATATTTATTTATTATTATTTATTGATGCGTTAGTTTATTTGTTATCGACGTTTAGTATCATTAATACTTATATAATTTTCAGTGTTAGCTGTAAATAATTCGGTGTGTATAAATATGTGAACTATGCGGCAAACTTATTTTAGCTTGTGTGGTGATCTTTAAGTTGGCTATTTGATTTTCAATCTGGGACAGAGGGTTGTGCCAGTTTCTAATCTATTAGATGAAGAGGAAATTTGCTATTCTCATGCGAATGATATTGCCGCTATAAAAACTACTTTTACTTTTTGCCTCGCCAATTTAGTAATAATACCGTTACTAGTGGAATTTGATGATGTTTTACAATATATTAGCACTCCGATCACAGTTGAAGGGTACCGAACTCGTATCCTAAGAAACCATCGAGAATGGATTGGAAAGAAAGATTAAAATGAAATCGGTTTGGGTAGGTATGTAGTTTATGTAGAAGGGAATATATATGTGTTTCAGTCAAATCAGCAACAATTTGGACATCATGGCTTGTTTACCCCTTGAAATTTACGTTCCTAATTTTGTTCATTATTATTATTAATTTTTTTATTGATTCTTGATATTTACAACTGTACCTATTATATAAAAAACTCATACATGTGCTAAAATGCAATAGAAATGAACATAGTTGTAGAGAAATTACCCATTGGCAGTAAAACACCATAAGAAATTGCATTTTTTGATATAATTTATGAAACTATAACCTTTTGTGTCATGCATAATTACTTTTAAATACTTTATACATTGTTGTGTCAGCCTGCTTGAAAAAAATATATATATTCCGAATTTATACCCTTATTTTAATTTTAGATTTTTTCCCTTCTGTTGTACGACAAGCTTCATTGTATTTTTTTTTAATCCCCACACGAATAAAAAATAAATAAGTATATTACATTTTAATTTTAATAACAGTAATAGATTTTTTTTTATGACTGAAATAATTCTTATTTTGAAATTATTCTTTATTGCTGCTATTGATACGGTTTCCTGAAGGTGGAAACAGACGGGGAGTGTATAAATCTTGTAACTGAAGAGTTCTTGGTGGTAATTATTTTACTATCTGCCCTGTTAAGTAATGTTGTTTTTCTCCTGTAAATTTTCTTCTTGTTATATAGCATGTCGTAGCTATGAGCCCTCGATTTTCCTTCCTCCAGTAATTGTATAAATTAAATTTTATTATTCTCACAAAAATCTAAAATATGGCACATATATCGAAAATTTTTATTTATTTTTTTTTGTTTGTACTATTCTCTAAAGTAATATTTTAATCTTCTTTGTGGACAAGTTTAATTCAAAATTGAATTAATTAGTTATAAATCAAATATTTGATTGGATATGTTTTCTCGGTCCATTAAGACTCTGGAAATTAATTATACAGCTCAAAAGAAATAACATGTCATTCAATAGAAAACATGTTTAGTTTGATTCCTTTGTTATTTTATTTTTATTTTTTCTAATCATTCAGAACAACCTAAAAAAGACTTATTAAACATAGATACTGTAAAAAATTTTGTTTTAAACTATAAAAAAACAAACAAAAAAAACAAAACAATGTATATAAATTAATTTATTAATTTTTTAATCATAATGGAAATATATTAAAATTTGGAAATTTTTTTTTTTTAATCGTGTAAGACGGAAAAAAAAACTTTTTTGGAAAACCAACACATTTGTTTTCGATGATTTAGTCAATTTGTTATTTTAAAAATAACATTATCGGGGGGGGGGGTGAAAAATGAATATAAACACCAAGTACATACACTTTTTTTTTACAAGAGGACTAAAAACAATTAATTAAAATAATCTTTTCTTTTAAACATTAAAAATAAATGCCAGAGTTTGCTCTTTTAGGATTGTGATTTAATGGTAATAATTGTTCTTTATAACATAAAGGTAGAGTAGACATTTTTTTTTTCTTTGTTTCGTTTTAGTAATATTTTTATACTGGTATATGTAGTATTAGTTACTACTATAAATATAATTACTAATGCTCATGATATATCTTGTGGTAAACCGTTTTGTTTAAATAATTTTCATTAAATCTATTTTATGCTTCTTATCTTGACCACTTTTATTAGAATAAACATAATTTTACGTAAAATTATTAGCATGCTTCGTATCTATATCAAAATGAAATAAACATTTTTATTCCTATTAAGGTTTTCTTTAAATATTTGTTTTTGTTTGTTAACCTTGATTACTCATTATTCTTATCTTTTTGGAGATTAGAATTGATTTTAAATAATAATTATACCCTGCTATTAGATTTGTAGAATTTGGGAAGTGTTTTAAATGTTTCAGAGGCAGAATATTTTTGTCTTATAAGAGTCGAAAGCCTATCTTCCATTCTATAATGGATTGATTCAGAAAAAAAAAAAAAAATCGGAAAAATGTATAGCAGCATTTCGTCATTAAGTTTAATTAAATGATTAGTAGCTCGTTGATAAATAAAATTGTTCGTTTTTAAGATATTACAAAACACAATTAATAAATATTTCGTTTGATATATTTGTATAATTACGTTCTTACTTATATCCTATTCTTGCCTTTTTTTTGTTTGTCATTATGCCTTACGGTTTATGTATTTTAAAATTTTATAAATGTCTAATTATTTTATCCGTATTAGCTATTTTCTTTATTTCTCTGAAATTAATTTTTGAACTTTGATTATCTTTACCTTTTTTTTATAACGTTTTTGCACATATTTTATATTTATTTTACTACAATATATACTAAAATAGTAGACATTATATATAAACACAAGTTTCCTAAGGGTCTTGTGGTACAGTTAATAAATAAAATATTTCGATAATGCATTGTTTACGTATCGTATATGACCTGACAGTGAAAACTGAATTTTATAAAAACTTATATAATGAATTTTATCTTTCTTAAACTTTGAGTCGTCATGATTAAGCAGAGAATACCTAGAAAGTTAGTAAACCTAGTACAGATGTGTTTGTCGGAAACATTCCATAAAGTTAGAATCGGTCATAATTACTCCGAGAAATTTGAGCTACGATCGGATTTGAAACTGAGTGACTCCCTTTCACCTGTTTTATTTAATATAGCTTTAGATTATGTCATAGAATAAGTGACGTGTACCAATAAAGGTTTAAATTTGGGTGATAAGATTCCGGTTTTGGGATATGCCGATGATTTGGTACTGCTTTTGTTGTAAGGAGACACGGAAACCTTACAACTAAATACAAGAGTGTTAATAAAAACCGGTAAAGAAATAGGACTCGAAATAAATACGGATAAGACGAAATATATGATTAGTAGCAGAAATGGTGGCGATCTTAGTGATATTGATAAATCAGGTCATACTTTTGAACAAGTAGAGAAATTCAAGTACTTAGGTTCAATGATAGCAAGAAAAAATGAAATCCAGGAAGAAATAAAGTCGCGGTTAAAGGTGGGAAATGCGTGTTATTATTCAGTTGCTAAATTACTTAGCTCGCGGCTTCTATCTAAAAACTTAAAGATTAAAATTTATAAAACTATTATTCTTCCGACGGTTCTTTACAGATGTGAAACGTGGCCGCTTACTTTGAAGGATGAACAACGGCTTAAGGTTTTCGAAAATAAGGTACTACGTAAAATATTTGGTCCGAAGAGAGATGAAGTCACTGGGGCCTTTAGAAGGTTGCACAACGCGGAGCTTTTATCCTGTGAATATAATTGAATTGATAGTATCGCGGAGTCTCAAATGGGCGAAGAAAGTTGTTGGGCTCGATGAGGATCGGATTCCGAGAAATTTGTTTTTCTCTGATCCGACTGGTAGGCGTCCGAAAGGTAGGCCGAAACTTCGATGGGAGGATTGCGTCAAGGCTGATCTCGGGGGCCTGGGCTTGAACGGTGAACATTGGACGAATCTGTGCAGGCAGAGTTTGGTGGTATCGGCATCGAATCTTCGGGTTCGGTAAGCCTATTATTATTATTAAACTTTGAGTTTCATTTTGTGCTTTTTGTGTGTGTGTGTGTGTGTGTTTTATGAAGGGAGTCTTTCGTTCCTGTTTTGCTTTTCTGTGACCAATTTTCCTGGATAAATAATCCGCTAAAAAATATCTTAATATCCAATAAATAAGGTGATTAAGTGCGAAGCAATAAGAAAAGTAATAACAAATATCAACATTTGTGAGAGCCATCAATGATTGGACGTTATAAAAGTTGCTATAAAACCATATTACAGTTTTATATTCCATAGAAGGGACCGAAAACATAAAATGGATTGGATATACCTGCCTTTTATAGGAATTTTAGTATTAATTGAAAGTAAAAATTAAACGTAAGATGTTATCATGTATTTAATTTAACTTGAATAAAATATGATTAACATTATGTAACTGTGCCTCTATGCTTCTGTTCTATATTAAAGAGCATGAATAGTGGCAAACGCTTCACAAAGGTGGAGATTACAAAGGAACTTTCATCTCTGAATACAATAATAAGCTGAATGTTTTTTACCTTAGCTTTCATTCAAGGTTTATTTGCAGTGTTCAACAAAGCGAGAAATTAGTTCAAAAGCAGGGATTTGTTTCATTCGAAAGTCGTACCTAGGTTTACTGGAATTTGTCTTAGCAATTTTCCTCGAACTCTGTAACATTTAAATAAAACTTTTGATTCAGGATTTAAATCGGAAAAGTTAAATAGTGTAGAACAGAGTAGAACTAAGTGTAAAATGTTTTCCGAAACGCTTGAATCAGTTGCCCTGTGATTTTTCCTATCAACTATTTATAATAGTTGTTAATTATTTTAGCATATAATTAATAAATAGAAAATAATATGGTGATTGGCTCAGTTGAATTAAACTTATTCCAATTAGTTTAATAAATTTATTAACATGGTTTTTTAATGTTACAGAACTTACTTTCTATACCTCCTTTAAATTCTTTTTGTCCACCCCTACTTCGCCTTTGAAGGCTATACGGGGGTTCTCTCGGGCCAGGGGGTGAGGGCGGGGTATATATGCCGAGATAAAATCCCCCAGCACGAGAGTCGAACTCGTAATTATTTGGTTTTAACTTTTTCGTATATCTGTTGCTAGGCACCGCGTGCTCATAGCAACGCGCGCTAACACGCTCGGCCACCCCGCCCCCCCTCTCCCCACTTCCTTTAAATTCTTGTAAATAGTTTCTTCTTTAGCTTTCTCCTTGTGCCTTTCAGTGTGGAGATAGTCTAACCCAGGATCCCCATTTCTTTCTGTAATAAATAAATAATAATAAATAAATCTCTTTATTTGTTTTCGGGCTAGCCCATACAAATGGAGTTGAGTTGTACAAAACAGATAAACATAAATCAAAGAAATCTATTACAACTGTACTAAACAAAATACGCTTCAAAAACAAATACATAATAAAAGGCAAAATAAATTGTAACTATATAAATATTAAACAAATAAATCAATCATAAATAGTTTAACAAATTCAATTATTGGTATTTTAGTAATGTGCTTAAATTATTCTTGAATAGACAGATACAAATTTCTTAGCTTTAAACACTCTGTTACATAATAAAATAAATTTTCAAATTGCTTTTTATTTTCTATTTGCACAAAAGTTGTACTATGAGGTCATTGTCAGACATATTTCCAATATACGTCCTCAAGTACTTATTTCTGGACGGGGAGTAAACAGGGCATTGCAACAAAAAATGATTTAAATCTTCTGGTTCGCCTGAATTACAAATAGGGCATTTAACGCTATTATCTGAATAACCATTTTGGAATCCGTAACTGGTAACTTTCAGTTTATTGGGTTGACATAGTCTTAGTTGACTGATCAATCTATGTTTCCTCATAGGCCCCTTTAATTTCAAATAATATTCCCCCATATTTAAGCTACTAATTTTCCTAAAATTAGGATTAAACTTTGAATGCAAAATAGCCTGAATATCTAGGGAAAGATTGTGATTATTGAATTTTTCAACAGCGTTATTTAATTCTCTTTCAAATAAGGCTTTACTTTTGATATTTAATATGTCAGCCGCGTCTATAATTAACAATTTATTAGTAAGTTGCCTATACCAATTGTACCTCACATCGACCCTCTGGTTCAAGGAATATTTTTTTAAAATGTTTAAACATATTTTGGGTAACCGATCCTCTTTCATTAAGTCTACCTTTCGGTACCAGCGAATCATTCTTTTTAGAACATCTGTTTCTATTGATTTCAGACCAGTTTCTATACGAACATAATGGTTAGGTGTATTCCGTGGCCAATGATATATTGCTTTAAAATAACTTAAAGCAACCCGCTCTAATTTTTGACAATGTAATGGAGCCCAGACCTCCGAAGAGTATAAAAGAACAGAATTTACAATGGAATTTAGCAATTTGAACTTAGTAGCAAGTGAGTCTGATCTTGACTTTAAAAGAATTTCCCGAACTCTATGTGAAGCCAAATGTGATTTCTTTACAAAGTTATCTGCTGCTTGAGAAAACAAACCCGATGATGAAAAAACCACTCCTAAATAACTGTATTGTTTAGCTATTTCAATTTTAGATTTATTATAGAAAATAGATTTAACTTTGGTTCTATTGCCACCCTTTTTAAAAATCACACATTTGGTTTTTTCAACATTGACAATTAAAGAATTTGATTGGCAATATTTGTACAGAGAAACCAATTTCTTAGTTGTTCCGGCCCAGCCATTATCAAGCAGAATTAAATCATCCGCGTACATCAGCCCCGATACTTCTACAGTATGATCGATATTTATCCCATTACATCCATCATTTTCAAAGTGAGAAATTAAATCTGAAATAAATAATGAGAATATTAGAGGGCTTAAAGAATCTCCCTGTAATACTCCTTGTGTGATCTTTACTGATTCAGTCCTAAGTTCATCCTTCAAAATTATTGAAGCTTTTTTGTACAATTCTTGCAGAATACATATTATTTTGGAACTTAGCCCGAGATTATGAAGTTTTGGCCACAATTTTGTATAGTCCAGCGAGTCAAATGCCCTTTTGAAGTCGTCAAATGTCGCAAAAACTGTATTACCTTTGTAACCTAGTGAGATGTTGATGACCGAATTTAAAGTGAAAATACTGTCAACACAGCCTCTACCTTCCCTAAAACCATTTTGCTCTTCCGGTAATAAGTTTTTTTCCACCGCCCATTTGGTGATTCTGTCAGCTAAAATAGCCGTGAACAGTTTGACCACACAATTTATTAGTGCTATTTCCCTGTAATTAGCGGGATCTTTAATATCACCTTTTTTATATAAATGGAATAGTAGAATTTCTGCCCATTTTTCCGGAACAATCGCATATTGAAAAACATTATTAAAAAGATTAAGAAGGTAATGGTCCCAATTAGGAGGCATTAGTTTGTAAATTTCATATGGCAAATGATCGGAGCCAGAAGCCTTTTTTAATCTACACCCACTGAGTACTTTTTGGAGTTCATCCAGAGTCATAGGCTTATCTAATTCTAATACGGAATTTGTGGGTAAAAAGTCAGAAATATAAGTTTTTGTAGAGTAAAATTCCTTATAAAAATACGCGAATTGTTCGACAGACACTGAAACTTCAACCGCAGTTGACCTATTAAAGTACTTAATTGTATGCCAAAACGTCTTAGCGTCATTAATGTTTGATAATGAATCTAATATACAATCAAAATACCTTTTCTTAGATTCTATTATAGATTGCTTATATTGTTTTTTACTGTTGATGTAAATATTAACATTTTCTCGAGAGTACCCATTGCGCCTTAAACTTTTATAACAGTTCTTAAGATATTTTTTTGCCTCCCTGCACTCATCACCAAACCAAACTTTATCTTTAAACATTTTACGGGGATAAACAAAACATTTTCGCTTGATAAGTCCCGAATCGAGAGCACAATTAAAAAAACAATCTGTCATATTTCTATATAAATTGTCTACACAATTAGAGTTAAAATAAATGTTATTAGCACTTGAAAGTAATTCCTGATAAGAATTTGAATTTTTTTCATTTAGATCCAGATAGTATTTTTCTTGTTTTTTTTGTTTAACTTTGATTTTATCGTTATTCTTATATAGTTTATTAAGAGAAACAACTACAGGTAAATGGTAACTTAAATCTGAAATAGGCCAAACTTTTAAATCTTGAATGAAATCGATCATAGCCGGGGATATCCAAACAGTATCTACAACACTACACCCTCTAGCGGTGATATCAGTGAATTGACCAGGTGTGTCGCTGGGTGTCCTCCCATTCAATAATATTAAACCATATTCCTCCAGATATTTAAATAATTTTTCTCCTCGAGAGTTATGAATCTTATCTAGGCTGATTCTATCGCAAGACAAATAGGAACCTTCCACCAATAATTCATCAATTGTATCATCAGAGCCTAATCTTGCATTCCAGTCCCCACCCAGGATTATATTACACTGGTTAATTTCGTCTTTTAATTTAATACTATTGAGTAATTCTTCTAGATCTAATATACATTCATTTGTATTAGTTAAAGGACTCCAATAGATATTCCCAATAAAAAAAGAAAAATAATTTACTTTAACTTTAATAATCAAACACTTATCGGAAAAATCAACTAAACTTACTTCATCACAAATATTTTTGTTTACCAAAGTTATGAGACCACCACTTGGACGACCTTTTATAAATTTTTTAGAAGCTACAGAACTAAATTCAGTATAATCCTTTAACCATATTGGTTTGTTAAATTTTGAATTAGTTATAAAAGTTTCAGACAGACATATAACCGTATTACTAAGTAAAAAATTGATAACATGAGAATCTACATTGAATAATTTGCTATATCCTTCAATATTAAGATACACAATATTAAATAAATTACCTTTAAATGAATCACATTTTAAATTTACATTTATTATTGCTTTCGTAAAAAATGGTCCAACGATTTCTGTGAAGCAGTCTTGGTCGGCGCCCGTACTTTTCTCTTCTTTCGTACACCATCATCTTTTTTACTAGTTTCACTTGTATCGGTTCCTGTTTCTTGTTCATCACCAGAATAATTTTCCTCCGAAACAAGGTCACCACATCTAGCCGCTATTTTTTTAATATCATCCTCTGAGCGTATAACAATTATAGGAGTTTGATCATCTTCTCTCGCTAGAACCCTATTATTTTTCGTCCAAATATATTTTAATTTATATTTCTGTTGTTTTGATTTAAGCTCTCTAAAAAGCCAAGCACTATGAGGGGACAACAATTCTGACACGAATACAGGTAATGGGGGTGATATTTTCCTGTCAAATAACTCCGTGTTTAGATTATTCTTTTTTAATCTATATAGCCTGAGAAATTCTAGTTTATCTATATTTCTCAAAAATTTAACGATAATAGGACCCTTATCTGAATTATTTTTTATTCGGTAGTAAGAATTAATTAATTTTTCGTCTAGATGAAAGCCAATAGCAGTGCTTACTCTTTTAACTATTGATAAAATATCTTCTCCTTCTAATCGAGGGATATTTATTAATTTTATTCCATTATTTTGATTGAATTGTTCGGTTCTAATAAAGTGTTGTCTTAATGACGCTATCTCTTTTTTTAATAATACATTTTTTTTTTTCATAATTAAATTCTCTGTGTTGTATTTATTAAAATTATCAGTAAGCCTTTTATCAATAGAATTTATTTCTTGGCGTAACAATAATATTTCGTTGGTTATGGATTCTAGCCTATTTAGCAACAAATTGAAAGGATTACCTTCAATATCAGTTCTCCCCTCTCCTTTGTCAACAGTTGAGGCATCCCCACTTCTCTGTTCCTTTTTATCAGTCATAATTGTGATAAAATAATTATTTCTGTTTAACAAGTCCAATTAAAATAATTCTAGAGCCGTAGTAATCACTGAGAAAAACTCCAACAGACAATACAATATAGATCGAAAAAAAACCACACTTTAAACCATTAAAACAGCACTAAATACAGAGCGGTAAGAAATCGTGACCTGTCCAGTCCACAGTCCAAACTCAACTCCCCCATTTCTTTCTGTCTCCCGCAATAGTCTTCATCTCCTGCAATGTCATTCCTCTCGCTTGTCGCAACTTGGTAATGTAGCTACTATAGCTAAGCCTAGGTCTTCCACTAGCTGTAGTGCCTAATGGTTTTGCCTTCATAAATTTGCACAATCAGAGCTCATCCTACACACATGCCCGCACGACCCTAATTGTCTGTTCTCCAGGGTCTCCTTCATTGCAGGAATGCTGAGTTCTTCCCTTATAGTTTCATTCGTGATCGTATCCCAGCGGGTTTTAGAAGCCACCCTGAGCAAGTATTTCATTTCTACCGCTGTTATACGGCTCCATTTGTTGTCCGGGAGTACCCAGCTCTCTGCTCCATATAGAACAGGCAAACGACCTTTAATATGTGGAGCTTGACATCTTTATTGACCTCTCTCTTTCCTACTATATTATTAGTTTATGTTATTCGCTTTTTCTATCCTGTGGGATATTTCAGGTTGTACTTTTTCATTTCCGCTTATCACAGTTCCAAGGTAGAAGAACTCATTTACCACTTTAAGCTTCTCGTCTTTGCATATAATGTGGAATTTTTCGAGCTGTCGTCCCACTCGTAAGATTTAGCTTTTTCTGGCATTAATAAAATATCTTTCCGTCCAAATTCTGATTCCTACTCTATTAGGGCTTGTTGGAGCTTAACGCTAGAGTCAGTAATAAGGACTGTAATCGGCATACAACCATTACTTGTGCCTGTATGGTTCTCATATTTCTATATCCAATTACTGCTCTTGCTGTTCCTCTCTTACAATTTTTTATTATTTCATCCATAAAAATAATGGAGAGCAGAAAACTGAGGCTATCCTCCCCACTTTACTCTTTTTTTCATCGGCATGCTCTTTGACTCGAGACCGTTAATTCCTACTATGCCCTTTGGTATGTTGATTTTATAGCGAGTAAAAAATCATCCGGCACATGTAAATATTTTTCAATCAATTATTTATGACACACATTAATCGATTACATGTTGCAATCTTTCAGGTATTTTTTGAATCTGGTCATCATCAACAGTTGAAGGACGACACGAGCGCTTTAACGTCCAAGTTCAAATTTCTAGTTCTGAACCGAGAAAACAACTTACGTCCCGGTGCTTTCTCCTAATCATCGTGTTATTACAGCTAATTTTCCTTTCCCACAACAAAACATCATTAAATGATAAAAATGAATTTGGTCTCTTCCATTTTGCGCTAGTACCAATAAAGATAAGGAATCTCGGTGGAAACTGATGCATAAAAGGCACCGTAAGTAATCCTTTTTTAGAATGTTTAAATATTATTGACCAAGTGAATATGATTCTATAAACACATGGAGGATTAACCTGAAATATTGTAAAACTCTAGGAACTTATATTAAAGCCCCATCTTTATGAATTAGATAATAGGGCTCAATTAAAAAAAAAAAAAGAATAATGTACTGTTTCTTATTGACTTTTTCAATTTCTGAATATAACTATTATATTTAGTAATGTCGTGAGATTTGATAACTTGAAAAATTACAAACAGTAATGAAAAAGATTAAAAAATCTGGATTAATGTTTTTTCAGTGAGAAGTGTGTATAAAAAAAAAACTTCCTGACTGGGAAAAAACTAATAATCATGGATTTGTCTATCTACAATCGACTGCTTTGTTATGTTTGTTTTTTTATTTGTTTTTATGGAAATTGTTTTTCTTAATTCCCAGTACTGCTTCAATCTTTCTGTGTCTGATTCTTATATGATGATTTTCGTTTTAATATTTGGAGAAATCTTTCTGTTTCGTCTTTAATCTGTTTCTGAACGGTTCCACCTGGTAGTGCCTTATTAATTTGGCTCTTTTCCAATTTATGTGAAAAATCTTTGATTTTTTCCATAACCGTAAAAATGAACCAAGCTGGTTTACAGAAACCTGAATTTTATGATATCTTAATTTTTTGACATGTTTTCCCTAACATTAGTGCTCGTAATTAATTACATTCTGTATTATGTTTTCTGAATTATTTTCAAAATCGGGCAGCTGAATAGTGAATACGCTTCATTTGTTTGTTAAATTTTCTACGATCGTGATTTTGGCGCTAAATCGACCTCTAACTTCACTAAATGCATCTGCTGTTGTCAAAAGTGGTGTGACGAAAAAAAAAATGTTTTTCTTCTGTATATATTATGATTGTTACATCTCTCCTCATTACTATTTAATCTGAGCAAAGAAATAGTAATTTTTGGTCTTTCTGAATTTTTCTTTATCCATTAATAATACAATGAACCAAGTTTGATAAATTGAACCTATTATTTTATAATAATATTTTATCATTATCTTTGTGCATTTTTAATCCTCGTGGGTATTGTGTTCCGTGACCGTTGGCCTAGAAATTAAAATGAAAAAAAAAAAAAAAAAGAAGCAGAAATGAAGATGTCCCAGTTTGTTGGAGAATTAGAATCTATGCTTGAGAGGTTCCTTTTCAGTTTTTCATTTGCGATGACTGATTTCTTTTACGACGGGTTCTTCGCCCCTTTGTGCTTTGGAACTTGGTGAGATATGAATAGACTTTATTACTCTCTTCTCGTCTTTTGTGTCGCAAATAAACTTCTTATCTGCAACAGCCAATCTGATTATTCCTGACTCGGCAGTCCCAACTTGAACTATATTTCTACAATAATGTTTAATCTCGATTTTGCAATGTAGAGATGGTTTTATTTGTAATTCATGGATGAAACGTTTTCACGTTCTAATAATTTTTCTAACCTTTATTTTCATTTTTTATTTTGTGTATTTTCATATGAAATGTAATGAAAAATAATTTTATTATGGTACGAGTAGGCTCTTTAAAAATAACAAGAAAAGTACAATATAAATAATAATTGTCTGGTCATTTAAGACTTCAGTTCAACAGTAAAAAAGGCGAATTTTGTGAGAAGGAATAGTTATCATCTACAGCTAGATTAGATATGTTGGAAAGATTGATTGTTTAGGAGACGAAGAAATAGTTGATTTTTAAAGGTGGATAATGATAGGGCTTTACGAATGGATATAGGCTAGTAATTCCTAAATAGGGAAGACAACCTCCGAGAGAAGAAGCTGAGCTGAAGAGATGATCATCGAGGAGAGACCAGATTGAAAAAGCTGGGAAGAGAAGAAAACCAGAAACTCAAGATTACTACTAGTAGCATCTCGGTCATGGCTACCGACGCCCGTATTGCCATATGGCAAGGCAAGGAGACCTAAATAAATAAATAAAATTCCAAAATAGGGTAGCACGAATAGCAAGTTTATGGGTTGGGATTCAGTGTTTGTATAAAGGAACAAGTGGTTAGCATATCAAGAATATAAAAAGTTTTTTTTGTATTGAAAGATCGGAAGAGACAGATCTCGCACTTCTTTAATTATTACTTTCATTTACCTATTTATGAAATAAATAGTAAGGGAAAGTATTGCGATCGTAAAGATTTTCTAATTTCAGTTTTCAACGGAAATATACGTTCTAGGGTCCCCTGAGTCTAAATACCAAGTCGCGCAATAAGATCTGTGTGTCCGTATCTCTGTGTAAGTCGTAAGTCTAGCACCATAACGAAAAGTAGTACGAAACTAAGATTTCATATTTAGGACAGCTATACACCCGGATGTGACAGCAAATTTTTCATTAAAATTGGCCAACCGGAAGAGCCAATTTATACCTTTCAATTTGCACCTTTTTTATTAAACTCGCTGTAGAGATAATAATAACTGATTGTTGTCGATAATAATATAATAGATTATTTTATAAAACACCCGTTTCTATTAAAACAATATAATTAATTCTTGAAGCTATTTTCATTTCCAACTGCGTTTAATTCTTAAAGTGAAAGTCGTGTGTTGCGCGCATCAGATTTTGATATATGTATATATATATATGTATATATATATATATATATATATATATATATATATATATATATATATATATATATATATATATATATATATCACTTTATATTTATCTTTAAAAAAAAGTTTATTTATTTTTTAAAGCTTTTACATATTCTGTATGTTTGGTATAAATCGACTCAGACAGCCTTAATGCTTTTGAGTGTCACAGATTGTAAAATATTCCAATAATAGTTCACATTTCAGTTTACGTTTACTGAAAAAGCATGTTATATTAAATTTTCTCTATATTTTTATTCTCTTGTAATTTTTCTTAACATTATTGAGTTGATCTATTTTAACACCTTATACGATATATATAACTTAAACTGCATATAATAAACACTAATATAAAAAGTTTTTAAATTTCTCTTCGAGATAGGGAGAAGGAAAGAGGTTGGAGTCTTGGAAGTATATTACGTTCTTTCATATCTGACGTTTAGGGCGCAAACTTTGTAAACTGTGTAAGGGTCAGGGTATCAATCACTTTTTTTTTTCTATCATAACTTTGCTTTTAGCACTTATACGTTTTAGTGAGTTACAAACTAATCACTTAATTCCTACGATATTTCCGTGCAATTTTAAAATTTAATACGTGAATATTAAATAATTCTTATTTGATAATACCAAAGTAGTTTACATAAAGTTTATCTACTACTCAATTATTATAAATAGCTGTAATCTATTTATGGTTTTAATATTGCAATATTAACACTAAGTATAAGTATGATTTAAAAATTTTATTAAAAAAAAAACTTTTTGTAGATTAACCAATTCTTTTTATTAATTTTGTTTATCATTCAAATATGTAACTATAGTGTTGTTTTTTAAACTATTTGTGTGCTCATTGAATTTTTAATTTAAAAAACAAAACTTAAGTTAACGATCCGTACGAATAGCTAGTTTATTATTATTTGTCTTAAGAAAAAGAAAATAGTAAAGCTAACGAATAAGTAGAAATATAGTATACTTTGTTTTTCGGTTTATCTGTTCTTATTCAGATTATTTATTTTTGTATTTATTAAAAATTAAAGAAAATCGATAAGAAAAAAAATTTAATACCTTACCATATAGTTTTCACAGCAACTTATACGGACATACTAACAAACGAATACGAAGCATAGAAACTAGTAACATGCCGGACAATTCTCGCAGAATACTGAAAAGAAGTTGGATGAGGTACCTTCTAAGCTAAATCCGTAATAGGAAGCACGCCAGGAAGAGATGCCGCTGGGCAATCCCTTCATCAAATTCGCTGATTTTCAACATTCATTGACAGGTGTGAATAAAAATTCAAAGATAAAAAGAAAAAAAAACCCTTACCATATAACATTTAACCTAAAATCAAATATTTGATTTTAAACAAGATTTGATGAACTTTTTTAAATTACGTTTGTTATTTGATTAATTTTTTATTTTATATTAATTTATCAGAAAAAAATCATGGAGACAATAAAGTGATTTCAGCTAGAATTATGAAGCATTTTGGTAAAATAAAAAATATTGTTGAAATATTATACGTATCTTCTAATTTCGAGTAGCAAAATTTTCATTATTATTTAGCTAAAGAAAAGAAAATACCTTTTTAAATATACTTCCTAATTGCGGTAAAGTTAAATTCTTCTCGAACTCTCTGTAACGGAGTACAATTAGGGTTCCTCCGATGAGTTCAAAGAAACCTTTGATGCAGTATGGTATTCATGCTAAATGTAGTCGCCAAGAAGGAATTCTCTTTATCCCATTATGGATCTTTTCTTTCTCATTGATCATTTAAATTAGCTTTAAGTCTTAAGCTTTAACTTTGAATATTAATTGTTAAAAAATTAATTGTTAAAAAATCCACAAGGAAGAAGAATGGGTAAAGATTTCAAACCACAGAAATGACACTAAGAATAAGTAAAAATATATCAGAAGAACACTCTTAATTTATTCTCAATACATACTAAAACTCGTGTCACTATAATTTATAATAATCATGTTTTGCTTATTTTTCTTGTCTATTGTAGCCTCTCCAAAACTAAAAAATAAATATTACATATATATATGTAATATTTATTTTTTCAATTGAACTGGTAAGAAACCTAGAAAATTAGAAATCTGCGGAGTAGTAAATTATGATTATAAAACGTTTATGTAATATTTACTTTTTAATCGTGTGATATTGTGGGTAATTTAATTTACTGAGCTATTGGTTAAATCCATGAGAAATCGTGACAGTTTCAAGAATTAAAATTATAGGAATGTAGAATAGAAAGTTTGATAAAAAAATAATAATAATATATAATCTTTGTTGGGGCTCATTAATTGAAACCCGCAAAAAGTTTAGAGAAGTCAAAAAACAAATAAAACTTATTTTAAAAATCAATATTGTTAACTTATTCCCAGCTTTCGCTTAAAATACAAAACAAAAGATTAATCTGAATAAAAATGTAATAATTTCACAGAATTGATACGCTTTATTATTAGTAAATTATAAAAATTAGTATTTTGAAAATAATTTCAGTTCTGAATCGCGTTTCAAAAGGGCTTATGTGTTCTTTACATGTTATCAAATTACATTGGAAAAAGGAAAACCAGACCTACTAAAATATCCTTTAGTTGTCTAAAGGTTTTGGAAATCAAATTCTAAATTATTAAAATAATAGAATGTATGAAAACTAATAAAAATAAATATAACCGAGTATTAAGTTATACCTTAGCTCGTTTTAAGTTATTAAAATAATTGAAACTTTTACCTGATACTATCTAAAAACTTTTTTCCTGATTCTCATTTCCATAATCTCATTTTCAATTTTGACGTGGAAGCCTCGCGGAATACCTTTGAGCTCGGTTCCGGTTTTGGGCATGCTCTTATTGGTTATCGGTTTTTCTTCATCCTACTTCCGTTTCCATCATACGCCTAAAAAATGCTCTCTGGTCTCTACGTTCGATTTTATACGAGACCTGTTGGTATAATAGTGAATTCAATTATTAATATTTGTGCATCGCTAAATTTTAATAAAAAAATAAGAGGATCAGACAACAATTAAAAAAAACGCTGTAAATTATTACACAATGGTTTATTATTTTCAACTAACTATATTAGGGTGTAACTGTTTATAGTTGCTAATCTTCGTTAAAAGAGCTTCTTTTCAATAATAGCCGAGTTTTGGTGGAATTACATATATTAGAATTTGTGTTGAATATATAGATCAACTATTATTTTTTTCTGTTTATCGCGCTTAACTGAATCTAAAATTCATATTTTTCTCTTTAAAAATAACTGAGTTATTGGCGGATTTAAAGGTAAAATTTATTATTGTTTTTAATAATTATTCGCCTTTTTTTAGTTAAAAACACTAATAAATTTTGTTCTCTATCTTCAAAAATAACGGAGTTTACAAGATTACTATATAACGGATATACGGCAAGATTACAATTTTTTTTTGTTTCGTTGATCGCGCTTTACTTTACTGATTCTCAAACTTAAAAAATAACTGAGTTATTGGTGGAGTTATAGGTTAAATTTAATTTTTTTCTTTTCTCTTTTCACTTTTTTATAATGATTCTTAGATTTTTGGTTTAAAAACGCTTGTAAAGTTTTCTTCTATCTTAAAAAAAACAAAAAAAAAAACTGAGTTATTGAATTAAATTACTTTTAATCGGCCGCCATTTTAAAAATAACCTGCTGATATTAGGTTTTAGAAAATCGTTGCAAGCCTTAGTCTTTACACTTGTGCGAACAGGAATGATTAACTCATTTACTATTTATTTGTACACACGGTATGGCGGGAAATATTAGTATTAAGGGTCTTGGCAACTAATAATAAAAAGGTGAAGCACTGGAAAATTTCATACTTTTGACTTGATTTTCGTTACACCTAAATTGGTGGTTTGACCCAGTGTGCGGCCGACAAACGGATTTGGTTTTTATTTGTTATTCGTATTCTACGTGTCTTGAACGTTAGTCCTCAAATTTTACGGGGAAGGGAGGGTTATTTTTACTTTCACATACTATATATAGTAAGGGGAAGTATTGCGATCGTGAAAATTTTTGAATTCCAGTTTTCAACGGAAATACACGTTTGGTCCACAATAACCAAGTCCCGCAAAAAGGTCTGTGTGTGTGTGTGTGTGTGTCTGTGTGTGTGGTGTGTGTGTGTGTGTGTGTGTGTTGTGTGTGGTTGTGTGGGTGTGTGGGTTGTGTGTGTGTGTGTGTGTGTTGGTAACTCCCGGGCGGAAACGGTAAGTCCTATGAAACTGAAATTTCATATTTAAGACAACTATACGCCCGAGACGTGATAAAACTTTTTTCATCAAAATGACCCTACCAGAAGAGGCACTTTATACCATGCATTTTGCACCTTTTTTCGATTTTCTCAAAAACGGTTCCGACGATTTTGATTAAACTCGCTATATCGATGTAAAATTTAATGGGCTTTAATATCATGCAGGTTTTATTTAGATAAAAATGGTCTGACAGGGCTTAAATGCCGATATTTTAAATTTTCTTCCTCTAAAGTACCTTTAATTTTGGAGATTCAAAAATAATAACTAGATTATCTTGTTAACGCTGATGAAAAACTGGTAAATATATAAATTGAATAAATTCGATACCCAACTAAAGGAGAAAACAGAAAAAAATTTTTTTAATGCAATTTTTCGTTTTTGAACATAAGAGCAGTAATATACATGTATGATATACCGTTGGAAAGCTAAAGATTTTAGAAAAAATATCATTTCATACACAAGCTTTTAAAAATTATTGGAGAGTGATGAAAAGAAGATAAAACTTACTGATTATTTAAGATAATAATATAATAGATTTTTGAATCAAACACATGTTTCTATATAAATTCAATTTGATTAATTCCTTAATAATTTCACGTATTTTTATCTCTAACTGTATTTGAAAATTCTTTCATTGATTTTAAAAATGGAGGTAAGTGAAAGTCGTGTGTTGCCCGCACCAGATTTTTTTTTATTGTGTGCACAATAACAAAAGTTCATTATTGAAAACGATAAACCCAAACATATATTGGGGTATTCGCAAAATAATGCAGGAATTTGGGCATTTCTTTCAATATATGTTTGTTATTTATTTATACAGGGATAATATTACAAACTTAGTATTTACTTTATAATATCATGAACGTATTGATATGAAACTTTGTTTATTTCGATTAGCACACTTTTATCTGATTCCACCGGAAATATCTCAGCTGTTGTTCCATAGATCGGAGTATTACTCCGGTATCTATTATATTTTCTTCATCCTTCTATCCGTTTACATTCTCCTATTTTTTTTAAATTTATAGTTCTGCTTAGAATTAACATTTTTTATATAAATAACTAGCGAAGGTGTGCATTATTTATTCATTATCCCTTCTCCATTGGTTCCTTAGATTTCTGCTGAGAAAGTTTAGGGGCAGAATAATGTTGATGGAGCTAATGGGTGTAGTTTAGTGGGAAGTTTTTCAGCCTCTTGGGCCCTCCAGGAAAAGAGCCCTAAAGAGATCCTGATTTACTTGAAAGCTAATGTCTTCCAAGGACTTATTGTAGTGCTGTCTTTAGGTCGACCTCTTTTCTCCCTTTAGAATTTTTTTTTTTTTTTTTTGTAAAATATTTGACTATATTATTTCAACATATATATTTCACTTTTTATTGCAATTCATTGGAATGATCATTAACATCCTGAAAAATAGTGAATATGATATAATTTAGGTTTATTATTTCAATAATGTACCTTTGTAATAGACCAAGAAATAAAAAAAAAAAAAATACCCTCCCCTCTTCAAATTTTGAGGTCTTTTGTTGCAATCCGTATAACATGATTAATAAATCCGTATTTCCGCCATACGCGGATTTTCTCCAAAACTACTTGGTTGATTTTTTCGAAGCTTGGCACAAAAATAGCAGGACATTCGACGATGATCCTAACATCTCGACGTTGACATCAGTCGGTTCAAGATACTTAGAAGCCGAATAACGAATTAAAAAATACCTGTCTGTACGCCATGCCAAACAATCTTTAATGCGATTCGATAGAAAATTGTATTCCCTACAAAACGAAAAAATAATGTAGAATCGGTCTAAGAAATAGCAGAGATATGGCGTTTTATAGTTAGCATTGGTGACTTGCCATTTTCCTTGAATAGAAATGATTAGAATAATTTGTCGCTTTACATAAAAGGTAAACCTAAACAGCTATAAAAATTGTTATTTCCTAATATATTGATGAACCATTATGTAATAATTTGCAGGGGTTTTTTTTTTCACTGTCATAGCAAAATTTATAAAATATAAACAATACGACATACCTGATTATAGAATTTGAGAAGAAAAAAATGCTTTATTTTTCACTAAGCTGCCCAAATACAGTGTTTTGCTATAATTGTATGTGGTGTATAGCACAGCATGCTGAATTAGTTTTTTTTTAATATTTATATTTTCATTTATTAATAATTAATTAACAATGTCAATCTAACTTATTAATTAACTAATACCAAAGATATTCCTCTTAGACATTATTTAATATTAAAAAATAAAAATAAATACTGAATTAAATTGAAAATCGTATTGTTCTTCGAGGAAACCATATTGCTTGAGCAAGGATCTACGCGGGATGTCGTGCTAATTAAACTATATTCTACGAATTACTAGTGTAATTTCAGTTGTGTATTAAGAAACGTACTATAAAATATAAAATTACTGCAAATACAGATACTATTTTCTCTTATTAGTAAACTCTTTTTATACAAAATACATTTTATGGTTTCCTTTTTCTTTTATTTTTTTTTTAAAATAACCCCTTTTCTATTAGATGTTTAGTTTAATATTAGTTATTCTATAATATATGATGATTGGATTGTTATTAACCATTATCAGAATTACATTTAATTGCAATTTTATTTTACGTCGGTAAATAACACAATAGTGTTATATCTAACAATATCTAATCACAAATCTTACAAAATGTTTAAAATTATTTTTTTTATTTACTGATAAAGTTAAGATCGGATTCTTATCTCTATTATTTAGTTAAACAATTTAGACCCGAAGTTGAGGTCACATAGTTGCTATACTGAACCCCTCACTGGATTATTCCAAGCATTTCATGAGAGGACTTTAAGGAATGTTTCCGAAATTATTTTACTACGTCGGGGATTTAAAATGAACGGTCTTCGTTAAAACAGTCTTTAATAATTTTTGACTTATATTTATATTTGATTTTTAATTTGAGTTTTAGAGTGTTGTACTTTTATGGTAGATAGCTGTTGTTTGAGGATAACATTTATAGCTAGAAGATTGTATTTTAATAAAGTGGTTGGGTTTATGACAGTTTGTATCATTTATTAATGTTTCAACCTTTATCTAAAAAATTAACTCTCAATAAAATTGTAATGTTTCGGGTTTAATATTAGTCTTTTACAGTTAATGATTGATTAATTAATTATATATAATGAAGCAGTCTATAAAGTGTTCTATATTATTTTTAGAATCGAAAAAAAAATTATTTATCCCATGGATTTTTATTACTAATTCTTAATTATAAAAGTTTATTAATAAAGGGGTGTCTCTGAGGGGCAAACCATTCACATTTTCCTGCAGTAATTAGAAATAAATTGTCCGAGCAGCTTGGGAATTAGGGTCTACCCTTTCCTATTATGAAGCAATTAACCAAGAGAATGTTTTTTGCATTTAATAAAAACATTTTTCTAAATATTAATCCAAGCTTAAAAATATAGTGTATTAGATTTATTTTTTTCTGTTCCTAATGTTTATATTTTATCTGTTTTTTTTTGTGTTTTTAACAGTGATATCTTGTCAACTTATTCAAGAATAAAAAACTATTTATTATGATAATCTTATGTATTTTGTCGATAAATTATTTTAAAAATTTAACACCATTTTTTAATATTTATGGTGTGTTTTTATCCCATATTATTTGTTTTTAATAGCTTTTTTATTTACAGTGGATTAAACTTTTTTGTGGTAATAATTCTAAATGAGTGATCATTTATTAATAAATATTTTTAATGTAATATCAATATCTTGTATTATATGTTAGTTACCATATTTTTTGCGAAGGATATGTCTTTTGGCTGGGTGTCTAACCTATACATCGCCAAAGTTTTTTTGTTTTTTTTTTGTCCCTCACTTAGACACACTCTAGCATTGTCGATGTTGCATCAACGTCAGAAATGTAGTACAGAAATAACATTTGACTTTAAGATCTACAGTTTAGGAGTTATGTTTCACAGTGGTTCCAAACGTACTTTTTTGGGTCAAAAGTACTCACTGGTCGTTCTATTTAAAATATATCAGCCATTTTAACGTCATTTTGATTCATAGTAAATTCACATAATAGTATGATTGGCATATTTTTAAACTCATTTTATGTTTTAAAAATATTTAGATTTTTTCGATATTTTTAGAATTAACTGGTTATTCTGATATATCTCCTTAGATATCTATATTTCCTGCGTTTAACTTTGTTTACAATTGTTATTAGATAAATTTAAGAAAACTTTGTGTTTTACATCACGATTTGGTGATTTTTTATGAATTAAAAAAAAAAGGTCTTACGAATTAAAATTATTTTAAAAATCCCAATTTATACCTAACATAATGAAGTGCAAATTGCTCTGAAAATTTTAGTTTTGTTTCTAGTGTTTAAGGACAAAATTTGGAAACCGTAAATTGATTTCTACGTTTTTAGTATAACGCTATAGTTGACAATAGAGATTTCTTCAACTTCGTCAATCGAATTTAATCATCTATTGGCTGAAGCCCCGTTTTAATAAATATTTATGGTGACAAAAAAGCCATTACACTTTTATTTATTAATCAAATTAATATTCTTATATTTAAACAAATGAATTATTAAGAATTAATTTAGTTTGAGTAAAATTGTATGATAAAATATTAAGCAAACCGTAAAATAATTGCAGGTATTTTTTCAGCTATTTCTAAGTGCCAAAATTATTAATACTGTGAAAAATTAGGTGAATACGTATTTTTGGCAAATAAAAAAAATTGAATTGAAAATTGAAGTGAAGAACTTCTGGGGAACATTCTTTGCCGCTAAGGATTCCCAAATTTCTTTCCTAGGAACCGAATCAAATGTGCCCAAAGTCTAAGAACGCCAGATAGACTTTTTGGCTATGGTCCTAGGACTTCTCTTTCACCTTCCGCAGAGTGAATATCTGATTCTGAGTTTTTCTGTTGAGTCTAAATGCACTATGTTCTTGCTGCGGAATAGGTTCCACCATTGGCGCTCGGGAATAGAAGTACACTTTATATAGCACAGGAGACAGGCAAATAGCATGCATCCTAGCAGTATGAAATATATTTTAGGACAGATTTTCATATCTACCAAATATTCATAAAAAATAAAAAAAATCGATCGTGCCACTTCAGAGCATAAACACCGATTTTTATATATTAGATATTAACTGAAATTATGTTCCTACTTTGATAACATTTAGTTTGAATATTAAATATATGTAACCTAATATTATATTTTTAATTTAAAATTAAGTTTCAAAACGTTCACAATCGTCTTTAAAACCTTAATTACATGTCCACGAAATACTCTCAAATTCTATTAAATTTATTATCAATCAGATAAAATATATTCTCGAATATGTCAATTTTAGCGAAAAATGTGTTGTAAAATCCGAGACCTAACTTGAAATATTAATTTCAGTTCCGTTAAAACTTTTGTTTTTGAGCTTTTGAACAAACACGACGAGACCAGAGATGCCGCAAGCATTATTTACTTGGTCTCGGGGGATCTTGAAACGTGGTATTTCGTTGAATTCGATACTTTTTTTAACGATCGCAATACTTTCTCTATATATGCTGTTTGCTTCCTTTTTCACTCGCTCTCTGTAATACAAGAAATAATACCTTTGTAATGCAATGTGTCTCAAATCACAAGTTACAAAAAAACAAATTAAATACAGGGTCAAGTATGAAATTAATATTTATAATGAAATTTTTGATTTCAACGTTCAGATAATAGATTTTATTTTGGAATAGAAATGATTTTGGATAAGATATACTGTATTTTTAGGACCTTGAGTATATATATAGGTTTTTCGTTGTATGTTAAGTTTTAGTTATAACATAAGACAAACGAGATTTTAACTGATAATCATATTTTTTACTTGGCAGTGTAGGAGAGGTATAAATTGTATTTATTATTTATGGTCGATTCATTTGATGTCATCCAATTGTAATTAATTTTACCGTTCGACATTTGTTTTTTTTCTCGTGATACGTTTTATTGTTCTATTCTTTTTCAATTTAAAACCAGATTAAGAACTAAAAAATTAAATACGTCTTTTTTGGCAGCCCTTTAATTCAGCTTCGCAGCTGAAAACATGTGTTGGGAAAAATCTCTCTAACTCTAGTAAGTTTGAAGATATCAATTTTAAAGTAACAATATTAAGGGGTGTAATTTACATTTTATGTATCATAAATATAAGACATTTTGACCAGCGTCGTC
The DNA here is from genome assembly GCA_023052935.1 of Piezodorus guildinii. Lineage (NCBI taxonomy): Eukaryota > Metazoa > Arthropoda > Insecta > Hemiptera > Pentatomidae > Piezodorus > Piezodorus guildinii. Next base: position 94,165,835 of record CM041296.1, read on the forward strand.
TGGACGATTTCTAATGGATAACCATATTTAACAGTTGTTTTATTTATTGTTTCTTTTTTCCTTTCTTCGGTAACACTTTTTTTGTGGTATGGAAATTTATAGCATTTTTTCTATCTTTATATTTTTTTTGTTCTCACCTATCAGAACAATATTTCCAAAATAAGCAATCGAGCTATATACAACGTAAGGAGCAGACTTTATAGGTATGGAGAAGGGAAGTGCAATATTTCTTTAATTTAGCGAAGGAGGTCTCACATTCAGCTTCTTTCAAGCCTTCTTCTTATAGACATTTCAGTTAATGACATGTCGTTTATAAGTCTATTTTCGTTTACGTCCGTTTTACTATGAAAACGCGAATAGAGAGTAGGTATGTCTTGTTCAACGGCTTTTTGTAAGTTCGTATGTACATCTTTGTTATTTACGTGCCAAGGAGCTGTCTTGATAGGTCTTAAAATTGTTTATTGAAATTATTGCAGTTTGTATGTATGTCTTTATAGGAACTTTAAACTAATAATTTGTTCATATTGAAATAGCAATTTTTTCTTCCAAATATTTTTTATTTTCATTGATTCACAAATTGTCATAAGTGGTGTCAACGTTTCGGAGCCTTTTCCCCATTTTCAAGACTAGTAATTTAAAAAAAAAAAATTACTTTTAGTTACATTTTAATAAATAATTTTTTTCATAATATAAATTAAAATTAAAATTACTTTTTTTTTATCTGTACATACTAATATCCTATGGCACACAGCTGCGTCAAGCATGTAAGGTGGACTATTGGCTCACTTTTTTTCCTTTGTAAACTTTGTACTTTAATATTGATGCATTGATCTAATTTCTGAGTTTGTTTTTATTTCTAATTCGATATTATTACTTATTTCGTTTTTCACTATTTTATTGCTCTTTTTTTTCTTAAATTTTTAAATTATTAATTATGTCCGCGTAATGAGTGCTTAGATTTTTGGTGTCTGTTTAAAATTAACTGTTGTATTGTTATTTTATATAAAAATTTAAGAAAAATAGAACAATAAAATAGTGAAAAACAAAATAAGTAATAATATCGAAATAGAAATAAAAACAAACTCAGGAATTAGATCAATGTATCAATATTAAAGTACAAAGTTTACAAAGGAAAAACAGTGAGCCAATAGTCAACCTTACATGCTGACGCAGCTGTGTGCCATAGGATATTAGTATGTACAGATAAAAAAAAGGTAATTTGAATTTAAATTTATATTATGAAAAAAAATATATTTATTAAAATGTAACTAAAAGTAAAATGTTTAAAAAAAAAATTATTCTTGAAAATGGGGAAAATGCCCCGAAACGTTGACTACCACTTATAATAATTTGTAAATCGATGAAAATAAAAAAGATTTGGAAGAAAAAGTGTGCTATTTTAATATGAAAAAATAAGTAAATCTTCCTCAAGTAATACGGATAAAGAAAACTAATAATTTGAATTCGAACGTAAATGATATTAGAAGCAATGATAACCATCATTGTTATAATTAATAAAAGGTGATTTATAATTATTACAGTCAAACATTAAACTTTGTGACAGAAATAATTCCAGGATTAATATCCTAGTATGGAAATATTATTCGTGCAAACATTAGAGGCTGTATTGCTTTAATATAACGTTTGCCGAGGAAACAGCCTTACATATTGAGAGAACGGTTATAATTAATAAAATAAACAGATGGAGATGGAAACCCAGGTTGTGCCTTAGCATATGGCGACCTCGGTTGTGCTAAATTGAGCCAGGGGTATCAGGTGTCTTCCATCCCTTTCCTAATTTTCCTTTTTCATATCCAATCGAGTTTAGCCTTCAGGGAAAAGTCACCCCTTGTGAATTCCCAGTTGCTTCTTCTATTATACTTATTTGACTAACAGGATTTCATTGATGACATCCATTAGGGAATTGAATGAAAAATATGCTACACAGGCATTAATTGTTTTCTACCAATTCCAATATACATTTCTTGCTTTATTGTATGTACATATACATGTATTAAATTAAGAAACCTTATTAAAAGTATTGTTTTGATGAGATTATTTATATTTTTGGATTATTACCTGGCATAAAACTTAAATAGTTTAATGACTTATTTTTTAATTATTCCGCTTTAAATAGGGTAATTTTGAAACCAAAATTACGTTTCCAACTTTAGCAGCGTCGGCTCCTGATATTTTGCAGGGTCTAATGGCTTAACGTATTATTCTTAATGTACGTGTATTAACTTGTAAATTGTTGTGTGCGTGTGTGGTAACTCCCGGGCGAAAACGAAAAGTCCTAAGAAACTGAAATTTCATATTTAAGTACACATATACGCCCGAGACGTTACAAACCTTTTTCGGCAAAATCAGCTTACCAGAAGAGACACTTTATACCATGATTTTCTCAAAAACGGCTCTAACGATTTTGATTAAACTCCCTAAATTTTCTTCCTCTAAATACCTTTAAATTTTTTAGATTTAAAAAAAAATAATAGGAAATCATCTTATTAGCATTGGTAAATAACGGGTAAATATGCAAGTTGAACGAATTTGATAAACAACGAAAGGAGAAAAGTTAAAAAATATTTTTTAATGTAATTTTTTGTTTTTGAACATAAGAACAGTAATTATGCATGTATAATATACCGTTTGAAAGCTAAAGATTTTAGAAAAAATTATTATCTTATACACAAGCTTTTAAAAGTTAATAGAGAGTGATGAAAAGCCGATAAAACTAACTGATTATTTTTGATAATAATAAATAGATTTTTTTTATAAAACACATGTTTCTATAGAAATTCCATTTAATTTATTCTTTAATGGCTTCACTCATTTTTATATCTTACTGTACTGTTGTCCATAACAGAAGTAGTGAAAATCGTGTGTTGCCCGCAGATAATATTTGTATGCAGTTTTTGAACACAAGAATAATAATATAGATGTATAATATACAGTTGGATAGCTAAAAATTATAGAAAAAATATTATCTCATTCACGGAATTTTAAAGGTTATTGGAGAGTGATAAAAGGCCGATAAAATTGACTGACTGTTGTAGATCCGAATATGTCCTGTAAATAAAACTTTATCCTGTGGGGTTTAAAGGAAAAAAAGTTGAAATATATGAAAAATTTATTATATTTATCAAAAACTTTCTAAAAATCGAACATTTTGGAAGAGTTCAAAGGCCCGTAAGAAAGATTGGAACTATTTGAAAAGTTTAGCAAGTTCAGTTTTGCATACTAGATGGCGAAAGAGAAATTCAGTGATTCCCCACGAACTGTTCTATTATAAAGTTGAAAATTGTTCTGCCCGAAAGAGGGACAGGAACAAACTCGAGCCTCCATTTAAACTTAAGTCTTAAATGCTTTTCTTTTGCTTCAGCTCAAACCTTACAGAAGTAACAACTCAATCCCAGTGTCTTAGCCCCTCCTAAGGTAGTTTGTACTGAAATCATAATTTTCCTTTACGCAACGATAAAAAATATTAGAATTATTAGGTTTTTGTAAAGATTCGAAAAGATTATGATAGTAAACATGTCTTGCCCTCATTTTTTTTTTTTTTTTTTTTTTTTTTTTTTTTTTTTTTTTTTTTTTTTTTTTTTTTTTTTTTTTTTTTTAGCTGGCTTGGTTGCACCGCGACAAACGGTTATTGTGCGCAAGGATTACGCAATGTAGATTTAAACACGAGTTTAGTGGAGGCTATTGGGATTAACAAGTTTATTGTTAGTGGGATTTTCTAGGCGGTCTTCACCAAATAAGGTGAACCTCACATAGCTAGCTTGTCGCAGTGAAAGTCTTGCCCTCAGGAAGAACATATCTATTATTTTTAATGGGAGTGGACTTTCAGTGTTACACTATCCTCACCTGACACGATTAAGTTTGTGTCCAATGTCGCAGATAATTAGGTACCTCAAAACTTCAGCAGCTGATATTGTAATTGTATAGGACATTTTGGAATTTTAAAGCCAAGTTAAAAGATACACTTTAGTAATTTTTAAAATTAAATTTCCCGGAATGACCGCACCAGGTATAACTCCTTTCATGAAAAACTCCACTTCCACTCTAATCCATTAGTTGAAATCCTTGCTTCCTCTTCAATTTCTCATAAACCTCCGAAGCGTCTGAAAAAAAGATGGCCACGGGACCTTCTAGTTTAGAATATTTTTAGCGTGAAGCCACTGGGTAGTGTCTCTACATGTATTGCATGACAGTTTTATATATTATCATCATATTTAATTGATGTATTTTTATTTAATACAGTTGTAAATATCAATAAATATGTAAAAGAAAAAAGAAAGAAAACCCTCTATCAACCCTAATAATATATGGGTAGCTCTTTCTTAATCATAAAATTAAAGGTACTTTAGAAGAAAAAAAATTAAATATCGGCATTTAAGCCCAGTTAGAGTATTTCAATTAAAAACTTTTCAATTTAAAATTTTTCAAAATAAAGTCATAAAACTCTAATTTTCATTATTTTCTAAAGCTCTCTCTCTAATCCGTAAATTGTTTACCTGCTTCTCCATTGTCGGACCACTGTTCTTCATTAGTTTACCGGTATTAAGGAATTTTGAATCTTTCGTTGTTTTTTTTAACCTGTAATTTTTGTACCATGGCGATCATTATGGATAATTCATGAATATAATTCGTGTTATTTTTTAAGGTTTTTTTGGACGATTTTAATATACAAGGTTACATTCAATATGTAGGTAGTTACGTGTGATTTCCATGTCAGGCGTCTATCCATTTTGATTCCTAAGTATTTTTTTTTCTGTTTTTTGGGTAACTAACACTTTACAATGTTCAGTTACCCAAACAAACAAAAACAAAATACTCAGGAATCACAATGGATAGACGCCTGACATGGAAATCACACGTAACTACCATAAAAAAAAGACTTAATCATCGACTATCAATACTTAGACGACCTCTTCACTATAAAAACAAACTATCAGTAAGCAACAAAATCATCTTATACAACATGTTACTTAAACCTATATGGACGTACGGTACTCAGGTGTGGGGCTCATGCAAAAAATCACACTCGCAGACAATTCAAATCATTCAATCTGAATTCCTCCGCTTCATCAATCACCGTCCCTTTTACGTAACCAATAAATCATTACACAAAGACCTGATCATAACGGATATTATTAAAAAATATTACAAACATTTTCACGACTCACTCGCTGGACATCCAAACCAACTGGTTACAAACATTACTGACTGATACACTACCACAAAACCCACCAAGGAGACTGAAACGCCTCTGGAGCAGAGACCTACTTCTTTAGCAGATTGACGAATTCAGAAGAATCCAGAAGGAGGTTTTTCGTAATGATCATCAATGTTTAAAATATAAGCCTAAAGGCATTTGTATATTACTTGTTGTCAATTAAATAAAAATATTTAATACATTTTTAATATTTATATTATATTTATTTAATTATTATACACTATAATTTGTACGCTCTACGTTCTAATTAATTGTTTACATGATTTTTCATGGTTAGTTAATTCCACATTTTAAGCCTATACCTTAGTTTTGCAAAAAGGAAATTAATTTAACTTATTTTTGTCTCTAACTGTATTTGTCAATTGTTTAATCGATTTTAACAAGGGCGGTAAGTGAAAGTCTTGTGTTGCCCGCACCAGATATTTTTATTCAAATCGCCTGATGGATGGCATCCGATTTTTTTAATGTTAATTCGTAGAATGTTACTTCTTAATTTTGTTCATAATATCGTAAGGTAACATAATAAATTATTTCAATGGTACTGAGTGCAAAATAAAACTAGTCAATTTTTCTTTATTGAAAATATCTATCCACTGGTCGATTTCATTTTTTGTTTTAAATGCAATTATATTTGATTTTATGAATTTTCGGGCTAAATGAACCCATCTCATTGTCTTATGCGACCTTAAATCTAATGCGAAAATTAAATAGTAACAGAAGATATGTGTGTTCCACTACATTTGTAGTTATAGACTTTGTGTCAGAACGTGAGGCTTTTCCATTGGTCATTTGATTAACCGATAAAAGGTGCCGTTTGTTAAATGTCAAGTTTGCAGCACGGACTGGTCCCTCTAATACCCTTTTTTTTTCTTTTCTTTTTTTTTATATTGATCACTCTCAGCCAAAGATAATTTACATACTTGAATATTCATGTAAGGCCAACTCCTACCCAGTTTGTGTTTTTAAAAAGATAATCTGGTATGAGGATATATTATCTATGCCAGTGGTTCCCAACTGGTGGTCGGCGGACCCCTTGGTACCCGCAGACGATGCCCAAAGGTTCTGCGAGATGACATTGGAAAATTATTTTTAATTTCCGTTATATTATATTTAGCAAGCCTGGGCATGTTACAACAATCACTCTCACATTACAAACGTAGATTAAACTTCGGTGGTATTTGATGGGAAATGATTACCTTACTTTATTTCTAAATTTTATTAAATCTCAGCTCGGATTGTAGTCGGTTTTTAGAGCACGAATCTAGCATATATCATCTTGGATTATCTATAAAAATTTAATTAAATCATTATTCCATTATTTAAATAAGGATTTAGTCCAACTGTAATTGAAAATTTAATCCATCTGTTAGTTGGATGCATCTTAAAATTAAGAAGGTGATTTGAAATAGGTGCTTTATCCGTTTTAGGAAATATTCAGTTTGAAAGAACGTAATTGATCATTTTTGCACTGAAATCAATGCTAGATTAATATAGTAATGTTTATATAATATTTTTATTACTTGTTTACGTTATGATTTGTTTGTAGTATGATTTAGAACAAAATTTAATATGAACACCGTACTTTTTGGATGGGCAATTCAAACTCGCTTTTCATGGACTTTCGTGATATTTATATAACGTCAGATGAGGATTTATATATATAATATATATAATTATATATTGATATTATATATATATATATATATATATATATATATATATATATATATATATATATATATATATATATATATATATATATATATTTTATAATCGGGAGCGTTGTGGTCTAGTGGGTAGAGCGCTAGTCTACTGTGCTCCGGGTCCTGGGTTCGAATCCCGGCTGTCGCGGAATATTATTTATTCCGTCATTTCAGCCGGGTGGCGATCCTGGGGTATGGAGACCCTCTTGGGGCACACCCAGCCTCAATCAAGTGGGTACCCAAAAATGGGAAAAAACCTGGCGACTGAGCGTGATCTAGGCCGAATCACCTCATTCCACGGCCGTTGGCCTAGGAACAGTACGAATCTCTACATATACTGAGCCTGAAACATTTCACGGGTTGTAGTTCGTGTTTTTTTTTTTTTTTTTCGATTCCATTTTATTTTTATGAGTATTTTTAATATTGATATATTTATTTAATTGTCATACGGTTTAATTTGTACGCTCTACGTTCTAATTCATTTTTTTTAATTGATTTTTTTATTTATTTAAATTTATTCCACATTTTAAGCATATAACCTAGTTTTGTAAAAACGATTAATAACGTATATATAATGTTGATAGAAAGTAATTTTTATCGTGGGACTGGGTCCCTCAAGAATAAGAATCATGTATAATTTAAATATAAAATGTGTCCGGCCAACAGACTAAAGGAACATAGTTGATTATTATATACAATGGTGAGAGAAGAATTGCTATACAAACCAAAAAAGAAAAGTCTTTCGGAGCCAATTTTATTCAACAAAATTAAAAATAATGAGTCGATGAACATAATTTAAATTTGGGCAGTAAACAATTCTTTTCATTCATTTGAAATTATACTGCGAGGAATCAGCTTTATATATTTTTTCTATCGTGTTTACAAAAGTTAAATATGGGTAGATTAAATTTATAAATGAAATGACTTCTTTTTAAAACACTTAAAGATTAAATTTTTATAATATACTTAGTATAATATATGTTTTTTCTTTCCATTATATAACTTATCATTGTACATTTACTACTAAGTTGTTAGGTAAGTGAGGTGTGATAAACTAAGTAACAAGGGCTTTGTAGAGGGGGCTATTACACCAGCTGTGGCACTGTAAGAAAACTTTTAAAACCTTTTAAGTTCATTTTCTACTTGAGAAGTTTTTATTTTAAGCCCTTGAGCCTTTCATCTCGCCCTGCCCTTTGGTTCTCGATCCTTCTGTGAAAAAGAACAGATCCAACTTATAAAACACTTTTCATGGTTAATGGGCAAATTATCGACGCTTGTTCTTTTAGCCTAAGTTGTCCCCATATTTTGGCTTGAGGTCTTAATTTCAAAACACTGTCTATAGTTATTATTTATTGATCATATTATTGGGATTTTTTACCAAAATATTCTTGATTCATTCAGAAAGTTATTTTTGAAAATTATAATATAATTATTAGCCATAAAATAATACACATTGTAAGAAGTAATGCATTATAACAAAAATGTTGATTACAACTGAAATGGGAAATTTTTATACGTTTTTTTTTTTTTTTTCAAGTATTCATTAAAATAAATATTAATTATAAAAAAACATGTTGATTAACTAAAGTGACTGACCAGAATTATATCTGTTTTATTTATACATTTTAAAAATAATGCTCTCTAACACATTTACACCAGAAAGAATAAAAAAGTATAAATTAAAATAATAATAAATAATATAGACATGTAGAGAAAAAGGGAAGAGAATATAAAAGAAAAAAAAAACAGACCAAACAATAGAAAGAAATGTATCTGTCTTAGAATTAATTAATTAAACATTAAACAGGAAGTAATTTTATAATGAGACTGGGTGAATACTGTAAAAATGCGATTTATGTACATTTGAAATATATGTCTAGCAAAAATACTGAAGGAACATAATTGATTATTATATACAATGGTGAATGAAGAAAAAGAAAAATTATTCTACAAAAAAAAATAATAATAATAGTCTTGATAATAAATAAATCGATGAACAGACTTTTAATTTGGGCGATAAACAATTCTTTTCATTCATTCAAAATTTGATATGTTTAAGTTATTTCAACATTTGAAATTATACTGGGAGGAATCAGCATTATATATATTTTTCATCTTGTTTACAAAATATAAATATGTATATTTTATATTAGGTATATTACATTTATAAACAAAATGACTACTTTTTAAAAGACTTTAAGATTAAATTTTTATAATATACTTTGTTTATTGTTCTTTTTTTTTTCATTCCATTAAGTTTAATATCTAGAATTGAAATATTACAAATGTCGGACCTCTGTTTAGGATAACCGAAGGTATTGGAAATATTAGGATCACGGCGTATATGGGTTGGTAGAGAATTCTAGATAGGTACTGGAGCGGACAATAAAGGAACGATCAAAAGGCAGGAACGTTAAGGTCAGAATAGTGTGGTCTTGTTCCAAGTCTATCCAATAAATATTTTATATTGATCAGATATATCAATAAAGACTTATAAATATTTGATTAAAAAAAACTGTGGTGGTGAAAACTGTCTGAAGTGTGCAAAATAATTACTCTATTTCTTCTCATGTAACGCTATTATTTATTTATTAATATTATTTGTATTAAATTGTCAAATTAGCTCATCTACCTTATTTAACTTTCTCAGGACGAACCTGGTCCCTTAAAATTCCTGGGCGACATACGCATTGAGCTATTGTACAGATTGACAGTACCGTGTGCACCCGCCCGGGATAATGCACACTGAACATTGACAATACTCCTATTCAGGGCACGAACAGCTTCCAATCAGAGGCACCGACGCTATATAATCTTCTATCTACTATCTCATCACTTATTCGTTCTCTCAACTGCTTTCTTTTCGTATTTTGAATTGTTTAAAACAACACTACAAAATTCTTTTAAAAAAATTCTTAATATTTTTTTTTTTATTTGCAAATAAAATCATTTTCATATTTTGCATGAGTTGAAAACACTAGCATTACTCTCTTTATAATCGATGAAAAGTACAACAAAAAATAACATTATGAATATAAGATAAATCTCATAATTATCTACGAAATTAGTATGTTTTTCTGATTGTTTTAGAAACATAATATAATTTTTATTTTAATGTTTTTCATAGTCATTTCTTTTTAAAATGAAGCATTCCTATTGATTTCTTATTTTATTTTATTTATTAGAATAAATAAGGATCAAGATGATCAGGCGATATTATCCTAAAATACACAAAACTCTAGATAAATACATTTGGGGTATTTAGTTTTCTAATAGATATATCTTACTCAAAGTATCATATGTATTTTTTAATAGTTTGGATTTTTTCTTATGTTAATATCTCTATATATAAAATGATAATGCGATTTCGGTTACCGCTAACTCCTTATTAACCAAAAGAAGGAATCCGATACGTTTTTCATCATTATTAACGACATTCCTTTCTGAAGGTTTATTAGTAAAATATATTAGCTTTTCTTTTTATGGGAAATATAAATTTTCTGTAACTATGGCGATAAAAAATTATTCCTAAAATTTAAGTAGTAACATAGGCGTATAATATACCGTTGGCAAACGCAAGAATTTTGGAAATTTAATATGCAATAAAAGAAATCTATTTCTAAGTTGTTGTAAGCCCGTAAACTCATAAACTCTTTATTTCGATATATTGTATATAAAATGATAACGCGATTTTGGTTTCCGCTAACCAATTCTGAAACCACAAGACGGAATTTGATATGGTTTTCACCACCTTAAGGGCATTCTTTCCGGAAGGTTTATAAGTAAAATACATTGCAATTTAGCTTTTCTTTAAATTTTCTGTATCAAAGTCATAAAAAAATTATTCCTGAAGTATAATTAGTAATATAGACGGATAATACACCGTTGGAAAGCGTAGGATTTAAAAAACAATTAATATGGAATCAATGAAATCGTACGAGTTAATATAAAGTTGTTGTAAACCCGTGTAACGAAGTTGTTAATATAAATGGTTAGTTGTTATAAATCTATATCACTTTTAGTTAAATAGGTTTATTTATTTAAACTTTTAAAATGTAATTTAAATAGATCATAAGAAATATTAAATAGTAAGTAATAAACCGAATAAAAAAGGAACCATTGTTATTTCTGTAGTTTTTGAATACATATATAGCAGTCGTTTTCTATATATGAGAAAAATAAAATTTCCCGTTATCTCTCCTTACTTCAAAATAACAAACAAACAAACCTAACCAATTTTGATTTATGTCTTTTATTTCTGCCGATGATTAAATATAATAATGAATAAATGTTTTAAAATAAACATATTTTCTTGCTAATTGCATTTTTCATTACGATAAACTAAATATCTCAAAGCGATAAACTCTGAATCGGTCAGACAGAGATTTTTTAAACATAAATATCACCCCATTCTAATTTCAGCCGCGCGAAGCAGAGTCGGGTCGACTAGTAACTTATAATTCCTAGGAAAAAAAATAAGATAGTATAAAAATAGAAAAATAGTGACATTATTATTATTCAAAATTTTAAAATGATATTCGATTGTGATTGCTGAGCGTTAAACACATCTTCTGGTTTTCGACTTGGACGAAATTGTGAACATTGCTTTCTTATATGTTTCAAAGAGAGAAAACTATGGATTTTAGAAATTAGGGGCAGTTTTATGGTATTGTTTTCTATTTCTTGCATAATTTTCGGAAAGGTTGCCGATATTCTCAACCTCTGTCATGTGTTTTCGTCGACACATATTGTGCACGAAAGTTTTTTGACAAGATTTTGCTCTTATTTCTTGCATGGGTTTTCTCTAAAAGTTTACTTCTTAATTATATTCAACCAATTTATACCTTAATGTACTGCTATAATCAGACTATACTTAAAAATCCTTTTGTAAAAATAAAAAAAAAAATACGTGTTTTTTGAAGCAATCTACATATTCCGGCTTGATGTCTGTGAATAGAAAAAATATCAAGAAAAAAAATCATTGAATTATCTCTTTTACCAATATATCTGCTGAGATTAATCATTAATAAAAACACACACAAAAAACAAGATTCCATTAATTTATAATTCAAATAACATAATTAGAATACAAAATAATAATCTACAGTTTTATTTCATTTTCAAGCTAGTAATTAATGTCGATTAATCACTATTCCAATAAATGACCATTTTTTTTTTCTTATTTATTATAATAATTTTAGAAATTATTCCAATGATTGTAAAATTGTTCTTATCTTTAATTTATATGTTTTTCTTTTTGTAGGTAAGTCATGTATATCCGGCCGTCAAAACACCGAACTATGTGAGTATTAGCTCTAATTGTTATCTTCCATTTCATAACATTTATGTTACCCTCAATATGTCAGAATGATATGTCACTGTCTAAAAAGCACTCTTTTTCCGAGCATGTCAGAAAAAATACGACCCTTTCAGCGGCAATCAAATACCACAAACAGCTGTCAATTTGTACCACTTTTACTTCGATCTCAAAGTGCGGGAGATATTTGACATTTGTATGTGTTTCTACCTTGTTTGTTCTTCGATGTTGAAATGTTACTTTAAATAGTGACATATAATTTTAAATTATTAAAAAGTAGAATGATTTTTAAATAAAAAGTAAACATTAAAATTCCATTATAAGATACCTCGATGCGATTTTGAAAAATTATTCTAAATATTAGGCATTATTTTCTGGTTTTTATTTCTACTTAACATTGTATCAATCTGTATTTATTTTATTTTGCTGCATCAAAAAATCCACATTTAGTTATATTGAGGTATGTGCCTATTCAAAAAAATATAAATAAGTCTTTAATTTTTTGGGGGAAAATTAAAACAACTACCTCAGGTTTTTTGTTGTTTTTCTATTCGGAAAAAATTTAAACTATATTTAATAATTATAATTTTCTGTATTTTTTTATTTTTTTTTTCCGTGTTAATCAAATATTCAAAACCTTATTTACCGACGAAAAATATACATGCATTTATTGTATATTTTCCTTTTTAAATATAATTTTTTTGAAAATATGTGATACTATCGATTTCCTGCAGCCCTAGCGACGCTTTGCTGAGGCTGTAGTACCAAACCTTCCCGCTAGATGTCAGGGGATGCTCTCTCCAGTCTCTGAAACCGGATTGAAGTTTTACAAGTTGAACATGGCTTACATTTTAAAACTTAAAAAAGGAATGAATATTAAATTTTTATTTTCTTTATCATATGATATAATGTCCGATTTATGCCAATTTGTTGATGCCAACACTTAATTTCGAGCAAGTACGATACTTATTGAAATCGTTATTTATAATATGATTTTATCTTTAATTATTATTATTAATGCGATATCTCCCTAAAAGGAAGGCGCTAAGCACTTATGACTCAATTTTATAATATGATATCTTTAATTATAATATTTACATCTTATTTATTGTGGATTCAAAAACAATTATTTCATCTAGCTGAATAAAAATAGCAATTATCAAAATTAATTATTCAAAAGCCATATTTCATATTCTAAATAGTTTCTTAGATAATAAGCTTATTGGAAAAAAACGTTCATTCAATCTTTAAGCCTAACTACAATTACACTAAATATAAAAATAATTAAATAAAAAAAATATTTTGATTTAACGTCTATTGAACTCCTATTGAAAATATATTATGTTGTTATTTTTTCGTAAACAATTTTAGAAAAAGAAATAATCACTTGCACTTCACCTAGGCAAATAAAGGTTCTCGGAATTAACATCATACTTAATATGTTTTAACTACTCGATGAAAACAATGTTAATTTATACAAAAATATCGTGAATATTTGTTTGATATTGTTATTTATATCATATAGATCAATGAATTAATTACGATTGAGTTTTGTTTAAAATAATATAATTTTTTTATTGCGGCTTCTGTCTAAAAACTTAAAGGTTAGAATTTATAAAACTATTATTCTTCCAACGGTTCTTTACGGATGCGAAACATGGCCGCTTACTTTGAAGGATGAACAACGGCTTAAGGTTTTCGAGAATAAGGTACTGCGTAAAATATTTGGTCCGAAGAGAGATGAGGCCACTGGGGAGTTTAGAAGGTTGCACAACGCGGAATTGCGGAGTTTGTACTCTGTGAATATAATTGAGTTGATAGCATCGCGGAGACTCAAATGGGCGCGTAAAGTTGTTGGGCTTAGTGAGGAACGGATTTCGAGAAAGTTGGTATTCGCTGAACCGACTGGTAGGCGTCCGAAAGGTAGGCCGAAGCGTCGATGGGAGGATTGCATTAAGGCTGATCTCGGGGGCTTGGGCTTGACCGGTGAACATTGGACGAGTCTGTGCAGGCGAAGTTTGGTGGTATCGGCATCGAACCTTCGGGTTCGGTAAGCCTATTATTATTATTATTATTAATTTTTTTATTAGTATTGTCTTCTTTTTAACATTTTATTTGTAAAAGATTATTTAGGGAAATATATGTTACATGGAGAATTAATAACAAATTTAATATGAAATATTAATTTTATAATAATAACAGTAAAAAAAAGCAACATCTGTGTGGTCCTAAAAATACACCATGTGACTCTGAGAGTTAATATTAAAGTAATGAATTTTTATTTAATTAAAGTAGTAGCTGGAAAAAAGAATATTACTCCATTTTTCCTTTCTTCGTGCCTTTTATCATATCACTTATTTCTATACTGATGCTCCTTAGAAGAAAAAAAATGAAAGTTAAAACTTATTAATATCATATTTAATTAATTATGCTTTTAGCACGCCTTTCTGGGCTTAAATTGAGCTAAGGAGATCTCTCATGCAGCTTCTTTTTAGCCTTCTTTTATGAGGCATTGGAGTTGCTTACATTATCATTTATAAGTTTATTGCCATTTCCGTGAAGTTTGCTCTGAAAACGCAAATAGTTCCTATGTTTTGGTCGATCATCAAATTATTCTCTATCCTTCGGAAAATCCTCAATGCTCCTTACTTTGGTTGGATAAATACTTCCATAATAAATTAATGTTCTCTAGGTTGCAGAATTTGCCCAAACTAGGTACTATTCCTTTTACGACAAAATCCATTCCCATTCTTTAGTTATTTGTTATAAATAATTTAAGAAAATATGTGTTATATGAAGAATTAATTACAAGTTTACTATAAAGTATTAATTCCACAATAATAGCAGAAAAAAAGCAACATCTGTGTGGTCCTAAAAATGCACCATGGGGGACTCGGGGAGTTAATATGATGTAAGTAATGAATTTTTATTTAATTAAAGTTGTGGCTGGAAGAAAGAATATTACTCCAATTTTTCTTTCTTCGTGCCATTTATTTTATCACTTATTTCATACAGATACTTACCAGAAAAAAAAAATGAATGTTAAAACTCGGTTATCGTATTTAGTTAATCATACTTTTATTTTCCTTGAAGATTGTTCTGTCATTAATATTTAAGAATCCAAGGCTTCGTACTATTTGGTTTGAACATTTTAATAACAAAGAATAACCTCAATACACATTCTAATAATGCTTATAACATATGTTCCGGTAATCGATATTGTCACTTATGCTTAGAGATATAACAAAGATAATGTTTCCTGAATTAGAATACTATAACACGAGAATGACTTTTTTATGTCTACCTTTTTTTATTGATTTATTTTACCCCTCTTGACAGAAATCTGACAATCAGTAAATTTGCTAAAGAAAAAGAAAAAAGTAGCATATATAATAGATAAAGGGTAGAAAAGTTCCTAGCAGCACCTCTTTCTTGGCTTAAATTGAGCTTCTTTTAATAAGCATTGCAACTACTTTCATATAATTTATAAGTTTATTGTCGTGTCCGTGAAGTTTGCTATGAAAACGCAAATAGTTTGTGTGTATTAATCAATCATAAATTATTCCTCGTATGAATCTAAAATTTTATATTTATCTCGTTTTAATGAATTTGAAGAATAAAAAGGTTTTTAGAAATCGAGCTGGGTGGTTTAAGGCTATTTTTCTAATCTGACCGTCACAGGTTCATGCCTAATGACTTGTTTTATTATATTATTCGCTGATCGATTCGGAGGTTAAAAAACTTTCTTCTTATGTCTCACCTAGTCTCTATAATGTGGTCACATTTTATTAAAGCAGAAACTAAGCAGTGGTGCTTAATCATGATTTAATCGCAATACAAGCATTGGCTTAGAAACACTACTTTCTTCCTTTTTTTGAGTTTTGAACCCAAGAACCATGATTTATAATATATGGTTTTCCACATTGTTTTAATTGGCTTGGCAAATAATATCTTACTTGTTTCTCCTTTCCGCTTCTTGTTACTGCTTTCCGCTGGATAATTCCTTCTATTTTTCTGGGTGGGTTTATTTTGCCATTAGTTTGAGTACTGAGCACGCTTCCTTTCCATAATCGATAAGTTACGACGGACTTGGGCTCCTCTGGATAAGAGAAATAGTGAAAAATCAACGGAGTGTGGTGAGATTTGCGGATGGGGTAGCTAATATTGCGGCCCAATGGACCGGCAAGCTTCTTCCCAATCCCTTCTCCAAACACATCCGACTTCCAAGCTTCCCGTGTCTTTGTCTTTTCGCCATAACCTCAACTTCTGTTCATAGTTAGTTAATGGTAGGAAACCAAACAGGATATAGAAGTTTTCCTAGAGTACTGCCAGAATGAAATGCCTGGAACGATGTTACTTCTATCTAACTTGGACCTTTGCATTCAACCAAAAAAAAAAAAATATATTAAAAAGATGAAAAGACAGACTCTCAACCACCGACTGAACGTACTATACTCTCTTTTATCTAAATCATGAAAAATAAAAGTCATACAGAAACTGAATACATACACATACCTACTTAAGCCATTATGGACTTACACTTCACTGATTTTTGGTTCAGCAAAAAAGACTCACATACAAAAAGTGCAATAATTTCAATCCGAAATTTTAAGACTCATAACGACAGCTCCTTGCTACGTAAAAAACACAACCCTATATACGGACTTACAACTACCAACAGTTGACCAACATATACTGCTGGACACTTTCCGTCTCCATGCCCACCATATCTGATCTCACATTTGTACCGCACATTTGCTGATTGCCAGATAGGTTCTCATAGTCGTAAATAAAGATATATTAAGATGAAAAAATAAATAAAATAAAATAATTTTGTCAAATTTAAGGGCTTAAGTTTTAAGATAAATGGAATCCGAAAAATTTTTTTTAAAAAATTAGTATTCTTTTAATTAGTAAACTAAAAATACCCTGAGATCCAACGATAATCTTAACACCTCAACGTTGATTTTAGAAGATTATTTTTAAAAAAGCGGTCGATTAAAAATATTTTAATAGTTTAATACAATAACTCAGTTATAGTATAAGATAGAGGAAAATTGATAAAGCGTTTTTTAATCAGGAAATCGCATACATACATACATTTTAAAAAAGAAAAGTATTTTTTAAAATATATTACCTGTATAACTAGTATTAAACTAAAATATTACCCAAATTTGAAGATAGAGAAAAACATATGGTGTGTTAGAATCAGTAAACCTCATATAATAGAAAAAAAGAAAGAAAAAAAATTGAAATTTTATATTTCTATACGTCCATAGCACAGTTATTTTTGAAGGTAAAGAAAAGTATGTAGAAAGTTTTAGAATCAATAAACCGGTATAAAGGAAGGAAACAACTATGAATATCAAAATTAAATATTGTTCATCTTTTTAGAGCAATAATACAAAAAAAGGATCATTGAAACTAGTTAAGATATAGCAGAGATATCAAGATGTCAGTGGTAATCGACCATTTTACTTTGATTAATTTATCTTTTTTCACGTTAGTTAATTCCCTGTAAACAATTACATAAAATGTTATAGCTTAATATATATTTATTTGGAAATAATAAACCGTTGTGTAATAACTTGTAGCGGTTTTTAATTGTTACTATTTCGTACCAAGATTCGTTTATAATGACTCAAAAAAAGCTTGAATGATGTTAAACAAAATTTTGTAATCTTATTTCTCTTTTTGGAATGATCAATAATATGTTACAGACTTCCATATTTCTTGACGATAATAAATGCGCTTTTCCTTAATATATATTTTTTTTCATTTTAAAATTAATATTTATTTAAAATAAACATATAGCTTGGTCAAATGACACAAAATATCAGGGATTAGGAATGGAAAAAAAGACTGACTTTTACTGAGCACACATATCACGTTTGTATTGAAACCAACTAAGTTCTGTTTTCTGTATGTACATATTTAATTTAATTTAGCATACACTCAAAACTAAATGTGTAAAATAAATTATTGTTATATCAAGCTATTCTACGGGCAATTTTTATTTTGGTATGCACAATATTCAGCTGAACGTGTAAATGAAACTATAAAAAAATGCAATCACTCCATATAAAATTTTAAGAATCAGCGAAAATTAATCATGCATACCAAAATTAAAATTGTAATTTTCCTTATTAAAGAATATGTTACCAAGCTTTGTAAGAATTTTTTTTCGAATGTATACCAAAAATAATTATTTTATAAGAATTATTGGGTAATATTTCAAAAATAGTACAAGAAAGTATGTTCATAAAAAACTTAACATATTTCACTTTGAGATACATTTGTTTTTTTTGTTTCAAATTAGGGAATTTTTTATTCTTTCTTTCATTTATTAATGAGATATTATATAGTATGTTCATTCGGTCAATTAAGAGACTGGTCTGCTTTAGACTATGCATACAACATTATGTATAGTGTATGATTAAATATACAACAATAAAGTTAAAAAATAAAATAAAAATTAATATTTCTCATCTTGGAATAGAAATTTATTTATTAAACTGCTTCGGTTGGCAGTCTAGAATTAAATTGGTAGTTTTTTTTCATTACCTTCTCTATGAGGTTTGAGGTTGGCCTTAAAACCGCACCTCAACTTTACCTCATCTTGGAATGTAAATTTATTAAATACTTTAAACAAGAGAAAAGCTGTAAAGCATTAAGCAACTTATCCGAAGTGTCGAATGTTTGTGTGGGTGTTTGGAAACTTGGTTTTAGACGACAGGAAGGTGTTTTTGCCAGTCATTCATTTGTAGATTTTCCCACCAATTAAGATAAATTCAATGAGGTTCCAACTTTATTTAAATTCAATCAATCTAGTAGGGTCATAGGAATAAGATAACTAAAATATGCTTTATCATATCTAAAGTTAAACTAGTTTCCATTTTTTATTCACGATAATATTTCACTTATTGTATGTAATGAATATTTTATATCTAGGGGCTCGTTGCAAATGAGGTTCCTTCTCATTGGTTAGTCTGAAGTGTAGGCTCTATCCCCATATGGTTAGGTTGATGTCATAACAGCTCCGAGAAAAGTAAGCCAGTAAAGCTAAATGAAATAACTAGTAGATGATTTGGCGATGATTTTTTTAACTTGTTCGTCTGACCCTAAAACAAATTTTGCTTTCCCAGTTCCGATTGGAAGTTATTTGTTTTTTCTAATATTCTGGTAGTGATAAACAGACCCATTCAAGTTCAGCCATGAACTTTATTTTATTCCTGCATGTTGTGAATGATTCAATAGCGTTCAAGAGTAGTTAGATTTCGAAAGCTCATAATTTTCAAAGTTATTTTTTGAAAATTCTACCCTTACTCGAATAAATTTTGGGGACTGTTTTATTACGTCATAGAAAAGTTTTGGCTACAGGTTTAATATATATAATATATATATATATAATATATATATATATATATATATATATATATATATATTCCATATATATATGTATGGATCCCCTGCTTTAGGGTCCCCTGAGTCCAAATAACCAAGTCCCGCAAAAATGTGTGTGTGTGTGTGTGTGTGTGTATGGTAACTCCCGGGCGGAAACAGTAGGTCCTATAAAACTGAAATTTCATATTTAAAACAAATATACGCCCGAGACGTTACAAAACTTTTTTCATCAAAATGAGCTTACCAGAAGAGCCACTTTATACCATGCATTTGCACCTTATTTCGATTTTCTCAAAAACGGTTCCGACGATTTTGATTAAACTCGCTATATCGATGTAAAATTTAATGGGCTTTAATATAATTTAGTATTCATTCGGATAAAAATGGTCTGACAGGGTTGTTTGTTTGTTTTGGTTTTAAGGCGTAAAACCCTAAGGTCATCAACGCCTAGACACTATATGCATATTCAACCTTTATAAGAAAGAACTATTAGGTAATGAGTAATTGAGAGAAAGAAAGAAGAAAAAATAATAATAATAAAAAATAAAAATATATAAAAAAAATATTAAAAAAAAAAAATAAAGAAAGAAAAAAAAGAAAAAGAAAGAAAAAAAAAATTTTTATGTAAACAATAGTTTAAAAAGCTAATGCTAGTCATGCTAACTGACTAGGAATGGTCTTTATAATTTTAATAATAATGACTGCTCCTTAAGAAAATCAAAAACTAATTCAATGGTTTTCTCTCTATCACCCAGCACCGCTGAAATATTCGGGCCTAGTCCAATTGTATTCAGGTGTGATGAATAATAAGGGCATTCTTGAAAAATATGCCGTATGGTAAGAGCACCATCACAGTGCCGGCATCGGGGCACCGGCTGCCTTGCAAAAAGATAAGAGTGCGTCAGCCGCGAGTGTCCTATCCTTAGCCGGGTCAACGCGACCTCCTCCTCCGGCTGCTTCGGCTAGATGTAGACCAGGGTTTCACTGTTTGTTTTTCAGTTTCCTACCTGGCTATCGTCCCACATTTTCTGCCATCGGTCATCTTCTTGCTTTTTGAGCGGTTCACTGAGTTCAGATAGGTCTGACAGGGTTTAAATGCGGATATTTTAAATTTTCTTTCTCTAAAGTACCTTTAATTTTGTTGACTCTTTAAACATAACTATATCATCCTGTTACTACTGATGAAAAACAGGTAAATATATAAATTGAATGAATTCGATACCCAACTAAAGAAGAAAACAGAAAAAATATTTTTTAATTCAATTTTTGTTTTTGAACATAAGAGCAGTAATATACGTTTATGATATAGCGTTGGAGAGCTAAAGATTTAAAAAAAATATATTATCTTATACTCAAGCTTTTAAAAGTTAATAGAGAGTGATAAAAAGAAGATAAAACTAACTGATTATTTTAGATAATAATATAATAGATTTTTTAATAAAACACATGTTTCTATATAAATTCAATTCAATTAATTCTTTAATAGTTTCACGTATTTTTATCTCTAACTGTATTTGAAAATTCTTTTATTGATTTTAAAAATGGAGGTAAGTGAAAGTCGTGTGTTGCCCGCACCAGATTTTTAATAAAACACATAGTTCTATATATTTTTCCATTTAATTAATTCTTTAATGTTTCACTAATTTTTATCTTAATTCGTCATATTAAAAAAAAACTAATTTATCTTTCCGTATCAGTAAAATATATTAATAAATAAATTAGTTATTTTAATTTATGAAAATGATAATTTGGTTTCCTATTCACGGGATTATCCCCATGACCAAATCCTCGATATCATTTAGCGGGGAATGTAGTTTCATCTGATTTATAGCTAGGGTTTCGGAAGCTGTGCGTGTTCATTACGCGGATTAAATCGAATTAAGCTTGCCCGTAATAAAATTGGCCCTCAATATATAGGTGACAGTTATTGATTCTGCTCAGCTTCGGTCGGCAGTCTAGAATTTAACTGGTAGTTTTTTTTTTTTTTTCATTACCCCCTCTATGAGGTTTAAAGTTGGCCTTAAAACCGCTATTCAACTTTACCTAAAGTATTCAAGAACCCTGAATTCAAGTTTTCATACGTGGTTATTTCGGCGGAATCTGCCTCAATCATATTTCACATTAATGATGGCAATTCCAGGCCTTGTATAGTACAGTGCATGTTATTGATCAATAGATTCTGTCCATTTCCCTTTGTTAGGATTTTTATTTTATAAAAGCTAACTTTAGTTTATTAAACCTATATTTTTGGTCACTATTTTATTTATCTGCAGACCCTAGGGAATATTATAATTTTTTTTTATTTTTGATAAAAATATATAATCAAACCACCTCTGACACCTGACACTAAATAAAGCGATAGATGATACAGAGGATTAAAGCATTGTAGCACTCCGCATAACACAGAATCATATTCGCTGTTTGAAATCGTTATGGGGCGGATTTATATGCGTTCTATTGTTGAAATGCAATACAAATACATGACTTTACATACATTCCGAGCCTGAAAATTCTTAAATTAAATGTTTGTGTTTGATATTAAAGTGATTTGGACACTATTATTTCGCATTATCCTTTTTTTTTTTTTTTTTTTTTTTTTTTTTTTTTTTTTTTTTTTTTTTTTTTTTTTTTTTTTTTTAACATATTATTGATATTTACAACTGTATAATTATATACAACAAGTAAATGTGATGGATATAGTAATCTAACATGAAATACATGAAGAGATGCCACCTATTGGCAGCACTCTAAAAATATTTTAAACTAGAAGGTCACGGGGCCATCTTCTTTTCAGACGCCTCGGAGGATTATCAGGAATCGAAGGGGATGATAGGATAGAAACTAGTGGATTAGAGTGGAAATGGAGTTTTTCATGGAATGATTGATATCTGGTTCGGGCTAATTCAGTAACATATGGGATATTAAGGTCTTTATGGATGAGCTTATTCGTGACAAAGTAAGGAGCGTTAAGGATTTTACGAAGGATTTTGGATTGTAAGGATTGGATACGAGAATAATTTGATGGTTTGGTAGAGCCCCATAGCTCTACTCCGATTCTTTTTTCAGCAGGATAACTGGCTTCATAAAAGAAACAGTTCCTACGCAATGGAATATAAAAGTTTCTTGGGTAGAATCTGATGTTGATTGAGTGGATAAAGGAACTTAAGTAAAGAAATTTAGAGTTTTCGGAATACTACCTCACTTTTGCGTGTTTTCATATTTATAGCTATCATAAAGTATCTTCTTCGGTCGTATATACAAAGTATGTAACACAATACAACATTTCATACAACTTGCAAAGCACAGAACAAATAATCATAATTTACCTAAGTAAATTCTATACATCATAAATTTTTCACATTTTAAAGGCTAATATCCTTTTTTACGGAAAAATAAATTTCAATTGCTGATTATATCACTATTAAAAAAACAACTAGAGTAAATGAAAATTGGCAGAACTAGTAAAATATTCAATTTGTTAAATACACCTTTCATATGTTATCTTGCACACAATACCATCTGATATATTTTTTTTTTTTACTCAATAACTTTATTTGTACCTGTAAAATAAATACAATAAACGAATGGGTTCAAAAATATGGAAAACATAGCATGGTTATGTATTAGGGAGACAGCACCCAGTGGTGCATCCTCCTGACATTAAGCACAACTATATTTTCAGGTCAGGAGGTCCCTCATCCTACTCCTTTTTAGCCTACGCCGAGTTATGTTAGGTATGATAGATGTAGCTATGTTTTGAACAAATTTGTTTACGTGTCTATGTAGTTTCTCGTGAAATCGTTTGTAAGTCAATCGTGTGTGATTTGTTTTAGTTGGAATACGTAAGCCGGTATGAAGGGTATCGTTTGAAACATACGGTAGAGGTTTCGTTGCTAGTCTTAAAAATTTGGATTGAAAGGTTTGTAATTTTTGATTGTGCGTCTTTTTAATATCATCTGATATGAATTGAAAAAGTGAAGTAACGAATTCAATCAATTCAATTTCTTTTTATGACTTATTTATTTGGAATTCGAGTTTCATCTTTCAGTCCAATATTTAATTATCTTTAAGCCAATTCATGCTCCATTTGACAATTTACTTGGAAGCGAGGAATATAATTTTCTAAATGTTATGTTTCTTAGAATAAGGACTTATCTTCCATCTTAACTTCCAACATTAGAGTTTATCTTCGTTTTATTAAGACCCATATGGTTTTCGTGAACAATAGATTTTACTGATCAAAGATAATAACTTAATTTTAGATAAGGCTTTGAGTATTAAGTCGTTCAATTTATACATGTTCTTTATGAATATTTATGTGCAATTTAGTTCAAAATGGTATTCTTGGAGTCACATATGTACACTTATGCGTGATTTGATAAACTATGTATTTTATTATAATGTAGGTAATTTTTTATTTGGTTTTGACATCAGAAAAAAGTAATTAATGGAATTAATTATTAAAAAAGCCGTTGTAGTAACTGAACGAATACGTGAAGAACAGTTAGTGGCTGTGGGATATAATTCCAGGAACGTCTTAATATAGAATAATCGATAGCTTTATTACTTCCAACGTAGGTAATAATATGGTAGTTTATGTGGATATAAGTTTTCAAATCCTGCGCTAAAATAACAGCGCCATAAATAATTATTTTCCAAATGGTTGTCAGTTAAAAATTTTTAATTTGATAACTCAATTATTTTTAGATATAAGAAAAATATTTAGATAATATTAGCATCTTGACACCGCAAAGAAGGAAAACAAAATGAAAATATGCTATATTAATTTTAAAAAAAATGAATCATTGAACACAATTAAGAAATAACATTTTTGAACTTATCAATGGTGATTAGCAATTTTTATTGAATATAAGTTGACAATATTGCTGGTTCGTCTTTCTAAAGCCTTCTGACAAATCTAGTTGTTAACATACAAACTTATATGTATTAGCTAATTGACTACATAAGCTATATAAATGTTATACTTTTAAAAATAAACTATTTTGTGATAATTCGCAGCGTTTTTAATGATAATTATGCTGATGGTGGCTTTGACAATAAATTCTATAAAAAATTTAATAGAAGATATTTTCAAAAACTTTTTTTTTATCTTCATACACATTTATAGTTCTTTAAATTTAATTTTCACGCCACTGGTAGGATAGAGTAAAGTCTGGCGTAGAAAAGCCGTTTGAAATCTCCGCTGAATTAAATGCCGATATATTTCAGTAGAGAGTCCATTGTTTCCTACACTTCAACTATTTTCCAAAGGCTTCGTCTGCGCTTTCATATGAAATCGAAGTCCTATAAAACGGCGATTCCAGTTTCCATCAGTAGATGCAATGGCTAGAGCTCTTAGACCAAAAAGCACCTTGAAGTGGAAAATAAAAGGAACGAGGGAGTTAAGGAGCACAATGCAAATGGCCTAATGCTCGGAAAAAAGAAAGAAATGGATCTGAAAATGGATTGGATGGATTGTTCCTTGATTTTAGATTTTCACGTTCTCCTTTAATCATTTTCGATGGATCATTCCGTTGTAGCTATTAGATGATCATTATATTCATTGGTGACCTCGTAGAATGTGTATGTTTCATTTAATATCTCATAGCTGCTTTAAACGATTACTTATCATAAAGACCAAGTTGAAAAATATATATATGGATTTAATACTTCTTGCCCAAGAGAGTGACAAATTGTATTATTTCGAATAAATAAATATATTAAAAAAAAAAGACTTTTAATATTCTGAAATTGGCAATCCTTTTTCTTTTAAAAATGTACATATTTATTATTTTAAAGGAATATTCTTAGTTACTTTAAACGTCAAGCATAAAATTGATATATTTCTGTTAATATGATTAAATGTATAAATCGCAATAAAATTATATGAGAAAACTTCTGTAAGCATCTATAAGTAAATAACATCAAAGATTTTCCAAAACGACATATTTATCTCGAATCCTGTACAATCGGTCACCTCTTATATTGTCAGAACTATCATTATTGATCATAGTCATACTGAGAATCATAATGTAGTTTTTTATATTAATTAATAATACCATCTTAAAGTGACTACATAAGTTGCCATAACTCATAGATCTAGATCAATCAATCACATGGTGCTGATGACACTCCGGGCTAAGGTAGGAAAATATTTTATTCAATTTAAAATACAAACTACTTTTAATACTCTGTGTTTGAAAATATTTAATTTCAGATATTTTATAGTTAAAATAGAATTAAAAGATATAAATTAATACCTATCGTGTTTGCACTAGTGGCATGAAGATGGGTTGTTTTCACTGATACTGTGAATTTTTTTTTTCAATAAAACTTATTAGTTGTTAATTAACAGTTATTTTTATTTTATTTATCAAAGTAAATCTATACCCTAGCATGGTAAATCTAAGAGTACTCGTTCTTAGATTTAGCATGCTAAATAGAATCATATCGTGATAACGCAATAGAGAGTTATCTTAATATCAGAATTAGTTTAACAGACCTGAATGTATGTCTATTGTATATGCTACTTTCAGAGTTACTCTTCCCATATTCCTTATGTTTGTTTAAAACCTACTAATCTTATAATTGGTTTCAGTGATAACAATGAGTAAGTTATACTTTGATAAATAAATTAAAAATAAATGTTAATTACCAACATATTAGTTTTAATGAAAAAAAAAATCCACCGTATTTCCACTTGATCCATAAAGAGGTCTGGGTTTAGCTTAGTGATCATTAAAAATAATATATATATTATTGCATTTCCATTCTATTACGGGTACTTAATACATATTACTAACGGTTTAATTTAAAAAAAAACAAAAAACTTTTATATGGAGGGGTTACCTGTAACACGGTGGTTATCTTTACAGCCTTCTATGCCAAATGTCCCGGGTTCAAACTCGAGGTAGCCCTAGGAATTTTTAACGGGAGTAAAAAGCCTTAGTTATGTCATCCTTCAGCCTGTGCAATGTCAGGTACTCGTTAAAGATCCCTATCCTAATTTAGGGCATCCTTGATAGGCGAAATGTAGGGCTCTCACTGTAGCATCGTCCGATCAACAACAGCAGCATAAAGGAACGCTAAATAAAATAAACAAACAAGCTTTTATATGGATAGTTCCTTGTTAATTTGATTTAAGAAACACGGAAATCATAGAATAATATTAAGGATTTTTCCCAATACCTCAAAAAAATGAATTTTTAAATATCAAATGTTCTCCAATTTCCATCCATATTTCATTGATATTTAGGAAAGCATTCAGAGATTTACTTTTTTGTTGGTTACTGTCGATGTAATTCTAATGTTTACCATAATAATACAATATACAATACAAAGCACTGCCTGAGTATGCTTGTATACCTATATATCTTTTTTCTCCTTGGTCATTATGATTATTACCGGATCGCGTGATGTGGCATTTTTACGAAAGTGTATAACGTGATAAGAAGTAATAGATCGCAGTGGGTTAACCATCTTTATGCCTCTAGTGCAAATACGACAGGTATTAATTTATATCTTTTAAATTCTAATTTAACTATTGAATATTTGAATTATATTATTAAAAATAGTTCCAAATACAGAATATTCAAAGTAGTTTGTATTTTAAATTAAAAAAAAAAAAATTCCCGCCTTAACCTGGAGGTTTGTTGGCATCTAAGGAATGCCAAGTGATTAATTGATCTAGATCTATGAGTTATGGCAAACTTAAGTAGTCACTTCAAGATGGTATTATTAATTAATATGAAAAACTGCATTATGATTCTCACTATGACTATGATCATTAATGACAGTTCTGAAAATATATAAGGTGACCGATTGTACAGGATTCGGGAGATAAATGTGTCGTTTGAGGTTGAGAAAATCATTGAGGTTAAATATCTGCTTACAAAAGTTTTATCATATAATTTTGGTTGTGATTTATAAATTTAATCATATTACCAGAAATATTTCATTTTTCTTCTTAACGTTTGGAATAAATTCAAAATATCCCTTTAAAATAATTAAATACGTACATTTTTACTTTCACTTACTATATATAGTAAGGAAAGTATTGCGATCGTGAAAATTTTCGAATTCCAGTTTTCAACGGAAATACACGTTTTAGGGTCCCCTGAGTCCAAATAACCAAGTCCCGCAAAAAGGTCTGTGTGTGTGTGTGTCTGTGTGTGTGTGTGTGTGTGTGTGTCTGTGTGTGTGTGTGTCTGTGGTAACTCCCGGGCGGAAACGGTAAGTCCTATGAAACTGAAATTTCATATTTAAGACAACTATACGCCCGAGACGTGACAAAACTTTTTTCATCAAAATGAGCTTACCAGAAGAGGCACTTTATACCATGCATTTTGCAACTTTTTTCGATTTTCTCAAAAACGGTTCCGACGATTTTGATTAAACTCGCTATATCGATGTAAAATTAAATGGGCTTTAATATCATGTAGGTTTTATTTGGATAAAAATGGTTTGACAGGGCTTAAATGCCGATATTTTAAATTTTCTTCCTCTAAAGTACCTTTAATTTTTTAGATTCAATAATAATAACTAGATTATCTTGTTAGCGCTGATGAAAAACAGGTAAATATATAAATTGAATAAATTCGATACCCAACTAAAGGAGAAAACAGAAAAAATATATTTTTAATGAAATTTTTCGTTTTTGAACATAAGAGCAGTAATATACATGTATGATATACCGTTGGAAAGCTAAAGATTTTAGAAAAAATATCATCTCATACACAAGCTTTTAGAAGTTAATAGAGAGTGATGAGAAGAAGATAAAACTAACTGATTATTTTAGATAATAATATAATAGATTTTTTAATAAAACACATGTTTATATATAAATTCAATTTGATTAATTCCTTAATAGTTTCACGTATTTTTATCTCTAACTGTATTTGAAAATTCTTTCATTGATTTTAAAAATCGAGGTAAGTGAAAGTCGTGTGTTGCCCGCACCAGATTTTTTAATGCTATTGTGACGGGCCTGATGTGTGTGATAGAGCGAGGTTATTAACACACAGCTGGTTGGAGCAAAGAGGTTATAAGAAATGGATTTGTCACTTCCTCAAACATGCTTATATTTTAGTTCTCTTTATATTTAATTGAAGCTCATTTTTATTTCTTATTTTATTTTCTGTATTTTACTATAGTAGAAAGATTATTTTATTTTACAGTGACAAATCCATTGCAACCTCTCACCAGCTGTTGTCGTCTCTATTATTATTATTGTATGCTCCCCTCCGAAGGACAGCATAACTAAGGATTTTTTACTCCCATTAAAAAATCCTAGGGTCACCCGCAGGTTTGAACCCGCGACCTTTGGCATAGAAAGCTGTTATGCTAGCAACTACGCTATGGGTGACCCTATCTTCATTAGATCAACGGGTATAGGATTTTGGCCTCTAATATAATATCTGTGACATAAGTACATGTCATATTTGTATTGTATTTTGTGTAATCATAAAACCAGAGGGTATGAAAAAAAAAAAAAAAAAGATTTTGGCCACTAGATTGTGGTTTTTTTTTTCTCACTGTGTAGCGCGCGTGGCCTGTAGGGGACTCCTTCGAAAATCTGCTTGCGCTCATCATGTTAAAGTTTGGATCTAGAAGAAATTAACGTCCTTATAAATATGTAATTGTGTTAAGTGATGGTGTATTTTGTTTTACGTAATCGGTCGTCTCAGCAAAGGTGCGAAATTGATACTCAACTGGTCCCTCCAGATTATAATTGAACTATTATGATTAAGATTGACGCCATCAATTTATGTGGTGCTTAAATTTAATGAGGTCAAGCAGTTTCCCCATAGTTGGTCTGTTTCACGCACCCATAAATTTTGTAGTGGTTTAATCAACAGCTCGCCAGTCTCCGATCTCAGCTCCGGATTTAGTGTCGATGAAACTTCTATAAATCCGCATTATAGATCCTTAATCATAAAATTGGTTATTTTGAACTGTTTTAATTAATATACCTTCATATTCATGAAATAGTAATCGAAAGATATACATTAAATAATATATTACCCTAGCGTTGATAAAACGTTTCACGTTTGCTTAGCCATATTTAAATATATAGTAACAGAAACTATTGTGACCATTAAATTTTGTCAACAAAATAAACAATTACTTTCACTTACCTATATATGGAATATATAGTAAGAGAAAGTTTTGCGATCGTAAAAATTTTCGAATTTCTGTTTTCAACGTAAATACACGTTTTAGGGTTCCCTGAGTCCAAATAACCAAGTCCCACTAAAAGGCATGTGTGTGTCTGTGTGTCCGTGTGTGTGTGGTCTAGCGCGCATATTGAAGATAACTATGCGCCCTAGATGTTACAGCAACTTTTTTTTTTACTAAAATCGGTTGACCTAAAGTGCTAGTTTATACCATGTATAATAGCAACTTTTCACGATTTTCTAAAAAAAAATGCTTTAACGATTTTGATTTAACTCGCCATATCGATGTAAAATTAAATTGGCTTCAATATCATGTAGGTTTGATTCTGATTGAAATAGTCTGACAGGGCTTAAATGCTGATAGTGTAAATGTTCTTCCTCAAAATTGCCCCCAATTTTGTGAATTCGATAAAATCAAATATATCATATTATTAGCATTGATGAAAAGCGGTTAAATAAGTTGAACGAATTCGATAATCAACTAAAGGAGAAAAGAACAACAATATTTTTTTAATTTAATTTTTTTTTTTTTTTTAATATGAGAACTGCAACATAGATGTATAATATACTGTTGGAAAGCTGAAGATTTTAGAAAAAATATTATCTTATATACATAGTTGTAAAATGTAATGTAAAGTGACGAATAGGACACACGATTATTTCTAATAATTATATGCAACAATTTGATATTGCTGAATTATTTAATCTAAATCATAAGTTTCTAACGACACTGAATAATTTTACTTTCACTTACTATATATAGTAAGGGGAAGTATTGTGATCGTGAAAATTTTCGAATTCCAGTTTTCAACGGAAATACACGTTTTAGGGTCCCCTGAGTCCAAATAACCAAGTCCCGCAAAAAGGTCTGTGTGTGTGTGTGTGTGTGTGTGGTAACTCCCGGGCGGAAACGGTAAGTCCTATGAAACGGAAATTTCATATTTAAGACAACTATACGCCCGAGACGTGACAAAACTTTTTTCATCAAAATGAGCCAACCAGAAGAGGCACTTTATACTATGCATTTTGCACATTTTTTCGATTTTCTCAAAAACGGTTCCGACGATTTTGATTAAACTCTTTATATCGATGTAAAATTTAATGGGCTTTAATATCATGTAGGTTTTATTTAGATAAAAATGGTCTGACAGGGCTTAAATGCCGATATTTTAAATTTTCTTCCCCTAAAGTACCTTTAATTTTATAGATTCAATAATAATAACTAGATTATCTTGTTAACGCTGATGAAAAACAAGTAAATATATAAATTGAATAAATTCGATACCCAACTAAAGGAGAAAACAGAAAAAATATTTTTTTAATGCAATTTTTCGTTTTTGAACATAAGAGCAGTAATATACATGTATGATATACCGTTGGAAAGCTAAAGATTATAGAAAAAATATCATCTCATACACAAGCTTTTAAAAGTTAATAGAGAGTGATGAAATGAACATAAAACTAACTGATTATTTTAGATAATAATATAATAGATTTTTTAATCAAACACATGTTTCTATATAAATTCAATTTGATTAATTCCTTAATAATTTCACGTATTTTTATCTCTAACTGTATTAGAAAAATCTTTCATTGATTTTAAAAATGGAGGTAAGTGAAAACCGTGTGTTGCCCGCACCAGATTTTTTAGAATGAAATTGACTTGAAATTTTTTTAAAAATTTAAGGTTATTTAATTGTTCATAAATTGATTTATTAGCCGAGATATGTAAAAGTTGTGTGTTACCGGCACCAGATTTTTTAAATTTATATTTAATGTTTCTTAATAACCAATGTCTGACTACATCACTGTTTTATTACCACTCTTGGAGTTATTTTCTCAGTGATTTTTGTTTGATCAATTTAATTCGATCCTCTACATCTTTGAATAAAAAAAAGTGGAACACTAGATTTATCAAGGAGAAGAAACTTCAAAAGATATTCATAGCAGTCAAATGTTTCTTAAAAACATACTTTGCTGAATACCATATTAATAAAATATTAAATGGCAGTTTAATGCATAAAACCAATTTTATGGATTTAAATTATCATAGAAAATATATTAGAAGGTTATTTTTTAGAGAATATTTTCATTTAATTACCGTGAAATAGTCTTTCGCTGAAGCCACTGCATTGCGTCTAATTACGATATTAGCCGTGCTCTTTAAACTTATTTAAAGTCCATTTTTTAAATTAAATTAAATTAATAATAACTAATTATGCAATATACTATCAGATTTTTATCTAAAAACAATTCCCAGAATTAATTAAAATTTCCATTTTTGTGTCAATGTAACATTTTTTTTTAATTACTAATGAATTTAAAATGGTGTAATATTTCTTTGAAATACCAATGACGTAATATTTAGTTCAAAAATTTAAAGTTGTTAATAAAATTACAAATATAATTGCTTTAAAAGTATTGAAATTATATTAAAATTTTTAAAGAGGTAACATTTTGTTTAAACCTTAATCTACATAACTCGTGGCTGTGTGTTACAACCTTGTTAATTACATACATAAAAAAAAAAAAACTTGTGTTCTTTTATTGGAACATTAGCATATTTAATAAAAATTCATTGGTTTATTCAGTTGTTATACCATTTTCAATAAGTACTAAATATATGATTTCGTATCTGTATGGTTAGAAAGGAGCTTTAAATCAATTTAAGACCATGAAAAGTTTGACTCTATCTTAACAAATATAAAAAACGACCTCATATTAAAGTATAATATTTAAAAAAATAGGTATATATTCATATTATATCACTAGTTTTGGGGAAAAAGGGCTTTGAAGTCTGGAGGACGATTTTCTGAAGTTTTGAGTAAACATTTATTTAAATCCAGTCTATGTATCTCTTAATTCATAAATCATAATTTTATCTCATGTGCGTCAATTCTATATAGTAAAATACATGCTTTAAAAAATATTATTTTAATTTATCTTATATCTATTTGAAGTATCTTATATCTAATTTTCACAAAAATTATGACTTAGGCTCTTTAGTCCCTAACATTAATTATGAAAAAAATAGCTCATGTTTCGGTCATATTTTATTTCCGTAGAAGGAAATTCAATGCCATTTATTTTCTTATTTTATTTTTTTTTTTTTTTTTTAGTCATATTATGTCCTAATTTTTCTAGAATGAATATTCCCTTATAAAAGCTTAGTAGGATGTTTGTTATTTTTGCTACAACATAAATTTTTATTATTAAAAACTTCCTCGTGTATAGTATAGAATTACACTGGTAAAAGGTTTATACTCCTAACCTAATTCCATAGAAAGGAAGTTTCGAGGAGTAGGGAGAAATAAATTGAAGAATCTGACTAAGCATAGGGAATAATAACAATAAAAAAGCTATTAGTTAACATAAAGTGCATTGTTTTTCATTATAGAAGTAACGGTTCCGTTGCATTAATTCTTATGTAAATTAAGGGCAGCCTAGTTAAGCTTAAGAGAAAAGGAAGGTAAGTAGTTTTTAAATTAGATACATAAATTAGACGTTCTCTCCAATGCTTGCCCTACTTATCCCTTTGGAGATATATGTTAAACTTTGCTTTTTTGTTTATTTCTTGGGAAAAAAGAAGATTGTGTACCGTTTTGTAATTTTAAAAGTTTAAACATTTATTTTTTATATAAATTAGACTATTTTACGTTTCTCTATTAAGATCTTTATTTTTTTTTTTTGACATCGAACGCTGTTTAATTCAATAACATAAATTATATTACATATATTATATATATATATATATATTAATATTTTAATTTTGGCTTCGTAAAAATTGATTTCTATTGTATTTTTTCAGTCATGTTTTTAACACTAATGGCGGTTAAAATAATTTTTTTTAAATCATTTATTTTTTTTTTTTATAGGTATCTTTTAAATTTATCCTTTTTTTTTAGGAAATAAGACGAGTTAAATAAAAAATTAAGGCAAAACATAAAAAGTCATAAAGTATATCAAGGGTTTTTATTTATTTCCAAGCCGTACACAATACCGATTTAATTTGTTAAAATAATAGGGTACCACTACGTTTGCTTGCTATTTTTTGTGCATTTGCTAACCATCGAGTTCTCTGAAAAAATGTAAATTCGACGGTTTAGCAAATACAAGAAATTGCTATAGCAAACGTATGAGTACCCCTAATGATAATCTTGTTAAGAAACCAGACCTTATTTGTCATTCGTCTTTAGTAGAGATATGAAAACATTATGCTATCACGTTTATTATATTATGCCTATATTCAAATTTCAGCCAACTAAGAAACGTTTTATCTTGTCTCTTTACTTTGATCTGATTTCATTAATTTATTTATCCTAGTTTAGTTCGTTCATATACATGAGTTACTTTATTCAGTAAAAAAAGAATTAGGATATTTTCTAGAAGTTGGTTTTTTAGTTATCCATATGATTATTTTTTTTATTTCTTTAATTTTAAGACTTTTTTTTTTAATTGCTTCATATCAAATCTTGTTCAGTTTTTGGTGTTTCAAAACGTTTTTATTATTTTTTTTTTTCAAATATGTAATAAATTTTATATTTTATTCCAGTCCCACCACATTACAACATCCTTACTTCCCTACGCAACCTGATTTTACTAATTTTATTATGCTAATTTAAAGTTCTACACCTTTTTCACCAACCAATGGTCTTAAATTTTCATTTTTATTTTAATTAATTTATTTATTGTTTAATAATTTTTCTGTTTTTAAATTTAGTTGTATATTTATTTATTCTGGCCAGTTATATATCCTCATTAAACCCATACCTTATCTTATAATGACCTTTTCAATTCATTCCAATATATATACTAAATAATTAAGGGATCACCTGTGGTGTAGTGGCTTGCATGACAACCTTATATGGTTTTGAACCCGGTAGATGACAATAGATTTATTTAAAAGAGTAATTAATCCTTAGCTATGCTGTTTTTCGGAAAATATAAAATAGCGATTCCCTGCCTCTGCGACGTCAGGTTCTATTCCTATCCCCATTTAACCTGAATATGCAAAATACCGGACTCACGCCAATTCTTGCCAATATTTGCTAAAACAGCGTAAAGTGACGTTAAATGAATAAACAAACTTTTACTTACCGATTTTGGAAAGGTTTAGTTAGGAGAAAGTAATGGGATGCGAAAGTTTCCAAATTCACTTTTTTTTGCGGAAGTTTTCAAGTGCGTTTTTCGCTAAAATCGAATCAAGAGAAGGGCTTACACTATGAATTTTTAACCTTCCGAATTTTATTTTTTACAAGCGACTATAAAGATTCTGATCAAACAAATTATATCAATGTATAAATAAATGTACTCTAATATCAGATAGGCTTTGTATACATTTGTTCACTTCAAACACTATGGTGATTTTAGCCGTTTGTTAAAAATTAAAGAAAACATAAATAAATACGATGTAAAACAAGGTTTATACCATCAAATTTGAAAGTAGTAAAATGAAAATGAAAAAATATATATACATTAGGAAATTAAGATTCAAAACATCAAACTTTTTTTCTCTTAGTTTTTTAATTTTTTTTGTTCGACTTTAGGATGTTTAGCAGTATTGCCGAAATGTCTGTGGTAATTCCAATTTTTCTCCTCTCCGCTCGTTATGCAAAATAGTCCATCAGGATATGCTAGACGGTGAGCTTTACCCCAGAGTACACTAAGGCACTGATTCCCTTCGTCATTAGGTCAGCCTTGTGTAGCCTATCCTTAAGCAAGCAAGTACTTCCCCGTCCTTCATGCACAGCCGAGAGGGCCTTATATTAATTTACATAGTCAACGTTAAATGCATAGATAAATTATTTATAGTAATTTAAATAATTCATTTTTCAACAGAAACTTATATGAGCCATCCATTCAAATCCATTCAAATTCGTCCGGAACTTGCCGCTCGACATTATCGATTTTCATTATTTTTTGACCGGCTATACCATATTTTTTCCTGAATGTCAAACAGTAAATAAATTATTTTTCTGGCCAATACTTTTAATGTTGCAGCCGTTTTAAGTCAACTTCGTGGCTAAATACGTTGGGAAAATCTTTCTAATTTGTGTAATTTTTTAGATATCAAATAAAAAAAAATCTAACAATAATTTAATTACATGTTTTGTATTTTTTGCCCCTACTACCTATTAGCTAAATAGTCAACAAAGTGGTTTCAAAAATTCTCGAAAGTAGATAAACAACGAGACTTTTAGCGAGATTGAAGTATAAAAAAGAAAAGAGACCCACTCCTCATTATTTATTCCTATATAGCTCAGTCATAGTCCTACTTGCTGTAAAAATGTCGATCTTGAGAACATAGTCCTTTTTTGTATAGGAATTTTCAAAATTGGCAACGATTCGTTTTTCGCGATAATTACATTGAAATATCTCAAAAAGGACTGAGTGAAAAATTATGAAACTTATTCCGATTACACATTCATACGATCAGTTATAAATATATAAATACATACATAAATGATATAAATTTGTTTTTTAAAACTAAGCTGGTTCTGCAGTTATAATTTTCGCTTCACTGTTAAAATATAGTTTTCTTAAAAAAAATATTCTGCATATCTAAAAGCGAAACAAAAAGTAGAATGATGATGAGAGTATTTTATATAACTTTTGTCCTTACAACACATTATCTAAGTAGCCAAGAAAACGGTTTAAAGGACATTTTTTGCGCGCTATAACAAGGAAGGTTAGAAAGGACTCACGCAGAAAATAAAAATTGGACGATTTCAAATGGATTGACCCATATGTAATATTGAAAATATGACCGGAGAGTATTATACTTTAAAAATATTAAAATTATATTAACCTAGAGAAAAACTAAAGGAGTTATGAGATAATGGTATTTTTAAACTATCCTAGGTTTTTTAAATTTTGTTATATCTGAATAAAATGAATTTATAATTCCGTTGGACTAAGGTTTAAAGAGGCGACGACAGCATTACATCCACTATAGCAGATAAGATGATGTCCTTTTGTATTAACAATGAGCAGTACTTGCCGGAGCCGTGAGGAGTGAGGGGGGAAAGGAGGAGGGGGTTAGAGTGGTGGGGGTAGTGGCGGTGGAGGGGGGGAGCGTGCCGGCAGTCGGTGCCGGGTCTCGAGTGAGGTCGGGCCGCGGTGATGGTGGAGGCGAACAGGAAGAAGATGTCCGTGCTCGGGACCCGGAGGCGGAGGCACAAGACGGTCCATTTCGGCGAGCCCACTCTCCTCCCGGCGTCCGGCGACGAGGCCAGTTCCGGGCCGTCATCCAGTGCCCCCGACTCCGGATCTGTCCACTCCCTACCGGGATCCTTTGAGGCTAACGTCCAGCAGCTGTTCACCTTTATCGGCAACGTCCTCTCGTCCTGGGAGGACAAGAAGCCGAGCAAGAGGAGCAGGAAGGATGCTGTCAAACTCCTCCTCAGGGGCGATACGCGCTTCCGAGATGACGAGGCTCTCGGCTCTCCCAGCTACAAGCACAAGCATTGGAAGGTTCCTGCGGGATCCTGCACCGCACTTTTTCTCAAAAAGGTGGGCTATTTCACGTGATTCAAAAGTTACTTCTTTGACCAGTGAATGTCTTTGTCGAGAGTCACCAGAAAGAATGCAGATGAAACAAAATAAAAAAAAAAATTAAAAAATCACCAATGAGCCTATTCTATGATCTTATTTTACCCATATAAAAAAAAAAAATAATAATGGAGTAGTCAGTTGTTCATTAAATTTTCCAAAGTTTTATTCCTTTAAATTGAGGCTACATTTTAATTGATTAGGATTTCCCTAATCCAGTAGGGGCCAGAGAATATATAGCTATTTACTATACATTGTTGCAAATGGACTAGTAAAATCCGTACAAATAAATGATAAGACAATGTATGATTTTAACCCTCGTTTGAAGCGTTAAAAAAAAATAACGTAGCATGCGAAAATGAAGGATTGTCGGCACGGTGTGGGTTCGATACACATCTAACCGGACCTGAGGTTACACCCGCAAGTTCCGCTTATTGGAACATGTTTTCTCCTAAGCCAATACTCGTACCGTTGAAAAAACGGGAGTATACCAAACAGTGTGAAGTTTACCAAACAACAATTTTTCCCTATATAATATGGTAAATGAAATAAGACTACTTTTCGGTTGATAATTTCATAATAAAAACTTAACAATTCGGGATACCATAGTTAAAAACAAAAAGGAAAAATATACATTAAAACCAGACCACTGTTTAATAAAATAGGTCATTGAATAAAATCATGGATTATTATTAAGCTAAAAACACATCCAAAGTTTTTGAAATTTGATTTATTTTTAATCAGAAGAAATTTCACTATAATAACGTCTAGAATATGAATCTCGTGAGCAGAAATTATTTTCATGTTCAAACGGCAATTTATTGCTTATATAACAGAAAAAGTAAGACAAAAAAACTTACGAAACATAATAATTCTTATTTTTATTTAAGTATTGTTTGAAACATAAAATATATATGGAAAATAAAATAAATATATAAAAAAAATTAAGTTGGTCGCTTGATTTCAATAAAATATATAAAGTATAATATTTATTTTATATATTTAATATTTATAATATATTAATATGGCAAGTCGTTGACATTATTTGTATTTTTAAAAAGTGAATAGTTGAAATTTTAGTAGTTCAAATCTTATTAATTTAAAATATTGTTTAGTCCTTCATTATTTATGCATTTATTCATATGTACCATATAATATTTTAGGGGCAAAAAAATCTTATATTTTACAACTTTTTCTGAATTATCAAATTTTATCCTCTATAAAATAGTTGCAATTTATAAATAAATTCGTTATCTTTTTAAACATAAACGCATACATTCATAAGTTGGAATATTTATTACACATATACTTGAACCATTTTCCTCGATTTAGTAAAGGAAAAATTGCGACCAAGTTATGAAAGTGTATTTGTGATGTATGAAAGATGATCTTGACTACTTTCCCTGCGAAATATATATTAAATTTATTCATTCGTCGTCAATTTAGTGCATGTCATCTTCCAGGATGGTCGTTATTGTAAGAAAATAAAAAAACTATACAAATAAATAAACTGATTGGAGAAACATATTAAAACTTTTGAGAATAAAAAAAATATACGACTTACCCCTAAATATTATTCTGCCATAATTTTATTAAATTTAGGTTTAGTTGCTAAAACGGCAAATTATTCCTCTATATAAGACTTTTTGGAAGCACACGAGAGACTTTATACGCTAGGGATAAAATAAATGTTTTAATATATTTTTATACTTAAAAAAATGTTATTTTATTTTTATAACGATATAAGGCTAGGTCCCGAAATTTCCTGAACAGCTGGCTAGTTTTATTAAATCCTAAAAGGATGTACATTTATGCATTTAAATATGTATATCTATTATTTATATAACAATGTGATTAAATATGTTTTGTGTTGTTTTCACTTAATTATTTTCAACAACGAGATTTTAAAATATAAAAAAAAATAAAATAAAGAAATAATCTTGCATTTTACATGTATAGATAGGTAGAATCCTACAATCCGAAAACAAAAATCTTTTTCTTATTTTTTTTAATACACCTAAGGGGGGTTACCTGTAGCATGGTGGTTAGCATCACGGCCTCCTATGCCAAAAGTCCCGGGTTTGAACCTGCAGGTAGCCCTAGGATATTTAAAAAGGAGAAAATCCGGTCAGCCAATT
This sequence comes from Piezodorus guildinii, assembly GCA_023052935.1. Taxonomy (NCBI): domain Eukaryota; kingdom Metazoa; phylum Arthropoda; class Insecta; order Hemiptera; family Pentatomidae; genus Piezodorus; species Piezodorus guildinii. The sequence goes on from CM041296.1 coordinate 94,205,359, forward strand.
TTAGTAAGAAAGTAATTGTAACATCTGTCTTAAGTATGTAATTTCGGTTTTTATACAACTTTTGATTTTCGTCCTAGACTTAGCACATAGAATATTTATTTGTTTTGTGGCCAGTTGTAATCATTATTTTTTTTTGTACATGTGTATTATTCTTAAGGGACTTAGTCTCAGAATAAAGTTCTTTTTTCATTTATTCATTCATTCATATACGAACACACACATACCATTTTGCGAGACTTGGTCATTTGGACTCAGGAGGACCTTAAACGCGTATTTTCGTTGAAAACTGGAATTCGAAAATTTTATACATAAGTAAGTGAAAGTGAAAATCCGAATCGTGCCAATATTTGCAAATTTATAGCAAACTTTGTTCTATTGAAATTGTCTTATGTTTTATTAAATATTCCAATCAAAACCGGTTAGCGATTTTTTAGTTTTAAATATCTTAAAAAACATATTAGCATTGATATGTGCACTTGAAAGATAGATTAACCACACAAAATCGCTATCATCTAACTATCATGTAAAATAAACGACGTAAAATTTAATGGACTTTAGTATCATGTAAAGTTTCATTCTGATTGAACTAGTCCGATATGGCTTAAATGCTGATATTTTAAAATTTCTTTCTCTAAATTTTATAGAATTCAGGAAATTGACCATATCATCTCTTTGTCATTGCTAAAAAACAGCTATATATACAAGTTGAACGAATTTGATAATCAAATAAAGAAAAAAGAAGTAAAATATTTATTTATGCAATGTCAATGAAAGCTAAAGATTTTAGAAAAAAAAATATCAAAAGTCGTATGGGTGTAATATGTATGTATGCGTGTCCAAAGCAGTTAAAAAAAAACTGATTGCCGTAGATGATAATGTAAAAGATTATTTTATAAAACACATGTTTCTATTAAAACTCAATGAAAATAATTGTTTAAGAATTAAATGTATTTAAAAATTCTTAAATTGGTGTAAATAACGGTATTAAGTGAAAGTCGTGTATTGCGCGCACCTGATGTTTTTTATTGTAGTATACTAAGGGAGTTTCTTTGAGCTCTCAATAACTAATCAATTATAAAAAATATGAAAATTTAAATTGTGAACACATGAAAATGATTTAGGATTTTCTAATTTATGACAAATACTCAATCGTGGTGTACGGTTTGTATCATTCATAAATAATAAACTCTTAATACCCAAGTCATATGAATTTTAGTAATAAAATGTGATAAGCGCTGGTAAATTTAAAACATTGCAACACCAGTTTCATGCAACATTCTCAGATTCTTAATATATAAATTGTCGACAACTTCTGAGAATATTCTCCGCTGGGAATATTATATAAAAAATTCACTCCACACGTCGGGAAACTTTTTGTAATATTTTAAAGTTTTAGTTTCGTTCATTACGTTGAAAGGTTTGGGTCATCATGTTTAATGCTTTACTTCCCACCATATTTCTTTATTTCTTGTGAATAGTAGATCCGTTATAAGTTATATTCAGAATCTTTTAATCATTTAACCAACTCCGAAAAGCATTATTTTTTTATATTTTGTTTTGTTGGTGTAGGGTAATTTATACTTTAAACCCAGTTAGTATATTTCCAAATTGTTTATAACGTTTGTATTATTTATTTCGCATCTTTATTAAATATTAAAATACCTGAAATTAGCAACAGGTGGTAAACGAATGGTAGGCGAATCGAATTAATAATTTTTATTCTCAACTAAACAGTTATAACTTTTTTTAATATATACGGCAATTATGTGATTTACAACATTCCTGCTATTTATTTGCCATCGTATTTAATTTTTTTCTTCATTGTAAATGTTTTCTTATTAATACATAGTTTATTCAAAAGGGGCTCCTTTTACTTGCATTTTAAGGTATATACCATAAGTAAATATACAAAACTAGTTATTGATTGCATTTACACAGATAACACAAACAATTATTTAAACTTTGAAATTTAAGAAATTATAAAAATAATATAATGGTTTCTATTTAATTTATAAGGATAAGTTATCAATATAAAACTAAAATAAATTAAAGATCATGCTCAATTAAAACTATCTATCCAATAATTAATAATAAATAAGACTAATTTATTTTTTCTAAAAGGCACTTATAATTTTAATTTAAGCCCTATTTTATTTTATAATTTGGTGCAGTATTTAATAAACTTTTAAATAAAGGTGTGATGAGACATCAGCGCAACCATAAATTATCTACTTTATTTTATTTTATATCTATGCCAAGATAAGCTCTTGAGCGGGTAATTAAAATATTAAACAGTAGTTTTCAAAATATTAATTTTTTTTTTTTAAAGAATCGTAGAAAGTTTAATTTTTTTATTTATTTTTTACATTTTGAAATTGTAAGTCATCTGTGGTGTAGTGGTTAGCTTAACAGCTTAAAGCAAGTTCAAACCTGGCAGATAGCCCTAGGATTTTTTAACGTTGTAAACTATCCTTGGTTATGCTGTCTTCGGAAGGGCGTAAAATGGTGGTCCCGAGCCTGTGCGATGTCAGGCACTCATTAAAGATCCCTATCATGATTAAACCTGGATAGGCTAAATTAAGGACTTCCACTGTAGTATCGCTAATTACGCTAAATTAATAAACAATAAACGTTTAGAATTCTACAAAATAATTTAAAGAAGTAAAAAAAAAAACACTTAACTTTCACTTACCTCCGTCGTTAAAATAAATCTAAGTAATCACTTAAATTTATACTCTTTTCTTCTTTGTCGATTCAATTTTACTGATTTATATACAAATTTTTTTCTAAAATCTTTAATTTTACAACGATATATTATACATCTATATTACTATTTCTATGTTCGGAAAAAAACAACAAAAATATTAAAAACATCTTTTCTCCTTTTACTGGTTATCAAATTCGTTCAAAGTGTATATTTGACAGTTACATATGAATGATAATAAAATTATTTAAATGGGAAAAAAAGTTAAAAATCGTCATTTATGCCCTGTCAGAGTATTTCAATCAGAAAGAAATTATATAAAATTTTACTTCGATATCGCGAGTTAAATCAAAATCGTTAGTGCCGTTTTGAGAAAATCGTAAAACATTTCAAAATGCCTGGTATAAAGTGGCTCTTCTGCTTGGCTGATTTTGATGAAAAAGTTGCTGTTACTTCTCGGACGTATATGAATATACGTCTCGTCTTAAATATGAAATTTCAGTTCTTCGTCATTTATTGTTTTTGAGCTAGACTTACCAGACACACAGACCTTTACGAGGTCATTTGGATTGAGGGGACTCTAAAACATGTATTTCCGGTAAGATTTGAATTTAAAAAATTTTCATGATCGCAATACTTTCCCTTATTTTATGTTTCATGTATAGGTAAGTTAAAGTAAAAACAATTTGTTATTAGTAAATTATGAATGAATCCTGATGACTTAAATCCTGAAAATACTGTTATTAATTCATTTCTCAGATAAGTTTATCAATTACACAGTATACTCGTAAATTTGATAGTAAAAAATCAAATACTCAGCAAATATGTATTTAATCTTCTAGAAAGATATTAGAAGCGGATATTTTCCTTATTATTTAACATAAAGATGTTAAATATCTTACTGTATAAATGGGTTGTGGGTATTATGAGTTATAGGGTAAAACTGTTGTGGGAACATAGCCAAGTTGGATTTGACTTAAGTTAAAATGGAAGTGGTCTCACGTGACCCCATAGATTACTTATTAGAGCGAAATTTCCTCTTAAGTGCCTGTTATAATAAGTTCTGAATAAGACTTTTCTCCTGCAATTTAGTTTATTTCGTATCTAATTTTGTCTGAGCCGTTTGAAATGGAACTAGCAGAGGCTTAAGCTAGTTTTCTCATTTTAATATAAGCTATCATGTTGACGAGGTCAGAAAAATAATATAGTGGTGTGACATTTTATTAAAATAAATCTTTTAAATATAAAAATTCATAATATATTATTAAAATTATTTCTTTGGGGATTGAATAATTATTAGCGGAACTACTTATTTTATATTTTTGATTTATTGTTGTAGAATCATTCGCAAGGTTTATAAAAATTCTTTATAATTTTATATTTTCCGTGTAGGTATTTATTTATTTCGACAACATTCTATAGTACATTTAAATTAGTACAAAATATTTTATGTCAAAGATCTTTTCGTTTTCTTTTTTTTTCAGCTTCACACGCTTTAAACGACCACCCAAAAAAAAAGATAATAAAAATAAAAAAACAACCCTATTAAGTTTGTGTAACACTTCTTTGCCGAACAATTACGACTCTATTCTGTTCAGAATTGTTATTTTTATGAAAACTGGATACATTAAACGTTTAGGCAGTTGCTTGACTAAGGAGAGGAGCGCAACATTTTTTAATGCCCTCAACTTATCAAAGAAAGGTGATGGTTACTGTTTGGTAGGCTTCATTTGGTTTGATACTTTACAGCTTCTTTCTTTGATAAGTTGAGGGCATTAAAAAATGTTGCGCTCCTCTCCTTAGTCAAGCAAGTGCCTAGAACGTTTAATGTATCCAGTTTTCATAAAAATAACAATTCTGAACAGAATAGAGTCGTAATTGTTCGGCAAAGAAGTGTTAAACAAACTTAATAGGGTTGTTTTTTATTTTTATTATCTTTTTTTTTGGGTGGTCGTTTAAGGCGTGTAAAGCTGAAAAAAAATAAAATAAAAAGATCTTTGCCATCAAATATTTTGTACTATTTAAATGTACTATAGAATGTTGTCGAAATAAATAAATACCTACACGGAAAATATAAAATTATAAAGAATTTTTATAAACCTTGCGAATGATTCTACAACAATAAATCAAAAATATAAAATAAGTAGTTCCGCTAATAGTTATTCAATCCCAAAGAAATAATTTTAATAATATATTATGAATTTTTATATTTAGAAGATTTATTTTAATAAAATGTCACACCGATATATTTTTTTTCTGACCTCGTAAATATGATAGCTTATATTAAAATGAGAAAACTAGCTTAAGCCTCTGCTAGTTCCATTTCAAACGGCTCAGACAAAATTAGATACGAAATAAACTAAATTGCAGGAGAAAAGTCTTATTCAGAACTTATTATAACAGGTACTTAAGAGGAAATTTTCGCTCTAATAAGTAATTTATGGGGTCACGTATATACACATACACACGGGTTTTTTAAAAATTATTTTGACGGTTATATATGATATTTAATATTATTTCACACACATTATATATATTCCCAAAATATCGATATATTCAATACAATATATATATATATATATATATATATATATATATATATATATATACACACAATATACAATATGTTCCCACTTTTGGCAAAATTATATATATTTTTATCACATTGTATATATTTGTATTTCTCTACTTTTTAATTTAAAATTTTAATTTAATTACTCCCAACACCGGCTGGTCAATAGATTTATTTCATTCTACAACAACTGGTATAACTTATTCCTCCCTCAATTCTCCTACAAAAAGCAGATGACTTATTGTTATTCATTCGAGAGATCTCATCCTCCTTTTCCACCGGGACGGTGTACTTTAGAGTGGGGCATAGCTAGTAGCTCCCAGATTGGACCGCGGTCCGTTGCGTGATCGAAGAGCTGCTGCATGTTCTAGTGAAATCCCCAGCGAGCCAGCCCGCACTTTGAATATTAATCAGTTCTATCTGACCGCCTTATTTCCTCCCAACCACTCTGTTTCAAACATCCATGAATAAGTTTGTAACTATTATTTGTCTAAAAGAAAAAGAAAAAAGTATAACAACTGCGTTATAAAGCTCTTTTGTCTTACATTATGAAAAAAATAATTTTAGGGTTTTGCATAACTTCCTTCCCCTGCGGGTTGTCAAAAATGCCAAAAAAAAAAGTAGTTTCATCGACTTATATTTACGATTCGTCCTAATGCTTTAATATAACATTACCTCGTCGATTTTGCTTTAAGCAAAGATATTTACCACTTGAGACATCGGGCTTCAAATAAAAACGGATTAGGTGGAATATATGATCAATACAGAAACGGTGACAACCTTGGTGATATTGATATAGCGGTGCATACGTTTAAACACATAAAGAAATTTAAATATTTAGATTGTGGCAACTAGAAAAAAATGAAATGCAGGAGAAAATAAAGTCGTAATTAAAGAAAGAAATTTCGTGTTATGATTCACTTCCTGTTGAAATGTGAAATTCCTTGGCTCGTGGCTAAGTAAAAAACTTAAAGGTTAGGATTTATATAACTATTACTCTCCCGACGGTTCTATTCTTATGTGAAACCTAGACGCTTACTTTGAAGTATGAACAATGCCTTAGGGTTTTTGAGAATTAGGTATTATGTAGAATATCTGCTCCATAGAGAGATGAAGTCACTGGAGCAGTGGTTCCCAACAAAACATTTTCGCGGATCCCTTTGTTCAATCGTTTCAATTGCAAGGATCCCCTAAATTATAAATATTAAATATTTTTAGGGGGCACTTTTTGCGAGCGAAATACTTCATTGAAACTCTATATTCTAGAAATAGCCTAGTTGGGAACGTGAAAATGAAGAAAAAAGAACCAGGCTCTAGGAGTTTACTTCAATCAGCAGGATATTGAATAACTAACATTTAATGTTGAACCTAACAGATGATCCTATTTTTTAAAGGGAGAGAAAAATCCTCCGTTATTCAATCCTACGGAGGGAACGTACAATGTTCAAGAGTGTGCTCGTTGTACAAAGTCAGGTGCTCGTTAAAGATACCCATACTAATCAAACTTGAATAGGCAATATTTTGAAACTTTCACTTTGATATCGTCCAATAGCAGCAGTAGTATAAAATGGCGTTTAATAAATAAAAATGACCTAAGATATAAAACTTATAGGTATAAAGAAGGTAATTTAGCTAAATTCATAAATAAATCAAATATTGTTCACTCTCTTCTGCAATACATCATACATCTTCTGTTCTATAAGCTCATTATTTTTGTGATTGTGCATTAGGAAAAACCGATTACCTATCCACCTGTCAGTAAAAACTAGCAGTTTTTATTTGTCTAACTTATATCACTTAGAATGTTAAATTTATTCGTGTAGAGCGTATCATTCTTATTGAAAATATTTTACGTTAAGGTAATTTAACTTTTCTTTCCCAACATCACGCGCACCTCCTGGATATCGTCGGAATCACCGAAACTGGAGAATTCATAAGGTTAGAAGGTTACCCAACACGGAGTTGGGGAGCTTGCACGCCGTCAGAATTGATAGTATCACGGCAATTCAAATGGGCGTGTAAAGTTGTTGGGCTCTGTGAAGAACAAATTCCAAGAAAGTTGGTGTGTACTGAACTGACTAGTAGGCCTCAAAGAGGCCACAATAGAAAATATGACCGATTTAGGTGGAAACAATTCTGAAACTTGTCCATATTTAACCTTTGGGTTCCCAGATTACGGAAAAAAAATATGGGAAAAAATTATACGGAAAAAATATGGAAAAAATTATACGAAAAAAAATAAAAGTTAATTTTTTGACACGTTTGGCGAGCGCGTGGCGCTCAAACACCAAATTTATTTGCTAAAAACTAAAACTTTCCTACATTTTACGTTTGAAGTCCCAGAATACAGGAAAATAATATAAAAATCTAATTATTTGTTGGAGTTGCTGAAACCTGCTAATAGATGTATTTTATGTCATTTAAAAAACTCTTCAAATTATAGATTTAAAAAATTTTGAGTGAATAAATAAAAAAAAATAATTTATCGTCCAAAACACAAAAAAAATCACAAAAAATCTTTGTAATATTTAAATACTAGAATGATTGATGAAACAAATCCTACAAACAAATCCTTGGGGTAACTTGAGGGTTATATATTTTTTCGTTATTGAATAAGGGCTTACATTTACAAATTGCTAAATTAAATCTACAGGTAGATTATAATGTCTTACCTGTCTCAGCAATGTTCATTGTTAAATAAGAGCAGAAAGTCTTTGAGCTAAACACACATTGAACACAATAAATAGACATCGAATAAAGATAAATGCACTGATGGTTATTAGGCACTTGTGCGAACAGGAATGATTAATTCATTTACTGTTTATTTGTAAACACAGTATAGCGGGAAATATTAGTATTAAGGGTCTTGCCAACTAATAATAGAAATTGAAGCCGTGGAAAATTCCCAAATTTTGACTTGACTTTTGTTCACCTAAATTGGCGATTTTGCCCATTGTGCGTCGAAGGCAGGATGTTTTTATGTATTGGGAGCGAGTTCGAATCCCAGTCCCGACAAGGCTTTTATAAGGATGTAAATAAATGGGGATTCAATCACAGCCTCTCCCTCGGGTATGTGAGACCCGTCAGCCAAATGGTGGCCACTCAAAAATTAGGCATAGGGAGTAATGACCCTACCCTACGAATTTCATCGTGAAACGCGAGTGTAATCTCCTAAAAGATCACACCGCGAGGCCTAGGGCCTGCACGGCCTGTCGCGCCACTAAAAAAAAAAAAAAAAATTGGGGGCTTATGCTTGGACGGCGATCATTCGATGAAGGTGTTATCGGCATTGAACCTTCTGGTTCGCTAAGCCTATTATTGTTATAATGGTCATTTTGCCTCATTTCTAAGATGTTATATCGCATATCTCTGGGCAAGAAATCCTAGTTACAGAATCTTATCCTTTCACGTTGGGATTCCACATAGCATTCAAACAATTTTTCCATAAAATGCGGTTTACTTTAAATATTTTGATGACAATTCATTTTATTTTGTTGTGTATTTTAAATAAGAAATTATTGATTGTATGTGTATATTATTTATTTTCTTGAATAAACCTACCTGAGTAAAGTGCGGCGAACCATTATATGAACCCTGGAGGAAATAAATTTTCTGGGCAAGATTGACCCATGCCTGGTTCCGATAGCTCTCCCGCGAATATCCTAAGATTGCTTCTTTCCCATCGAAGGAACCTTCAGCACCCTCATCTCCTGTCCATCATCTCTTTTCCCAAACCATCTAGGAGCTGTTATTTCAATGTACTAAAAATATCTGTACCATTGTGCTCTGCCCTTTTATTCAGTTATGAGTATTCATTGTTACATTTATTGTTATTGATTTCTAATGCGATTGTAAAAAGGTGTGAAATGCATATAATGTAGCACTACCGGTTAATCAGTTTTGTTGAAGAAGTGTATCTAACATCTACGGTATATAAACAAATAAAAAAAACCTGAGAATGTCTTGTTTTCAACATATAGAAATTGGAACTGTTTTTTTGTTAACGACTGAAAAAGGAAATGGAAATCACCCTCAGCCGCTAGGTTTTTCCCCCAATTTTTGTGTACCCGCTTTAGAGGCTATGTCGCCCTTCAGCCGAAGTAACATATTACAAATTATCCTGCTACAGCACTAATACTCTATCCTATAGACCACTGCTCTTTTATCTTTGGCCTGTGCCTATCAGAGATATACAATTTTTTTATGACTATATGACTTTTTCTTTTTAGCTAGAATCTCTCTCTCTTTCTCTCTCACACACACACACACACAGCGACCGATTTGGAAGATATTCTTATTCTGACTGAGAGAACCTTCAAGACGCGATTTGAAAATGATCCCTGTTGCAGTACATACTGCAGTATATTATATATATATATATATATATATATATATATATATATATATATATATTATTATATATGAAGACTAAATTAAAATGTATCAATCACGCAGCTAAATTTGATCTTTACGAGTGTTGTTTTATTGTGTATGTCCACTTGGTTACAACTATTTCATTTTTTACTTCCGAAAAATATACTTATTAACTTTTTTAATTTTAAATCGAATTATAGAAGGGAAGTTATATTTGGTCCTGTAAAAAACTATCGTATATTGTCTTAAAAGTATCAATGTTTGTTAAGTTTATTACAAAAAGGCTCCGAATAATCTCTTGATAAGAGATATTAATCATCGAAATATGCGTTTATATTAGTCAGTTTATGTATTATGTATCTATATGGATATAGGTACATTTATGGATTGTCAAATCTAGTACCCTTAATGTTACGGAAGCGAAACACATGTGATGGAACTACGTCATACATTGAACGGAACCGAGCCCTCTGATTGGATCCGGACATTAATTACAGGATTGGGTCATGTACAGTGGACGGCCAGCTGTAGGTTTCCGGCACCAGCTGTTGAAGCCAGAACATTTTAGCATATGTTAAAACATTAACATTTATCAATAAATAATGTTTCATAATGTGTTTGTTCTATATTTGAGATAATACATGACGCATTGCAGAATAATAAAAAGTTTAGGATAAAAAAGAAAAAATATTTCATATTTAAAACATTCTAGACAACAATGAAATAGTTGACAGTAGTCAGTGTACGATATTAATTCTGTGGCGGTCGTGAAAAAATGGATAACTCGAGTTTTTTGTAAAATGTGTTAACTCCACGTATCGCTCTCTTAGACCGTTTCCCACGTCGTGCTAAATTGGTTAAAGAAATTTCAGGTGGAAAGAAAGGTCTATGTTATGTACTCTATTTTGGGTATTACGTAAAGTTTAAGTCGCTCATCAGTAAAATGAATTATTTTGCCTTAACCACTTATTCACGCCCGCGACAGAATTAATTAACCGTATACAGTAATATTACATTTTTATTGTGTCGTTAATAATAGTTATGTATTGGATTAGGTCACATAAAATTTCCGTTTTCAAGGTAAAGGATTTTTATTAAAAATACGATATGAAAACAAGATAATTTTATTCGAAGTATTTACCTTCTTTTTCTATACATTTTTCCCAACGTGACACCAACTTTTTTATCCCCGAACTGAAAAACTCTGAGTTATGAAGTGAAACTAAATCTGAAAACGCACTTTTCACTTGATCATCATTTTCAAAAAGTTTTCCTTTGACGAAGTTGTCTAAATTTCTTAACAGATGGTAATCTGTTGGAGACAAGTCGGGAGAATATGGTGGGTGCGAAAAAACTTCGTAGCCCAGTTCTTTCAATTTTTGCACGGTATGTTTTGAAACATGGGGTCCAGCTGCCGCTCGGTGAGATCATTAGGTACCCATGTATCGAGATTTTTTACTTGCCCAATACACTTTAAATGTCTGGAAACGGTAGATGCACTTGCATTTAGTTGTGCTGAGAGTCCCTTAACTGTTTGGTAGGGGTTTACTTCTACTGTATGTTTGAGGACATCGTTGTCTATTACGGACGGAGGTCTTCCTCGGGGCAAGTTTTCCAAGTCGGTATCCCCAGCTGAAAACATAGCAAACCAACGGCAAATGGTCCGTTCATTAACAATCCCTTCCCCAGACGCCTTGCAAATATTTCTAACGGCCTCAGCTGCTAAATGACCGAGTTTAAACTCGTACAAAAATATTGCTCGGAAGTCGCGTGTTCCCATGTTCATATTTGGAGGTATACTAAAAAGTAGGTATGTATTTGATTGGGAAGCTAATTTTTATAATACAAAGGTAGAGGATTAGTAACTGTTTACTTTAAATATGTAAACATTCGGAAGAAAACAAGTGAGACCTGCAAAATCCTTTATGTATTTCAGAAACTATAAAAACGGACATTTCATGTGAAACAACCCAATACATTATTATTATTTATATTCGCAACTACTGCGTGTCTAGCTAATGTGATACATTACATTATGTTTTTCCTGTTCGGGGTCATGAACATCATTATAAAATTCAGTTGATAATTGATTGAGTAGATCCCTCTGCCATTTTCTTTTAAGTCTTTAGGATTGAATTGGTAGCAGAAAGAAAAGAGTTAATTGGGTTGGTAAGGTTTCGATGAATGAAACGTATTATATTTGTTATAAATGTAAGTATTGAATGTTGGTATGTTTGTGTCTCTTATTAAAATAAAATGGTGCGTGACCAATTTTACGAGTATTGGGTAATATTTTTTGCTTATTCTGCAGAATCCTTCAGTTCGGCTCCGTTTATCCAAAAAGGTCTGAGTAGAGTGGTGTATATTAGGTTTATTTTGTCAATTTAGTGATGATCTGTAATCCAATAGATGTGAAACATTAGCTCTTATCAATTTAAATGTGTATGTATGTTCCGCGTTAGTTATTTATAATATTACTTACAATAAAAATTCACTACCTACTTATGTTAATATGTTTGAAGTCTGTTTTTATATTCAATTTCTAATTTTAAATAAACGAGTGAAAAATAATTTTTATTCTGTGACATTTTATCCCTTAAGAATAATATACTGTGAAAAGAGAAAGTATCATTTGTTTAGTTTTATTTCCATACATAATTATTTAGTCAAATAGTAAAGTATTTAAAGTTAATATAAATAAAATATACAAATAAAAACAGATAACAACATCGAATGAGTTTAGTTATGTATTATCAAAGTCAGGATTTATCGCATATGTGTGGAAGATTTATTTTTGAGGAGGTCAATAAATAATTGGTGTTTCAAAGAAGTTAGGAAAGACACTACGCTACAGGTAGATGGTTAAAGAGTTCCTAAATATGGTAGCACGGATGATAAGGACTTTTCAAAGAATGCTGTTTTATAGGAGGGAAGGTATAGAAGGGTAGGTTGATATCTTGTTTTTTGGATATGTACGTATAAGCACGGAGTAAGGTCAAAGATATAGGAAGGTTTTCTGGTTCGCAAGGATTGGAATAGGATGAGGCCAAGTATGTTTTTTTGTTCGGGATTAGGGATAGAGCCACCTTTGACTATAATACCATCAAGAAACGTGTGACTGTCTTGAGAGTAGTCTTGAATTTTGATAGGTTCCTACTAAAAGGATTTTTTAAAGTTTATTATAATCCCAAAACATTTACTATTACCATAATAATATTTGTTCGTTAATTATCAGGCCGATTTGCAAAAGAAATTCTTGGATATTTTTTTTTAAAACACTTTATTTATTCCAGTATCGCGACGTTTCAGCCTCTAGTGCCATTTTCAAGCTTCTGTAATCAATTAAAATCTCATTGCATTTATATATTTCCAACAATTCAATTACAACAACATATAATAAATTATTTTTAATAATTATGTCACCTACCATGCATATCCATCTCAGTTATCTTTTAATTTTACCGCTTTTCACCAGCGTCGTCATAATTTTTTTTAAATGTCATTTTTCAAAAAAAAAACCTGTATTCAAAAATATCATATTATTCTTCATCCTCCATTGAAAAAGTGGATCTATTTATTCAAAAAAGAAAATAAACATTTTTTCCAACTTACTTAACAGTTTTCAGCCGCCTTTTAGGTGTTCTCGTGCGCGACTGAACTTGGGGTGGGGATGCCAAAGGATTTATATATTTACTCTCTCGATAGTACTTGCATAAAAGGTGTTTAGGTTGTCAACGTCTGTTTGGTGGTTAACTGATTTTTCTAAATTTTTTGTTATGTAAATTGATTCTATGATTCTCCGTTTATTTATGTTTTCTTCCTTGTGTAGGACCGAGATATTATCAAAATCAAAACTATGTTTATGTTTATCGCAGTGTTGTGACAAACCTGTAGCCAATTTTGATTTTGTGCATTTCGAGTTACAGTTTTGTTTATGTTGCTGTACTCTCTTATGGAGCCACTGCGACGTTTGTCCATAATATGATTTATTTGCACAATTTTTACAATCTATTTTATATATGACATTTGTCATCTTTTGTATTGGTATTTCGTCCTTAGTTTTAGTATATAGTTTTTCAATTTTATTTACAGTTTTTTTCCCGAATTTAATTTCGGTTATATCATATTTTTTAAATGTTTTTTCTACTATATTAGTTAGATTTTTTATATACGTTACTGAATAATATTTTTTAGGATATGTATTGTGGATTGTGTTGCATTCTTTATTATTTTCTGGCTTATTTATTTTGGTATCTTTTTCTTTTGGTTTTATTTTGTTATCTATTTTAAAATAATTCGTAATCAGATTTAGTTCATTTTTTTTAATATTATTATTTTTTACATCTATTATACCATCTTGAATTTTTTTATTATTATCTTGTAAATTTTTAATGTCATTATTTTGTCCATTGGTACTATTGTCTTCATTCATTTTATTTTTGTACCATAATTTTTTGACCATTTTCATGGGATACCAATTTTGTTTTAGTATGTCAAATATTATTGATTTTACCTTTTCCATGTGGTTGTTATCAGTTAGTATCTTTGCTCTATTGATCATATTATTTGCTGTATTAATGTTTTGTCCCGTACTATGATTGCTATGCCAATTTAATAGTCTGTTGCTCGTTATCGATTTTTTGCACCATAATGTACTTAAAATGCCAATGTTGTCTCTATTTATCTCTATATCTAAAAATCGGATTTTATTATTAAGTTCTAATTCTTTTGTAAATTTTATTTTTTCAGATATTGAATTTAAATTTGTTAACAGGCTATCTATTTCATTTTTATTTACTATGGCAAGAATATCATCAACATATTTTTGATGAGTAACCGTAATAAAACAGTTTTTATATTCAATAAATTGGCTAAAGATTGCTTACTGCTAGAGATAAAACAATGTTATTGGGCTCTTAACAATTACAATACGACACATAACGAATTTCTCGTTTTCCTAAATAATCTGAATAACCAAATATGCTGTAGCATTAAAAATCGACTAGAAACCTATAAATCAGATTTTAATAAAATTCATGAAATATGACTAGACTATAAAACTAACAGACCATTTAAAGTAAATAGTAATAAACCGTATCAGGATATAAGACGCAACCATAAGCTAAGCATAATATCAAACAACCTTAATACTAATGCAATAGACAATTATGCAACAAACCAGAGTACAATATTAAATGCCTATGAAAACTTATATAAAAATGATTGGACTATTAATACTACTAAAACAAATATACCTAATTATGTTTTAAACGTATTATCACTAGGTGACAAATTTAATATTATACCAAACAAATACAATAAAGAAATTGTAAATTTTATTGCAGACATTGAAAGCATCATAAGACTAATAAATACTTCCGATAACCACAAAAATGTACTACGAAATAAAGTAAATAATGAGATCAACCAATTCTTAGATAAAAATAATAAAGAAACGAATACATCTAACCTCTTACACAATAGAATCAACAAAGATATTAGAGAAACTAGAACCTTTTTCAAAAATAACCCGGATCTACACATAATAAAATCTGATAAAACCAAAAAACTGTTATAATTACTAAAACCGAATACACTAAAAAGATAAATGACCTATTAGATGAACGAAAAATTTACCGAGCTCTAAGGAAAGACCCCTCAAAAGAAATTGAAGACAAACTAATTACGTATGTGGAAAAACTAATAAAGTATAAATATATTGATAAAAAATATAAAGATAAGATCGTAAAAAGACATTACACAATTCCACGAATACATGGTTTAAGTAAATTGCATAAGCCAACGGAGCCTCTCAGACCGATAGTAAACAATATTAATGGAATCACGGAAAAACTGGCAAAATTCTTAAATCCAGCACTAAACAATTTAAATAACAATAATAACTACGACGTAAAAAACGCAATTGAAGTTAAAGAAAAAATATTAAACTTAGGCAAGATAGAAGCTAACGAATGTTTAGTGAGCTATGATGTTGAATCTCTTTTTACTAACATTCCGTTAAATGAAGTATACAAAATACTGGATAAAAACTGGAACGATATTGAACCATATACATCTAGCAATATTTATAGAAGGGATAAAATTAGTATGTGAAAATGGATATTTCACTTTTAACAATAAATTTTATAGAATGACTAACGGCCTACCAATGGGTGGATGCCTTTTAATTAATCTAAGTGGAATTTATTTAAATCAACTATTAAAAAATGCATTAAATAAAATAAATACAACGCCAAAATTGCTCGTGAAATATGTTGATGATATTCTTGCCATAGTAAAATAAAAATGAAATAGATAGCCTGTTAACAAATTTAAATTCAATATCTGAAAAAATAAAATTTACAAAAGAATTAGAACTTAATAATAAAATCCGATTTTTAGATATAGAGATAAATAGAGACAACATTGGCATTTTAAGTACATTATGGTGCAAAAAATCGATAACGAGCAACAGACTATTAAATTGGCATAGCAATCATAGTACGGGACAAAAAATTAATACAGCAAATAATATGATCAATAGAGCAAAGATACTAACTGATAACAACCACATGGAAAAGGTAAAATCAATAATATTTGACATACTAAAACAAAATTGGTATCCCATGAAAATGGTCAAAAAATTATGGTACAAAAATAAAATGAATGAAGACAATAGTACCAATGGACAAAATAATGACATTAAAAATTTACAGGATAATAATAAAAAAATTCAAGATGGTATAATAGATGTAAAAAATAATAATATTAAAAAAAAATAACTAAATCTGATTACGAATTATTTTAAAATAGATAACAAAATAAAACCAAAAGAAAAATATACCAAAATAAATAAGCCAGAAAATAATAAAGAATGCAACACAATTCACAATACATATCCTAAAAAATATTATTCAGTAACGTATATAAAAAATCTAACTAATATAGTAGAAAAAACATTTAAAAAATATGATATAACCGAAATTAAATTCGGGAAAAAAACTGTAAATAAAATTGAAAAACTATATACTAAAACTAAGGACGAAATACCAATACAAAAGATGACAAATGTCATATATAAAATAGATTGTAAAAATTGTGCAAATAAATCATATTATGGACAAACGTCGCAGTGGCTCCATAAGAGAGTACAGCAACATAAACAAAACTGTAACTCGAAATGCACAAAATCAAAATTGGCTACAGGTTTGTCACAACACTGCGATAAACATAAACATAGTTTTGATTTTGATAATATCTCGGTCCTACACAAGGAAGAAAACATAAATAAACGGAGAATCATAGAATCAATTTACATAACAAAAAATTTAGAAAAATCAGTTAACCACCAAACAGACGTTGACAACCTAAACACCTTTTATGCAAGTACTATCGAGAGAGTAAATATATAAATCCTTTGGCATCCCCACCCCAAGTTCAGTCGCGCACGAGAACACCTAAAAGGCGGCTGAAAACTGTTAAGTAAGTTGGAAAAAATGTTTATTTTCTTTTTTGAATAAATAGATCCACTTTTTCAATGGAGGATGAAGAATAATATGATATTTTTGAATACAGATTTTTTTTGAAAAATGACATTTTAAAAAAATTATGACGACGCTGGTGAAAAGCGGTAAAATTAAAAGATAACTGAGATGGATATGCATGGTAGGTGACATAATTATTAAAAATAATTTATTATATGTTGTTGTAATTGAATTGTTGGAAATATATAAATGCAATGAGATTTTAATTGATTACAGAAGCTTGAAAATGGCCCTAGAGGCTGAAACGTCGCGATACTGGAATAAATAAAGTGTTTTAAAAAAAAATATCCAAGAATTTCTTTTGCAAATCGGCCTGATAATTAACGAACAAATATTAGAACAAAAGAAAAATGACGACAATGATGAGAAAAACATAATAATATATAATAGGGGTACTCACTACGTTCGCTATAGCATGCTATTTGTGCTATTGTGCTAAACCCATCAATTTTATACAGGAAATAACTGTAGAAACTCGACGGGCTTAGCATAATAACACAAATAGCATGCTATAGCAAACGTAGTGAGTACCCCTAATGTTATAAAACTATTAAAAATTATTAGGTTACTATTTACTGTTATTAAAAAATTACTAGGCTAATAATAAAGAAGGAAAACTTTTTTATCTATAAAACGAAAAGAGAATGACCGTGTAATGTGTAAACATAACCAATTACTTGTATAAATTGTAGTACTGATTTCATTATTAGTAATCAGAACATTATGCGTAATTGAACTACTAACATAGTGATGATAATATTTAAATTAAAAAGATTATCATAACAAATGGACTATAAAAGTTAAGATATTATTTTAATCGGCATAGATGTTCAACTACTTAATTTACAATTTTATTAGCACCAGGTATATAATTTGCATTGCATAGAGATAGCATTTAATATCAACCTTATCTACTAATTATTCTATTGAATAATTATATCTTCTTCTCGTATAAACGGTTCTGCAATAAAAAATATATCTTAACCTTACTATATTTTTTTTTCCAATTTTCATATCTATATTTTATTCCAGTGATTTGTTCTTCGTTTTAAGCTAGCTAGAGTCATATAAAATATTTTGGCCTAGCTAAACGTTTTGGTCTGAAAAATAAAACTTTTATCAATGTAACTCTAACTAATAGATAAGAAAGTTAATGAATATCAAATTAAAAGTTAGCTGAGTCTGTAAATTAAGATTAGTCTAATATAAAATGATATATGACGGTTGTGTTTTTAAAAACAAGGTATTTAATCAATTGTTTTACAAATATCCTTAACATAACAACAGTTTCTTTATTGTTATCAAACAAAACCAACTATTCGTTTTAGTGTCTCAACACACCACTTATGTTAGATAATACATAATAATTTTTTTAAGTAAAAAATAACTAACATATAATATATTGGTACTTTACTACCATAAAAGGGATGTCTTTTATTATTACAGATAGTAAAGAACAATGTAATGTTCAGAAAATCAAAAATTATGATTTGCAAATTGGCAGTTTGCAAATTTCAGACTTCGAGAAATTAATTTATTCTCCGGTCTGCTAAATCTAATTGAGTGGCACATCATATATTGCCGCTAATCCAATGTCGAAGTATATTTCAGAGATTTAAGAGGTCCGTTGAGAGGATAATATTAATTTTATTAAAATCAATAAACGCTCGTTTATAAATTCGACAACACAACTATGTTTGCGAAACGGCTTTTCTGATTTGGTTCAAGGCTGGGATTCCGTACACTGTTTGTTGTATGTATACTTTATTCAATAAATTGTATCTGTATATTTTCAAAATATGTTAAAATAAACAAAATAGTCCATAATTTTCTCACCGATCTTCCCCTTTCAGCCATGTAAAATATTTTTTTTCCTCTTTATTTTGTGTCAGATTTTTTTTTTCAATTATTCCTTAAGCGTCAATTAAAATTTTCTTTAAATATTTTTTATACATCATCTGGTCTATCTTAAACACATTTTATTATTCTATTAGAAACAGTTTCACTTTCCACCTTGGATAGGCTTGATTTGGATATAATCTTATTATAAATTTTATAATATAGTATATCTTATATCTTAACATACCCCAAATATAGTATATCTTCTAATTATTAATTAATAATTTAATAAAATAAAAATTCTGATGTTATTTTCTTTTTAAATTATTATATATATATATATATATATATATATATATATATATATAAAACTCCAAAACAGTTTTTGGACAGTATTCCTTATTAAGAAAAAATCTGTGATATTTGACACTAATCGGGCGATTTGAATGTGTATCATGATTTTCTTAAAAACAAATATTTAGGGAGGATTCATTTTGCAGGATTGATTGATTGTAAATTTATCGAACTGTATAATGATTCTTTAGTTTATGAGAGATTTTTCATAAGACCCGACAGTTATTTCTTTGATAGATGAATGAATTCTTATTACCAGTACAACACCGAAAATGTAATTTATTTTAAGTAGGACATTTAGCTATATTGTATATTTGATGACTGGGCTGTTAAGGACAGGCATGGAAGGGTCGAGATGGTTAAAAGGGACACAAACAAAGCCTTAGAAAGGGCGGGAAAGTGGAATTTTCCCGCCTAAGGGCTGCCCTTCTTTGCTACTTTAGTGCTCTCTAGGTGGAGATAACTAAACATCCCCCTCTCTTCTTAACAACATCTTCTAACGCCACTTTTTCTTCTTTTTTTTTTATTCTTTTCTTTTATTCTTTTTATCGCCTAAGAATTCTCTGAAATCTATTGATGTAACCGTAAGCGATCGCATTAGCATGAAACGGTTTACATGCTTTTGAAGAGTCAGTTTCAGTTTCCAGTAGACTTTCAGGAATAGAAGGAAACAGATTTTTTAAAAGTATCATCATACAATAAGTGAAATGATCAGATGACAGCGGGCCGGAAAAAACGCGTTAAGAGTACAGAAAAGACGAGACACGGAATGCTCCGTTGGCTATTCTCGTCTTGAGATTGAAGATATTTTTATTTTATCTAAAATTTAGGCACGCTTTAAGAAAACACGTGTAACGTTATCCTAAGTTCAAGCTTAATTTTTTTTTTTTATTTATTATTATTTATCTCGGATAGGTCGTAGAGCCTCGCGCGGATCTCATTACCGCGTATGGGGAGCGTCCCACGGGTGGCGGATGTGGGGATGGTCGGTGGAATTTCCTCGGAAGCTCCTCCCGGCTAAGTCCGATGGACTCGCTGACCAACAATGAGAGCGGCCCTCCAGGCTTGCTGGAGGGTGTGACGTAGGTTCGAACGCCCTACTCACATATTTTAGTTCACAAAATACCACAAACAGTCATGGATTCCTCTGAGGTAAAACGCCCATTATCCGGAAGCAAACTAGTCCCCCGTTCGGGTCTCCGGGTGGGGACTGCTTCAGAGGAATCTAGGCGCAAGATGAAAAGTAGAGATCTAACAATAGGTACGTGGAACGTTAGAAGTTTAAATACGGCAGGTGGGTTAAAGTCGGTCGCGAATGAAGTTAAGGGGTACCATTTAGATATCGTTGCATTACAAGAGGTTTGGTGGCCAGGGGAGGGTTCGTTAACAGAAGGAAAGTATACTATTTGGTACGGGGGGAGCGTTAATTATTGTTTAGGTACCGGGTTTCTGATTAGGAATAAATTTCTTTCCGCATTACGGGATGTACAGTTCTTTAGTGAAAGAATATCGGTTGCTATATTTCAGGGTCGTTGGTATAAAATCGCGTTTATAAACATTCACTCTCCCACCGAAGATAGTGATGATGAAGTAAAATGCGAATTTTATGATAAACTAGAATCGGTTTACGATAAGTTACCGCGAAATTACATTAAAATTATACTAGGTGACGCAAACGCAAAGGTTAGAAGGGAAGAAGTATATCGTCCTACAATCGGTAAAGAAAGTTTGCACGAATATAGTAATGATAATGGGACCCGACTAATAAACTTTGCCATTTCGAAAAACCTAATAATCAAAAGTACTACGTTTAAACATAAGGACATTCATAAGTATACGTGGACATCGCCGGATGGACATACTCGTAATCAAATAGATCATATTTTAGTACAAAACAGATGGCAAAGTAGCATAATTAACGTGAGATCGTATCGTGGTGCAGAATGCGGATCTGATCATGAATTAGTAATCGCGAAACTTCGACAAAAACTAAATACAAAAAAGAGAACACCGAACTATATTCATCCCGAGAATTTTGATGTTGTTAAATTGAACAACCCCGAAATTAGAAAACAATTCGCGATAGAAGTAAAAAATAGGTTCGATGCTTTGGAATCTTCAGACGAGGGAAACGAAGATGTAAACAAATTGTGGGAAGGGATCAGGGATAATATTAAAGAGGTCGGTAACTTATGTCTTGGGAAAATCGAAAATAAAAAGAACAAACCTTGGTTCGACAGGGATTGTCAAAATATGTGTGAAAAAAGAAAAACCGCTAAACTGAATTCCTTAAATAATCCAAGCGATAATAATGTGGCTTACTTTCGGTTAGTAAAAAACGAAACTTCAAAATTCTTAAAAAATAAGAAAAGAGTATCTTAAAGGCAAAATAATAGAAATAGAAAAACACAGAAGCGAAAATAACGTAAGAGAGATGTACAAAGGTATAAACAAATCGCGTAAAAGATTTGAACCTGTATTGAATGGGGTTAAAGATGCGAATAACAACATAATTGCGGATCCGACTGAGATATTAAATACATTTAAACAACACTTTGACGGCATTCTAAATACGGAAAATAATAATCAATCTCCTCCCTCTGAATACCAGAGCGCTGAACCATGGGTAGACGCACCGAGTAAAGAGGAAGTTGAAATGGCGATAGGAAAATTAAAACGGTATAAAGCTGCAGGAAATGATAATATCACGAGTGAATTAATCAAAGCGTGTGGAGAAGCGGGCGTTTCCAAATTACATGTTTTAGTTAAAAAGATCTGGGAAAATGAAAAAATACCCGAAGAATGGAAAGAATCAATACTTATTCCGATTCACAAAAAAGGACCGAGGACGGATTGTAACAACTATCGTGGGATCTTTCTTCTCCCAGTATGCTATAAAATATTCTCGTCAATACTAACTAGCCGAATCACGGAATACGCTGAGGAAATTATCGGAGACTACCAATGTGGTTTTAGGCGGAATCGCTCGACTATTGATCAAATATTTTCCTTACGTCAAATATTAGAGAAGAAACTGGAATACAACGGTGTAGTCCATCAACTTTATATAGATTTTAAAAAGGCTTATGATTCCATAGACCGTCAGAAGCTATATAACATCATGATTGAACAGGGGATACCTAAAAAGTTAGTAAACCTAGTAGAGATGTGTTTGTCGGAAACATTTCATAAAGTTAGAATCGGTCACAATTACTCCGAGAGATTTAAGGTGCGATCGGGTTTGAAACAGGGTGACTCCCTTTCACCTGTTTTGTTTAATATAGCCTTAGAATATGTTATAGAAAAGGTGATGAGTACCGAGAAAGGCTTACATATGGGTAACAAGATTCCGGTTTTGGGGTATGCCGATGATTTGGTACTACTAGGTGAAGACACAGAAACTATACAACTAAATACAAGTGTGTTAATAAAAACCGGTAAACAAATAGGTCTCGAATTAAATACCGATAAGACGAAATATATGATTAGTTGCAGAAATGGTGGCGATCTTGATGATATTAATATTTCAGGTCATACTTTTGAACACGTAGAGAAATTCAAGTATTTAGGTTCAATGATAACAAGAAAAAATGAAATCCAAGAAGAAATAAAGTCCCGGTTAAAGGTGGGAAATGCGTGTTATTATTCGGTTGGTAAATTGCTTAGCTCGCGGCTTCTGTCTAAAAACTTAAAGGTTAGAACTTAAAAAACTATTATTCTTCCAACGGTTCTTTACGGATGCGAAACGTGGCCGCTTACTTTGAAGGATGAACAACGGCTTAAGGTTTTCGAGAATAAGGTGCTGCGTAAAATATTTGGTCCGAAGAGAGATGAGGCCACTGGGGAGTTTAGAAGGTTGCACAACGCGGAATTGCGGAGTTTGAACCATGTGAATATAATTGAGTTGATAGCATCGCGGAGACTCAAATGGGCGCGTAAAGTTGTTGGGCTTAGTGAGGAACGGATTCCGAGAAAGTTGGTATTCGCTGAACCGACTGGTAGGCGTCCGAAAGGTAGGCCGAAGCGTCGATGGGAGGATTGCATTAAGGCTGATCTCGGGGCTTGGGCTTGACCGGTGAACATTGGACGAGTCTGTGCAGGCGAAGTTTGGTGGTATCGGCATCGAACCTTCGGGTTCGGTAAGCCTATTATTATTATTTATTATTATTAGGTCGTAGAGACCACACGAATATCACAACCCTTACTTCCTTTCATACCCCATCCCTCTTTCTTTCTTTCCTCCCATCTTTTCCTCATTATCTCTGATTCCTCCTTCCCTCGGTCCACACCACTCCTTTCCATGCATCTATCTTTCCCACAAGGACTGCTATGATACCACAATCCGACAATATTTACCGAAAAAAATATAGGTAAAGTCTATATATATATATATATATATATATATATATATATATATATATATATATAATAAATACAAACAATTAACAATTGATTGAAGTCATAACTATTTACTTCTGAAGAAAAAAGCATATTCCGATGGATACCAACGCCTCTCTCTCTGAGCTGCGTCGCTGATAAACAATTATATAATAAAATAAAATAAAATAAAAATAAACTTTATTCACATATTTACATTTTGACAAAATGTACATTTTGGATGAGTCATCCTCACAATCAGAAAATATTTTTGTTTTTTTTGTAATTATAGTACATTAGCCTAAATGGCAAACATATGGTGAAAAATTGAGGTTACATTGCGATTGTAGGAAAAATTATACAAAAAACCTACGCATAAAAACAATTATATTAACCAACATTAACACTGTTGATTATTCAATACACAATTTTTCTATTTTTAAAGAGGCTATCCAACTATTGCTCATCTATTTTGGAATGAACTTAAATTACAAATGACAGGGTAGCTTGGAGAATAGGTTCTGCATTTCGTTCGAGTCCAGCTGTGGACAATTATTATTTATTCAGACTTGAATCGACCATGGGTCGGAAGGCCCTTCTGGGTCAAAACTGGCCTATATATAAAGTGGACATCCTCGATTCTAGGAAAAATCAGGTAAAATTATTCTTGCTCTACCGTTGGCTTTAAACAGTGCTCTACCAAGTACAGAACCCATGATATGGTTTGTATTTATTTTATTACATTTTTCCCCCCCGTAAATGGTGTTACGATGTTATATAATTGTAGAATTATAAGCCATGTTCTAAAAAAACAAAAAAACATACTTTTTAGAACTAGTTTACATAAATTTTATCAAGGTTTTTACTTAATAAAAGTTCTTAATTTTATATCTTTTATTTCCTATTTTAAACTTAGTTGAATATTTAAGTGATATATGTAAAATGACAATAATTATATTTCAGCATTTTTATTTTCCTTATCTAAAATATTTTTTTAGCTAGCGGGTGCATAAATTATTAAAATGTAATGTTTACCTCTGATATGATTAACGGTTTTTTTTTTTTTTTTTTCGAAGTTCTTACATTTTTTTCAGCAATTTTAGTTTCATAAAATATAATTTAGTCTGATACTGTGTTGTTATTTTATATATATTTTGTGTACCGTGTATTGAGAGACATTTATATTTTTTACAAATAAATATATTCTTTTCTTTATCGATTTTATTTTTTTTAATTATAACTTATTAATGAACTGTTGTTGTTTAATTTATATGAATTTTTGTTTCATCATACATTTTCTTTTTTTTTTTTTTTAAACTCTATAAATTAAAGTTTAAATCGATTGATTTACGTGTAACATGAAATGGTATAAACGAAAGCCACAGTTTTATGAGCCCTTTGAAACAACATTCTGTTAGATAATTTCATCAATGTTCATCCCTTTCCGAGCAATATTTAATATAGGGCATTTTTGTGGGGCGATATCGCTTCTCTTTTAATATCGAGGATTAAGAATTTTCATCTTATTCCACGGCCACGCTCATTGAAAAATATTTTTATATTAAAAATGTAATGATGTTTTCCAAGAAAATCAGATATTTATAACTTATAAATCTATATAATGATTGGCTTATCAATTTTTTTTTTCTTTGTAGCCAATTTATTTCAAAGTTCTGTGACAGAGAGGATTTAACAGTCAAATAAAATTATATGAATGCAATGGATTTGTCAATGGGAATCGGATCAGTTCGGTGAAATTAATTTTTATCTGACACTTTCCTTATTTCGTTGGGAATTGACATTCCGGCCTATTGGTTTGGAAAAGAGAAAGAAAACTCTGAGACCTCCTAAGCAATATCCTTTACACAAGTCTCAAGTGACAGCTTGACTTTGATTAATTGCGGCTATCTGAAGTAGAGGGAAAAAAAGAAGGTGACGAGATCGGTATCGACTGTAATAGCCTGATTTACTCTGTTCAACTGTTTTATACATTTCCAAAAGATTAACCATATCTCTGAATGACTTTGATAAAGAACGGCTGAATATACAAGGAGAACGATTTTGATTAATAACTAAAAGAGAAAAGAATAAAGATATTTTTTAATTATAATTTTTGTTTTTTTGAACCTAAGAACAGCAACATAGATAAATTATAGACAGTTAGAAATCTTATATACAGAGTTTTAAAAGGTAATGTCAAGTGACAAATAGGGCATAGAATTATTACTGATCTTTAACAACAATTAGACATTGGTAAATTAATAAATATAAATCATATGTTTTCAACAAAACTTAAGAAACTTTTTATTTAAATTTAAGCTTATATAATAGTTCTTAAATTGATTTTAACAACAAGGAGGCCTATTAGTCTCCTTCCCATATGTTCTAAACTTTTCGAAAAATTAATTTATAAAAGATTGGTTGACATACTGACTGAGCAAAAAATAATACCTGACCATCAATTCGATTTCCGCACGTCACACTCAACGACACACCAATTACACAGAGTTACTGACTTCATTGCAGGAGCATTTTTTTTTTTATTTTTTTATTTTTTATTGAGATATATTACAATTTGTTTCTATATGAACATTAGTAATAGTGATATATGAACCCATTCACACAATATATACAATGATAAAGTCAAATAAATAAAATATAATATATATACAAAATAAGAAAACAAACAACAACCTATAACTGAGATAAATACAAATAAATGATATATATAGAATTAAATAATAATAAATATAAAAACAAAACAAAACAAAACATTAACCTATAATTGAGATAAATAAAAGTTTGCAAATAACAAACATCATTCAAACAAACATAACTATATACAAAATATACAAGTGCTATAGAGGGACCCCAGACTGGGCTTTTCCCCCCACTTGTGGAGGAAAAAGCGGAATCCAAAAGATCCTAGACCCTCGCCCTCAGCCGCGTCACTGGTGTGAATCAGTGGAGGCCGAACTAGGGCGCACTAGCCACAAACATACATTACATGAGTGGAGGATCTGACCAGTGTCAGAACTCCAATTTAAACGTTTACAATACGTCTCGCGGCCACTGCCGTTTCAATCTTCGAGGAGGATTGTAGGGATGGGTGGTGCTGGATAGGGATTGTGCTAGAGGGTTAGGATGATGAATAAGGTTCTGATGAAATTTGGAAAATTTGGATGGTACCAGGTCTAAAATAAACGGAATTTTAAGGTCGTGGTGTAGGGTAGAGTTGGTAACGTAATAAGGAGCATTAACTATTGTTCGGAGAACTTTGGATTGGAAGGATTGGATGCGTTTGATGTTAGAATGTTTAGCTGCTCCCCACAGTTCAAGTCCGTAGGTCCATATTGGTTTCAGTACTGTCTTGTATATTAGTAATTTGTTGTCAACTGTAAGATGAGATTTTCTGTTTAGTAGTCTGTATAACTGGCCGAATCTGCGGTTAAGTTCTTTTCTTTTAAGTCTTGTGTGTGGGTTCCACGTCAGCCTTTTGTCTAGTAAAAAGCCAAGATACCGGACTGTGTCAGAGGAAGGAAGCGGTAGGGAATTGAAATAAACCGTTGGACAGGATTTGCGTCGAAGAGTGAATGTGACGTGTGAGCACTTGTTTTCGTTCACCTTAATACGCCAAGCGTTACACCAGTCTTCGACAAGGGAAAGGTGATTTTGTAAATTAAGCGATGCTGCTTCAGGATCGGAATTGGATGACAAAATGGCGGTATCATCAGCAAATGTTGCCAGAAAGGTATCGGGATCGGTAGGGATATCGGCGGTGTAGAGGATGTAGAGGACGGGTCCCAAGACGCTGCCTTGAGGAACACCAGCCTCAACAATGTAATGTTTGGAAAATTCTGAGCCACAGCGAACTCGGAAGGAGCGGTTTGATAGATAGGATCGGAGGACTAGGTATAAGGATTGGGGTAAATGGGTTTTGAGCTTAAAGAGCAATCCCGGGTGCCACACCCGGTCGAAAGCTTGAGATATGTCCAGAAAGGCACCCGAACAATACTCCTTGCACTCAAGGGCAGAGGAAATGTGGTCCACAACTCGGAGTCCTTGCTGAACCGTGGAATGTTGAGGACGAAATCCGAACTGATGTGAAGGAAAATTTTGAAATTTGGCTAGGATTCGTTTTAGTAGGAGCTTTTCGAAAATTTTTGAGAGGATCGGAAGTAGGCTGATAGGTCTGTAAGATGACGTGTTGTTAGAAGGTTTGCCTGGTTTTAGGAAAAGGATGATAGTTGAATGTTTCCATAAAAGAGGAAAATAGGTAGTGCGTAGGATACAGTTATAGAGATATGTAAGGAATGTAATGGCTTTAGGTGGAAGTTGTCTTAAGATTTGAGGAGTAAGGAGATCGTATCCAGGGGATTTACGGAGAGGAAGCTTTTTAAGAAGATATCTGACCTCAGAGGGATTAACTGCTTTAGGTGGTAAGGAAAGCGGTATTGGTGATATAAGGAACTCTTCAACTGCCGCCGTATGGGTAGGATTAAGCTCTGGATGAGGAGTAAAAACTTTGGAAAGGTGCTGTGCGAATTCCTCGGCCTTATCCTTGTCAGAAGCAGCCCAGGAACTATCACAGCGCCGGAGAGGATGGGAAATGGTGTGGGATTTTAGGATTCTCTTCGTGACATTCCAAAGGGAATTGTCACGAGTCGAGAGAGAGGAGAGGTAGGTATTGTAGGATTGGGAACGGAAGATCGCCAACTCCCGCTTTAATTTTCTACAAAAAAAGTTATAGGAGCGGCGATCCTCTGGGTGGCGGGTGCGTTGCCATAATGTTCTGGCTCGGCGTTTGCTGTTGATGAGGTCTGTCAGGTGTTGTGGTAAATGGCTTTTATAAGGAATTATTTGGGAGTACTTGGGAGAGGAGGCAGTCCAGGCAGCTTGTTGAATAGCGGTTGTAAAGGAATATACGGCGTCGTCAAGGTCATTTGGGGTTTTCAGAATCACTCTGAGGTCAATATCATTAGTGAGGATTTCGCGGAAGAGGTTCCAGTTAACAGGGCCTCTAAGGAATGACGGTGGGATAGGTTTAGGAATAGGTGTTATGGATACATTTAGAATCAATGGACTATGATCAGAGGATAGTTCATCAAGGCGAGCTATGGAAAAATTAAGAGAGCCTAATCCGCTGTGGATGAAGAAGTCAAGGATGTCAGGATTACGGTTAGGATCTGTTGGCCAGTAGGTAGGAGAATCGGGAGGTAGGAGATGAAAGCGTCGGGAGTTGAGTGCAGACTGCAATGTCCGCCCACGAGAATTGGTGGTTCTAGAACCCCACTGTTGATTCTTGGCATTTATGTCTGCACCCAAAATGAAGTGATTACCCAAGTAGTTGAGAAAGGATTCAAATTGGGCAGAGGAAATGGGATGTTTAGGAGGGCAGTATGCTGATGCGATGATAAGCGGAAAGGAAAATGTTTTGATAACAATGGAAGTTGCTTGTAGGTAATCGTGGGCGGGAAGTGGGTGTAAGTGATGGGAGAGGGATCGGCGGACTATGACAGCAGAACCGGCATGGGCTTTGCCGTCTGGATGGTCTGTCCGGTATGTCGTGTATCCTGGTATTTTAAAGTACTGTTTAGTGGTTAGTCTAGTTTCAGTAATGAGTGCAACATCAATGTTTTTGTCTTGCAGTACGGCTGTAAGTTCGTCAGTGTGAGTTCTAACACCATTCGCATTCCAAAGGAGAATGGATAAGGAATTAGGTGTAGTCATTTATGGTTTTTTTAAGGCAGGAATGAGATTTGTTACGAGATTCGTAAGGAGTGATATTAGGGGCATAACAAGGGATTTAATTTCGGAGATAAAGGATGTCATCAAACTGGTAAGGTCTGTGGCATTTGAAGGAGGAGGGATATGAGAGATTTGTGGTTGATTAGGATTTTTAGGATTGGTTACATTTTGAGGAAGAGGTATATGTGGAATGGATTGAGGTACATTCTGTAGTTCCGGCAGGGCCACGGCTTCAGTACTTTGATTCCCACCTCCAAGTAGGTGGGCAAATGATACATTGGCATCAATAAGTTTTGAGGGTTCTCTTCTGTTTCTTACTTGTCTTGCTGTTTCATCCAGTACTTGAGGTTTTTGAAACCTGGTCCTCAGTTCCTTATAGATTTGGCATCCTTTATAGTTGGCTGGGTGGTCCTTGAGGCAATGAGCACATACAGCTGGTGTTGATTTTGGTTTTGTACACTCCACAGACTTGTGCTGTTCACCGCATTTCACGCATCGAGGTATGTGATGACAATAACTTTTAGTATGACCATATGCTTGACAGTTATGGCACTGAACTATCTCCTTCTTTATGTAAGGTTTTTCAACTCTTACGCTGGTATAGTATAATCTATTGAGGTCATAGATTTTTTCAACTCCTTCTGCTGGTTCCAAATCCACAAAAAAGAGAGGTAGAGGAATTTTATCCTTTAGGACATTAGTGACTTGCCGCACTTTATAGCCCATCTCCGTTAGTTCTTCTTTAATTTCTTCAACTGGTGTCGAGGGGTGTAAGTTTCTGATTACAACCCTTAAAGCTCTCTCTTGGCGTAGCTGATAGGTATGGAAATCTGCTTTGGTTTCAGTTAAATATTTCACTATTTTTCTATATGTCTCGGCAGTAGTAGGAGATATTTTGGTATCATTAATTCTACTCATACAGTAGTAGCTGGTAGATTCGGTAATTTTGTTCAATTGCGCACACAACAACTGGAAATTTCTAATATTTTTGACAAATATGGGAGGAGGCCGTGGTTCACTGGGTATAGGAGTAGATTCCATGTTTTCTTTTTCATTATGCAAAATCTGAAAAGGATTCGGGGTGAAAAACGGCGATTCGTCAGTCATCCCTTGTGACGATGTGCCAGGTTGTGGTTCAGATTCTGAATTAGTACCCGAAGGGGTTGCTTGTAGATTTAATCTTTTATTAGTATCACGGCGAGGTCTTTGTTTTGTAGGAGACGTGATTGAACCACTAGATCTAGATCTTTTAGTTGAAGCTTTGGAGGACATTACTTGATGATAATTTCGCATTTCATGTAAGGAAAATAATTAAATAATAACCAGATGTGGGGGAAAAAAAAAATAACTTAAGAAAACTTAAGCAAGACCAGCCTTGCCTAGCTATTGGCAATCAGCTGATATGAAGAGGTGACTCAGCATTCACTTTACAGTGTAAATTGTAACCCAACTTACCGTTGTTTGCTCCAATATTAACTGTTGTTGTTATCCTGAAGCCTGGTGATGTTTTCAAGACTGTTCTGAAGTGATATCCAACTGAAAAAGCAAGAAATCCAAGAGCCGACTTGAAAGATGACCGCTATACACATGCGCATGCGCAGGCAGGAGCATTAGAAAAAAAGCAATACGCGACTGGAGTATTTTTGGATGTTGCCCAAGCGTTTGATAAAGTCTGGCACGAGGGGCTTCTCTTTAAACTCAAGAACGTACTACCTTACACATACTATCTTATTATACACTCTTTTCTCTCTGATAGATTTTTCTCTGTTCGGCAGGGCTCAGAAACTTCTTCAATTCGACCAGTCTTGGCAGGAGTACCGCAAGGATCGATACTTGCTCCGCTCCTATACATTGTATACACAAATGACATACCAACTCATCCCACCATATTGACTGCAACTTACGCGGACGATACTGCAATTTTAACTTCAAACGACGATCCTATACTCGCCTCACTGACTCTACAAAATCACTTGATGATACTACAAAATTGGTACAAGCTATGGAAAATTCGTTTAAATCACGACAAGTCAAAACACGTAACGTTCACACTACGACAAAACACTTGCCCACCAATTTTTATCGACAACAACCAAATTCCTCAGACCAACTCTGTACATTACCTAGGACTGACACTCGATCGAAGGATGACTTGGGGCCCACATGTCAAGATGAAAAGACAGACTCTTAACCACCAACTGAAAGTACTATACTCACTTTTATCTAAATCTTCAAAATTAAAAATTAGACAGAAACTGAATACATACACATACCTTTTTAAGCCAATATGGACTTACGCTTCACAGATTTTTGGTTCAGCAAAAAAGACTCACATACAAAAACTGCAAACATTTCAATCCAAAATTTTAAGACTGATAACGACAGCTCCTTGGTACGTAAACAACAGAACCCTACATACGGACTTACAACAACCAACAGTTGACCAACATATACGAACACTCTATACTCGTTTTCACAGTAAACTTAACGGACACGACAATAGACTGATTAACGACATGTCAATAGCTGAAATGCCAGTCAGAAGAAGGCTAAAGAGAGGCTGGATGAGGGACCTCCTCGGATAAAATAAAGCCATGGAAGGGATGCTGCTGGGCATTTTCCTTCTTCATGCTTACCATGCCTGGATCTCAATTTATACAGCACATTTGCTGATTGTCAGATACATTCTGACAGGCGTAAATATAGATTTAAAGAGAAAAAAAACAAAAAACAACCGAAGTATGAGAAAGTCGTGTGTTGCCCGCTTCATTATTTATCAGATTATTTAAACACATTTTAACAGTACGTTTCTTAAAGTAAACTCTAGGGGTACTCACTACGTTTGCTATAGCATGCTATTTGTGTTATTTTGCTAAACTCGTCGAGTTTCTACAGTTATTTCCTGTAGAAAATTGATGGGTTTAGCACAATAGCACAAATAGCATGCTATAGCAAACGTAGTGAGTACCCCTTCTATTTTAAATTCTATATCATATAAACGTTAATGCAGTAATTTACCGTAACACTAAATCCATTTATACTTTTACCATCATCGTAACCAACCCTATAACTCGGCTCTTATAATCTCGTCGGGAGTATAAAAGAACCTTAAGAAGTTCCCTTCAAACATCATATTTGGCCAAATATTAGTATTAACAATCGTATAATAAATTCCATCATTTTTTTTTTTTTTAATTTTTGCTTTGCCTACTTCTTTAACATATATTTCACCAATGATAAAGTTTAATGGCTTGTAAAACATTTTTTATTAATTTATCGAAATTTCATAATCTGTCAAACCATTTCTTCCGTAATTTATTTCTAATCATCAAAAGAGGATTTAATTTCAATGGAATGTATTGCTGCAATTTGATCCCTTTTTAAAAACATTTTTAATAAAATGCCTATCTTCAATTAAAATTTACCCGTTAAAGTACTACATAAAACATCAGAAAGATTATGTAACGAGGGAGTAACAAAGAATTCTTCTTTATTTTGTCTCCGCTAAGTTGAGATCAAGAATAAACGCTTGAAACCCCTTACAACTGGAATAAAGTAAAGATCTTCTTAAATCGGATTAAAATTCTCAAAGTTGTTGGAGTTTCCTTAAAATAATTCTTTGTCTGAATGAAGTTAACAGGGGAAGAAAGTCTCTCCGTTTCCTCTTCCTCCTCAAATTTCTAAAGATTCCTCTATTCTTCCTCTAGGCTCTTATTCAACGGACATAACTTATTTTTATTGTTATTTGACAATATTTATCACACCGAAATGTAAATTTGCCTATTATTTAGATTCTATATTTATCAAACACTGTTTCTAGTACTAGTCTTTATTTGTATCAATATAAGGCTACTATATCTAGAGAAAACATCCTTTAGGTAATGGAAAAATGGTACGCTTATCCCTCAACCTTTATATACACTTAAATAGTTTAATAATTTACATTTAGTAACAAAATAAGTAATTAATATTTTTTTAGAAATCCTATTAGCATGGGAACAGGAAAAAAATAATTTATTCTTAGATGCTAATAATTTTAAAAAATAAGTTACTTTTATGGATTTTTCGTACTTCTTGTCAATTTATACAGTTTGTAGAATAACATACATTTAAATTACTACTCCTATTTACGAAAATATTCATTCGTCGTGAGAAAGTCAATCGTCACGATATTTCTGTTCATTTTACATGAGAGACAGTCATTAATATCAAATTAACAAAATTAAAAGTACTTTGTAAGAAGAAATTTCAAAAATTGGGATAAAACTTACATGAAGTTACTTGGCTATTATTTAATTGTATATAGTTTTAGTAAAATTTAAAGATAAAAATAGTTAAATCCTTTTCAAAGAAAATTAAAATCCGTGTAATTAGGTATCACATTAAGTTGAGGCATTTTAATGAAACTGCTGCTGTATTAATCGTTTGAGCATTTTAGTAGGCTCTTGGTCGTTTGTTGATTGTTTGTTTGTTTATTTATTTAACGCCCCTTTATGCTCCTGTGGCTAATCGGACGATGCTACAGTGGTAGTCCTAAATTTTGGCTATCCAGGTTTAATTAGGATTGGGATCTTTACCGAGTACCTGACATTTTCACAGGCTCGGAACCACCTTTTAACGTCCCCTCCGAGGGACGGCATAACTAAGGATTTTTTACTCCCATTAATAAATCCTAGAGCCACTTGCGGATTTGAACCTAGGATCTTGGGCATAGGATGCTGCCCCTAAAAGGATAGTTTTATTCCCTATTTGGCACTTAACATTGCTTTTTATAACTTCGTATATAAGATAATTTTTTTTTCTAAAAACTTAAGCTTTCCAACGGTATATTATACATATATATTGCTTCACTTATGTTAGAAAAAACAAAAATAACACTGAAAAAAATATTTTGGCTTTTTTTTTTCTTTTAGTTAGTTATCACATTCGTCCAACTTTTGTATTTAACTGCTTTTTGAAATGAAAATAAATTTTATTCTGGGTCAGCTAGTCCCCTAAGAATAATATAAATGTACAATAAAATATTGAAATTCTGGCTATATAAATTTTAACATATTATATACAGCATTTTATGGAATTGCAAATTATATTACATATGGTATATACATGTACACACACACACACAGACATGGACACATATATACACATGTTCATTTATATACCTACATATTTATGCACACATACAAATACATACATATACAACAAGGTCATATTACTACCTTAAAGAAATACATATTATAAAACAAGAAATATAGAAAATTAAGATAAAAATAAAGAGGTCAAATAGTTAAGTTTATAAAGGCACGGTAGATTGATTTTCGAGGAGATGGATAAATAGGTGATGTTTGAAGGAAGTTAAGGATTGGCATGTGCGGATCAATTTGGGTAAGGAATTCCAAAATGAAGATGCACGTATGACAAAGGATCTCTTAAAGGAAGCAGTTCTGTGGGATGGAATGAGCAGGTTCGAGGGATGGGATCTTGTGTTGATAGAGTGGACAGAGGAGAAGGAAGTGAACATATTGTAGATATAGATAGGTTTCTTGGTTCTGAAGGATTGGTAAAGATAAGCTCCTAAGAAGTATTGCCGTCGGAATTTTGGATAGAGCCACTTCAACTCCGCATACCTGGTGGAGACATGAGTGCGCCTGGGAATTCCGAAGATGAATCTAATGAAACAGTTCATTATTTTCTTCAGCCTTATCTCAAGCGTCTAGGACAGTCCGCCAAACACCAGGCAGCCATAATCGAAGTGGGAGAAGATAAGGGAGGATACTAGGAGTTGGCGGGTTTTAAGGGGTATTAATTCGCGTAATCGGAGGAACTGTTTAAGGATGGCTATAGATTTCTGGAAATTTGGGAAATGTGATTATTCCAGGATAGGTTTTGATCGAGGAATACGCCTAGGTTTCTTACGGACGTTTGGAAGATGATGGGTCTATGGTTGAGTAAGGGGTGATAGGAGAGGGAGTAGAGGAGATGTCTGGAACCAATAAGGATGGCTTTGGTTTTATCTATATCAAGCTTAAGACCATTCTTGATGTCTTACTCAGACTTTTTATCAACTAACATAAGATGATAAAGGTTTTTCTTCTAAATCTATAAAATTGAAGGTACTAAATTTTAAATAACGGCTATTTAAGCTACATCCTGCATTTCAAACATTTTGAAACCTACATCAAATTAAAACCCATTAAATTGTACATCGATGACAAGTGAAAGTAAAAGTCTTATTATTATTTTTTTAATACCTTTCTTTAAAGGATATAATTAATAGTATTTTATATCTTTTGTACGAGAAGACGCAAAAGAATATCTATATTTGCTTGTTCTAAAATGAAATTTATATCACTTTCCGCAGGGAAATTTAGGTTATATTCTCAAGCACACAATGGAAAGGAAGCGATAAGACGTAGGAAATTGTTAGTGATACAAAAAAAAAAACTTTTTCCCGGTATGAACTGTTTTCAAAAGTTAAGATGAATGTTTCGTGGCAGAGTTAGCAATGCCGGTGCTTGGGGTAGCAGAGCCTTTGTCACCCACCACAGAATATCAGGGCCTTTGGCTCATAACTTACAGCCCTAAAAGTCCCCGTATTTTCTGCATATCTTTCCCTCCGAGTGAAGCTATTCTATATGCAGGGCTTCTGTATTCATTTATTTATACTTTATTTAGTTTTTTAGTTGTTGTTTTAATTATAAAGGCAATAACTGCTAATGGTTATTTTCGCCCTTACATCATTTACCTATTAATTTTGTGTAAAATGTAAAAAAACAAAACAAAAAAACAATGTACACACACACACACAACATACATTATATATATAAGATTTTTTCCTCTTTTTCCCTTATAGTAACCTCAAAGAGTGATAGTTTATTTATAATCTTTACATGCCCCATGCCTTTTAAAGGCATGCACATATTCTACATGATATGAATAATATATATTAGGCTAATATGAATAATATATATTTATCCACAATTATTATTTGTATTATTAGCAATTTTTTCAAACGTTAATCTCACTTATCTAATAATGCCTAATAAGCCTTCTTTTTGGTTATTTAATATCTATTTCAAACTCCACTTCTATCTACAGAAAAGAAAATTAAATTAAATTAAAAAAAAATAATCTATACATAAATATGTGGATTGGGACACCATAAATGTGGTGATGTACAATTCCCTGGGAGTCTAGGATCACATTTTTATGACATCCCTAATGCTTACATACACTTAGTTACACTTAGTTACACTAGGAAGCTCCTTGTTGCCTGATAATAATAATAATTCTATATAGTCTCTTAGTCGTTTATCATATATATATATTATATATATATATATATATATATATATATATATATATATATATAATATATATATATATAACCACATGCTGGTTTTGACTAGGAAGCAGCTACCCACACTAAATCTAAGTTGTTCCACTGCACCAGAAGATGGCATTGTCAGCCGAAACGTAGTGCGAATATTTTTTTTCAATAAAATAGTGGTGAAGTAGACATCAGCCTCCAATTTTATTTATATTATATATATATAATATATATATATATATTATATATATATATATATATAATATTTTATCCATACGAAATCGTATAATTAATTTAGCCGCTCAACAGTTTTGATTTGCATATTTTCACTAATTATTCTTTATCTATTTTTGAATTTAATAAAACCGTCGAACACATGTTTTCAGCCGCGAAGGTCACTGAACTTTTTTTATCCCCTTTTTTAGATTCATTATATTTAATGAATTCAGGCTGCCGAAATCAAAAATATTTTCTATTTCGATCTATATATTTACCCAGAGCTTTTATTATATGTGTATCAAACGTAGAGAAGTTTAAAAATAAGTGATTTATCTATATAATTACTAAAGTACGTAACTTTCCTAAGCTTTTCTATTAAAAAAAAAATTAATAACTAAATACATTTTGAAATATTATTTAATTAATTAGAACAAATCTTATAAATATTTTTATTAGCAAATGAATAAATCATTTCATTAATAGCATACAACGTTTCGAGGCTCATACTGCCTCATCTTCAAAAACAATTTATTAAACTTTCGGTTAATAAATATTAGAAATTGATCTTTAAAGGATTTTCAATAAAATAAACAACATATACTTAAATAATTAGTATAGATGTAAAATTACCTTTCCAATGTAATATTCCTTCCAATATTCCGCCAATAAGACCTCTATCTCTACGCGCGGAGCTGGAGGCCTACTCTCCATATTTTTCTACTTCAAGATAAGCCGTAGCATGGCTTTACTCTTTGCTTTATTGATGAGGTCTCTACCTGCTTTTAAGGAAGCACTGCTCGGGACGTTTCCTCTGAAAATAGGAGTCCTTAGTTTTTATCGGAGGTGAGAAATCAGGAATGGGGTGCTTCTATAAATAGGATATTTCGGTTTTTGTTGTGTGTATATGATATTTAGAATATCTAGTCGTATAAACAATTGAAGATATTTTTTAACAAAAAAATGAAAGCAATCACAAATAATTATAACCATTTGAGCTTGATTTAATTACCGCTTGGCTTGAATTGCATGCATATTTAGCAATGTTTTCATAATAATTATTATTAAATCAATTTTCGATTAGAAAATAAATTTAAAGCCCTGAATGAAAATAAATTCACCAAAAGTAATTGAAATTATATTTTTATTCATCTTCTAAATTACTAATTTGTGAGTTCGGCGTCACTTGAATAATTGAGACGTTGATTTCCAAAAGGTACTGTATTCATATTAGAATATTTTACATAATGCACTAAAATCTCTCATTAATTTATCATTCAACCAATTGAATTGATTCTTTTCCCATTATTTTTTTTTTTTTTTTACCTTCAAATTTTTTTTTCACACCTTCAATGAATGTAAAAATCTCAATTGAAATATAGAATTTCTTTTTACTTTATTAATAAAACTTTATTAAACTTATATAATGAAATGTTTTAGTATGATTTGGAGCAAAACTATATGCGCAATTATTACGTTCAGAAGAAAAATTCAGTTTTAAATCATTTTATATGTAATGAATTTGTATATAATGACTTTTTTATATGTCAAAATATCAATTTAACAAAATAAAATGTCCTTTAATTCGGAAATACACATCTTAATTGTTAACTGAAGTAATAATAATAATATTGAATTTACACCCTAAAAATTAAGCTAACATAGGTGATAAAAATATGATTTTTTTATTGATTTTTTATTACTTCATTAAGGATAAAATATTTTAATACAAATTCATTTATCGCTAAGTAAAAAAAAAAAAAAAAAAAAAAAAAAAAAAAAAAAAAATGGTACATCGCCATTGGTAAGCCATTTAGTAAGCCGCCAACTTTTATCCCCAATTTTGTAATTTACTCTCGGAGGCTGGATGGGCCTAAGAAAAGTCTAGCTATTCCAACGTGGCCCACGGCTAGATTAAATATCATAAATAATTATCCTACCACAGCTGGGTTTAAACCCAAGACCCGTAGAACAGTAGTAAAGTGATCAATCAAATTGACTATGCTGTTACTCTGACCAATAATGAAAACAAATACTTAAAATTCAATTTTTGTAATTTTCGAAAGACTTTCTTTTATTTGTTTTTCTTTTACATACACCTAGTACAATAAGCCAACGTATGGGGGACTGTAAGAAAGCAATGGATAGTGAGGAAGGATGTACATTAATTCAAATAGATATTATTGAAATTAAATTTGCTGATTCTTACAGGCAAGACAAGACACGAACCATCGTTTCCCGTATATGTATGTATTGAAAACTCAAGAGAAGGAAGGAATTAAAAAAGTAAAATAAAATTTATTTCCTGATAAAATGATTTAATTTACTATTTTGCTTTCATGCATATCTCAAATATAGCATTAGATGCTAGGACTGTTCTATACACAGCTGAATAAATTAATTAATTAATAGAACGCAAGCCGGTTTCCTATTTACTGTTATATAAAAAGTATATAAATTTACTATCGCAATTGCCTAATTTCCTTGATATCGTACAACCCTCCCTTCAAGAGGAAATTTCATCTAGATAAATTGAATGATGCCTTACAATAAGGTTTGTACTAAGACCTTTTATCCAGGGTGTAAGAATGTTAGATAATCCCTTCGTTTATCTTGAGCCATTGAGTACCTGTCATTCTAGCTTTATCTCGCTATAGAAGATCAATGAGTCTTCATGAATAAGGGTCTTAGTAGGTCTTTTAAACTAGGAAATCATAGATCTATCCAATAAATAGAATTTATAGATTCGCATGTATAGCTTCATACAATACGTTTATGTAGTAAAAGTGGAAGCTATCATATCCAAATAATGAAGGAACTGTAACATACGAACTTCGTTGCTAAAAAGTTAATGAAAACTAATACTTATTTTAAATTAAAAAAAATTCTTTACTTCTGTAATCCGTATAGGGCAAGGTTTGAGTACAGTAAATATGGTAGTAAGATTTCTACTAGACATTCATATTATCCAGAATTGCTAAAATATTATTCCGTGGGAATAATTATATGCTGTGTAATCTAGACATAGAAAAAACTCCCAAAAATACAACAAAAAAACAAACAAAAAAAACACAACAAAAAAACAAACAACAAAAACATCAAACAAAATCGAACTGTAAAACTAAGACATGAAAATGTAAATTTTAATTTAATACTGCAAAATTAGATCCATCATTAACCCAATTTACTATACAAAAGTACTTATTTTATAATAAGTTTAGATTAAAGATAGTTATGTGTTTCCTGGGTCTAGGTAAGGTAAACATGTAACTGACATTGTCTCAATGAAGACTGGTATATTGATTGCTTTGAGGCTACATTCATATCATATTCACCGAGAAACATAGGATTACCATTTTAACTTAGCAGTGGTGATAGGACTTTTTTTAAATATAAATAGATAGTGTTGCTGCTTTGATTTATTTACCACTATACAGATAAGTTAATTGTCTAAACAGCTATATAAATAATTATAACTCTACTTTAATTATTTGTAAATATTTAACTGTTTTTCCATAATTTTTTTTTTCTCTACAGTTATCCTTTGTTACAGAAACATTTTGTCTATGACCAAAATAAAAAAAAAAATAAAGTATTTCTTCGTGAACTTTGACATTAAAAGCGATTTCCGAAAATAGGGTCTGACTCTTGGCAAACGTTCCCTTTAGTGGAAACGCCCCAAAATGTCCCCGGTAACGGTCGCTTGTCAAATATTTCTTATCCGGCTTTTCTCTATTCGTCTCCATATCCTTTCATCTATTTTTTTCATCTTATTTGTTTCTTTTTCCTTTCTGAATTTATCCGGAATTTCCTTTTCTGATTTTACTAGACATAAAAAGGATTTTTCCTGGAAATCTGTTGTAATATCCGATTTTTTTCACGTTTTAGATTCGTTGATATCATTCAACTGATTTCTTTGAGAAGAAAATTAATTGCTTTTATAAATCCGGAAAACTGAGTTGCCAACATCAATTAAATAGTAGACATTCGATCTTTGGATCCAAGGATTTTACAAAGATTGCGCATGGGTGAACTTCAACCTCATTCAGATAAATTTCCAATTTATATGCAAATTAATATCATTCCTTTTTTTAAAATGGTAATGAGTTAAAGAAAAACTAATTAGTGAGAAAAATAATGATCAAATAGAGAATAAAACGATTACATGAAAAAAAGTCATAAATAATGACAAGCACAATGTTCATCAAAAGCTCTAACGTCATTAAACATCTGTTATCCACCATTTATAGAAGACATTGGGATGATTAGTTCAGTGCAGGTTTGAATGGTTTTAATCATTGTCATTCTAATCGATTAGTTCATTTCGGTTATGGATTCAGTTTCTTTTTCTTTTTTTTTTTTTATTAATTATGTAAACTAAGATGAATGAAATCTTCAAACATGCTTTTTTTTTTTTAATATTTTATATTTTCTAAGGTAAATGTATATTTTTTTAATTTAAATTTACAACTGTTTTATTATGTTTTAAACAAGAATACAAAAATATCTTACATACTAAAAAACAGATATAGTAATTCGTTTATATTTCATAAATATAATTTAATATATAGAATGGAACAACCCACTACTCGTTGTTATATCATCTGAGGCATATTTTTATGTCTGAAATATTATGTTATGCCACAAATATTCAGATTGTGCAAACTTTTGATTTTGAGCTGGGCTCTTTTGGGTTGTTAGGTGTCTGGGGACCTTAAAATGTGTACTTTGAAAATATATAAGTCTTCCAAAAATTGAGCATTATAATTGCGTTATTTTTTTCTTGTAATGAGTTGTTTGATCTCAAAAAAGGCATGATATTTTTTCTTTTTTTCATTGGTCGTGTAGGGTGAAAAACTCCTCGTTCATAATCACCATGTATTGAATTAAACAAATTAATAAATTTATAAATCTCGTGGGCAAACCGCAGGAAGAACCTTGTGGGCTTCATTACGAAAATAATAATAATTAGTATTTATAAAATATACATTTATGTCAACAATGAAAACTGGTCTTACAAAAAAAAAAAAAAAAAAAAAAAACAGAACTGGACTTCTATTGAAGAAAAATGAAAGATCTCCCTTGTGAAACACACACAAAAACACCTGAAGAGAAGGCGTGCTGCTGGGCACTGTTCTTTCTCATTCCTCAAATGTTATTTGTTTAAATTATTTTAGCCAATTTGGTGTTTGTCAGATTAAGTGTGACAGGTGCAAATTAATAAATGAAAGAAACACACGACTTTCAGTTTCTACAGCTGTTAAAATCAATTTAAAAAACTATTAAATATACTTCAATTTGAAAAATATTTTAAGTTGATTTTAATAAAAAAATGTATTAATTTAAGTTGGAAACATATGATTTAGATTAAACGGTAAACTATATTAAATTTTTAGTCAGTAATAAATGTATTCCCTATTTGTCACTTTATATAGCCTTTTAAAACTTTGTGTATCACATTGTATTTTTTTTTTTAATCATTCTCTTTCAAACGGTGTATTACACGTTTAATTACTGTTCTTATTATCAAAAAACCAATAATTACATTTAAAAAATAGTTTTGCTCTTTTATCCTTTCGTTGGTCATCAAATTCGTCCAGCTTGTATATTTAGCCGTTCTTTATCATTGTCATTAAGATGATATGGTTAATCTTATGGAATGTAAAAAATGAAAGGTAGTTTAGAGGAAGAAAATTTAAAATATCGGCATTTAAGCCTTGTCAGACTGTTTCAATTAGAATGAAACCTACATCATATTATAGCCCATTAAATTGTACATCTATATAGCGAGTTCAATTAAAATCGTTATATCCGTTTTTCTGAAAATCGTAAAAAGGTAAAAAATGCATGCTATAAAGTGGCTTTTCTGTTTGGCCTATTATGATGAAATGAATATGAAAATGTCTTTATTATCTCGTTCGTAGAATTGTCTTAAATATATATTTTCAGTTTCGCAGGACTTTATGTTTTAGCGCTTAACTTACCACACACACTCACAGAGACCTTTTTTCGGTACTTGGTCATTTGGACTCAAGGGACCCTAAAAAGTGTGTTTTCTTAAAAAACTGGAATTCGAAAACTTTCACGATCGCAATACTTTCTCTAACTATATATTTCATACATAAGTAATTGAAAGTAAAAAAAAATATTTGAAACATGTGTTGCAGAAGAGAGCCCCCTCTTCGTTGCAAGGCAATCTACAGAGTCTAGAATAATCGATCTTGTAAAATGTTTTGTGATAAAAAACTTGTGTCGAAATTATTAGTAAAAATAGCGTAGGTTATAACCTGTTCTCTGAGTGAAAATACTTTTTTTATTGTTAATACATTTATTCAATAAATATTCTGTGCAGACCTTGTTAGTTTTTACACCGACCTGTCAAACATGTAATTCAAAATTTCGGAGTATATATAATTTTCACTATCCTAATACTTTTCTTTACTGTATTTCTAATATATATAGGTCAAGCTAAAGTGATAAATCAAATTATGTCCTCGAACGGGCCCGAAAGCGGACGGATACAAGAGATAGCAGACCACCTACAGCTGCCGTGAAGGGACTATTTGTTTTTGGCGGGATCGTAGGTGAGGTTCCCTGCCCTTGGTCCATTAGTAGAAAAGCCAATCAATGTCTCCCAGCTCCCTCGTCGCTATAAATCTACTCCTCCCTCCCAACTCTCCGATTTATTTTCAATTTATACCGGCTGTCTCCTCCTGTCCCGGTAAACAACTTCACATCCCTTAATTCGCCCATTCATCTTCCTTGCTTCAGGATCGCCGATTTAGCTTTTATCACGTTCCATTGTAATCGGTAAGCGTATTTTACTCTTGTCCAGTCTAGAAATGAAATGTTACATCTCTAAATGGAGTAATTTTCGATTATGAATTAGATTAGACTTCAACCTTCCTCTTATATCTTTATATGTATCCTTCGAAATAGTAAAATTAATCATTTTTGTACATCTTTGGGGCTCTACTAAACCATCAAATTCTTCCCTTATCCAATCCCTACAATCCTAAATTCTTCGCAAAATTCTCAATGCTCCTTACTTTGTAACTAATAAACTGATTCATAAAGACCTTAATGTTCCGTATGTTGCTGTTTTGGCCCGAACCAGATATTCCTTTCAAGACAAACTCCATTCCCACTCTAATCCTGTAGTTTCTTAAAAGAAGATGGCCTCGACACGTTCTAGTTTAGAATATTTTTAGTGTGCTGCCGCTAGGTAGCTTTTCTACAGGTCTTTTTTCTTTTAGCCTATTTACTAGATGTGTTGTACAATACAGTTGTAAATATCAATAAATAATTAATTAATAAAAGTCATTTTCGTACGC
Organism: Piezodorus guildinii; assembly: GCA_023052935.1. NCBI lineage: Eukaryota > Metazoa > Arthropoda > Insecta > Hemiptera > Pentatomidae > Piezodorus > Piezodorus guildinii. The sequence goes on from CM041296.1 coordinate 94,249,751, forward strand.
AACCCACTCTCCCTCCTAATATAGACAGTTGGACTTACACTATTTCGGACCGATTCTTACATCGAGAAGAGAGCTATATTAAAAAAAAAAAATTATTTTATTTTTTTAAAAGAAATTTACTACTTTATTATTTAGTAAAATACATTAAGCAAATGTGTTAATTAATCATATAGACTTGGTACTGACATGTGAAGAAACTACCCATTCAGTGTTTATTTAATGTAGTAGGTCGCCTCGGGGGATCATCAGGAATATATGGTAATGAGAGGTTGCGAACGAGTGGCTTGGAGTGGGCGGTAATTTGGAATTAAAGGAGGTTTATCTAGTTCGGGGTATATCTGCAACTAATGGGATATTTAGGTCTTTATGGATTATTTTCTTGGTGACAAAGTAAGGGGCATTTAGGATCTTTCAGAGGATTTTGAATTGCAAGGATTGAATGCGAGAGGTATTGGATGGTTTGTTGGATCCCCATGACTCAATCCCATTTGTCCAAATAGGCCTAATGATGGTAATATAAATTAATTATTTGGGGTATGTGGAAAGTTTTGAACGTTTGTCAGGAAAATGTTGTAGTAAACGATATCTACAAGCTGTTTCTTGTCGTTTTAGTCTAGTGTGAGGATTCCATGTATTTTTTTAATAACTTTAGCGTGGTAAATCCTAGTTACCACTGAAATATTTCGGTTCGTATCGTTTTAAAAGGAGAATTGAGTCAAAAATGGTTATCTTCCTTTTTAAATATTTTCCTATTTACAACATATGTCTATCTTAAGAAACTTTCAACGACAATTGTGACTTGTACATTGAATTAAAAAAATTATATATTCAAAACAACCCTACGTGCGCAAGAATAATCTGTCGCGCGGGTTCACCTGTAGTTTAGTAGCTAGCATAACAACCTTTTATGCCCAAGATCGTAGGTCCAAACCTGTGGCTCTATGATTTTTTAATAGTAGTAAAAAATCATTATTTATGCCTTCCTTCAGAATGGTGGTCCCGAGCCTGTGCTATCTCAGGAACTTGTTAAAGATTCCTATCCTAATAAAACCTGATAGTCAAAATTAAGGACTCCGATCGTAACATCGTCCGATTAACCATAGTAGCAGATAATGACGTAAAATAAATACACAATCAATAATTCGGTTCCCTTAACACGCGACTTTCACTTGCCTCCGATGTTGAAATCAATTTAAAAATGTTTAAATAAATTCAAAAGTTATAATTGTAAATAGGTGAAAGAATGAAACTCAGGATTAATTGTAACCCGCGTTTTATTAAATGATCTATTAAAATATATTCTACAACAATTTTTTTTTTTTTTTATTTAACATTTTTCAATACCCTCCATTGACTTATACAACTTTGTAAGATGACATTTTTTTTTAAATCTTTAGATTCCCTACAGTGTATTTATATGTATAAATATATATTATTGTTCTTGTATAACAAAAAAACAAAAAACACATTAAATATAAATATATTTTGGCTCTTATCTCCTTTCGATGGTTATCAGATTCGCTCATTTTACATATTTATCACTTATTAATCAATGCTAACAAGATAACATGGCCAGTCTTTGTTTATTCTAGAAAAATATGACGTTAGGCGAAGAAAAATTAAAATATATCTTCATTTAAGCCTTTTCAGTCTATTTAAATCAGTATATAGTGAGTTTAATCAAAATCGTTTATTACAAAAAAAGTTATTTTTGAGAAAAACGTTAAAAGGTGCAAAATGCTTAGTATAAATTTCCTCTTCTGGGTCGCCGTTTTTTTTTTGTGTTTTTTTTCACGCAAAAATGTACTGTAACATCTTAGGTATGCACGCTTATAAATGACTCTTTTAATTTAAATAAGACATTCCAGTGCTACAAATAGGCATTTTGTTTATTAGTCATAATTATTCTAATAATTCAATCATACATATTACTTTATTATAATATAATAGTAAAGTTCTAATTTTCAAAAAATCATTAATTTAGAAAAAAAAAATGTTTAGAATTTATTTTTTGAAAAAATGTTTTCTTTTTGCCTAGTTATCTTCCTTTTAAATTACGAAAAATATTAATAATAATTGTTGAGTGGTCTTATACATTAAGATTATATAATTCATCACTTTAATATGGTGATATTAATGTTTTAAAATCAGTTTATCATAGTAAATAAAATATATTCGGAATTATAATTTTATCTTACCATGTTTCTTTTGATGATCTATTATTAAGTCAAAATTTTATTCATTTTTTTTTCTAAAAATTTAGCTGACATTATTCTTCTTTCTCTCAAATGACTGTGTAGAGATTTAAAAAATTGTTTAGTGAGGCGTGGTTTGATGCAGAAAGGTTTTTATGTGGGTTCCCTTTGTGTGGCGTGCATGCATTGTCACTTCTTTATGCTTACCCGACTAGCCCGGATGTGATATTAATAAAGTCAGATATTATGTATACTTGCATAAACCACGTAAAATTTCAATTAATATTATGTATGTAATTTTATTTAGTACAAGCCTTTAAGACAATAATATTTTATATATATATATATATATATATATATATATATATATAAATTAAAAGTCGCCTATATATTGAATTATATACAATTGAATTTGGCAATAACTTGAATAGAGTCAACCACCATTAGCCCGAGTTTGTAACGCGTCAGGACTTCATCACCCAAAGTTCTGGCGTTGACATTTCGGTATTGGATGTCTCTTATATATTTATTATAACAAAACATGAAGGTGTGGGAGTTCCCTCTGACCTTTAAGCTTATTGTCGCAAGTTATTTGTCATTACCGCTGAAACACTTCTTGTGACCTGAAGTGGCCTTCAAACTAAATAAATTTTGATTAAACTCGCTATACCAATTTATGATTTGACGGTCTTTAATATCAGGTTGGTCTTATGCTCCTGGAAATATTCTGACAGGGTACCTGAAAAGACTGATTTCAAAAATGTCATTTACTTATCTAGGCCTATTTGAAATAATCAGTCGTCAATGGTAATAAGGAATGTGCCAATATCAACTTTGGAATAATTCTATAATCAAATGAAAAAGAGGTATATATTACTTTTTTCAGATGGAAAAGCATTTCGGAAATAAGGTTATTTATATAAACGTAAGAGAGCAGCGTTGTTTAGAGGAAAAAGCACTATCCTACTGTTCTCCGGATTCCGAGTTTGAACCCTGGCTGTTATTATCCTGTTGTTTCAGCCGTGGGGTGACTCTGGAGTATGGAAATGCTCTTGGGCCACATCCAGCTTCCATAAAGTGAGTACCTAAAAATTAGGGAAAAACCTGGTGGCTGAACGTGATCATCTTATTGCACGGCAGAAATATTACGGATATCTTCATGTATCTAACCTTAGACCTTCATACGTTGTAGAGATAATATTTTTTACAGATTGAAAAACATTTTTGGAAATAGTGTTAGTTATTTAAACGTATGGGAGCGGCACTATCCTACTGTTCTCCGGATTCCGAGTTTGAAACCCGACTGTTATTATCCTATTGTTTAAGCAGTGTGATGACCCTAGTGTATGAAATTGCTCTTGGGACTAATCCAGTTTCCATAAAATGGGTACCTCAAAACGGCGCCTGAGCGTGATCATGTTATTGCACGGATGTCTTTATGTACCGAGCCTAAAACCTTCATAAGTTGTGGAGATACTGTTGTTTTTTTCATTAATTAAAAAAAAAATGTATCTATATATAAATGTTGAAATAAAAAAAAATTAAAAATAGAAATAACTATGAACAACACTCACTCAGTTTCATTCGATTTTCATATTCAATATCTTGTACTACTTTTTATCTAATAATTTTAATAATAAATTATTTATTTAGAAATAATACAATCTGCCACAATCTTGGGCAATGAGTATTAATGCTATAAGAAGTCATTCATTCCTGTATATAATGGAACCTTTTTTTTTTTCTTCTTTTATTACAAATCTTTAGCTTTCCAACGATGTATTATTCATTTATATTACTACTCTACAAATTTTGGAAAACATCCTAAAAAAAACTCTATTCTTTATTATTTCGTCATCAAATTCGTTCAACTTGTATATTTTTATCAATTCCTACAAGATGATATGGTTAATTTTTTCAAATGTATCACCCCTTTAAAGCCTTTTATAATCAGTATGAAACCTACATGGCACTAAAGCCCATTAATTTCCACATCGATATAGTGAGTTTAATCAAAACCGTTGGAGCCGTTTAATGGGAACGTAAAAAGTTCAAAAATGCAAGTTATAAAGTAGCGCTGGTTCGCTGATTTTGTTGAAAAAGTTGCAGTTATATCTTGGTCATATATGCTTATAAAATATTATATTTTATTTTTATATAGCTTATTGTTTACGAGCTAGACTTACCAAACCACACACACACATATATATATATATATATATATATATATATATATATATACACACACACATACCATTTTTCAAGATTTTGTCATTTCGACTCAAGGTACAAAAGTGTTTCCGGTGAAAACTTTAATTCGAAAATTACCTCAATCGCAATACTTTCTCTTACTATACATTTTATATGTAGGTGGGTAAAAGTAAAAATTGGTAGCGACAGACAGTTCCTGTTTTTACTTTCACTTACTATATATAGTAAGGAGAAGTATTGCGATCGTGAAAATTTTCGAATTCCAGTTTTCAACGGAAATACACGTTTTAGGGTCCCCTGAGTCCAAATAACCAAGTCCCGCAAAAAGGTCTGTGTGTGTTTGTGTGTGCTAACTCCCGGGCGGAAACGGTAAGTCCTATGAAACTGAAATTTCATATTTAAGACAACTATTCGCCCGAGACGAGACAAAACTTTTTTCATCAAAATGAGCTTACCAGAAGAGGCACTTTATACTATGCATTTTGCACCTTTTTTCGATTTTCTCGAAACGGTTCCGACGATTTTGATTAAACTGGCTATATCGATGTAAAATGTAATGGGCTTTAATATCATGTAGGTTTTATTTGGATAAAAATGGTCTGACAGGGCTTAAATGCCGACATTTTAAATTTTCTTCCCCTAAAGTACCTTTAATTTTGTAGATTCAATAATAATAACTAGATTATCTTGTTAACGCTGATGAAAAACAGGTAAATATATAAATTGAATAAATTCGATACCCAACTAAAGGAGAAAACAGAAAAAATATTTTTTAATGCAATTTTTTCGTTTTTGAACTTAAGAGCAGTTATATACATGTATGATATACCGTTGGAAAGCTAAAGATTTTAGAAAAAAATTTCATCTCATACACAAGCTTTTAAAAGTTAATGGAGAGTGATGAAAAGAAGATAAAACTAACTGATTATTTAAGATAATAATATAATAGATTTTTTAATAAAACACATGTTTCTATATAAATTCAATTTGATTAATTCCTTAATAGTTTCACGTATTTTTATCTCTAACTGTATTTGAAAATTCTTTCATTTATTTTAAAAATGGAGGTAAGTGAAAGTCGTGTGTTGCCTGCACCAGATTTTTTAGAGATGGAATACCATTATAGATTTACATGAGACTAAATATAACCTCGCAAGTTAAAACCTCTCCACGAGACCGTAGAGGCAGAACAATAGGTATCCATACATTTCTCTCAACACTTCCTAAGTGCCTAAATCAAGAAGAAGGCATTATTCTCCTCCTTCTGCCTTTTCCTTTAGTTTCAATGGAAAATATCTGACTTTATAAAACTTTTGTGAAGTCCCTTCCAGTCATTATGAAAAGACTTAATACTTTCGAAAAGTCTCATTAATGGGAAGAAATTCGCCCTAGATTTATAGGATACATTTTCGTTCTGATCATTGTTCTTGATAAAAAAAAAAAAATATCACCCAATCTTACCTCTTGAATGGATGAATTATCTTCTGCGTACTCAAGACAAATTGGGTTGTAAAGTAAGTTCGCCAATAATGTTTAATTATTGTAAAAAGGATTAGTTAAGGTACAGATGCATCAGTTTTAACCGAGATTCTTTATCTTTAAGTGGCATTTTGCTTATACAAAATGGAAGAGAAAATTGATTTTCATCATTTAATGATTTTTTATAACATTAATGGAAAATCCTCTGCACAGACGTTTAACAAAATTTAATATGTTGTGTCTAGCGATGATGTCTTAAAATCAATCACCGTCCGTAATTGGTTTGCTCTGTTTAGAACCGGAAATGCCGACTTGGAAGACACAAAACGCTTGTGTCGTCCTCCAACTGTTTTGGGTGGATGGAATTAAAAAATATTACCTGACAGATGGAAACATTTAATATATCAAAGTGGGTAATGTAGTGTAGGGCAGTGTAATATATATTTTTATTTTTATTTATTACAAAACAAAAACAAATTGACATAAAATTTAATTTGCCATCTGCATTTCCTTTGCAATAAGCAAATTTGTGGACTGCTGAAGCAGCGGCTCATCACAGCAGAGTTCGTTAAGTGATCAGCATATCTCTTGGCCACCGCCTGCGTAGTCGTCGGGGTGGGCTGTAAGGATTCGTAGAGCATTTTAATGTTTCTGTAAGAGGGTTGGTGTTGTATGTTAGTCTTTGGTGGAAGTTATTGTATTGTTCTGTAGCAGTGGCTGAAATAGTCGGAATGTTTAAGTCGTTACGTATAACGTCATTTGTTACGTAGAACGGTGCGTCCACTATTTTACGCAGCACTTTCGACTGAAACGATTGTATTCTTTGGATACTTGATGGTTTATCAGAGCCCCACAGTTCTATCCCGTATGTCCAGATTGGTTTTAGCAAAACATTGTAAAGAGTTAGTTTGTTGGTTAATGATAATTTAGTAGAGCGTCTGTCAAGTAATCTAGATAAAAGACCGTATCGTCTGTTGAGTTCTTTGCGTTTTTGTCGAATGTGGGTACTCCAGGTCAGTCTTTTGTCCAAGTGAGTACCTAAATATCGAATTTCGTCGGAAGGCGGAATAGGAATATTATTAAAGTTAATGGGAGGAGAAGGTTTGTGGTTCAGGGTGAACACTACATGAGCACTCTTGGACTCATTCATCTTTATTTTCCACCTAGAAGCCCAAGCAGAAATTTCATCAAGGTGATTTTGGAGAGATATTGCCGCTTGTAAAGGATCCTTATCTGAACAAAGAACAGCTTTATCATCAGCAAAATTAATTTAATATAGTGTAATATATATAATTGATTAAAAATATTTACAAGAATCTGAAGTTCTTTTTTATTTAATTATCAGTCAAAAATGAACTTATTGTAGAAATACATAAGTGATTGTGTATATAACAGGTGAATATATATAAACAGTTTTTTTTTTTTTTTTTTGTTAAATGTATCCCCATCTTTTTTTGCAACATAGTTTATAAATTAAATTACTGTTCATTGTCTGTTACCCTTATTATGGCTAAAAAGATACAAAATAAATACGATGAGTAAATAGTAACATATATATGTGAAAGAAAAATTAAAGGGAACGTTTAAAAATGGGTATATATAAATTATTAATAATTAACCTATAATATTTTATTTACTATCGAAGATGTCAAAATGTAAAACATAAAATTGAAAGAGATGGATAAAGAAATCTTGTAATTAAATTACAATCACCTTAGTATACTAATCAAAGGGGTTTACAGAGCAAATTATGACTTAAAGTAATGTACGAAAATTTCAATATCCACCTAAAGTAGGAGACTCTAAAATATGAAATATAGTCGATAAGCATGAAAACGTTGGCAGACAATAAATATTAAAAACTATTCTATTGTTTCATTTACTCACCGCCACTCTGATTCCATATTTTTATTCTCAACGGTCAACAAGTTTTTTATTCTTTTGATCACTACACTTTGGTTCCATTTTTGAACAACGGATTAATTTTTCTTTGAAAAACTCCACAGTTTTTTATACCGTTCCCGTTCGGTATTGGCTGTCGATAAATCAGCCTGTTTTTGCATTGTTATAAATATCTTAACGTCTTTCAAGAATTTATTACCTACCTTCGACCTGATTCAAGTTAATTAGGAACTTAGATTCCGGGCTCAAATTTATGCTTCCGTTAAGTGGTAGAATGGTTACGTGAAGGGATTTCGGTGTCTGCACTTTGGTATTAAAAGTTTTCTAGGTCCTTCGTCGAGCATGTGCTTAATTAAGCCGAAGTTTAACCTTCTCAATCACCTATATTAATTTGTTCCCCAAGTTACTAGTTATAATTTATTTTCACTCTTAATGTGCCACGTACCTAGCTAATGAATTTTCCGAAATGGGTAATTGGATTCTTGAAAACTGATTGAGAACTTATTATAAGCTTTATACAGATTGTTAAATAAGTTGCGTTTTCATTTTCTTCGGCGTCAAACCTTAACGGTTCTCACATAAATTCAGATCAATTAAGATCTATTGTTAAGATCTATTAAGTACTGTTGAGTTAAGATGTGTTGGAGGGAAAATTCGCTTAGATAAGTTAAGACACAGTGGTATTTAACCCATAAGGTATTAGAAATAAATAATTTTTATGAAAAACAAAAAATTGAAGCATACAAATAAAATCTTCCTATGGTGTACTTTAAGTTTCTACTGATTCATTTAGATCTCTCTTATTGAATAATGATTTAAGAATTCTCCTTCATCGAAAAATTCTTAATTTATATTTTATGTTATTAAATCGAATGCCTAAATAAAGCAGGTGAATGGATAAACAATTATGATCTAACTGCCGCGTCTCAAACTCAGCAGTTCTGCAACATAACTATTTAAGAATGGTGTCACAATCGGGGATTAAAATAAACCTTTTTAAATACCACAAAATTACCTTTTCTCATCTTCGCAAATCTATTACTTTCGGCTCTGTAATATTATTTAATAACATCAGACTTATTTCTGTAGCACCAACCCGATACCTAGGACTACATCTTCATAATAAACTGCTCGTGATTACTACCACATTTATTTGAAAAACGTTCAAATCTTTTATTATCAAAGCTCATCTATGTCACTATTACCTGAGTTATTTGAACATATGGAACCGAGCTTTGGGGCTCTGCTAAACCATCTGATTCCTCCCGAGTCCATTCTTCACAGGCCGAAATCCTTGGAAAAATTTTGGACGCCCCTTATTTCGCAACAAATAAAATCATTTATAATGACCTTAATAGCCCTTATGTCTCTCCAACGCACTTTTCCGTAATCGATCAATATTCCTACTCACTTAAAATAGTTATTGAAGTGCTATCAATAGTTTGTTCTTTTCATAAACCATTTTCAAGTCACACATTCTTACTACACATTTCCTATACCCATTTATATCTATTTAGTAGTAGCTAAGCAATAACATTTTTTTTTAAGTCTAGTTTTCTATAATTATTTGTAGTGCACTATAGACATTTATGCACTTGTCTAATCCTTCTATTATTCTTTTTTATTTACTTATGTTATATGGAAATCCTTTTTTTTTTCATTAGTCCAACTTGCTTCAGTCTCATATCGCAAGATTTCAATAATATTGACCCAATCAGAAGATTAAATAAGATCCTGACACACTTCTCAAATCATCTTTATCCTTCGTCTAAAATACACACAACTATAATAAGACATGGGAGGGGCGTGGTCTTGTGGGTAGAGGGTAGCCACTGTACCCCTCGGATTCGAATCTCGGCCGAAACAGAATTATTTATTCTCTTATTTCAGCTGTGGAGCGACCCTAGGTTATGGATACCCGCTTGGGGCAAACCCAGCCTCTATAATATTTGTATAATATAATATTTAAAACCTCCTCCGGGCTGCCAGACATGCGGGTGCCTTTTACTGTGCGACATGTTCTGCTATACACTTTGCGATTGCTACTGACTTACCATGACATTACAAGACACCATACAGACTACCGACGGACTTTTTGACTTACACAGACTGGTTTATACCGAAAATTTTAATTGTCCGTAGTCATTGCTAAAAGGTAATAATAACCCTCGTGGTTGGTGCCTATAAACCCCTCTCCCCGCAAAAATTAAAAAAAGACACATCTGCTCTTGTATCGAATACTAACAATGCGATTTCCTTTGTAAAATACTCAAGGCTTCTCGATAAATTCAAACAGAATAATTTATAATTGTTTTAACTGTCTATATGTTGCGAATTTAGACAGAGCTTGTTCTTGTCCTATCATACTCCATTTTTATATCATAAGTTCTGAGTACTGATTTCCTTATTACACTTGTTCAATCCTGTTTTAAATTACTGTAAATAAATAAATAATGATAAAGATTTTTTACAAATATTTTATTATAAGTTAATCACATTCCGTTCTGTCATTTCCAAGTTAAACCAAGTTTAAATGGAAAGCTTTATAAAAATGACCCAGGGCAAACAATAAAAGGCCAAGACCGTTGGAAGATGGCCGCCACTGGCCAGTTCTAGAAGTTGATTTATTATGTAACTCTTTCTCTTTTTATCCAACAGACCAAACCCGGAACCCCCACCCCCCTTTCCATATTTTCTCCACGCTCAGATATAATGCTATATATATTTCCAAGGGTTTTCTCGTAAACAATTTTCTAAATTAAAAAAAAAAAATGAAGAAAATTATGTGCCAAAGGATAAATGTTCTATATTATATAAAAAAAACAAAAAAAAAACAATATTTATTCTCACTTTTCTACTACATGTGCGTTTCGGGTTCAGTACATAAACTGTATTTCATTTATTTTCAATACCGTTGCTTCAAACACTAAATATCTGCATTGCAGATTGTACTCACATGTCTCAGGACATAAATGCATGCTTAGATATAGAATCAAATTTCGAATACCAATTCTGCCTACACTCATTAATTGATGGAGATTATTTTAATAGAGAATTAAGTCTTATTTTTTCCATATATTATTCGTTTTCTTTTTTTTTTTCTTTGGCGCAACGGACACCAATAATAATAATTAATGTAATGATTTATATTATTAATTTATTTGTACTCTCTCAAATAAATATATTTGTGAATAATAAATTATTGGAATTATGAAAATTTCGAGTCCGATTGCCATAACGAACGTTCTTGTTTTGAGTCATAAGAGTTCAAATAGGTTTTACGAAGATAAAAAAAATATTTATTGTAAAATTGAAGTTGTGTATTTCCGGAATGTCACAAAAATTGTTTTTGCTAAAATTTACTTCCTGAAGGTGCCATTATATACCATCGAATTCATTCATTTTAACTATATTTAAAGGTCCTACAACAGTTTTAAATAAATTCATTCTAACAATGCACATTTAAATATATAAATATGTGCCTCTACAACCCATGAAGGCTCTTGTGCTCAGTACATATATAGATTTGTACTGTTTCTAGGCCAACGGCCGTGGAATGAAGTGATTAGGCCAAGATCACGCTCAGCCGCTAGGTTTTTTCCCAATTTGGGTACCCACTTAAAAGAGGCTGGGTCTACCCCAGGAGGGTCCCTATCCCCAAGGGATCGCCCCGGCCTAATTAACAGAACAGCACATTTCAATAGTTTTTTTTATATACTAGACCTTTTCTTCATTGTGATTTTCCCACGTTAATCAAACGACGAATTTTCAGTATTTTAAAAGATCACATAAATAAATAAGTTTATTATATTTTTTGTCATAAAAATGAAGTGTTTTTTTTTTTTTTTATAATTATTTAACTCTGATCAGTTTTTCAGGCCTTGCACATTGATTATTTTATAAGTTTTGACCAAATTAATATATATAGTTTTTTTTTGTTCTCTGCGGTATTTATTAGTTTTCTCCCATGTCTACTTTCCTCATATTCATCTTAACAAAGTAAAATTTCAACATAATCGCCTTTGAACTCCCTGCCTTTGCCTATCCTATAATGTATCTTTTGTAAGTATTGTAGAAGGCTTTGAAAATTGATTAATCTATTGGGTAGTGAAACAAAACATCTCTGATAATACTTAGTGACCCCATTGCTAAGGCCTCCACAAAGATCACACAGCTCTTTCTTTGTCTCCTTCAGGCCCTTTACTGTTTTCTTTCTTTTTTCTATGTGTTTTCGCTCTCTTTGCGAAAGGGCTTTGCCCTAGGTTTATTCTTGTCAAACCTTTTAGGAGGTTATTTTATCATATTCTATGAAACATTTTTTCCTGCACAAACACAACCAAAAACTATTCATTTTTTTTATTTTCACCATCGTTTCTAACAAATATTATAAATTATCTTTATATTATAAACACAATGAAAAACATCAATAGAGATATTTTTTCTTTGAACTTGGTTTATATATTTAAAAACACCTCATTAATCACATTTTTATCATTTTATAGCCTAGCATTTTATGATTGTTTCTAGAAAATTTTGCATTTGTTTTTGTAGCATTTGTCCAATTCCTTTATTAGTTACTTAATTGATTTTATTTTTATTTACTCTATGTGAAAATTTATTTTATTTTTTTTTTCATTTGCTCAAATAACATCGTAGGGTTTAAATAATTTTGTCACAGTTAAAAGATAAAAATAGATTCCAACTAATACGTACGAATATAATAAGACATAAAGCAGCGTGGTAGAGTAGTAGTATAGTGATTGAATTATTTATTACAATTAGAATTAATCCGGCCTTGGAGCAACCCAGGAGCATGGATATTCTCCTGGGGAAAACCCAGCCTCTTTTATGTGGGTACCAGAAAATTTGGGGAAAAACAACCTTAGCATGAAATAGTACTTACGTATATAAGTACTGAACCTAAGATTCTTCATGTATTGTAGAGGTACATGTGTTTATTTATTTATTTTTATAATAAGACATATTTAGACTTTAGCTTAAAAAAAACATCAGTCTGTTGTATCTAATACTAATGGATAATGGAGTCTACTTTTAGCTTTCAATTTTGACAAAATTATTTAAATCCTACGAAGTTATTTGAGTAAATGAAAAATGAAATATATTGCGTTTTAATCAATAATTTTTTTATTGTTGATTTATTTATTTATATTTACAAATATATTATATACATTATAAATATATTTATTTATTGAGATATATTACAATTAATCAATAAATTAAAAAAAAATGTTTCTTGTTGCGACATATTTGTTTTCCCATACTAGTAGATTTTATTATGGTCAAATTATGCTATGAGAATTTATCTTTATATAGTAATATAATAATCATACTGTTTACCCTATGCAAGAAATGAGTCGTTGATTTCCAAAAAGTACTAAAAAACATTTTTTTCCAAATTGATTTTTTAACATATTTGTATTTTCATGCAGTAGTTTTATCTAAATATATTATTTGATTTTATTAATTGGGTACTCAAGTCCCCGCGCGATTTAGAAATACAATTATTATCTAAAGGTACTAAAGCATTTCATTTCATAACTTTAATATGGTGTTATTAATATAGTAAAATAACGATTTTGGATTTTAATGCGAAAAAAGTAAAATTAGTTAGTTTAATGATATAGTGATGAGTGATATTCCTTTTAGCGCCTGCTGTAAAATTTCCTAGCATGGATATAGCACCTTTTGGAAATCAACGTCTCAATTGATCAAAATTTAATATACTTTTAAATCACCTTATATTAGTATGAATAAGTAAGAATTTCGACGCCGAGTGTAACTGACATTGTTGATTTGTAACAGATTTAAAACTCCTGTCCCCTCAGAAAATTGATCACTAAACCGAAGAACCGGTGGAAACTATTTTTCCTTGATTGTTTTTCCTCTTCTTTTTGCCTTCTTTTCTTGCTTGGTTTGGTTTCCAACCCGATCTGTCACTGTTCTTTTATCCGTCTCTCGAGAAATTCGTTTTTTTGAAATCTCTTCAGATTAATTTCCCGAGAAAAGTAGATGATTGTTAAATTGTTTTCATAATGAGAAATTCGATGAGATATCCTATGGTATTTAAATTCCTTTTAATAGCTTTTTTTTCTTTATCATTTAAATTTATTTTCTGAGTATATTCTACAGCTGTATACTGTTAAACTAATTAATTAAACAAAAAATTAAAAATCTTAAATATATTATTTAAAAAAATTAAATCTTAGGCTCTCGATGTCTATGTATTCCTTAGGTACTCAGTGGATATTTCAGATATCTTTTTTAAATATTCATTTTTAGTTAGTTCTAATTTTTTGATCAACAAAACCATACACAAAAAAAAAAAAAAATTCTGCTACTCCATTTATTCGACTAATAAAAAAAGTTAAAGTGCTATCATATCACTCAAACATCTCAGTCTTAAGTATATGGATTAAATAATTTACTACATTATTTTATTTTATATTCAATTAATTGTAAAAATGTGAATACTACAGCATTGGCACAGCACAGCTTACTACTAAATCACATATTTGACTTGCGGTGACCAAACATTTTTGAAATAGAAAAAAAATCATAAAAATAGATTTTAGAAAAAACAGTAAATTTCAAAACAGATTCCAGACATCTAAGTTGACATTACCTGAATGTAATTCAAAAATTAAAAATATCAAAGATATTAGAAGTGGTTCATATTATTTAATAACAATATAATAGAATCATGCATGTTTTAAATTTGTCTAAGCTTAATCCGGTTGAGGACAAAAATCTAAGACATTGCCTGACTTGAGTCAATATTTAATGTGCTGCCTTTTTTATTGTTCCTTTAAAAATAAAAATTGACGAATTATTTGATAAAACATATGTAATCAGGAATTTTACAAACCATGTAAATTTTTATAAAAATATTTATTGTTTTAATTATGAACTATGTAACATCGCTATTAGACACCTTTTAAATATTTTTTAAATTATTTTAATTTTTGTTTAAATATTTCTACCTTGATTTTAAAAATTCACATCACAATAATGCTTTTTTTTAGAATTTAGAGATGTTATTGTTTTAACTTTTAGGATCCCAAAGATGGATGAGAAATGTCGTTTATTTGATGATACTATTACATATAAAAGTGTTTTGGAAAGAAATATAGGAAAAATCAGCCCTAATTTTTCTACTTTATATATTGTTGGATTTCTTCGTGTTATTAATAATATAATAACAAAATAAATAAAAAATCGTTAATTTTTATTATATACGTAATTTATTTGAGTGAATACATTTATTTTTACTTTCTTTTTAAATAAAGAAATGATCCATATTTTGTACTCAACAATCCTTTTCTTTTTTCTTTTCTCTCATACATTTCAACCTTTCGCCATTTTGAAGTATCCTTCTAAAATCTGTCCTTTCTATTGCTTATATAAAAATATATATTAAAGGAACTGATTGTAGTAGGATCCTTGAAAATGGCCAAAGGATGAAACGTAGCAGAGAAAAAAATAAAATAAAAGGATTGTTAAGTACAAAATATGGATCATTTCTTTATTTAAAAAGAACCTAAAAATAATCATTCTAAGTTTGACAAATCAAGTTTATTTTAAGATTAATAAAAATTTATTTGGTCTGATCTTTCTCCTCAGATAATGCCTTCATTCAATAACTTTTTACTTAGTTAGTTTTCACTTTTGTTTTATCGATCTTTTTGTGCGTGGGATGTTTGAATTATACTGTAAAAAAAAAAATTATATATTGATCTATATATTTTGTTTATTCTCATTTTCTTTCTTTTTTCATATAAATCGGTTATTCCAGTGAGGTAGTGCCTGAAAACCTTCCCCCTAGAAGATAGAAGGGTTCGGTAATTATGCGGAGGGAGGTGGTAGGGCTGGCGAGTGGCCAATGGATCCTAATCCTTCCCAGATAAAGCTCAGATCCTTCGTTTCTTTCCCAACGCTTTGCTCCTTTTTGTCCCACGGGATTTGGAAAGTTCCGCATTCACGGGAGTGCTAAGTCTTACGTCAGGTGAATATTTCAATGGCACCTAGTGCTCTTTCCAAGCTTCTTTGGAAAAAGAGTTGAAAATTAAAAAAAAAAAACATTGAAAAGTGCACACGTCTTTCACTTACCTCTGTTGTTGAAAACAATTCAAATAGTTTTAAGAATTTTTAAATACGCTTATAGAGATAAAAAATTAACTACATAGAATTTCAATAGAAACATGTTTTTTTTTTTTTTTTTAATTCATTATCTATGACAATCAATTAGTAGTTTTATCGGCTTTTCACCACTCTCCATTAATGCTTATTTATTTTTTTGTACGATATTTTTTTTTAAATCTTTAGCTTTCCAACGGTAAATTATACGCCTATATTACTGTTTTTATGTTCAAAAACACCTAAATTGCAGAAAAAAATTCTTTTTCACTTTTATCCTTTAGTTTGATATCGTATTCGTTCAAATCGTACATTTATCCGTTTTTTATCAGTACCTAATATATGATATAGTTAAGATTATACATTGTACAAAATTAATGGTACTTAAGAGGAAGTAAATTTAAAATATCAGTCAGAATATTTCAATCAGAATGAAACTTACGTGGCTTTAAAACAGATTAAATTTTACATCGGCATAGCGAGTTTAATTAAAATTGCTATAGCCGGTTTTGAGAAGATCGTAAAAAGGTGCTAAATGCATGGTGTAAAGTGGCTCTTCTAGTTACTTTACTTTGATCAGAACGTTTCTGTAACATCTCGGGCGTACAGTTGTCTTCAATATAAAATTCCAGTATTGTGCGACATTTCGTTTTTGTTCTAGGCTTCAACACACACTGACCTTTTTGCGGGACTTGGTCATTTGGACTCAGGAGACCGTAAAACGTGTATTTCCGTTGAAAACTATTTGAAATTCAAAAATTTTCATGATCGCAATACTTTCCCGTACTATATATTTCATATATACGTAAGTGAAAGTAAAAATGCATTTATTCCTTATGTAGTCCTTAGATACAACGAAAAATATTCTCTACTACATTTCTGACTTGAGAAATGTCAAGTTTTTTATCCAAACAACACCAACAGAGCTAGAGCTTATAACATTGAGGTTAAACGTTACGCAATGAAAGTTACAGACCCTCTAGCCAAAAGACATAGTGTTATTTCCAAACCGTAGCTACGCGTAGCCAAGATGTTGGTTCTGTAAAAGGCAAATGAAACTTCTCTGTTTCAAAATTACCCACTTAAGCTTCTCAGAAACCTGAGCCCAATACTTTTTATAATATTTGTCTCAGGCATAATAAGCTATTTTGTAAACAACGGTGCTATTTTGTAAACAAGTTTACCCATTGATAGTGCATGTGAGGTTATAATGATACTACTGACAGATGATATTGTGGTGTTAAGCAATTCCTGGCATAGCACCCACAAAAAGCTGCAGATTCTGGAAAAGTATTGCGCCCGAAACTCCCTATTCCTAAATACCTAAAAATCCTGGTATGCCAAAAACACCACTATTTAATAAAACTAAAAAGATTTGTATTGGCAAAACGAACCTCTGGTATTTTCTAAAAAACTATAACTGTCTGGAAGATCCATTTTCAACATCGGCATAATTTTCCAAGGCTGCAGATCACTTAAATCAAAAGTCAAATGTCACAGGATTAAAGGTACAAGATATCTTAATAAGAGGTTAGAGCGATTCGTGGGAAACCAAAATGACCCTTTTTTATTCAATGGTCTCCTCAACTCTTCTGTAGGCAGCAGAATTCTTATTTATTATATAAAAATATTTTTGTATTTTTCTTCTTATACTGTACTTATTTATTTATTTTCTTCTACTTATAATACTACTCCCTACAAACACTAAGTGAGCCAAACTTCATGGCTACGATGTATATTAAGCCAATAAAATGTTTCTATTCTTCACTTCTCAGAAACCTTATGTCAAAACTAACTTCAATCTTTAAATAAATATATTATATTTTTAACGAAAAAATGTTTCCTTATTTGTTCTAAGCAACCAATTACAACAATAAGTGTTCTTATATAATTATCTTCCTTTTTCTTTTCATTTTCAGTTATATTTTCTTCTTTGGCCATATTTTCTTTCGGTTGTGGAGCAATTTCACGATACGTGAGGGTTTCTTAAGCAGCTTAACTAATATTGGTCTGACGGTTTTTGCTCCAGTCCCAATGAGATAGCCAGGAGAAGCACTCTGAATTCAAAATATGGTTTTTGAGTACCTGTCTAAGAAACGAAATTACAAATTTTATTTGGCTTATCTTTACTTGTGAATAAATATTATAATGTATATAGAGAAGAAATTCGTTCACAAGACACGGCTTTCGTTTGTCTCGGTTTTTATAATTAATTTAATTAACATTTAAACAAAGATAGAGTTAAAAAAAGTTTAAAGAACTATATTCAGTTTCGTTGGACGCTATCTGTTATAGTTAAATAATATAACAGTACGAAATGGTTACGTAAAACAATCACCTAAGTTTATGCCGTTTTAGTCGCGTTACACTATCTATCAAAACTTTGTATACGAGATGACATTGTTTTCTAAAATTTTTAACTTTCCAACGGTATATTATACATTAAAATATTTTACTGTTCTCGTTTTCGGATAAAGCATTATATTACTTCCAAAATATTTTTTCTTATTTTCTCATTTATTTGGTTATCGAATTCGCCTAACCTGTATATTTAGCCGTTTTTTACTAATGCTATAAAATGATATTTTTTCAAATCAATGTACTTAAGAAAAAGAAAATTGAAAATATTGGCATTTTAGCTCTGTCAGACTATTTAAAATAGAATGAAGCCTACGTGATATAAGTGTCTTTTAATGTTTACGTCGATATAGCGAGCTTAATCAAAAACGTTATAGTAGTTTTTGAGAAAATCGTAAAAAGGCGCAAATTGCACATTATAAAAGTTTTTTTTCCAGATTTCAGCGATGATTTGCCTCCGTATGCATTTATACCATTCCTAGAATGCAATGCTTTTAAATTAAAAAAAAAAATCACATAATGAAGTGAAAACGTTGGTCCGTGTAATGTGCGTGATTTATCATCTCTGTGTTTACTCCAACGGCTATTCGTTTTAATTTCTCTATCCTTCCTTTTCTTTAATGTTTTTGAAAATTCAAAACGTTATAAATTTTTAATGTAACGTTCTTTATAAGTTTAATAAGAAGAATATTTATAAATGTCAAAGCAAAATATCACCTGAATTTTTTGAGGTTTAAATATTTCTAGAGCACTTAAAAGAATTTTTATTATCTTAAAATTCTTGTCATTATTATGTAGATCCAATAAAGTTTGTCATTATGATAATAATAATAATTACGTAAAAAATGCAACGATAGTTTTTTAGTTTATAATGATTTATTAATCAATATCCTTCTTTTGTTCTGAAAATTGTGGATTAAATACGTAGCAGTGAGATTTAAAATACTAGGAATATATATATATATATATATATATATATATATATATAAAAATTCTTCATCGTCTTAGTGTAATAATAATGAGATTAAAAAAAATTAATATTATTAACTCTAATTTCCTAAATATTGCTATAATTTATTAGTTTTGAGAAGAATTAAATTCAAATTTAAAAAATGTAAATTCTCATAATAATAGAGGATTTTTTTTATGAATTACAATATATCCTGACAAATACTCGATATTTTTTTTTATTCAAACAACTTTTTTCGGTTGTTATAATTATTTATTAATTAGGACAGTTAAAATTACTAAATTCATAAAATTACTAAATTGATAAAAGGTATAAAATGTTTAAAAACAAGCAAAAATCTACAAAGCACACGTATAAAACTATCCTCGATCAATTCGGCTCATTATTAAAGACAAATGAATTTCGAGGACAATTTTCTTGAAGGTTTATTACAAATAATTGTAAAATTCATATCAGTGTTATATTTTATTTCTGGAGATTTGGTATATATTCAAATTTTAATCTTTTTCTGATTAATAAAATGATTCTTCCATAAAATTTGTTTTACAACAATTTTGTGTTGAGTCACGTTTCGAGCATTTGTATCCATATTTAAGATTTATTAATATATATTGAAATGCATTAAATAACAATTATTATTACATTAAACTAACTCTATTAAAAAATTGTATGTAAAACATTCAGCATTGTTACATTAAGTTCTTTTAACGGTCAATAAATAAAAATCTTTGTCAAATAAATTTTATGGATGAATTGAGAATCATTTTATTAATCATATATATGTATGTTTATTCCGGAGAAAAATAATATGATTTTAAAATTTCATTTTTTTATCTTTTATTATTATTTATAGGAAGAACTCTGTAATAATATCACTCTTGATAAAAGCTGTAGACTTAAAAAAAAATCCGTCCCGCTATTCCGGGCCAAGAATTTCTCATTAATTCTGGTTAGTAGCCTGAACGCGAAAGCATTGCACGGAATGGGGTGGTTTCGGGGTGGATTTCAGAACCCAGATTTTTCAACGTTTCAACTATTGACTAAGAAATTGTTCCCACAGGATAGGAAATTAAATTTAAATGCCGTCTGGAAAATCTCGCTAGTTACGTTTGTGGAACATTCCTCTTTCGTTTGACATGTTCACATGTTTAATTCATGAGTTGGAAAATATGCCATCTTCAAGCTAAAATAACCTTTTATACTACGGATATAAGATATGATATATATAATTGCAATGTTTTTTGTATTAATATTAGCATACAAAGTGTTAATATATATTGTATAAGTTAATTTTAAGTTTTTCGTAATAACTTTAATGCAATAATAAAATTGATTTCTGTTTTAAAAAAATTACACTAGCGAACCAAAAATATCAATAGCAGTAGTTACGTTAAAATGTTTATAATGGTAGCATGCTAGCACTGATCTTTTAAACTTGTCACTCATTATTTTTTACGAATATAACAATATATCCTTAGGATATTTATAGAAATTAATTATAAATATGTCTTAATCAAAGGTGCACAGAAAAAACTACTTTTGAAGCATTGTCCGTTTAACCGCAGTAGCATAAAGTGACTTTAAATGTATAAATTCCGTACTACTTATTTTCCTGCCTCCTGGAAATTATCCATAGTAAAAATGATTCCTAAACCCAAAAAGCCACCTGAAAATCCATCTTCCTACCGTCCCATATCTCTTTTATGTATTATGGGTAAAATTATGGAAAAACTCCTTCTGAAACGTATATACCCAATCCTTGATTCCCATCATATTATTCCAGATCACCAATTCGGATTCCGTACATCTCACTCCACTATCCAGCAATGCCATCGTGTGGTGGACGTTGTCTCCTCTGCGTTGGAGCGCGGATTGTACTGCACGGGAGCCTTTCTCGACGTAGAACAGGCCTTTGACCGAGTCTGGCACCCGGGATTGCTTTACAAGCTCCGTCTATTCCTCCCTCCTACCTATTTTCTAATTATCCAATCCTACCTCGCTGATAGATCTTTTAAAATAAATCACAATAGTTCCTATTCCTCCCTGTTTTCTCAATCTGCTGGTGTTCCTTAAGGCAGCATCCTAGGACCCGTTCTTTATACAGTCTATATAGCTGATATTCCAACCCATCCAAACACTTTCCTTTCGACCTATGCTGATGACACGTGTGTGCTATCAGTAGATAATGATCCTGTTACAGCCTCCCACACTCTTCAATCCCACATCCGAGACCTTGAAGTATGGTGCCAGAATTGGAGGATTAAAATTAATTCTAACAAATCCCCACCAGATAACATTTACCCTTCGTCGTAAACCCCTGCCCTACAGTTTCCTTTAATGATATTCCGCTTGTCCCGGTTGAACAGATCCGCTATTTAGGACTCCTGCTTGACAAACGCCTTACATGGAATCCGCATACAAGACTGAAAAGACAAGAAACTGCTCGACGTTTTCGGCTACTCCAACACTTACTAGACGGACGCTCTAACCTTTCACTTAACTACAAAAGACTTATTTATATGACCATCATAAGACCGATATGGACTTACGGAATAGAGCTATGGGGCTCTACTAAACCATCGAATTCTTCTCGTATCCAATCCTTACAATCCAAAATCCTTCGTAAAATCCTTAACGCTCCTTACTTTGTCACGAATAAGCTCATCCATAAAGACCTTAATGTCCCATATGTTTCTGAATTAGCACGAACCAGGTATCAATCATTCCATGAAAAACTCCATTTCCACTCTAATCCACTAGTTTCTATTCTGTCATCCTCTTCCATTCCTGACAATCCCCCGAGGCGTCTGAAAAGAAGATGGTCTCGAGACCTTCTGGTTTAAAATACTTTTAGAGTGCTGCCAATGGGTAGCGTCTCTACATGTAACTCATGTCAGTTTACTATGTCCATCACATTTACTTGTTGTATATAATAATACAGTTGTAAATATCAATAAATATGTTTAAAAAAAAAAAAATGTATAAATAAAAGTTTACTTACCTATATAGGAAAGGTTTAGTAAGCGACAGCATTGGGTATACGAAAATGTTCGTACTCACCTTTTCTTCTGAGATACGTTCTTCATTAAAATTGAATTCTCAGGAAGACCTATACTATAAATTTTAAACCTTACAGAAATTTCTCCATATGCGACGTTCATTCAAACAGTCTAACACGGTTCTAATTCAGAATTTTCGAAATTACTTTCTCTGAAGTACCTGTTAAAGTTACTGACCATTTTTCATTATTATTAGGAGTAATAAAATGTAAAAAAAAAAGAATATGAAAGAATTTAATAAAAACAAAAGGAGTGAAAAGCAGAAACATCTTTTTCCTGGTTGAAAATTGCTTTTCAAATAAAAGTAGTGATATAGACGTATCTTTAGAAACGATGGAAGTGAGATGACAAAAAAAAACTTAGCATATTATTAATTTGTGTTTCTAGATGATTCTATGATTAAAGATGTTTCCATAGAACCTATAGGTTATATCAAAGAAAACTTGTAAACATTTAAAGTACTATATATTTTTTTGCCTCATAATATAGTGTGGGGAGCGGCGTGGTCTAGTGGGTAGAGCACTAGTCTGCTGTGCTCCGGGTCCTGGGTTCGAATCCCGGCTGTGCCAGAATATTATTTATTCTGTTAATTCAGTCGGGGGGCAATCCTAGGGTATGGAGACCCTCCTGGGGCAGACCCAGCCTCTATAAAGTGGGTACCCAAATTAATTGGGGAAAAACCTGGCGGCTGAGCGTGATTAAGGCCTAATCACCTCATTGCACTGCCGTTGGCCTAGAAACAGTACGAATCTCTATATGTACTGAGCCCAAGACCCTTCATGGGTTGTAGTGGTACAGGTTTTTTTTTTTTTATAATACAGTGTATCCGTGGAGTTTTACCTTCCACGTTCCAGTTAAAGTTAGGGGTGGTTAAGTTATATATTTATATTCATATCTGTATGTGTGTGTGTGTATACAATAATATTGAATGAATAACAATTCAATTCTATTACATAATTTCAAAACAACAAAATATAAGAATTACATGGCTATTAGAAGAGGTTGCCTGTAGCAGGGTGGTTAGCATAACAGCCTCCTATGCCAAAGATCCCGGGTTCAAATCTGCAGGTAACCCTAGGATTTTTTAATGGGAAAAAAATCCTTAGTTATGCCGTCCTTCGGAGAGGACGTCAAAAGCTGGTCCCGAGCCTGTGCGATGTCAGGTACTCGTTATAGATCCCTATCCTAATAAAACCTGGATAGGTAAAATTTAGGACTCCCACTGTAGCATCGTCCGATTAGCCATAGCAGCATAAGGGGACGTTAAATAAATAAACAACAACAGCCAGAAGTAGACGTAGTGGAAGGAGAAGGAAAAAAAAACAACTTTATTCTAGGGCTAACATAGAAATAGAACCTTCTTTTATCCGAGGGCATTTTTAGATGCAATATATGAACAAGAGGCACTGTTTGTGCTTTTAGCTTTATACCATTTTCCCTTTTAAATTTGCGTATAGGAAGGATGTATACTGGCTACCATAGATGTTAGGGGTGGGTTCAGACTGCAGAATCTCTTGGCGAAAATGTCGACCAAGGGATAGTGCCTTGTCACCTTCCGGGTCTATTGTGGTAGTAATTTATCTCTGAAGAGGGGGTTCCCACTGTTCTTCAGCTCATCAAAGAACTTGATGTACCTCCGGCCTATGAACTCAGGCACTGAGGGTAGCTGTAGGTCCTCATAGGTTGTGTTGTTTCTTGCTTAGAACGTTAGAACGAGGTTCCTTCGACTATCCGCCGGAGAACAGCGTTCAGAAAACCCTGCAGTCTCTTTAAATTTGTAGAGGTGGCGAAGCAGCGATAAGGTCAGCAGATGGTAGAGCCTATACGAGTTCAAACAGGCCAGTATAATCATAAAATAGAAAGCAATATAACTAAAACTTAACAGTAGAATCCTTTTTGCCAGGAAGTGTCATTTTGGGAAGCGTGTAATGTCAAATGTCAACTTGGGAAGTGTCATTTGTACTGAAAAAGAAGGTATTTGAATATGTAAAAAGAGAGGGTACACGGCGAATGTTTAAAGGAAGAGAATTCCAAAAGCTGGAATTAGTCAGCCTAGTTAACTTTTTTTACTCTTTTTTATCTTTTGATTTGATTGAAATATTTAATAGTTATTATGTGTTTAATGAATGTATGATGCGCGCTTCTTTTTTTGTTATTAAAAGGCACGATTCATTGAAAAAATTGTTTATACGAGCCTAGTTTGGTGAAATACATCTTTAAAACGTTTAAAAACCGGAGTCGACCGTAGGATAAAACAAATCCCTTTCAAGAAGCAAAGACTTTTAAAAAGAAGGCTGAAGACAATCCTGAGCCCAATTAGTATCTAATCCCAAAGTGGTCCAAGCTAAAGACGTTTATAGCCTTTGATGTAGGCTTGAGGTGATATAAATAATAGGCAGTTGTCGGGCCAGCTAATGAGTTCATTAAGTCCCTGGATAAGCTGCCTTATGTTCCTCTCGAATTACAAGGCCTTTTAAGGGCCTACTGCCCGGTCCTAAAGTCCGTAGGGCAGACCCATCATCCTCGGGGTCCCAGGGTTTCAGATGGGTAAAAAAAGCTTTTTTTTTTTCAAAGAGTGTAGTCCGAAAAACAGTTCTTTAGAAACAGGATTGGGAATTCATTAAAAATAATTAGATAAGTATTGCATTTCGGAATCAATCGAGCCCTTTGGAAAAAAAGTGGTGTTAATTTATCTAATTATATATATTTATTTTCCCTATCCTCCCCCACTGTAACTGTATGGTCGTCTCTGTATATATTAATGTAAAATTTTAATAATGTCCTATTCGTCATATCAGGGAGTTACCTGGTAGAGTTCATGAGGAGTTAAAAATGGACAAAATTTCCGAATTCATACCTACGAGGAATAACATGTTAGAAACGGTCAAAATTTATAGACAATGGTATGTTGAAACCTTCCGGATTATCTGAAAGACTGCAAATTTTTTTAAAAATTAAGTATAAGATTCAAACTTAAGTCTTTTAGAAACTAAAAGCTGATCCTCATCACTCGATTATAAATTATGAATTAGATAAACTTCAGGTATTATTATACTGACAAACATTCTTAAAATGCTTACTTGGATAAAAAAAGAAAAAGTTTCAAATAACTAAGCTATTCGTAATGTGTTTTCAACATCATGAATTTTCATTCAAAGTTTTATCAATTGCTGAAACCCACACCAAAAAAAAAAACAAAAAAAACAACTCCAAATAGTAAGCTTATCCCTTTTTTATTTCCCCAAAGGTAAGGTGACAGAAACTTTTCGAAGGATAAATTTTATATTTGAACCCCCCTCCATAAAAAAAATCCAAATAGTAAGCTCATTCCTTTGTAAGCAAAAACCAATAGGAAAGCCTTAAAACCTGATTACGAATTAGATATGAGATAAATGATAGAAACTATGATACTCACGGAGTTTCTTAAACTACTTATTAGCATCTCTGCTCTAGGAGAACTTACTTATTTATCAGAGAAAAATATCTGCTTCCAATAAAAATGTTATAACCTTATTTTTGATATATATATATATATATACATATACTTATATTGGGTAGCCCGTGGCTGAGTGAATAGCGCGCTAATCTCGCACGTCAAAGGTGTTTAAATCCTAGTCCCGGCGGGACTTTTATAAGCGATATAATTAATGATTTAATTAAAGATATAATTTAATGGCGATTCACTGAAAGCCTCTTTCCCGGATATGTGAGACCCGTAAGTCTACCGGTGGCCACTCACAAAACTACCACTTAAAATTTCATCGAGAAACTTGGTGAGTATATTCTCCCATTTGATTACACCACGTGGTAAGGGCCTACATAACTTGTCACGCCAGAGAGAGAAAAAAAAGTAAGAAAAAAAAAAAAAAAAAAAAAAAAAAAATATATATATATATATATATATATATATATATATATATCATTTCTATTAATTGATTTAAATATTTCACTAAAAATAATTACTGATGCTAAAATCAGCTTTAAGTAAACATAATCATATATACCGTGTAGCTTCGTTCCCTTAAGTGTTACAGATCCCATAGATCGGTTTTAGTGATGTTGATAAAATCATTGATAATAAATGCAGCATATTTACAAAAATGAAAAACCAAATATAGAATATTGTAGAAAAAAAAATAACCCAAGTAAAAAAAAAAAAATGTTATAACAAAACTTTAACATTCCAATTTGATAGAATAAAACAGAAAGCTCTTGGACGGATTTTGCTTCTAGGATTTATTTTAACAATTAAGAAATTCTAGCCAAACAAGAAATCTCTTAAACTAAGAAATAAGTCCTGATTCTTCTGGACTAAATACTTTATAGAAAGATGAAAAAAAAAAAAAAAAAAAAGGAAAAAACCACCGACTGTTAGGAATAGTAACCTCGGATTAGAATGTTTTTATTGAAAAGCGGGGCTTCCTGCCGTAGACAAGCTCCCTGGGCGTGGTTTCTGGAACCGAGCCAGCCGGACTTTTAGTCACCACTGACTTTAAATAAGCAGCCATTTCTCTCGAATAAGCGCTCCCCTCCTTAAAATGTAATCCTTTATAACTTAAGATGTAAAATAGCCAGATAAAAAGAAAAAAAATGTAAGGGTTAACGGAAGCATTAATACATAAACTTATGTTAAAGTGGTAGCCAAATGAGTTTTAGTTTGTTAATACATATAAAATTAAAGGAAAAAAATCAAGATAAATTTCATTACTTTTTATCGAGAGATAAGAATATAATTTAGGACTTTACTGTTGTTTAAAATGACGTTAAATGCATAAAGAAACTAACAAAAAGACTCAAAAACCGTACAGACAAGCTCCTAAACGGAGGTAATGACTTCTTCAATTCAAAGCATATTATTTGGGTAGGTATATTAATTTAAATTAAATTTATAAAAAACGATGTACTAGCAACCATCTATACATTTCACCAACTGTCCAGCTCAAATTAAAGTTAATTAAAGTTATAACAAATGGATGTATAAGAATCAGTTCCAGAATCTACCAATTAACTTTCCAGGGATATTAAACTAATTTCTAGTATACAGTTAAATGCGTTAAAATATTTCTACATAATGCTATTATGTATAACTGAGCTTTCGTATAATTAATCATAACAGACAAAGAGCTTAAAATTGATCTGACTTAGGAAGATGTTGCTACTTATGAAGGGCCCTTTGAGGGAAATTCAGCCACCATGAAAGGGTTTACCTGCCATCCCTGGGGTCCAAGGATCAGGGATTTATACACCCGTCTTCTGTATACATTATGTATGCTAGCAAAATTGTTTTATGCATGTTTCCTATCACATCGGGCATTCAACGCCCTTGATAAATGATAGAAAAAAAGACATTTGTATTAAAATAAATGGAAATAAGCCTTAATGGGATAGTTTTATAGTCATTTTAAAATTCATGATTTTGACTGTACTATATAAAAAAATGAATTATAACCAAGCATTGATCCTGAATTGTTTAGTAGTTAGTTTTCACATCCATATGATTAAAATATATTGGGAGATTTGTATTAATTAATTTCTTGTGAACATTATTTTCGATACCCAGCTATAATCGAACACAAAATAATAAAAATCAACGTTTTTCCCTCATGATTTCACCTTACTTATTTCAAGATACGTATCACAGTCTAACGTTAAGATACGTTAATCCAAATATCACAGTTTCTTAAAAATTAGGGTAATAATATCCCTTAAATAAACTGAAATTGATTATTCCAAATGGTGCGAGAGTGGGCGTTAAATGTAATGAAAAGAAATGCTAAAATGATGACATATTTGAAGGCGAAAACATTTACATTTTAGGCGAGACTTGAGAACTTGATAATGACAATATGGTAAAATTCTTGTTCAAAGAAGGGTGAAAAGAAGCTGTATAAGAGACCTCCCTTTCTAAACTAAAGTCCAGGAAGGGCTGCTGCATGGTAATTTCCTTCCCTATGCCTATCATGCCGGCTGTTGATGATTTCTCACGCACTTCAGATTACTTTTAACTGGCGAAAATCAAAATATTATATATCTGCAAATATTATAAACGAGTAAAATCAATGATAATAGTTTTTCGTGATATTTTAAGTGCATACGTTTGTTAACATATATATATATATATATATATATATATATATATATATATATATATATATATATAAATTTTTTTTATTTATTTTTTTTTAATTTTTTTTTACGGTTAATAGAGGTTCACCTTTTAATTATTTTCTATTGTTACGGAGGTTTTAACATCAACTAAATATTTTATTTCTAGCCATTAAAGTTCTGTTCAATAATTGATAGAGGTTGGGTGAAAGTAAAGTGCTTGTATCAATTAGGTTAACAGCGGATTCCGTCTAGTGGTGTGATTTGTTTCACTCACGGTCAGATAAAACATAGCCCGGTGAATTATTGAATTGCTTTTCCAGAGCTACTAGACCGATACCGCCAATGCATAAATATTCTCTCTGATCAAGATTGATTTTCTTATCTGATCACAACTGTCAAACTAACAAAAATAAAATCATAAATTTTTATATATGTTTAAAATAAATGCATAGTTTTTTTTTTTCAAAGACTGCATAATGTTTAGCTAATAGATTTTCATTATAATTAATTGGAATATTTTATTCGTAAAAAATAAGAATTTTTGGATTAAAAGGTATCGCACAGCCTCAGGACCGATATTCTATGTCCCCGCTGGACGGTTTAACTAGTGAAACTTAACTCCCTTTAAAAATCCTTGGGCCATCTGCTGGGTTCGAAGCCGCGATCCGCGATCCGAAGCATAGAAGGCTGCGTTTAATGCCTAGTCATTACACCACAGGTGATTGCATATGCCTTATATTTTATCAAGGTAATGATGTAAATAGGCAATCATTCCCAACCGAACTGTAGTCAATAATAATTTAATTTTAGTGTTAATGTTAATAAAGTTATTACGTTTTTCATTTTTGTCAAGTGGCTTACTTCTTCTACTTTCTACAACATAAAAAAAAAAAAAAAATGAATATATATTTGTTGCATACATATGCTGTTGTATCTGTATGAACACGGAGTAAGATAATTTATATAAAAAAATATAAATCTTTATTATTTGTTCTTTTAAGTATAATATGTCATTTTATTATAGTTTATGCTTAGAGTTACGTGCTTTAGTTTATTTTAAACAAAAAATGTATATATGCAATAAGTTGTAAGATGAGTCATCATCAGACAACTTATACGAAGCGGAGAGTGTGGACCTAAGAGCTGAAGACCTGATTGGTGCAGAGCCATTGTCGTGGAAACGGTCCTTGATGAAAATTATCGCCCCTCCTTAACAATCTAGCAGACTGATTACTTGTTCCCTCTTTCTTACCCCACACCATTCCATTTCCCTCCTTTTTTCCCCATTTCATGTCACGTTCCATCCTCACTGATGGCAGCACTCAACCCGTTCCCTGAGGATTGGCTTAGGGCCATTACCGTTCCTTCCGACAGGTGTATAATCTAATTGTTTTGGAAAAATATTCCATTAATCTTCCGTCCTTCTGTCCTTTTTTTTTATTTTTTTTATACCGTATTACTAATAAAGATAAGTGAAACCAAATAAAGAAGCATCAAAGCAAATGGATTAAGTTATAAAATTAGCAGGTTAAATTTTAAATGTATCAAATAAATGCGAAATAATAATATAAAATAAAATTATAATTATACCTCAAACTGAAGTCTACAAAACTGTAATTTTTGTTTGTTTTATCAATAAAATTAAATTAATAAATAAAAATTATAGAAAGGAAAGTAAAGTTGGGTTTTTAGTCAAAAAATATTTTATCATAATTTTATATTATGAGTTGAAATATTATTTTATTTTTAAGAATAAATCGCTAACATTCTTTCTATGATTACATTAAGCAGTCAATTATTTATTTTACTGTTTTATAAATGAAAACAGTAAAATTGTCTCTTCAATATAAGACATACAGTTTTGCAAGGCTGTAAAGTCATGCTGGATTAATATACCTTAATTAAAGTGTTTTTAGAAGGAGCTGTGAAATAAGTTTGATATTTTCAGTGCCTCTGTGACTTGATTGAAAATCTGCTATAATAATTTTACGACATTTTAAAAAGTATCTACTACATATGTAAATATATATTGTATAACTGTTCATAGCTCCGTTAATTAAGCTGCAGGTTTCTCCTTCTGCCGATTTGCAGTTTAAGGTGTTTATTAAATTGTATCATTATTTTTTTTAATTTTATACATTTTTTAAAATTCTTAAATGGGTTAAGAACTTTTTATTTATTTGAAATCAAATTAAATTTAATATATATATTTTTTTTTATCTTAATATATTTATATTCACGCCTGTCATGTAGTTGACAATCAGGGAATGGGATATATATAATTAATATAAATTTGATATAATTTAAATTCTATATGATTTATAATAAGAACGATCTCTGGTATGTGTTTCCCGATTGGGGGTTTCTGTAAAAAGGAGATAGCAGTTAAATCGTCACGCAAAGATGAGTTTATATTCAAATTAAAATAAAATCTGAAAAAATACTTTAGCAATATAAGGAAAAAATATTTAGTTTTTAAAACATTTATATGACCAAACTAGCAATGTATTAGACTATCAATACATTTTAATGTATATATAACATAGAAGTAGTATCCTTAAACATTTGTATAAGATAGAATCGTGTCCGCTACTAAAGAAAAATCGTATATGATAAATATACATATTAAAAGTTAACGATAAATATTTTATTGTATGTGTGATCAATTTGTTTAAGTTAGCTCTCTAATTTTAATAAGAAGTACTGTTTAGTTAAATGAAGTTCTATTATATGATACTCTAATGTGGATATCAAATGTTTTTTTTTTTTACTTATTTTAGTCAAAACTTGTATGACATCATTGCCCATATCATTTATCTATTAACTATTAGATTTACAAAGATAGCTGGAATATCTATATATACTTGAGGTTTATTTGGGGAAATAATAAACTGACGTTTGATATACTTCTGTCAAGATTCCTTGAACGTAAAAAAAAAAGTTCCAAATCATGAAAGGCAGAGATAAATCTGTCAAAAAGGAAGAAGTGAAGAATAATATATAAGAGTATCGTCTTGAGTTTTTGGGGTCAGACTTTTGAAATATTTCTGGCCTTTAGGGCATATGAAAGAATTGCAATGATATAATAATTTGTGAAAGTTGATCTTAAGTTAACATTGTGGTTAGGTTAGTGAAATAATAAACTAAGCAATAAAATGATTCAATTGATTTGTTTATTTACATTTAGGAAAGTTCCGCATTTTTTTTTTTTATTATCTATTTCTTAATTATACGATAAACAAATAGCTCGATTTTGTTGTATAACTAATATTTTTTTCAATTTGAATTTATTTATCGATTTTATTAATACAGGCAATCCAATGTTTGCCGACGTATAATATTACTATTTCAAAGATATTCTAATAACAGTTCATAGTTAGATTAAGGAGGTAGATGTGTGAGAGGTAGGTAGGCATATGGAGAAGGTTAAAAAATGGAGTGACAGACATAATTTAATTGAAATAAAAATAATACAGGAAATAATTCAAAATAATAAGTATTCATGATAAAATAATAATAAGTATAATTGGGAGCTTTAGATCGATTCATATAATTTATTCCTTTTTAAATGATTAAATAAATTTGGGATGTACGTACTGTTGTCATTTAATAAAGTATTTAAATGATATGAAAGGTCGATCATTTGCCTGCAGTCTGTCAATAAATTCAATTTGAATTTATGAAGTTATTTCATTATTATATTGTTTCTAAAAATCTTTGAGAATTATAATTTTTATATTCGTTAATAAAAATATAGCTTTAATTAGTTATTGAATGAGTTGTTTTTTTTTTTCCCTTCATATCTACATTCACACCTGTCTGAAACCATCTGACTATGAGCATATGTGCTGTAGGAATGATTTTATAAATAACAAAACAAAAAAACTGTTTAAAATAATTTTATTAAAAGAAAAAATATAATAATTACTGTTTAAAAAAAATTTCATGTCTTTCTATTCAGCACGAATCTATCGCTAAATTTTTATTTATAGTTGAAACATTGTAATTAACACTTTTTGTAAGATTCAAGCCATAACTGAAAGGGCTTCTGAATGTTTTTTCTTGTTAGAAAGACCGAATAAACGTCATGTCATTTAATAAAAGGGTTTTAGTATTGCTGAGCGCTTTCAGAATTAATTGCACCAAAAAAAAAAATAAAAAAATATCTCTGGTGGAAATTTCCTTTTTGTACATCCTTTCTAATGAGAAGCTCCCATCTTTTGGTAATAAACTATCATTAGCATTCACCCTTTATATAATATTTTTCACTATCTGCCCAGTTGCAATAAAAAGAAGTTACGTAGTTTAATCTTATGGATAATAAAGATGTATAAATTAATATTATATATTTTAAATCTTGTTTCAAAATTAACTTGCGTTAATTCGAACTCATCATTTGTTCTGTATGTCTAGAAGTTTTAATTAATTCATCATATTTCTTAATGTAATTAAATATTTTTTAATAATATAATTGAATGTAAATTCTTTGGTGCGTAAACAACAAAACCCTACAAACGGACTTACAAAAACCAACAATTGAACTACATATATGAACACTCTATTATCGTTTTCCCAGTAAGCTTGACTGACACGCCAATAGACAATAGAATACGTCAATAGCTGATATACCAGTCAGAAGAAGGCTGAAGAGAAGCTGGATGAGAGACCTCCTTTGCTAAATTAAAGCCTAGGAAGGGGTGCTGCTGGGCACTTTTCTTCCTCTATGCCTACCATGTCTGATCTCACTTTTTATACTGTACATTTGCTGATTGTCAGATACCATCTGACATGTATGAATAAAGAAAATAAAAATTTTTCATTAAAAAAATAATAATGATAAATTTGTCCCAGGTAAGGTTATATAATTATCCGCTACATTGTAATGGATAGAAACGTATTTTTTGTAACTTTAATAACCAATAAAAAAAATTCGTCTTGTAAATTTTATTTTATTTTTTGTTATGACAGTTTTTAGGAAAAAATATTAATCCTATTAAATGTAACTCCTGTTTTATGTAGTTGTGATAATATACGCTGTATGATTTCATATTAATTTTCAAAGTCTCAGTAGAAAATATTTTACGGGTTGAATATTGAGTAGGGCATTATGTATTCAATACATCAACATTATTCAGAAAACTTTGAGGAGATGTTGTTGTGGCCTACCTCACAAACACCGTCCATCACAGTTTGCCCTACAATTTTATTACAATTTATTTTGTTAGTTTCTCAGTATGGTTTTAAATTCACTTTGCATGGTGTGATTTTGAATTTAGGTACATTGATATAGACGAATAACGAATCCTATATAACTTAAATTAACGAATAACATAAAATAACTTTTCTTAGTAAGACATGATTTTATAATTTTTAAAATTCATCATTGATAGATGTTAAAATTTGCGGTGCCTAACTCATTTTTTTATTCTACTTCTTGGTGTACTGGTTTCTTAACTCTACAAATGTTTTCAGTTTTTTACACATGTAACTATTCGAGTGATGTCGTTATAACATTTGAAATAAAATGATTATTTGATTATCCGAAGTCGATTAGTTTTTGAGAAAAAAATCACAGACGCGAACGATATTTTGAGCCTATGTATCTTGCTTGCATCATATAAACGTAAATTTTGAGAAAGAGATCAAACATTTTTATTTTGGTCGATAACAAATGTTTTATAAAAATAATATAGCAGAATAAATTATATGACTTTATTTCATGTATCAAAAATGTTTGAAAAGTATTGATTTTTAATCAAGCAAAACTGCTTTAACTTTATGTTTCAAGCTTTTAAATGTATTAATAAAAAAATATATTCAACATTATGTATTTGTTAATCGAGACGTTAATTTCCATAAGGAACTATTGGGTTGATGCAAAATTAATGCAGGTTTTTAGTAGGTATTGTAAATACGCCATATCTTTACTTTAACCATATATATTTAATCAAAATAATTTCCATCTGAATCAATGCACTTTTGCCAACGTTCAACAAGCTTTCTTATTTCACCAGAAAAAAAATCCGAATCCCTGGACTCAATGAAACCACGAAAAGAATTTTCAATGTCGTCCTGGTTTTGAAAATTTTTCTCCCTCAAAAAGTTGTCCAGATGCCTGAAAAATTGGAAGTCTGTAGGAGAGAGGTCAGGTGAATAAGGCGGATGTTGGAGAACTTCGTAGCCCAACTCGTGCAGTCGTCGAAGCGTTAGTTGTGCAACGTGTGGTCTGGCGTTATCGTGGAGCAGGATCGGCCCCTTCCGATTCATCAATGCTGGGCAAAGACGTTACAATTTTTGAGTTCCGAGTTCCGCCGCCATTTCTCGTGTGGTTTTGGTTGGGTCTTCTTCCACTTTTGATCTCAGCTGGTCGTTGTCCAGAGCAAGATGACGGCCCCGACCTTCCTTGTCTTCGAGGTCGAAATCTCCTCTGCGAAACTTCTGGAACCAACGCTGCACCGTGCACTCATTAATAGCCTCCTGACCCCACACTTCATTAATATTACGAGCCGTTTGCGCAGCGCTGCGCCCTAATTTAAATTCGTAAAAATAAATTTGACGAAAATCGCACTTTGACATTTTCGATTCAAGACCTTTGAACACACTGAACAAAACGATTTTACTAAACAAATTCATGGTGAAAGAGAGGGTATTAGATAAGGTTTGTTTTGGTATAATAATGATCAATGTTAGGATTAGCTTTGTTTACACAATTGGAATTAAGATATTGCAATAGAGGAAACCTGCATTAATTTTGCATCAACCCAATATATCCACCTTTGAAAATTTCACAGGAAACACTAAAATCTGTCATTTAATTAATTAATGAAACAATTTACTGGATTTCGTTAATATCTATAGTGATTTTTACTGTGTTGCCAAATTATTTCACTTTTCTCATGACTTTTTAATAATATATTATGGATATAGTACTTTTTGGAATGAAACGAGGATAAAGTACTTTTTGGACAGAATTAAAAGGGATATAAAACTTTTTGGAAGAATATAACGCGCGACAAGTTAGCGACATTCACCATTACCTTTTTCATATAATATTACCGATAACTAACGTATTTATAACATTTATTACTAAGTTATGTATATACCCTTGTCTCCCTCTGAGAAATGTCTTTCCTTGTCGATTAATTAAATTTTTAGTATCTCTGTTAATTTAGCAATTGTATTTATATTATGAACTACGTGTAAACAATACTTAGCTACTGAGAATGATAAGTAAATAACGTTTAAGGTTTTAATTTACATTAAAAACAAGAAGAAAAAAAAAATATATATATATATATATATATATATATAAAATATATATTATATATATATATATATATATATATATTGAGGTTAGATGAGGCACGGTTAAACTTTTTATATTTTGCAAGGTCAGGGAATGATAATTCTATCCATTTTCAGAATCAAATACTATTATTCTATAAAAATGTAAGTCTCTTAAAAAAAAAATAAAAAAAAAACTTAATTTAATGGAGAACCTACAAGAACCTAAGCGACGAAACTAAGCTGTTTAAAATCGCCTAACAACTGATTCTTAGTTTAAAATCATAGATCGAAATAATAGTGGTGATTCAAGACATGCTAAATGAACCAATCAAAACGCTGTCAAAATTGAATAATACAATAAATAATTGGTAATAAATATATTAGGGGGTTAGGTTAGGTTAATATCTGCTATATAATAGGAAATTGACTACCTTTTGATAGGAAAGATTATATATGTTTAATATATATATATATATATATATATAAAAATGACACTGCGATTCATGGTTTCCACAACCTGGACGGATTTATTCGGTTTTTACTATCACTTAAGGCATTCTTTCTTGAAAGTTGTTTATTACTAAAACAAGTTGTAATTTAGCTTTTATTATAGAGGGAAAAATAATTTTTTTTATAATTAAGTCATCAAAAAATTACTCCTGCAATATATACATCTATAAACTAAAATTGCTATTAATTATTTCATTAAATCTCTCGCGGTCTCATGTGACCCATTTATACGGCGAGTTAAAGTGACTATTCCCTCCAATTCGTAGACAATATTTCCTAGGATCATTCCTTTACCAAACCATTAACACCAAGCTCCCTCCTTATATCCATAGTCTTCTACAATTTAAATCGTCGATCCACTCCCTCGAAACAAGGTCCCGCCATTCTGACCTTTACATTCCTACCCATAGAACAACAACTTTTGATCATTCCTTTCTTGTCCGCTCTGCAAATCTCTGGAATTCCCTACCTACTCATATCCGCCATGCTTCATCTCTATCATCATTCAAGTCCCAACTGTTCCAATACCTCCTGTATTCCCAAACAGACGCTCAACAGCAATGAGGTTTTATATCAAAAATCAGATTTTGAATGTAAAAAGGAAATATTATTTATTGATCATACCTTATTTAATTTATTAATCTTTTTAAATTTAGTTTTGTTCAACAAAAGTATGCATCTGAAGAAGTTTATTTATTTTACTCTTTTGTTTTATTGTATAGATATATTCCTTTTTTTTTTTTTTTTTTTATTACTTCTTACACCATTGTAAATAAGAATTAATCATGATCATTTGGTCTTTTGGCCAGATACACTGTATACTTTAATTGTACATATTTGTTGTTCTTAAGGGACTATGTCCCAGAATAAAGATTATTTTCTATTTCTATTTCTATTTCTAAATCAGATATGTCACTGTAAAATAAATTGGATTCTTATGGAAACTAAATTAAACCTATATAATGTATGGGAATAGCTCGTTTTATATTCATTGAATATAAAATAGCAATAAACGGAATAGGATAGGAACTTTTATTTCTTTATGACTTTTGAAAACTTACATTGCAATCAAGTTTAGATGGGAAAGTTGAATTTTTTCTAACTTATCCTTCATGTTAAAATAAAAAAGCGAATAACTAAACCAATTTTGATTTATTGATCAATTTATATTTCCCATTTCTGCCGATGATGAAACATAATTGAGACGTTGATTTCCAAAAGGTACTAAAGGACATTTTTTACGATATTGATTTTTTTACATATTTGTATTCTCATCATTTAGTTTAATCTAAATATTTTATTTGATGTTATCTAATGAATTCTCAAATCCTTAAAAAACGCGATTTAGAAATGTGGTCATTTTCTAAAAGTACTAATTACGCATTTATTTTGGTTCCAAATCATTCTAAAACAATTCATTTCATAACTTTAATATGATGTTGTTATTATAGTAAAAAAATAATTCTAAATTT
The DNA here is from genome assembly GCA_023052935.1 of Piezodorus guildinii. NCBI lineage: Eukaryota > Metazoa > Arthropoda > Insecta > Hemiptera > Pentatomidae > Piezodorus > Piezodorus guildinii. The sequence goes on from CM041296.1 coordinate 94,287,456, forward strand.
TAAGGCAGAAAGACCCAAATCAGGTAGTTTAATAATATAGTATTGAGAGATTTTCCCGCTTCCTGTAAAATTTCCTAGAATGGATATAGTACCTTTTGGAAATCAACGTCTCAATTTAGGTGGACAAAAGTCAAGTGAAAAGTTTGGAATTTTCCAGTGCTTCACCTTTTTATTATTAGTTGGACCAGATTCTTAATACTAATATTTCCTATCATACCGTGTTTACAAATAAATTGTAAATAAGAGATTCATTCCTGTTCGCTCAAGTGCCTAATAACCGGCAGTGGGATTATCTTTATTCGATGGTCATTTATTGTGTTCAAGGAGTGTTTAGAGCAAAGTCTTTTTGCTTTTATTTAACAATGAACATTGCTGAGACAGGCAAGACATCATATTTCCAAACTCGTTATTGAATATACTTCGCAATCTCAACTGTAGAGTTAAGTTAGCTATTCGTAAATGTATGCCCCTATTCAATAAAAAAAACTATATAACCCCCAAGTTACCTCAAAGATTTGTTTCATCAATCCTTCTAGTCTTTAAATATTACCAAGAATTTTTTCTATTTTTTTGCGTTTTGGGTGATAACTTTTTGCAGACACAACACTCCGAATCTAAAGTTTTACTATCTATAATATTAGGAGTTTCCTAAATAATATAAAGTACACTTGTGATTAGTTTTTATGAAAAAGAAAAAAAAAATCATATTTACTTTCTCTTATAGAGGAATCTAATGAATATGTAATTATGTGATAGATATTAGATAATTCTATAGATGGATATTGAGACATCAGTTAATTAATTTAGAATAATGATTGTAAATAAATAATAATTATAGTGGTTTATAAATTAAAGCATAAGAAAACAAATGTTTATCTATTTTGGACTGATTTTGTATGCTGTGTATCAAAGAGCAACCCATTGTATTTGGGCAACAAAATGTTGAAATAAAGCATTTTTCTCTTCAACTTCGATTCAAAAATTCCAAAGCGATCAAGTCTAAATCGGTCAAACAGAGCTTTCGTAGACATAACTGTCATATCATTCAAATTGCACCTGTGCGGAACTGGGGTGAGTCTAATCGTTTATGTAACAATTATGTTAACTAAAACTTGAGAATGTCTTAAAATACTTTTAAGAGCAACATCTAAAATCATTTCCAGAAAAACTCGCTACATTGATAAAAGTCAAATCCTTTCTGAGCGTGTTTCCACCACATTTTTCATTAAATCCTTATCGCTTTGGTACGACCCTCCCTCCTGATTTATCACTTGCAATATGCTGCATATTCCTCACTGTGTTAACAAGGATATTGAATCCTAAGAAACTTCCCTTCCGCTAACGAGAAACTATTGAAAGAAACTTTGGTATAAAGGATTTGTTCACTTCCTGCTGAACAGCTGTTTGTGCTTGAGTAACTTTTTATAGAACTCCTAAAGTTTTCAGAATTAATGTTTTTGTTTTTCTTGCAATTTGAATTATGTAAGGAGTAAATATAATGTTTCTTGTTTTCTATACTTACTTCTTAGAAATGTTAGTGCTTTGTTGTGAAGGCTTTTTCTAGAGTTTGACTTCATGGAGAATGTAACTTGAACCTGTCGCCTATTTACAGCTATGATTGTACATGCAAATCTCTACTGCCAACTGGTTCGCGAGCTACATAAAATTTAGAAAAATATGTATGCAAATGTGGTACTTTTTATAATTAGGTTGTAGTAAGAATTCAATGGTATTTTTTATTACTTAAATTTCTCATTTTTTTAAATAATATGTGGCCAACTTAGGCCATATTTCATATCAACTGGTCGAATACCACTACCTTACTAAATATTAATACATAAGGTACGGAAACTCCATAAACAATTATTCGTCACCGATCAGTTTATTCTTTGTTCGTTTTGTTATATTCCCTGTTTCGGAAACGAATAATAAATTACTTACCCCGGTGTAAAATTAACTTCGCAATTTTAGATAATTTCAATTAAGATATTTTAATTTAAAAACATTATTTGATTATCAATCAAATAACAATAGACTCATTATCAGGCTAACACAACATAAAATACTTAAAATGCAGGACAAGAATACATAAAACACCTTAAGAGAAGACGTGTTGCTGGGTACTGTCCTTTCTCATGCCTAATATGTTTTAGTTTATTATTTTATCCTATATGCTGATATTCTCAATGCTGCTGACAGGTGCGAATCATAAAATTAAGTGAATAAAAATGTTGTTCTCTTTAAAAAACTAATTAATTAATTGTTCCTAAAGACTATATTAAAAAAAATCGTTATTTAAGAATAACTAGGATCTGATTGATATGTTTAGAATCTACATTGGCTACGCATATTTTAATAAAAGTAAAATTTTCAATTTTAAAATATATCGGCGTCATACCAACACTTTTGCAATACAATACTGTCTTGCTGGTTTAACATAACGCATAGTGTAGGGTCTGTTACACCAAAGGTACCTTAGCATGCTTATTGGTAAATAATGTATAATTCAACAGTATTAATGTTTTTATTGATTACCTATTTAGTTGTAATGTTTAATTTTTTAGACAACTAGTGAATGAACCTACGTATTCCGCATAAAGTGAAATATACTACTTATAATTATAATGATTAATATATAGATAATGTTATCGTAATTACTATTATATTTTCATTCTTAATATGATTTTATATTTTTGGTAACTATTTGAAAGATGTTGTTATGTTTTTGGTTGAAGATCTCGTGGCAATTAAATATTATATTTATTAATTAAAAAAAATAACGCTATTTCTGTTATTTTCATGTTACCTAAATAAATTTTATTGGCAAACGTTTTCACTGTATCATTTTATGCCTCAAGGTACTTTTTTTTCTCTTAAACTTTTTTTTAATTTTACTTTTTTAGGAAGTTAAATTGTGAAAAATTTCCCACGTACCTGTGGAAAGCCCTTGTGAGAAAATTATGTTTCTTGTGAAGTGATGAGAGGCTCGTTAGGGCCTGGGGCTGAGATGACGACCCAAAAATTTTAAGCCCTTAACTTAGAGTTAATGGTAGTCTGAAGGGCCAACCCGGGAGCACAATTTTCATCTCCCGACTTAAATAAGCTTCACCACTCGAAAAGAAACTTTATTGCATAGTTAAGAACTAATATTACTTTAATTTATAACAAAAAATAACTTAATTATTAGTGAAGGAATTATCTGATTTTAATCACTTTATGGAAATAATTTAATATGACGAAGTTTTGTGGCGAATTCCCCACCACCAGGCCTTCTTGTTTTATGCATCACACAATAAATATTAATAAATTATTTCTTACTGTTAGTTTTTAATTAAAAATGCACTGTCCCAATCTCTGTTTCCGCTTCAAAACTAGCTAGAAATGTACTGTTATTATAGAATAGAACAAGAATTTGTATTCTATGTATTACCATATTTGAACTAAAAGAAAACTGTAACTGGCCAAAAACAATTATGATTTTATTATCAATCTACCATTAGGTTCAATTATTAAAAGAAAGCAGAAGAAATGAAAAGGAAAAAACACGTGGTGACATTTCGATGTACATATTTTTGAAAAAGTAGAATAAATATTATTAAAATTAAAATTTGACCTTTACACTTTATTTAAAGTGTGTACCATATTCAGCTCTCATTAGTTTTGTTCAAATTAGCTTACATCTAATTGGAAAGGAAGAAGGTATTGAAAGAGAATTGATTTTAATGAGGATAGTTTTGAAGCATTACGAATGTTTGATGGGAGTGTATTCCAAAAGACAGTAGACTAGGCTAAAAAGGATTGCTAAGTATATTTTGGTTTAATAGAAAGGGGTATAAAGATCGGATGGACGGAGTCGAAATGGGTTGAGGAATTAAATATTAAAAGGCTGTAGACTTAAAAGAGGTGATGGGAGTTGATAATTTAATAGAGAAATGACCACTCTGACTCGTCAAAGACTGTTTCATTGAAACAATTATTACCAATTAGATAATTGTTATAAATTAATCCAAAAATAGCCATGAAATTCACTTTTAGGGGTCACTATAGTGTTAGTTAATATGTTGGAAATTTAGTTCAGTTTTTCTAGATTTCTTTTCATAGTCGTCGTTTTTGTTGTCACATATTTATAAAATTTTAATAAGATGAACTTCAATTTTGGTTTATTATTTATAATAATAATGACCAAACAAATAAAAGAAATTACTCCCTCAAAATTTGGGAGCTTACATATGTAAAACCCAAATAAAGAATAAAAAAAATCCTTTTGTCCGCCGTCCGCGACATTTTTCCGAAACTACTGGATCTTTTGATTGTTTTTTTCAAATTCGTCACAAAAGTACTAATGCATCCAGCAATGATTCTAACAAATAGAGGTTTATATCAGCTGGTAATTTTTCAAATGGCGGCCGAGTGAAAGTGATTAATCCAACAACTCAGTTATTTTTGAAGATAGAAAAAAAAGGTATTAGTGTTTTTTAACCAAACAAACGCGAATATATTATTTTTATTTATATTATATGAATTATATTTTTTTTAAATGAGTAAAACAACAATTAAAATTTTATCTATAAATACGCCCATAACTCAGTTATTTTTGAAAATGAGAAAAAAATATGTATTTAGTTTTGGAATCAGTAAAGTGCGATAAACCAAAATTACAAAAACAAAAAAGGAAAACAATTTAAATCTTGCCTAATATGTACGCTTGTAACTGCGTTATTTTCGAAGATAGGGAAACATTTTAATATTGTTGTGTATAAATTATATAGTAGATTATTGTAAATAATTAAATTTCCTACAAAATGAAAAATAAAATCATAGAATTGTTTCACAACTAGCAGAGATATAGCTTTTTTAAATTAGCAGTGGTAGTTTAACATTTCCTTTTTATTATTGATTGTTCTTCATGGTAGATAAATAGCTATTAACAGCTATGTAAACAGTTATACCTATTATAGTTATTTGAAAACAATAAACCACTGTGTAACAATTTCCAGGGTTTTTTTTATTGTCATAAATTTTACCTTGAAAATGGTGGTAGGTCGCATGCAATATTTTTTTCATTGAAAAAAAAAAAAGTTGATTTTTCTTGTTGAACCAAAGATTGAAGTGTTCTGGTCTTGGATTCAATACTCGACGGTATAAGCTGTTCTATTATTGAGAATCGGTTCCTATTATTGGTTTAAGTATTCAAGATCTGCAGAATATTTCATGCGAATAACTTTTCTTTTCGGTGTTAGTCTCTTATAGAGTAATTTCTTTTTAATATTGTTTGATCTATATAAAAATTTCTTTCTTTTTTTTTTTTTTAATCCATATTCCTTTTCTAAATTTATATAATGTTGTTATGGAATTATAGAACGGTAAAGTATATTAATCCGCTGATATAAGAGATAGCGTTATATAGCAATACATATTAATAAACAAATATCATTTTATTTCCATGGCTATAATTTTTTGAGAAAAAAAAATTGTTTGTCTACTTAAATCTTAGTGGTCAATAAAATATACCAGCCTTTGACATCAGAATTTCATAAACCTAAATCTGCTATCTATTAACTATTACACTACTACTAAAAATACAAAAAAAAAAAATTTCAATACATTTTTATTTATATTATTATTAGGCTCCTTTAATTAAAATGATTCATTTCATTCAACTCATTTTATTTTCTTATTTTTTTCCTCCCTACGTTTCGGCCTTTTGCCATTTTCAAGGGATCTACAAAAAACATTTATTTTAAAACTAAAAGATAAACAACATTATTTTCTACATTCTTATAAAATAATGTTGTTTATCTTTTAGTTTTAAAATAAATGTTTTTTGTAGATCCCTTGAAAATGGCAAAAGGCCGAAACGTAGGGAGGAAAAAAATAAGAAAAGAAAATGAGTTGAATGAAATGGATCATTTTAATTAAAGGAACCTAATAATACAATTATTCATTCAAACAATTTTTAATTGTAATAAAAATTATATATTATATTTTAAATCAATATTAGTTAGTGTAAATTAAAAACGATAAAAACAAATAAGTACTTTGCTTACGAAAATATATTTCTTGAAAATGTAGATAAATTTAGTGAAGTTTTGATAGAGATTGGAGAAAAAAATTCTAAATTGCAAATCAGACAGCTCGACAGCGTTTCTAGTTAAAAGTTTCTAAGTCATTTTAATGTCATCGTTGACTGAAAAGTTCAACCACCCCATGATGCCTAACAGATCTGCCTGGTTTGCTAGTCATCGCATTTTTAAAGGAAATATAGAATGTATGTTGTTTATAAATTATATATTTGTTATAAACATTTCAGAAATTTAAATCTAATTGATTTATCAAGTTCCCTGATCAGTCTACTTTACATATTTAATATTATATTATTGCAATTCTTAAATCACCTCTACAGAACGAAAAACGTAATAAGCAAATACAAAAATAAAATTATTTAACTGTCTTCTTTTTTTTGAATTATTATTTGTTAAGTTAAATTTTATATTATTTTCTTGCTGAATTAATGCATAAATTTACTTTGTTGATCGATACATCAAGAGCTCATTTAGTAAAGTAATTTTATTAATTATTAACACAGGCTTTATTTATATTTTTATATTTACATTAAGGCATGATAGTATTAAAAAAATAGCTAAAACTTATCTTTTGTCTAATAGTTTTTTTATTAATACGCTACATTTTCTTTTTCGCATTCTTACTTATATGGTAAAAAAAAAAATATAAGAAATTACATTATTTTGTCATTAACGTAGCAAATAATTTTTTTAAATTATACTCGTATAAAACCTATTCATGTTTTTAAAATGTAAAAACAAAACGAAATGATATTATTTTTCTGCTACGAATATGTTCACAAAGTCATTGGCTAGGTTTATGTATTTTTATTTTAGTTTGTATTCATTAAATTTTGTTCAAAAGGAACGGGAAAAAAATAATGACAGAATATTTCTTTCTTAATGAATTGAAAATTAAGGGGCGAATTCCGCTGTTTTAATTATTTTTATGCATTTCCATTTTTATTTCTACTCAGGAATATCATAAAAAATATACTAAACTTTCAACCTTCTATGATTTATAGAAAAATTAAAAAAAGAAAAAGATTTTCAACAAAATTAACTAACAAAGTTTATTTATGATGATTGACTAATTACATCTTTGAAAAAGTACTTAATATACTAGGTTTATTATATTATTCCTTTAATTTATGTCTACTTCTGATTGTGTACGTAATTAATCAAATTTATTTATTGTAATCAAAGATGTTTTAATTAATAAAATAATTATTTCAGTTTTAAAATGTTCCTTCAAACGTTTATTTAAATTTAGAATTTTTAAATTTAGGAAAAAAAAATTCTTTTTGCTATTATTGTAGAACTAGTGTAACTACTTTCAGTCATCATCATAGTGGAGAAGCGTTGATACAGCTCTAACTTTATCAAACCCATCTTTAATCTTAGAGAATGAAGAATGTAGTGGATCTGGAAATTGTATTGAGTGAAATAAAACAGCAGGCAAGAAATCTCATTACGTGAATGAGGTCGAGAACGAGATAAAAGAATTTGTTACTAATGGTGTTTTATACTTTGATACAAAACCAAAAAGGTACAGCTTATTTTTCTTTTCTTTTTTTTTTTTGTAAAATATATTATACTAGTGAAGCTGGTTGTTAACATACAGTCAATATAGGCTGAACTCGATGTAAAAAAAAAAAAAAATATAAATATATTATATATATATATATATATATATATATATATATATATATAATAGTATAATTTGGGGTTTCATATGTTAAGTGATATCTTAACGCGTACTTGTTTTGCACAAGAAGCATTGGAGTAACAAATCACTTATTATTTTGTTAATTTGTAGAATTTCCATTGTTTTGGGTCATGAATCTAATTATTTCCTTTCTTTCATATAACTAAGTATTATGTTAATAGTGCTTTATTGAGAAATAATACAATCTGCCACTATCTTGGGCAATAAATATTAGAGCTAAAAGAATTCATTCATTCCATATAACTAAGTATAACTTATGTTGCATACTCTGTTAGGATATAAGTATGACCGCAAGAAGAATGCTCGTTCCAAAATAAAATGTTTTCTTGTGCAAAGGAAAATTTTATCACTCTTCATAAAAATTTAATTATAAATTAAAAAATGCTTCCCAACACATAAAAAAAAACGTGTTACATTAGTTACCTGAGGTAGAAAAGTGGTTTATTTTAATTCTCCCGATGTTTATTTTAAAAAGATTTATTGAATTTCGAGTTTCCTCCCTTATCATGGGATTTTTTTCAATATTGCATTGTATTTATTTCATCAATTGTTTAATTTATAAATCTAGTCTCAATGTTACTATTTTTCTCTTTCGGCCAAATTTAAATATTACTGAATAAAATTGTTTTTATGATAGATTGGAACATTTCACTTCATTATTAATTCGCAACTGTCAGCAGTAATGTGATGATCAGCAAATGAGCTAAAATAATAACAAATAATAGAATGTCCGGCATGAGAAAGGACGATACCCAGCAGCACGAATTGACCTGATTCTCTTTTCATCTAAACATCCCCTGTTCGTTATATGGTCAAATATTCTATATTTTCTCACGAAGTAAACGAAATAGTGAGTTTTTTAATATAATAATTTTACAATATTTCAGGATGTTGCTCAGGCGTTTGATAACGTCTGGCACGAGGGAATTAGATTTAAACTCAAGACCGCACTCCCATACACTTACTATCTCATTATTAATTCTTTCTTCCAGGACAGGCTGTTATCTATTTACTTCAATCTGACCAGTCTTGCCTGGTTTACCGCAAGGATCGGTACTTGTCCTCTCCTATTCATTGTATATACACATGACTTACCAACCGATTCTGCCAAATTGACTACTACCTTAAGCCGATGAAACTGCAATTTTAACATCACTCGAGGACCTCATACTGGCATTCCCCACGGTATAAAATCACATAATACTCCTACGTAAATGGTAATCTATTTGGAAAATTCGGTTAAATCATTTTGAGTCAAATCTGTAACGTGCATACATTAACAAAACACTTGATTATCACCGCTTACTAGCAAATTACTTAGACGAACTCAGTACATTTATTTATTTTTAAATAAAATGATTTAGCACAAGATACTCACATACCAAAACTCAATTCATTTCAATCAAAAACTTTAAGACGGTTACTTTGTACGTAAACAACAAACCCTACATACATCCCAAAAGTTGACCAACACATACGAACGCTCTATTTCCGTTTTTATAATAAAATGACAATAATCTTTTTATAAACGACGTTTCAATAGCTGAAATACCTGTTAGAAGAAGGGTAAAAAGAAGCTGGATGAGAGGCCGCCTATGCTAAGTTATAGCCTAGGAAGCGTTGCTGCTGAAGTTTACTCTAGCTCAATATCTCATAACCAGGTAACTTCTGAGGGGTGCGAATAAAGGGAGTTAAAATCAGAAATAGTTTTGTTTTTCCATTTTTTTTCTTCATATTGCTTCATTCTCACCTGTCAGAATCTATCTGACAATCAGCAAATGTGCCCTATAAAAAGTGAGATCAGACATGGTAGGCATAGGGGAAGAAAAGTGCCCAGCAGCACCCCTTCCTAGGCTTTAATTTAGCAGAGGAGGTATCTCATCTAGCTTCTGTTTAGCCTTCTTCTGACTTCTATTTCAAAAATTGACCAGTTGTTAATCAGTCTATTGTCGTGTACGTGCAGTTTACAGTGAAAACGAGAATAGAGTGTTCGTATACTGGTCAACTGTTGGTTGTTGTAAATCTGTAAGTAGTGTTTTGTTGTTACAAAGAAGCTGTCGTTGTGAGTTTTAAAATTTTTGAATGAAATGATTGCAGTTTTTGTATGTGTCTTTTTTGCTGAGCCATAAATCCATGAAGCGTAAGTCCATATTGGTTTAAGTAGGTTTGTGTATGTATTCAGTTTCTGTCTAATTTTTAATTTTGATGATCTAGATAAAAGAGAGTACAATACTTTCAATCGGTGGTTGAGACAGTGATCAATACTTTATTGTTATCTTGATATCTGGACCCCAAGTCATTCTCCGATCGAGTGTCAGTCCTAGGTAATGTACAACGTTGGTCTAAGGTATTTGGTTGTTGTCGATAAAAATTGATAGGAAGGAAGATGTTTTGTCGTAGTTGTGAACGTTGCATGTTTTGACTTGTCGTAATTTAATTGAATTTTCCAAAGAGAGTACCAATTCCGTAGTAGGATTTTCGCAACAAAAAAAAAGTTTTCTATGTAAGCTAAAAGGTATGCCTAAAAAAAGGTATTATAACGGAAGGCCATCGGAAGACACAAATTGCGGTAGGCGCTAGAGCAAAGGACGGCTTGGATTTAAATTGAGTTTGGATTGAAGTGGAGAGCGATTTAGGGAAGGGATCCTCATATTTCGATCGGGACCTTTAATTAAAACCGCGGATGGTACGACGCCTCAACTGCGCGACATATTTTCCGTAGCTTTTGTGTTGAGGGCCAGCCACTAGAGGGAGCCCCTCTCCCCAAATTAGAGAAGCCAAAATGTGACCTGTTTCATTGTGCCTTTCACCGATTCTCTCCATCTCTCCCAGAAATGATTCCCATTCACCACGAGAGGCTTTTTTTTTTTCTTCTTTTTTCAGACTCTTTCGTTAAAGTCTATCTATTCTTCAGAGGAATAATAGGAGAAAATATATATGTAACCTCGCTGGAAAAAATTGATATTTATTACATGGAATGTATAAATTAACATTAATACTTTTAGCTTTTGTTGGTGAGATTATACTTTTTTTTTTTTTTTTTTTTAAATCTTTTAGCTGACCCAATAGATATAAAAATCGTGTATTTAAACGCGTTTCAGTATACATGAAACCTTGACCCATTGTTCGTTTTGAACAATATAAATTTATATTATTTTCTTATTTTTTTCTAAGGGTTAGTTTAAAAATTTAAAAAAAAGAAGAAAAAAAAAGAATATACTTTTATATTAATTTGGATTGAATACTCTCTTGCTTAACCTGTATCAATTGGATTCATTTAATTTGAATGAAGAAAGAGGTTTAAAATACTGGTTAAATTACGTTTTAGTTAAAGAAAGAAATCTAAACCCAGAGCCCTTTATAGACGTTATACATAAATCTAGTTTTTCCATAAAATAAAAAAGAAAAAAAAATACATCAGATGTACACAAGTAGTATTTTTTTTTCAACTAACTTTAATATTTTTTTATTGATGTTGTAAAATGATTATTGATGCTGTTAAATGTGAAAGATAAAATGACTCGAAGGGTCATCAAGTCCTGATAGAGACCCGTAACATAGTTTATAAATACTTTTTGTTACTTTCTATTTATTTATTTTTTAAGTGATAACTTCTTTTTCTCTTTTACTTTTAACTTTATTGAAATGAATACGTCAAGATAAGATTTAAGGCTGAAATGACTTTAAAGAATCAAGTAAAAATCTATCGCATTATATCATATGTTATCTTAGATAATTTACCTTTACCTATGGATATGTCCAAAATCTTATCTTATGATATATTATAATAATGAATCCAATTTTCTACTATATTTTATTACTTCTTTTCATCTTCATAATTTTTTTTCACGATTTATTGTTATTCTGCTTTATCCTACAACTGATTATTCTGAAACCTTACACTGCTTGTCTTATACACGTAGATAAGTCTTAGCTCCGTTGCTAGTCTGGGATTTTTAATACCGTTACATTATTTTAAAATAATTTTCTAAAAATTCCTTATTAAAATGTGTATTCAGAATTTAATGCTAAGATATTGAAATAAATATTTACACTATGTGGCCTTGACTTAAATTTAAGAGCCTATCTGACGTGTAATATATATATATTGCGTTCTTAGATTTAAAGGACTTGTTGGCATGAGTGCTTCAACATTTTACTTTACTATTACATCCGGTGTATGACCACTTGCATCATGCCGTCACTCCTTTATATGATTTTGACGTCACGTTTGATAAGTTAATGAGGAAAACTTTTTTTTTTTTTTTCCATATACATAAAAAGCCACATGCTTTATTTTTCTCGGCAACTTTATATATCTCTTCTATGGAGTATCACTAACAGCGTGTGCACTATCAAGTGAAAATTCCTAGGGTTCTTCAAATTTTCTTTAAGGTCCTCTTAAGCGTTCCTAAATACATTTAATTTGCAGAAGTAATGGATTTATGAATGAGTCATTTCCGTGGATAATCCTATACCGGCCCTATATTCGATGAAATAATGACTATCCAATTCCCCCGCTTAGCCTTCATTGAGAGGGAGAAATTTATTCGGGTTTGAACCCCGCCGAGACTTAAGAAATAACTCTCTAAGCATTTAATTAAGATTTACATAAGAGGATCTTAAAGTCGCCTTAGGGGCGATAATGCGCTCATTTATATACAGAACTGGAATGCCACAAAAGGCCCTCGTTCCACATTCATTGAGGAAACAATTTGGCTAAGAGTGGAGGGAGGAGGTTGTTGAGCTGCAAGAACTGCCTACTTGTTGACGCCTTATCCGCCCTGTTTGCTCCTGAGTGGCCTGTAACTACCTCCCGGGTCCAAGTCCTTGACCGCCCTAACTGGTGGGAGTTACCCTCCTCGGTCGAAACGAGGGCTATTTCTTCTTTATATTCTTTCATAACAGTCAAGGAAGGGTTTGTATAGCATGCATTCAAATCGTCCAGTTACCATAATAATGCCATCATACCTTTTTTTTGCAACACATCATGAGTAGATTAAGTCAGTAAGGGAGAGCAGGTTTGGCTATCATATTGTATTTTTTAAGCCCATGTGCTCTTGACCACTGAATACTAACTACTTACATAAAGCGACGTTCTTATGCTTTATCAGATATTTATGTTTCGTGATCATTCCTCAGAATGCCCAAAAAGCCGAAGTAAATGAACAAGCCCTTAGGGTTGTTTTATGTTAGTTATTTTTAGTTTTAGTTTTTTATTCATATACATCCATAATTGTAAATTTCAGTTAATTATGTTCATTTTGTCTGTTGGAGAGATATGTTCTATATTTAAACTGTACAACCTGTTATTCTTAACTGACCCAGTCCCAGAATAAAAATTACTTTCTGTTCTAAAATAGGTGATGAAGCATACAAAAAGTAAATTCAAACAATTATGATTGTTGATAGACACGTATGAATAAAAACCCAGCTGCAACACTATGATGTTTATTTAAGATAGCAAGGACCGAGGTCATGCTTCAGCCGCTAAGGATTATCAGGAATGAGAGGTCTCAGGCAAGTACTTTAAAGTTGGCTGATATTTTGGAGTGAAAATAGGTGATTATATCTTTTCCGGGCTAATTTTCAAGTAATGGGATATTCAGGTCTTTATTGGTGATAAAAAAAGAGGCATTTAGGATTTTGCGTTGTAAGGATTTTAATGATCCCTTGCTGATTTTTTTTGTTACGAATTTCTCACGTCCATTTTGAAAGTTTAAAAATTTGATTCGAATATTGTCCATACGTTATGTGCCACTAACCAATTGATTTACACCCAAATCCACACTGTAAAAAATATCACCACCAAAGGTAAAAGAGGATGTACTGTATGCAACGGAATGCCGTCCGTGTATTTTCTTTAGTGCTTTGGTTCCAACTGATTATCTGTTAAATTTTTGAGCATTATCTTTTCGTAAAGAATTCGTAAATTTTTAATTATATTTATTATTATTTTTTTATTTTATATATTTTTTTTAGCGAATGTTTCATCTCAAAATTGTTTGGTTGATTTACAGGTTTTTATTTTACAAAAGGATAATTTTCTTACCCTGGAACATTTAATTCTACGATATTATTCGACTGAGTGTTTCTTCATTTCTTTTCGAAATCCTTTATCTAGAAGTAATGTTTGTTATCTGTCGGAGAGAAAAGGTCTAGTGTTTTTATGTTAATAGCCCTATAAAGAATGTTGGCCCTTACAGAGGACATCTATATGAGACAGTTGCAGGGAGCTGGGCTGTACACTAGCCGGTCTTTACAAATATTGTACAAAAAAAATAATATTTTTTATTATAAATCCGTATTTCTTTATCAAAATAATTTACACAATCTCTTGTTGAGTCTTGTTTTTTAAAATAATTTTATAAATAATTGGTGCAAAAAAAGAGTAGTTGCTGGTGTTATTATTTTTTACATACATTTATGTAATATCAAGTTCTTTCATTATTTTCTTTGTAACACACAAGATGTGAAATTTTTTTCCTTTTGTATAATTTGATCCATTAATATAAAAATAATATCGACCATTACATACAGAACCTCAAACGGATATTTTATTTGTACATTTTCTCTATAGTTTGAGCTTATATCATTCCTAAAAATTGACAGATATGCCTTGAATTATTTGAGCATAATACATAAGATGTTTGATAGTCCATTCAAACCTAATATTGGACAGGCTAAACACTTATTCTTATATCAAGATATATATAGCTATTTAGATGTGTATTTTAATGATATTTCATGTAAAATTAAAAATGTAATTAGGGCTATATTTTAAATAGTTTATTATTTTTTAGGTAGTATTTTCTTCTGCATTGAATTTGTACCATATTTATTTGTTTGTTAGTTATTTTCCTCCTATGGTATGATTTTTAAGTCTCCGTAAAGCATTAATTAAAATATAAATAAATGAATTTAAAAAATTTCGATATGTCTATAACACAAGATTTTGTTTCTTGAATGGGATCTTCCAATTATAATTAACTGTCTTGCTTGGGTTACACTCAGGTATTTGCTTTTTGTCACGGCGGTTTTTTTTTTATCTCTACCTCTTATAGTCCAGATTAATATATTTGAGTATATAGTCTGTATGTAAACACATTCATAAAACAAGTGCGGATAAAGAAAAAAAATCAATAATATAGAACTATACGTTTAAACTTCAATATTAATTTCATCATATCAATAATTATTAACTTTGTTGCTGACGGAATTTTATTACTTACAATTACAGAATCCTCCAGTCAAAATGTACATTGCCCTAAAATAGGATTCAATGAAGCCTTCATTTTATGCAAACTTGGATTTTGAAATTATTAGTCTTGGCTCGATCCGGAGGCACAACTTTGAACTTGATTATCCTGAAGTTATTTCCTAACAACCTTGTGGAATGTGACTTGACGTCCCTAATCTTGTTAAGTTGTGGAGTCGTCCCGCGTATAGTAAGCCTATAGGTCCCGTTTTTGTTAGAAAGTGATTTGACATTACAATATTATTTAATATTCTATAATATAATATATAAAAATTTCATTAGGGGCATGATTTTTATTAAATACAACAAGAACTTTATTTATAATTATCAGTAATAAGTTTATACCCTTTTCGTCACTTCTTTTTTTTTTAATCATTTATTGGAATTTACAACTGTATTAGTTAATACATCAAGTAAATTAGCTAACATAAATACATGAAAAGACATGAAGAGTAAATACCCATTGCCACTACGCACTGGGTAATCTAAACTAGAAGGTCTCGAGGCCATCCCCTTTTCAGACGCCTCGGAGGATTGTCAGGAATGGAAGAGGAAGCAAGGATTGAAACTAGTAGTGGGATAGAATGGGAGTGGAGTTTTTCATAGAAGGATTGATACCTGGTCCGGGCCTTTTCGTCACTTTAAATTACTTTTCACAACTTTGTATGCAAGATAATATTTTTTCTGAAATTTTGTCTTTCCAACGATATATTATACGTCCTTATTATCGATAAAACAAAAATTACATTAAAAAAATGTTTGCTCTTTTATCCTATAGTTGGCCATCGGATTCGTTCAACTTGTATATTATATTTGTTCTTCATCAATCATCACAAGATTGTATGTATGATCTTTAGGAACATACAAAATTAAAGGTACAGTAATAGAAGATAGTACAAAAATTAACCATCTAAGCCCTATCGGTCTATTTCAATCAGAATGAAACTTATAAACGTGTATTACGTGTATTTCCCTATAAAACTGGAATTCGAAAATTTTCATGATGCCAATACTTTCGTAGTTAGTATATATTTCATATGTATTGGTAAGTTAAAGTAAAAATAATAAATATAAAAAACCCAGAGGGTATTAAAAAAAATAAAAATAATAATATTGAGGATGTAGAGACGACTGTAGAAATTATCGTTGGTAGAAATAATCAGGAGTCAGTCTTTTAATATTTTAATTTTGCCAATGTTTTGGCTCAAATTTATGAGCCATCATCCGGGAATTACTGAGCCATATCAAGCATAAAATCTATGCATATAAAGAGTTTATGCTTGACATTACTCATTAATGCCCTCATGATGGCTCACAAGTTTGAACCGAAATGTCGCACAGTGGGCAAAATCACCAATTTAGATGGAAAGTCAAGTGAAAAGTTTGGAATTTTCCAGTGCTTCACCTTTTTATTATTAGTTGGACCAGATCCTTAATATTAATATTTCCCACTATACCGTGTTTACAAATAAATAGTAAATAAGAGATTCATTCCTGTTCGCTCAAGTGCCTAATAACCGGCAGTGGGATTATCTTTATTCGATGGTCATTTATTGTGTACAAAGAGTGTTCAGAGCAAAGTATTTCTGCTTTATATAACAATGAACATTGCTGAGACAGGTAAGACATTATATTTCCAAACTTGTTATTGAATATACATCGCAATCTCACCTGTAGAGTTAATTTAGCTATTCGTAAATGTATGCCCCTATTCAATAAAAAAAAAAAAACTATATAACCCTCAAGTTACTTCAAGGATTTGTTTCATCAATCCTTCTAGTCCTTTAATATTACCAAGAATTTTTTCGATTTTTTTCGTTTTGGGTGATAGATAATGTTTTGCAGACACAACACTCCGAATCAAAAGTTTTACTATCTATAATTTTAGGAGTTTTCTAAATAATATAAAATACACTTATTAGTAGGTTTTAGTCAATCTTAGCCATAATTAAATTGTTGTACTATTTTTCCCGCATTTTGGGACTTCAAACGTAAAAGTTTGAGATTTCAGCAAATAAATTTGACGTTTGACTACTGATGCGCTCAATCATGTCAAAAAATTAATTAGGTTTTTATAATTTTTTTGTGTAATCTGGGACCCCAAAGGTTAAATACAGACTAGTTTCAAAATTTTCTCCTCCTAAATCGGTCACATTTTCCACTGTGCGTCGGCAAAATTGAAATATTAAAAAAGACTGACTACCGATTATTTTTACCTATAATATAAAAATAATAATTATAACAACATTCGCTTCCTGTGCAGATTCAATTCGAGCATTTTGTGTTAGTTTCAGTTGCAGATCGTTTATGAGATCCATTATTTTCATGAGGATGAATAATTAAACCTCAGTTCTGGAAATTCATTAGCTACGTCCATTGTCTAAAATCCACAGTAGACAAGATATTTCAATATATTAGCGGGAGTTGGTTAGAATGGTCCTTTGGTGAAAAGGCGGTCTGTTTGCTCCCTTGTGAAATCTGAGGAATCGGCGGAGAGCTTTGTGGCTAGTAATAAGCCTCCCTCCTCCTACCCCTTTTGCCCCCTCCTCCCGAAGGGTGAAGAAGAGAGATGGGCCATTGACAGCGAGCTCTTATATATCGCCAGCCTCTTTTGTTCGCATTTATCAACTGTTTGTCTCTTGTCTCTACTTCTACCTCCATTTCGGATTTAACTTAGATTATCTGTAACAGTCCTCGTCTAATAAATTGATTACAAAAAACGCTGAAAATTATTACACAATGGTTTATTATTTCCAAGTAATCATATTAGGGTATAGCTGTTTTATAGCGACTGATCTTTTCAATTTTTTTTTTTCAATTCTATGTTTATAACTAACTGATTTATGGGATTGTTTATGTGTAAAATTTCACTTTTTTTTTTACTATTACTATATTACTATGAAACATATTGTAAGGGAAAGTATTGCGACCGTGAAAATTTTAAAATTTGAGTCTTAAACGGAAATACACGTTTTATATTTGAGACACCTATACGTCCGAGATGTTACAGAAACTTTTTCATCAAAATCATCTGATCGGAAGATCTACTTTATACTATGCATTTTACGCCTTTTTACGATTTTCCCCAAAACAGCTCTAACGAATTTTGAATACCGATATAAAATTTGATGGGCTTTAATCTGATGCAGGTTTCATTCTGATAGAAATAATCTGACGGAGCTTAAATGCCGATATTTTAAATCTTCTTCTAAAGTACCTTTAATTTTGTATACTTAAAAAAAATTGGAACATTATCTAATTAGCATTGATAAATAATGAGTAAATATGCAAGTTGTGCGAATTCGATAAACAACTATATGAGAAAAGTGCAAACATATTTGTGTATGCAATTTTTGTGTTTTTGAACATAGAATAGTAATATAAATGTATAATATACCATTGGATAGCTAAAGCTTTTAGAAAAAAATATTGTCAAATTCACGGAATTTCAAAGGTTAATGGAGAGTGATGAAAAGCCTATTATTACTAACTGATTGTTGTAGATAAAAATATAATAGATTATTTGATAAAACACTTGTTTCTATTGAAATTCAAAATAATTAATTCTTTACAGTTTATTTGTATTTTCTAAATGTATTTAAAAATTCTCAAATTGTGTTTAATAACGGAGGTAAGTGAAAGTCGTGTGTTGCGCGCACCAGATTTTTTTCTATATCTTTAAAAATAACTGAGTTATGGGCGTACCTATGTGTAAAATTTCAATTTTTTCCCATTCAAAATTTTAATGGGTACTATTTCAAGTGTACCTACCGTTTGGTGTGGAATTGCAACCGGATCAAAAAATCTCGGTCCCTGGCTGATCTTTACATCTCTGAGGTGATGTTGCTTTTTGGTGTACTCAGTTTTACCATGTACTCCGAATACATGCATTTGAGTCTATCTTCCTGTTGAGCTTCCATGCACCACCTGTCCTCTTGTTCAGTCATTATGTCATTATGATCACATGTTCGGTCCATTTTATCTCTCCGTATTTTACCAAGTAGATACCCAATTCCAGAAAGATTCTTTTATTCCTTTAGGAGTTTCTTTCGTACTATTTTTCTGAGGAATTTCACCTCTCCAGACGTAATCTTGCACACCTGCTTGTTGAAGTTTGTTCAGCTTTTTGATTTGACCATTCATTGCATTCTTTTTCTTTTGCACAACAAAAATAATCATGAAATTCTGTAATGGATAAGACAAGCTTAAAGATAGTTTGGATGGGCTTAAGATTGAATGCTGGTTTATCGACTAATAAATTTAATGAGTGCTGGTTCACTGCTCAGAAGTAACCCTTATTAGGTCCGAACCTTCTTGATATCAACTCTATTAATTTGATTTAAAAAGAAATGAACTCCAGGAAAACAATGGAATTTTAAACTAGCTCGAAAATGAGCTGATGACAATACTCTTTGCGACCATTGTCTGTTAAAATATCATCATGCATAGATAAAATTAGTGGAAGATACCACCACCGAGAGTATAAAAATTAAGCATTTCTATTTCAAAATAATTATTCATGATATATCTTTGTATAAATTACTAAGAAATAAGAAATGAATCTCTTAAAAAAGCTTATTAAAAAGTAATTTATAACTTCAGCATATTATATTATATAGAACTTTTACTGGCTAAATTATTTATTTGAAGATTACTTAGTTTTAAAATATATTTGTTAACCGAGTTCTGTTGATAGAATATATATAAATTTCTACACATGAAGTTTGTTCGTTATATTTCTTATATTAGGTTTGCTGTGCTTTGCTTGAGGGGTGTAAAATGTTTAACGTGGCACTTGGTTTCTTATCTCCTTCATTGTTTCTGAAAGCGTTCCAGTTCCTACGAGGGGGTGTTACTGATATGAGTCTAGAAATAACGCCATGAGCAGTAGAGAGATACTTCGAGATCATATATAAAACTCTATAATAACTTCGAACTCTATTATCAATTACTTAAACAGCGAATCTCCTCATAAAATACGTTATTATTATTATATAATTACATTAATTTTATGATCCAGATTCTTTTCATACATGTGGTGCAATATTACTATTGATTGACCTCCATCTTTAAGGAATTGACTTCTTAAGCAATTTGCAATGCAGACGAGGAGTTCATTTCTTATTTTTTGCTTTGTGTTTTGAAATGTAAATAAGTGTCCTCACAGCTCTATTTAGCCTGCTATAATTGAAATTAAGACCAAGGTGTAACAAAGTAATTTTTTTTTAGGTTGTAAAAGTAGATTAGAAGGTGAAGTATGTGGTAATATTTTGCAACTTTATTTTTATTTTATTTTAATTTTTTTTTTTCAAAATCATCATAACTAAAGTTCATAAGAACACTACTAATTTCTGAATAAGTGCGAACTTGAGACACCTCATTAACGTATAAAGCATATAAACATTTAGGACACTATCAGCCATTTTAAACTGAGCCTACCATGCAAGTGATATTTATTAAGCTATCCGGAAAATAGTAATTAATATTTATACATGGTTTTATTGATGGTAATAGTGTTTAATATCTCTTTTAACGTGTTGTTAATTTTCCAGATTATCGCTATTGAATTTTAAAACCTTTAGAATTTATAATTTCTGAAAATCAATTTTCTAAAATAAATAACTTATTCGTTTTGTAAAAAGTGATCTAAGTGTCTAAAAATATGGTTATCCAGGTGAGAAGTCCAGAAACTAGATAGGATGTGGTCAGAAATAAATAGCATTTTTTTTAGCAGAGAATCGAGTAACAAATTTTATATCTCATTTTTTCGGCAGTCTATTGAGGCAGCCCAACTTTGGAGCTTTTTTTTATCTTCATAATACAGTATATTTCAGTACTTCGAGGTCGCTTACAGAACTGTTTTTTTAAAAAGATATTTTTTTCCCTCCAATTAACTAACACACGACAGTAATAACTTAAAAACATTTTGTTCTTCAAGAAATTACATATGTAAAGTCTAACTTTAGACTTACTTACAGAGAATGTCCTTAGGTGGATCTAAAAAAATCTTTAAAAGGTTGCGGAAGGAGTGAGGAGGAAGCTCTAAGAGCTTCTTAGATTAGATAGAAGGGGTTCCTTGATTTGTACCGAAATTACTGGGATGGTGAAATGAACGTTGCAATTTTATATGACAATGCTATAAATATCGATTCCCTTACACTTTTATGACGGGTCTAATAGCTTTTATGGGACGGAAAGAGGTATCTGAGTCTTTTTAAGGTTC
This sequence comes from Piezodorus guildinii, assembly GCA_023052935.1. Classification (NCBI taxonomy): domain Eukaryota; kingdom Metazoa; phylum Arthropoda; class Insecta; order Hemiptera; family Pentatomidae; genus Piezodorus; species Piezodorus guildinii. The sequence continues at coordinate 94,308,728 of CM041296.1, forward strand.
AGAGAACAATAAATTGAAAAGCTTGAGAAAGGGCCAGAAAAAAGTTACATTCTTAATGAATACGAAGAAATATTTAAAAATAATAATATAGTCTATTATTCACCAAATTTGCTTAAAACATCGTCATCTAAGGAAGAAGTCCCACAAGACCTTAGTCTTCCTTTCTTGAAATATTTTAAACTACTATTAAATCTGATAAATGTCTTCGTTGATGTTAGTCCTAGTTGTTCTACACGTATTCATATTTTATAAATATATTATTTCTGATTAGCGAAGTGTTACAGAGGTAAACGACATTTTCTATTGACAAAGGATTAATAACTATTGATATTGATGTACATAATTAAGTGAACTAAGCTGTTATTTATATGAGGGGGTAGAAAAACAACCTGAACTCTTGTATTATTTTCTGAATACTAAAATTTGCGTGCTTTGTTGAAAATACCCTTTAACATGTTAAATGATAGATCGTGAGAGCCCCTTAAGTACATTAAATTCGACATCCTTAGAATTAGTTGGTAGAACCGTGAATCGGATGGTTTGTGTGTTGATTGTGTAATGGTATGCACATTAGGAGTGGGGTGTATTACCATCTCATTGCTTGCGGTTGGAATCTCCATCTCATATTGGTGTCTACCCCTTGTAGGCTCTCCAATTTAAGGTTGACTATTTACAAATGTGAATTCTGCAACAAAATAAATAATTAAATAATAAGGCCAAATAAACCATATGAAGAATTTGCTGTTTATATTTTATATATATATATATATATATATATATATAATTCTCTTATATGGGATTAGCTTCAGAACAAAAACTAACTTATTTTCACCATTTGATATAAAAATATTTGTATTATATGAGCTATAAATGAAGCTAGCTTTTTTTTATTTATTTTTTTTTTATAGCCAGAAGAAGAACTTTCTCTTTCTCCATTATCGCAACACATATCATTACAATACGCCTAGCTCACTACCTATTGCCTAATACCACTGGTTATTGTAATAAATCTTATTTTTAACTAGTATCATTTTAAAGATGTTTTCAATACTTTTGCAAAGATTCTATTCGTAAAAAAGAAAAGATAAATAAAAAAAACAATACTATGTCATTTTAACCCGCTAATTTCAATACTTTTTTTTTTTTTTTTTTTTTTTTTTTTTTTTTTTTTTTTTTTTTTTTTTTTTTTTTTTTTATTGGACAATAGCTGTTACATCCAGATATTAATTTTTTTTTTATATATATGTATAAACGTTTTACATATAAACGGAAATAAGTATTATTATGTTCTTAAAACTAAATGTTTTTCCGGGGATTAAAATCATTTTTAAAAATATTTTCAACCACTTAAAAGACGAATTCCTCTGAACCCACAGATTTCTCTTTCATTTTTAGACAGGGAAACAACCAAGAAAAAATTCAACTTTTGAGTTAAGTCAACAAAGTTTATTAATGATTTTAAAACAATATGTTACCAGATACATTTCATTAATACTGTATAAAAACAATGTCCATGACCGACTGTTATGTAAGTGTCCAATTTTTCCATGTAATGTGTTAGTGACTCGCTGTGGGTAAATGCATGTAAACAATGAATTAAACAATTTAAATAATAGACGATTGGTATTCAATTAGAGTTTTCTATTACAAGAGTTTGCTTATCGTATTATATTATAGGTGGAATAATGAGGAGTCAGTCTTTTTTTAAATATTGTAATTCTGCCGATGTTTCAAGTCAAAAGCTTGAGCCGAAACGTCGGCAAAATTATTCCACGACCAACGACTGACTCCTCATTATTCCACCCATAATAGTTTCACTGTTGACTATACATCCTCAATTATCGGGTTATAATTTGTAAAAACCATTAACCAATGTCATATTTTTTAATAATATTATCACCCCAAATGATAAAATAGTTTTTGAAACTTAGACACAAAGGATGGCTCCTACGGTGGACTAAGGAAGGCCCGTTTTCACTCTTTTCCTTAACGCTTTCCCCATAGAGCCTTTTCCTGTTTTCACAGCCTGCTAAATGACCAGAAAAGATAAGGTTGCCATGTAGGAATCCTATAAGAGAATTTATTTTGAATTAGGACTCTACGCCAGTCTTCCATTCACATACAACCCTCTATGTCATGGTTATTTACTGAAGTGAGTTATTCACTTATATTCTACCACAGTATCGTTATTTAAAACTACAGGAAATAACCGAATATTTAGTCACTGAAGTGGGATATAAAAATGATGAAATGGGTATATAGTCAAAATATAGGGTTTGTGGTCGCACTTCATCGAAACGACAATTTTATGAAATTGTTTATGTATGTTTAGTAGGTATGAAAATAAGTCGTAAAATGATTTCATAACGCTAGATGCATCGGGTATTCCTCAGATATTTTTTTGTTTCTTCATCTCACATTCGAGTATAAACCAGGTATTGAATATTTCGCCCATCCGAAAGTGCTAATTGGTTCTATGGACAAATAATTTCTCCATTGTCATGCACTTAAATTCAGAAATTAGTCAGCCGGGATGTGTTGATGGCAGGAATCAGGAAAAAATGCATATACCACAAATAGAGAACCATTGAATAAAATAAAATTTAAAGTTTTAAGAGATTAAACAATGTCTGTTTCCGTTACCCAAATAAAATAAATTGAAATAAGGAAATGACTTGAGGGATCACTTGTAGCTGGGTGGCTAGCGTAACAGCCTCCCATGCTAAAGGTCACGGGTTCGAACCCGCAGGTGGTCCTAGGATTTTTTAATGGGAGTAAAAAATCCTTAGTTACGCTGTCCTTCGGAGGGGACGTTAAAAGGTGGTCCCGAGCCTGTGCGATGTCAGGTGCTCGTTAAGATCCCTATCCTAATAAAACCTGGATAGGCAAAATTTAGGACTCCCACTGTAGCATCGTCCGATTAGCCATAGTAGCATAAAGTGACGTTAAATAAATAAACAAACAGAAAATGACTTGTTGCAGTTTTCTTATTTTTTTTTATCGGCTGACATCATCTACTCCATTATTTTTTCTTTCGTTGATCCAATCCCCACACACTTACAAGACATTCGGTATTTTTTATTTACTGGAAATAATTAATATAGATGAACGATTGCTCGGGTCAGCTAGTTATTTACATATTTTTTAATTATTTTTTTGTGATTCCGTGTTTTACAGCAATAAACTTTGTAAGCTATAGGCCTATTGAATTGTCTCGCAAGGAAAGACATTTTATTTAATAATATCATATTAAAATAATATCAATTCATTAACATTAAATTTAGATTTAATATGTTTCATCAATAATAGGAAGTTTTAATTTTTTTTTTTTTTTTTTTTTAATAAGTTAATTTGGCAATATTTATTTTCTTAAAAGTTAAATATAAAACGTATCACGATGGTTAAAGAATTTATTCAAATTTTCATGTTGATAAATTTATGTAAATTTCATGAATAAATTAATCTTTCTATACATGATTTTATTGAACACTTACAAATTATCAACCGCTTTAGCTGCGGGTTATCGAAGGGTCAGACGGAGTTGAACATGTTTAGTCACGGGAAAATTTCGGCAGTATTAATATAGGATATGGAAGTTAAACTATTAAATCAGATATCTATCTACCAATCCAATATTCATTCTAGTTCATCGCAAATATATATAATACAATTTTAATGTTACTAAACGATTATTTAAATGTACAAAAGAACAATTGATTATAGTAATTAATATTTTATTTGTTAATTATATCCAATTTACAATCCAAACCTATATTGTTACATTCTATCAAAAAGTATCTTATAAGATTTTTCCGTAGAAAATGCTTCTCGAATCGAGGTGAATTTAGCATTATTTAATGTTTAACAATAAAAAGTTGAGTATACTAAACAACTTTCGAAAAAGATCAAGCGAAGTTAATTTATATTATTTTTTTTTAACATATTTATTGATATTTACAACTGTATTAAATAAAAATACATCTAGTAAATGTGATGTTAATATGTAAAACTGTCATGAAATACATGTAGAGACACTACCCAGTGGCAGCACTCTAAAAACACTCTAAACTAGAAGGTCCCGTGGCCATCTTCTTTTCAGACGCCTCGGAGGATTATCAGGGATTGAAGAGGAAGCAAGGACTGAAACTAATGGATTGTAGTGGGAATGGAGCTTTTCATGGAAGGAATGGTACCTGGTTCGGGCTAAGTCAGCAACATATGGAATATTAAGGTCTTTATGAATGAGTGTGTTTGTGACAAAATAAGGAGCATTGAGGATTTTCCGAAGGATTTTGGATTGTAAGGACTGGATACGAGAGGAATTCGATGGTTTAGTAGAGCCCCATAGCTCTACTCCGTAAGTCCATATCGGTCTTATGATGGTCATATAAATGAGTCTTTTGTAATTAAGTGGAAGTTTGGAGCGTTTGTCCAGTAAGTGTTGAAGTAGTCGAAAACGTCGGGCAGTTTCTTGTCGTTTAAGTCTTGTATGGGGGATTCCAAGTTAGACGTTTGTCAAGGTGGAGTCCTAGGTATCGAATCTGTTCAACAGGGGCTAGTGGAGTGTCATTAAAGGATACTGTAGGGCAGGAAGTCATTGGTTTACGACGAAGGGTAAAGGTTATCTGGTGGGATTTGTTAGAATTAATTTTAATCCTCCAATTCTGGCACCATACTTCAAGGTCTCGGATGTGGGATTGAAGAGTGTGGGAGGCAGTAACTGGATCATTATCTACTGATAGCACACACGTGTCATCAGCATAGGTAGAAAGGAATGTGTTAGGATGGGTTGGGATATCAGCTGTATAGACTGTATAAAGAACAGGTCCTAGGATGCTGCCTTGAGGAACACCAGCAGATTGAGAAAACAGGGAGGAATAGGAACGATTGTGATTTATTTTGAAAGATCTATCAGCGAGGTAGGACTGGATAATAAGAAAATAGGTAGGAGGGAGGAATAGACGGAGCTTGTAAAGCAATCCAGGGTGCCAGACTCGGTCAAAGGCCTGTTCTACATCGAGAAAGGCTCCCGTGCAGTACAATCCGCGCTCCAACGCAGAGGAGACAACATCAACCACACGATGACATTGCTGGATAGTGGAGTGAGATGTACGGAAACCGAATTGATGATCTGGAATAATATGATGGGAATCAAGGATTGGATATATACGTTTCAGAAGGAGTTTTTTTAGAATTTTACCCATTATACATAAAAGAGAAATGGGACGGTAGGAAGATGGATTTTCAGGTGACTTTTTGGGTTTAGGGATCATTTTTACTATGGACAATTTCCAGGAGGCAGGAAAATAAGTAGTACGGAGTACGGCATTATAGATGTAGGTAAGGAATAGAATGGCTTTTTGAGGGAGATGCTTCAAGATATAGGAAGTGATTAAGTCATGGCCAGGAGCTTTTTGGGGAGGTAATCTGTGAATGATATTGGATATTTCGGAAGGATGGAATGCTTTAGGTGGAAGGGTCATTGGGAGGGAAATAGTTAGGTCTTCTTCTATCATTTTAAGGTGATTGGGGTTAAGGATATCTGGATGTGGAGTATATGTATTGTAAAGATGTTGTCCGAATATCTGAGCTTTCTCTTCGTCAGTTCTTGTCCAGATTTGGTTTTCAGTCAAGAGTGGATGGTTACAGTCTTTGAACTTAAGTAGTTTTTTTGTGGTTGTCCATAATGATTTGTCTGTTGTAGTAAGGTTTTCAGTAAATCTGAGTAAATTTTGAATTTTGTATGTTTTTATTTCCGACTTGAGTTTGTTAGTTAGTTTGGTATAATAAGTTTTGTCAGTTGGGTATCGAGTCTTATGCCACTTCGATCTCGCTCTGCGCTTTTCCTTTATTAAGAATCGAATGTGCTGTGGCAGATCTGTATGTTGAGTGTCATTAATGTTGGTGGTCTTTGTGTTGTCAATTATACTACAAGTTATGGAGTCAGTCAGTTTTTTAACAGCTGTATCAATATCATTGTTTGTCTTGAGTGGAGTGTTCAAGTCCAATTTGCTTTCCAGGTCAAGTCGAAATATGTCCCAGTTTACTCGTCCATTGATCAATGTAGGTGGAAGGGGTTGAGGAACAAAACTGGAATGTAAGGAAAGCAAAACCGGGCTATGATCTGATGAAAGGTCGTTCAGTGATCTGATTGTGGTTTGGGAGGAGGAAATTTGTGAGGTGATAAATATGTCCAGGATATCAGGTTTTTTTTTTAAGGATGTCGGCCAATACGTGGGATTCATAGGTGAGAGGACAGTATAGCTATGGGAAATAGAGACACTAGAAAGGAGATTACCTCGGGAGTTGGAAGTGCGGCAACCCCACCGTTGGTGTTTAGCATTATAGTCTCCTCCAGCGATAAAGCGCGGTCCGAGGGATCGAAACAGGGTTTCAAGTTGGTTATAGGAAAGGGAAACACCAGGAGGACAATATACAGCTGAGAGGGTGAGATGAAAAGGACGAGTTGGAATGGTCACTGAGGTTGATTGTATGGCGTCAGTTGGAGTAGAAGGAATAAGGGAATGAGGCAAGGATTTATGGATAAGGATGCATGACCCGGCATGGGAAGTGTTGTCTGGGTGGTCCGATCTATATGTGGTGTAGTCACGTATGTAAAAACGTGTTCGTTGTGTAAAGTGCGTTTCAGTCAAGAGAGCTACGTCAATATGGTTGTCATGGAGGAAAATGTCCAGTTCGTCACGGTGGTTGAGTAGGCCGTTAGCGTTCCACAAAAGGATGGCTAGGGGCTTTACACTCATCGTGGGAGATTGAATGGGATTTGGGTAAGGATTCTAGTTAGAAGGGTGATTAGTGGTTGAATAGTATTACTAAGGTCTGAAAGAAAAGACTGGAGAATGGAGCATATGTTGGAAGGGTCTTGGTAGGGATACGGATGTGGGTAAGAGACTTGTGCAGGATGATTTGTATGGTCCGGATCGTTGGCTTGGGGCTGGACTCGCCGTGGAGTACGATGATGTTCAGTCCGCTGAGGTACTTGAGGCGAGGGGTTTATTTGACTTGGTTGAACTGAAGGAGATGGTATTTGGGGAGGATGTTCAGGAGGCAGTTTTACACGTAAGGGTGTATGGGGAGGAACGGATCGGTGTACAGGTTGCAGGTTAGGATGGGAGGAAGGAGGCTTGGTTAGGGATTTAGGAGGCGCCTGTCTTTGTGGCTGTTGATGCTTGATGATCTCGGAGAGATGTTTTTTTGAGTGCTCTGTAGTTTCCCTGACTGCAGTTGTTGTAGTTGGCTGCTGGGCGATAGTACCTTTTTGTTTTTTGAATTTCTGGGTAGTTATTCAAATTGTCCAAATCAGGCACCTGCGTGCGAATATTCTGCTCCACTCGTAATTCCGCTAGGTGGTGTGTCCTCTGCTTAAGAAGATTTTTGTATACACTACAGCCCCTATAGCTAGCCGGATGGCCTTCACCACAAAGTGCGCACTTTGCAGTCTCATTAGGGGGTTTAAGGCATGTGTCAGAGGCATGTGGCCCGGCACATTTAACACATCTAGCAGGGTGATAGCAGTAGGACTTCGTGTGTCCTAATGATTGACATCTGGTGCACTCTACGATAATTGTCTTTTGTCTAGGCTCTTCAAACCGAACGGTCGAATATACTAGCCGTCTAACTTGAAATATCTCCGTGTTATTCTTGGCTGGCTCCAGATCCACGAAAAACAAGGGCAAAGCATATTTTTCTTTGGGGTGTGTTACACATGAGATATTCCTAACATTATGGCCAATTTCTTCTAGGCCGCATTTGATGGCTTCAGTAGGAGTGGATGAGTGGAGTCCTCTCAGAACTACTCTGTATGGTTTATCTTGTTTTAACTGGTAGCAGTGGAAGTCAAAATTTTTATTATTTAAATAAGTGATAAGTTTTTTATAGCTCTCCTTATTGGTGGTATTTATTTTTATATCATTTATTCTTGAAAAACATTGAAAGTTTGACGGGCCTATGAGATCAGAAATTTCTTTGCCGAACGAGAGGAAATTATTTATATTTGATACAAATATTGGAGGTGGTTCCGGGTCAGAAAATCCTTGTTCCGGGAGCTGGTTTTTATTGATGGCGTTAGCAGAAGTGCTAGAGGTAGAAGCTGGTGATTTTGAATGTGCGGTTGAAGACGGTCCGGGTAAAGATGGCGCCGTTGACTCATTTAGGTTGGCTGCAGTGGTACTGCGAGTTTTAGGTGGTGTTGGCTGTTTTGTCTTAGCCGCTTTATTTTTTTTTTTATTTGGCGAGTTACCAGCCGAGTTAGTGTTCTTTCTCTGGCGTTTCTGTAGAGTCCGTGGCTTTAAATACTGTGAGTCTGACTCGCTTATCTCAGAAAAGGGAGTCTCCTCCTCCGAGTCGTCACAAGATGGAGTCTTATCTAGATCCATGGCTTAATTAATTAAGAAAAAAAAAATATATAAAAATAACAACATATATATGTATCTAGATAAATAAATGAAACAGATAGAAAATAAAGAAGTTATATATCTATATATAATTATTAGAAAAAAAATTACTAATTAAAATAAAATTAACCTTAAACATCTTAAAACTAAACTATTTACAATATTATATACATATACTATTTAAAAGAAACAAAGCAAACATTTCTAAGTTAATGAAAAAATAAATAAATAAAAGTCTTCGAGGAAAATAAATTTAAAAACTCATTGAGGGAGAAAAATAATGTTTATAAATATTGTCTGATTAGGTCGTTGAACAACAGTCCTGACCGAGACCTTGTCAACACTAGAGAAGGATTAGCAGGAAGCCTGGCCCTTATCTCTAGCCCAAGCGGTCACTAGTCTATGATTGCTTATTGAACAAAACGCCACTCACCTCGCTTTCTGTGATCGGTAATGTGTGTAATAGTATAACAACTCACGATTCACAAAGTTTGAACGATGTTCATGCGATAACACAGTGATGAGAAGGTAAGAAAGACAGAGCTATACTTATAGTGAACTGTACTCGCAGCCATGACACTTGAAACTATATTATTTTTAAATTTCGAAATTTATCACTAATCATTTTACACTAGCTGTTGCCCACGACTTCGTATGCGTCAATTTCCGTTATTATGATCACGATTAAGAATTTTTTAAAACAATATATTTTAAAGTACTTCTGCGCAAATGATATTTTTAGTTTTATTTTCTTGCACCAAAAGAGCATACTGATTTTCTCCGCAACTCGTTCTTGACGACGCGACATATAGTTGGTCGTGTGAAAAGCAGTCTTGACATAAATAGATTCCTACGTGTGTAAATGTTTGCCTCTGGGATTTATTAATTGTCACGGTAAAAGATAACTTAACGGGAAAATTAATTATTTTAGAATATAAAGGTAAATCATTTGGAATCATTAGAATGCGAGGTTAATTTTCCCCGTTTTTTCCACTGACTCTTTACACCTATTGATCGCAGCGTGATGTTATATAGCCTAAAGCCTTCCTCGATAAATTGACTATCCAGCACAAAAAGAATTTTTCAATTCGAACCAGTAGTTTCTGAGATTAGCGCGTTCAAACAAACAAACTCTCCAGCTTTAAAATATAAGTATAGATTAATTAGATAAATGAGATCTATTATACAGTAAAAACTGTTTAAACTTAGTAATGAATTTTTTAAAAAATAAAGAGGACTATTTTATCAAACTTTCTTAGAATTTTCTCCTCGTATAAGGTAAAATAAAAATCGGTGAGGCAGCTCATTCAGGGATGATGTAGCGGCAAGAAGATACTGATAGCGAAGAGGTGTGAAGTCTACTTAATTCACATCTCGGCTTTCTATATTCCTTTACCGGGCCTAGTGAATGAAGCTTACGAAATATCATAATTTAACTATACAATGTGTATTGACACATTTAAAAATAATATAAAATTTAACTGTAAATTTTTTTATTAAAATAGCCTGGAGTTTTTTCGGATGGTAATTTTTGAATGATGTTAAGGATTTCAGATTGGTGAAATGCCATGGGAGGAAGGGTCATTTGGAGAGGAACAGCTAGTTCTGCTTCAACATGTTTGATATAGATTTAGTTAAGGATATCAGGATGAGAATTAAAGGTTCTGGAAAGGTGTTCACCGAATGTTCGAGATTTGTACTCGTCGGATCTTGTTTAGGTCTTGGAGTAAGTAAGAATTCTATGGTTGAAGCTTTTGTATTTTAGTAGTTTTGCATTGGTCAACCATAATGATTAGTCTGAAGTTGTTATTTGTTCTGTAAAGTACTGAAAATTTTGAATCTTGAATTTCCTCATTTCTGTCTTGAGTTTTCTAGTCAGTTTGTTTTATACGATGGATATTTCATTCTATGCTACTTGCTCGACGTTTTTCAATTAGTAAGAGGTGAATATGACTTGGCGATTTCGTTTCATCAGAATTTCTATTTTTATAGTGAGATGTGTTGGAGTGTTCTGTTTATGTTCTTAATTGTTTAATAGCGAGGTCTGTTGTTTGTTTAGTTTTAAATGGGATTTTTAAATCCATCTTGACTATTTTTATCTTTGAGAATCAGTATTCAATTTTTTTTTTTTATCTGGTGCACACAAAACATACGACTTTCACTTACCTCCGGTGTTAAGATCAATCAAGGAACTTTTAAATAATGTTAAAGTTGAAAAAATACCTTTCAATAGAAAACTCAATATATCAATTGAATCACATTGAGTTTCGATAGAAACATATGTTTCAGGTTGAAGAAGCGTAACAATAAAAATTATTTTAAGCAATAAATCATTTAGTTTTATCCATGTTTTAATTATCTCCACTCCTTATACAACCTTCATTTTCTAAAATATCGGAATTAAAGGCCTGTCAGACTATTTCAACCAGTATTTAACCAACATGATGTTAAATTAAATTAAATTTTACACCGATATCTCGCTATATCTGTATTTAGAACAGTATTTAATTTAATAACAAATTATAATGGTGATGAATATTTTAATGAAAACCATCGTAGATCGTACTTATAAATTTCAGCATTGCACGATTGAACGACCCATGAAAATGTTGAATATAATATACATCAGAAAAAAAAAATTAGGAGTCAGCGATGAGTTTATTATTGAACGGAACATCTTAAGAAAAATATTATAAAAATAATTAAGATATAATTTTCAGGATATAAGCAGAGAAAAAAAAAAGTTGGTATAAAATCGCGTGACCTATAATCATTAAAGAAGGACCCTTAGGGGATGTAGTCGTTAGGTTTTATACAAGGATTTACACCGAGAACCTGATCCTTGGTTTAAGGTGCACCCTCCAACCTAACCCCGGGTAATAGCCTAAGGTTCTTCCTATAAATTATCATGCAAGATAACCTTAGTTCTTGCCTCTTGAATTCTTACTGTAAATCACAGGAGGGGAGCATTCAAGAGACTACCGATCCCATTCCGTGTGCCTTAAGGCTACAGTCAAATAGGTTTAAAACGAAGTTCATCTTTAAAACTAATTTTACTTTCACTTACCTATATATGAAATATATACATATTAAGAGAAAGCATTGAGTGAAAATTTTCGAATTCCAATTTTTAACGGAAATACACGGTTTAGGGTCTCCTGAGTCTAAATAACCAAGTCCCGCAATAAGGTCTGTGTGTATTGTAACTACCGGGCGAAAACAATAAGTCCTATGAAACTAAAATTTCATATCTAAGACAACTACACACCCGAGATGTTGCAGCGATTTTTACATCAAAATCAGCCAACCAGAAGAGCCACTTTATATCATGCATTATGCACGTTTTTATGATTTAATCAAAAATGGTTTTAACGATTTTTATTAAACTCGCTATATCGATATAAAATTTAATGGGATTTAATATGATATAGGTTTCATTCTGATTAAAATAGTCTGATAGGACTTAAATGCCGATAGTTTAAATTGTCTTCCTCTAAGGTACCTTTAATTTTATAGGTTTAAAAAATTAAAAAAAAAAAAAAAAAAAAAAAAAAAAAAAAAAATCATCATCTTATTAGCACTGATAAATAACGGGCAAGTATGCAAGTTGAGATAATTTCCATTTTTTTTGTTTTGGAGCAGAATAATAGTAATATACATGTACAACATACCGTTGGAATGCTACAGATTTTAGAAAAAAATATTAACTTATATAATTATTGTAAAATTTAACAGAAAGGAATGAATAGCCGATAAAACAAACTGATTGTCGTAGATAATAATTTTATAGATTATTTAATAAAATATATGATTCTATTGAAATTCAAAATGATCAATTCCTTAAAAATTTATTTGTATCTTTAAATGTATTTAAAAATTTTTAAATTGATTTTAACAACAGAGGTAAGTGAAAGTCTTGTGTTGCGTTTGAGTGATTTGTTTCTATAGAGTGGTCCAGAAAATCATGCAATTTATTGAAATTATCTCTATTACTTTAAATACATTTCTGCCAACATTTTAATAATGATAAAATGACTCAAACAATTATAACTAAAGAATAGTACTTTTTGTAGCATTAATTTTTTAAATATCGTTTTGGCCATCCACCACAGTGCTTAGGTTTACATCTGCTAGCTTATACTTATGGTGTTTCCTGTTGATGGTTGGACGGTTGCTTTCCTGCCGATACCTTAAGGATCTTATAGGACTAGCCTGTGACGATCCTTTCTGCACAGATGACCGTAGAAAGCCTTCTGGTAAGTGAAAGTCTTGTGTTGCGCGAACCAGATTTGTTTCTATAGGGTGGTCCAGAAAATCATGCAGTTTATTGAAATTATCTCTATTACTTTAAATACATTTCTGCCAACATTTATAGAAATTAGTTTCGTTTTATTGTCACATTATTTACATTTTATTAATGATAAAATGACTCAAACAATTATAACTAAAGAATAGGACTTTTTGTAGTATTAATTTTTTAAATATCGTTTTGGCCATCCACCACAGTGCTTAGGTTTACATCTGCTAGCTTATACTTATGGTGTTTCCTGTTGATGGTTGGACGGTTGCTTTCCTGCCGATACCTTAAGGATCTTATAGGACTAGCCTGTGACGATCCTTTCTGCACAGATGACCGTAGAAAGCCTTCTGGTAAGTGAAAGTCTTGTGTTGCGCGAACCAGATTTGTTTCTATAGGGTGGTCCAGAAAATCATGCAGTTTATTGAAATTATCTCTATTACTTTAAATACATTTCTGCCAACATTTATAGAAATTAGTTTCGTTTTATTGTCACATTATTTACATTTTATTAATGATAAAATGACTCAAACAATTATAACTAAAGAATAGGACTTTTTGTAGTATTAATTTTTTAAATATCGTTTTGGCCATCCACCACAGTGCTTAGGTTTACATCTGCTAGCTTATACTTATGGTGTTTCCTGTTGATGGTTGGACGGTTGCTTTCCTGCCGATACCTTAAGGATCTTATAGGACTAGCCTGTGACGATCCTTTCTGCACAGATGACCGTAGAAAGCCTTCTGGTAAGTGAAAGTCTTGTGTTGCGCGAACCAGATTTGTTTCTATAGGGTGGTCCAGAAAATCATGCAGTTTATTGAAATTATCTCTATTACTTTAAATACATTTCTGCCAACATTTATAGAAATTAGTTTCGTTTTATTGTCACATTATTTACATTTTATTAATGATAAAATGACTCAAACAATTATAACTAAAGAATAGGACTTTTTGTAGTATTAATTTTTTAAATATCGTTTTGGCCATCCACCACAGTGCTTAGGTTTACATCTGCTAGCTTATACTTATGGTGTTTCCTGTTGATGGTTGGACGGTTGCTTTCCTGCCGATACCTTAAGGATCTTATAGGACTAGCCTGTGACGATCCTTTCTGCACAGATGACCGTAGAAAGCCTTCTGGTAAGTGAAAGTCTTGTGTTGCGCGAACCAGATTTGTTTCTATAGGGTGGTCCAGAAAATCATGCAGTTTATTGAAATTATCTCTATTACTTTAAATACATTTCTGCCAACATTTATAGAAATTAGTTTCGTTTTATTGTCACATTATTTACATTTTATTAATGATAAAATGACTCAAACAATTATAACTAAAGAATAGGACTTTTTGTAGTATTAATTTTTTAAATATCGTTTTGGCCATCCACCACAGTGCTTAGGTTTACATCTGCTAGCTTATACTTATGGTGTTTCCTGTTGATGGTTGGACGGTTGCTTTCCTGCCGATACCTTAAGGATCTTATAGGACTAGCCTGTGACGATCCTTTCTGCACAGATGACCGTAGAAAGCCTTCTGGTAAGTGAAAGTCTTGTGTTGCGCGAACCAGATTTGTTTCTATAGGGTGGTCCAGAAAATCATGCAGTTTATTGAAATTATCTCTATTACTTTAAATACATTTCTGCCAACATTTATAGAAATTAGTTTCGTTTTATTGTCACATTATTTACATTTTATTAATGATAAAATGACTCAAACAATTATAACTAAAGAATAGGACTTTTTGTAGTATTAATTTTTTAAATATCGTTTTGGCCATCCACCACAGTGCTTAGGTTTACATCTGCTAGCTTATACTTATGGTGTTTCCTGTTGATGGTTGGACGGTTGCTTTCCTGCCGATACCTTAAGGATCTTATAGGACTAGCCTGTGACGATCCTTTCTGCACAGATGACCGTAGAAAGCCTTCTGGTAAGTGAAAGTCTTGTGTTGCGCGAACCAGATTTGTTTCTATAGGGTGGTCCAGAAAATCATGCAGTTTATTGAAATTATCTCTATTACTTTAAATACATTTCTGCCAACATTTATAGAAATTAGTTTCGTTTTATTGTCACATTATTTACATTTTATTAATGATAAAATGACTCAAACAATTATAACTAAAGAATAGGACTTTTTGTAGTATTAATTTTTTAAATATCGTTTTGGCCATCCACCACAGTGCTTAGGTTTACATCTGCTAGCTTATACTTATGGTGTTTCCTGTTGATGGTTGGACGGTTGCTTTCCTGCCGATACCTTAAGGATCTTATAGGACTAGCCTGTGACGATCCTTTCTGCACAGATGACCGTAGAAAGCCTTCTGGTAAGTGAAAGTCTTGTGTTGCGCGAACCAGATTTGTTTCTATAGGGTGGTCCAGAAAATCATGCAGTTTATTGAAATTATCTCTATTACTTTAAATACATTTCTGCCAACATTTATAGAAATTAGTTTCGTTTTATTGTCACATTATTTACATTTTATTAATGATAAAATGACTCAAACAATTATAACTAAAGAATAGGACTTTTTGTAGTATTAATTTTTTAAATATCGTTTTGGCCATCCACCACAGTGCTTAGGTTTACATCTGCTAGCTTATACTTATGGTGTTTCCTGTTGATGGTTGGACGGTTGCTTTCCTGCCGATACCTTAAGGATCTTATAGGACTAGCCTGTGACGATCCTTTCTGCACAGATGACCGTAGAAAGCCTTCTGGTAAGTGAAAGTCTTGTGTTGCGCGAACCAGATTTGTTTCTATAGGGTGGTCCAGAAAATCATGCAGTTTATTGAAATTATCTCTATTACTTTAAATACATTTCTGCCAACATTTATAGAAATTAGTTTCGTTTTATTGTCACATTATTTACATTTTATTAATGATAAAATGACTCAAACAATTATAACTAAAGAATAGGACTTTTTGTAGTATTAATTTTTTAAATATCGTTTTGGCCATCCACCACAGTGCTTAGGTTTACATCTGCTAGCTTATACTTATGGTGTTCCCTGTTGATTGTTGGACGGTTGCTTTCCTGCCGATACCTTAAGGATCTTATAGGACTTCCCTGTGGTGATCCATTCTGTACACATGACCGTTGGAAGCCAAACGTCTTCTTCCGATGCATCCGTGTGGTTTTCCATGTGTTGTTAAGTTCGCAATTGGTTTATATCATCGCCTTCTATCTAGTAAGATCCTTGGTCCCACAATTCTTGGCAAGAATTCTTTCTTGTACTTCGAATGCCCTTATAGGTATCTTCTTTGTTAGAAATAAGCGCTCACCTGCATAGGCATTATTTATTGTAGTATATTTAACCAAAATAAAAAAGTATACGATACCAAACTGAAAATGTTTCCAAGGGAAAAAACTGTTGCGGGCAACACACGACTTTCACTTGCCTTAGCTGCTAAAACCCATTTAAGAACTATTAATATTTGAAAACGTTTGAAATTAATGCAAATAAAAAGAGTACTTAGTTTTGATGGAAACATATAATTTCAGTTACATAATATAAGAATGTAAAATTGTTATATAATTGAAGTTGTTAATCTTGAAAATAGTCATATAGGAAATATTGGTACTATGTGTTATATCAACTCAATTAAGTTGCTCAGCACCATTTTGTTGTTAATTAAGTGTATCTTTCTCTCATCGGTAATAAGTTTATACACTTTCCGTTTCTTTAAATTACCTTTTACAACTTAATTTAAGAGATAATTATTCTTCTAAAATTAAAATAAAAACGGTATATTATAAATCTATGTCACTGTTCTTATTTTTAACAAACACAATATTACATTAAGCATTTTATTTGCTATGTTTTCCTTTAATTGGTTTTAACATTCGTTAAACTGTTATATTTATTTGTTTATTTATAATTTATTTATTTATTTATTTATAATCTTATCAATATAATACCGTTAAATTTTAGGAATCTTCAGAATTAAAAATACTTTAGAGAAGAAAATAAAATGAAAAATTCGGCCCTTTCAGACTATTTCAATAAAAATCAAATCTACATGATATTTAAACCCATATACTTAATGTAATATTGTGTTTGTTAAAAATAAGAACAGTAATTATTTTTAACAAACACAATATTACATTAAGCATTTTATTTGATATTTTTTCCTTTAAGTGGTTTTAACATCTGTTAAACTTTTATATTTATTTGTTTATTATTAATCTTATCAATATAATACCGTTAAATTTTAGGAATCTTCAGAATTAAAAATACTTTAGAGAAAAAAATAAAATAAAAAATTCGGCTCTATCAGACTATTTCAATCAAAATCAAACCTACATGATATTAAAACCCATTAAATTTTACATCGATATAGCGAGCTTAATCAAAATCGTTAAAGCTGTGTTTGAGAAAATCGTAATAGTGCAAAAGGCATGGTTTACAGTGGCTTTTCTTGTACGCCGATTTTCATGATTAGGCTTCCTAACATATAAGGCATATGCGCTCCTTGAAATATGAAATTTCAGTTTTATAAAACTTATAATTTTCGTGCTAGACAACAATGTCCACACAAACACACACATGGAACTTTTTGCGGGACTTCGTCATTGAAATCAGGGGGCAACAAAACGTTTATTTTCGTTGAAAACTGGATTCAATATAACCTATATGGACTTAGGCATCCCAGATTTACGGACCCGTTTAAAATACACAAATTAAAAAAATACAAACATTTTTTTTTTTTTAAGAATAACAACAAACTCACCCTCACCACCATATGTTTCTTTTTTTTTTTTAATATTTATTTATTGAGAATTATTACAATCTGTTTCAGAATGAACAATAGTAATACTGATATGAGACCACATTCATACAATATATACAGAAAATAATAATAATAGTCAAATTACATAAAATAGAAAATAAATAAATTCATATATATACAATAGAAAAACAAAACAACAATCTATAATTGAGATAAATAAAAAGTTTGCAAATAAATAAACATCATACAAACAATGGTAACTATATACAATATGTACAACTGTTAAGGGGACCCCGGATTGGGCTTTTCCCTCCACTTGTGGATTCAATCCAAGAGATCCCAGCGCCTCTCTCTCAGCCGCATCACTGGTCTTAGCCAGTAGGTTAGGGAGTTAGGGCGCAATAGCCACAAACATATATGTTTCTAACGATACCCTTCGTACAGATTTACATATTCATACTACAAAAAAACATATTCGATTGACTCAAAAATGCTTTATTACAAGCTCTGAAAGAATTATAGAGGTAAAAAAAAAAAAATGTTATTCTGCATTTGTTATTACTAAACGTCAAACGGGTAGAAACATTTTCCATTTTCTTAGAATATTTATCTTTATTAATGTTAATATTTTCTCCGATTGGTTTTTAAACTTTTTTGGTTAAAATCGATACAGCTCGTTAAGAAATAAAAAGGGAGGTCTGCACACAGGCTTCATTTAAATTTTTTATTAGATTTCTACGCATATTGAAACATGCAAGCTCATATTTCGAACCGGTATAAGCTTCGCAAATATATATTTTTGGAAGATTCCTCTCTTTCCTTCCCTCTCTACAACTCTTTTATTCTTTCAGAGTGAAGTGCCTTATTTTCTCTCTTCGGTTTGCTTTTTCTTGTAATCCTTTTAATAAGATAGCAGAATAAATTTATAATAAACATGCTAATAGTGTAGCTAGGTCAGAGAGATAAGATTAAATAAGATATAAGATGATTGAGACTCTATTAAGGGTTGACTCTAATTACGGGACGAGGTAAGGGCGTTCGGGCCGGGAAGATATGCCCTCACTCCTGACCTAATAATCTATCCTCGCCCCGGCTAAGGGAGGTTTAATACCGTGTAAACTTCCAACTTACAATCCCTACCTGCTCTGCATACTTTATTAGCAGCGGCCCTATTTCCTCCGATACTTCTATCTTGGAAGGCCGGTCTAGTTGCTAACTCAGCCAAGTTCCAATCCCGTGTTAATGTAGAGATATATGGAAGCCGGTTTCCTCTCAAAACGGGTTCTGATAATATTTCTTCTAGGAGCCCTTTCCTGAGGTGAAACCGATACGTACGGCTAAAAGCTGAACATGAATCCTTTCGATTGCAACTTTTTTTTTTTTTTTTTTATTGCTATGTTCGATATAAATCATTTCTTTTTATTTTAGATAAAATATGGTTTTCGCTATGCACTACTTTCATTTATCTCTACTTAAACGCTTGAAATGTTATTTTTTTAAATTAACAACTCTAAGCTCTTCAACCACACAGTCTTCAAAGATACAGTCTTGATCATAGAAATTGTATCATTAAAGAAAAAAAATGTTTCCTAAATTAAACATAACCGCATATTTTAAATAATGCGGATTATCTAAAAAAAAAAAAATCGGGAAGCATTAAAATATTTATAAGCTTAGGAATTAAAATATTAGTTTTAAATGCCCCTTACTTTTTCACTAATAAAATAATTCATAAAGACCTAAATATCCCATTAGTCGCCCTAAATATAACATTTAATTCCAAATTACCCGTCCACTCCAACCCCCTCGTCCGCAATCTCTCATTCCCATCTATTCCTGATAATCCCTGAGGTGGCTGAAAAAACGATGGCCTCGCGACCTTCTACAATTAATAAACACTGAATTTTTTGTGTGAAGAATAAACCACTAGGTAATTTCTTCACATGCCTGTACGCATATGCTCAAGCCCACTTGATCAATTAACACATTTAATAATAATAATAATAATAGGCTTACCAAACCTGAAGGTTCGATGCCGATACCACCTGCGCAAACTCATCCAATGTTCGCCGGTCAAGCCCAAGCCCCCGAGATCAGCCTTAACGCAACCCTCCTATCGACACTTTCTCGGAATCCGTTCCTCACCGAGCCCAACAACTTTACGCGCCCATTTGAGTCTCCGCGATGCTATCAAATCAATTATATTCATAGGGTACAAGCTCCGCAATTAACATATTTACTTAATATATTTTATTTTATAATACAGTTGTATATTTCTTTAAAATAAAAAAGTATCAGTTTTAAAAAGATATCTTTAAAAACTTCGGCATTAACTATGTGAGAAAAAATGTTAATAAATATTTAATCATTAAAAACATTCATTTTCTTCAATAATATATTATCTATACATAAACTATGATCAAATACAATAGAAAAAAATCAATAATAATAATGACATTCTTATTGGCAAGGAATATTTTTTTTTTGTACTGGTACTGTCTTGTTGTTATATGATGTTCGGGTGTTGGATGTTTAGGCCACTACACAAGACCGAAGAAGGTTATATATTATTTTGTTTAAAATTGATTCTCCACCTCCACCCCAGTCTGAGACCTATGAAGTGAATTTTGATTACTGTCCGTTCCGGGTCGAACCAAACTCCTAGCGGGAAACTCTCCCTGAATAATCAGTTTACCAGTACAGCCTACCCCACCACTTTTCTCTAAAACAGTTCTATATACTTCTCCGCCCCTATCCAACATATTCGTCTGTCAATTAATTACCGAATTCAATCACCATCTCTGCACATTAGATTCATAATGACAATAATTTAAATTAAACATAGTGAATATGAAAACTATTACTACTCTGCAAAGGGATGGTTTCACATTTGCTGTATACAGCATTTTTGGGATGAACTGGTTTCGGTATTTTGTTAATTCATATATAAACATTACACAGAACTAGTTTACTCTCTGGTTAACAAAAATCTATTTTATGTATTTATTTTCAATTTTACATATCTAGACATAAAATTTGAATATTGCGATGCATAATTGCAAAAGTATTGCGATATTAAAAAAAAAAATGAAATAGAGTTTTTTCTGGTTTCTGTGTATGTGTTAAGTCTCAACTTAACATGCATAATCGCTTTAATTACGCATTTAAGATTCGACCCTATTTTTTATGTCATAGATATTCCTTCTTCTATAAAATATTTCTCATATTTCTATGAGATATTTCTCATTCGTCCTAGATATTCCTGCTTCTAGAATTTTCCTATAATAAGGCTATAACAATTTAAATTACCCTTTTTACACTAATGTGTCATTGAATATTATTCGGTATGATTTATGTCATTTTTATCTTAATTTCTTTTAGCATGACTTTAATGCAAAATGTTTAAAATCTCTTCTTCTATAACATCCTGAATTGTTTTCATTTAAAATAACCAAACTTCAAATTATTGGCAGTAATACAAATTTATGAATATAAAAAGTTTTAAAAAAAATAATACCAATATTTTATAACCTGATTAAAAAAAAAAAAAAGGAAATATTTTCTAAAGTTTACAAGCTAAATATTTCACAAAATAAATAAATAAAATCTGAAATAAAAAGCTGTAGAAGATAATGGAAAGTAACGGAAATAACCTTAAGCTATATGATTATTTAAAAAGTATTTTAGGTTTTTTAATTGATACTTTGATTTCCGAAACGTACTAAAGAACATTTTGTACGAAATCAATTTTTTTTTTTTCATCAGTTAGTTTTATATAAATCTACTGTTTGATTTTATCTAATAAATACACTAAAATCCTTTAAAAACACGATATAGAAATGCAATAATTTCCTTAAGGTACTAGTTAACACATTTAATTTCGTTCTAAATCATCATAAAATATTTGCTTTTATAACCTTAATATTATCTTATTAAAACATTAAAAAAAAAATAATAAAATAGTTTTTAATGCGAAAAGAATCAATTTAGCTGGTTTCATAATATAGTAATGAGAGATTTTGGTGCTTTCTGTAAAATTTACTGGGATGGATATAGTACCTTTTAAAAATCAACGTCTTAATTGTATAATATAAAATAAATGTTATTATTAAAAATCGTTGTCTTAATTCTAAAATTTAAAAAAATTATTTTTGAATTTTCATGTAGAGCAGAAAAATCCAAAGATAGAAATATTTAGTTTAATGACATAGTGCAATAAAAAGATATTTTATTGTAAATATTATAGTGGAAACGAATTCAGTAATCATTATAAAACTACATAACAATTATTGATTAAAAATATGTATCTAAAATTAATTAATTATACAAATAAACTCTTACCATAATTCTCATTTGTGGTATAATCACTGGATATTTTGTAGCATTATCCATAGTACTGCAACTAATCATAAATAATCCAATTAAAAATACCAAAAATTAATAGACAAATATTTAATTTAGCTCTGAAAATATTTCCAAGAAAAAAGCTCTATAAAAGTTTGTTGCATCCACGTGTTTTTCCAACTCAAGGTTAAACCGGAATAAAGTTCTCTTGTTTTCTTAGAATATTTATTTTTATGAAAGTCGATATTTTCGCTGATTGGTTTCTGAAAAAAATTGAATTTCTCTATTACCTAATTTATGATTTACTTTTTTCGAATTTACTTCGTTGGACATCTAATCAATAAAAATTCAGAAGTAAAAAGGACAGCTAAGACAGGTGATCTTTTATACCTGGTACTTTTACTTTCTCTTACCTATATATAAAGTATATAGTAAGGGAAAGTATTACGAAGGTGAAAATGTTCGAATTCCAGTTTTCAACGGAAAGACGCGTTTTAGGGTCACCTGAGTCCAAATGACCAAGTCCCGCAAAGAGGCCTGTGTGTGTGTGGTAAGTCGTACGGAACTGAAATTTCATATTTAACTATACGCCTCAGATATTACATCAAGTTTTTCATCAAATCGGCTAACTAGAAGAGCCACTTTATACTATGAATTTCGCACCTTTTTACGATTTTCTTATAAACGGCTCTAACTTTTTGATCAAACTTGCTATATCAATTTTATGTAGGTTTCATTCTGATTAAAATAGACTGACAAGTCTTTAATGCCGATATTTTAAATTTTCTTCCCTTAAGGTACCTTTAAATCTGTACGTTCCGAAAAATTAACCATATCATCTTAATGGCAGTGATGAACTGACGGCTAAATATACAACTTGGACGAATTTGATGACCAACTAAAGGATAAAAGAACAAACTTTTTTTTTTTTTTAGTTGATAATAGTAGTTTTTGATTTCTTGATAATAAGAACTGTAATATTTACGTATAATAGACTGCCGGAAAGAGAAAGAGTTTAGGAAAAATATCATCTGATACACAAAGTTGTAAATGGTAATATAAAGTGACGAATAGGGGACAACCTTATTACTGATTAACAATTTAATATAGTTATATCATTTGATGTAAATTATATGTTTCCAGCGAAAACGAATACACGTTTTATTGAAATCAACTTAAAAGTATTCTTCAAATTAAAGTATATTTAATAGTTTTGAATTGATTTTAACAGTCGAGGTAAGTGAAAGTCGTGTGTTGCCCGCACCAGATTTTTTTCATTCAATTCGTTGGACATCTAAACAATCATAATTCTAGATTAAAAAGTACAGCCAAGGCAGAAGATATTTTATTTCTGGTATTTTTTTTATTTCTTCTGGTCGCGAATACCCAAAATAAACCAATAAGCATAATTTATTTTTTCAATTGTTTCTCACCCTGAAATATAATATAATCTAACACATTACAGTCTTGAAATGCAGCCAAGAATGCTTTCTAAGTTGATCTGAATACTTGAAAGGCAGACGCTTTAAGATGGTGCACATTGTATGAGTGGGAGGGAGTGGTTGTGGCTGTTCCAAGTAATGGCGTCCTCGTTGAGTATGAGCTTCCTTAATTATTAATAGAACCACTTCCTTGGGACTGGAATTAATTTGCAAGTTACTCGCCTCCCATTCTCAACATCAGTCAATTATACATTACAACTTTCAACAAAGAATAACTATGAATAAATAAATAATTGAAGATGTAAATAATTCTCCAATTTCAATATATTATCGTAGTATATAGTACCCATCTTGGAGTATTAAAATATAAAAAAGAATCTGATGTGTGCAACACACGACTTCCTCTTACTTCCGTTGTTAAAACCAGTTCAAGAATTTTTAAATAAAAAATAAAAATATAAATAAAAATAAATTGTTTAAAAATTAATTTATTAGAATTTCAATAGAAACATGTGTTATATTAAATAGTTAATTATATTTTTATCGTCAAAAAAGTAAGTTTTATCGGTTTTTCATCACTCTCCATTAACCTTTACAACTCCGTGTATTAGATAATATTGTTTCTTAAATCTTCATCTATCCAACGGTATATTTATAATAGATCTATATTACTATTCTCGTGTTAAAAATACAAAAATTGCATGAACAATTTCCACTATTTTCCTTTATTTGTTTATCAAATTCGCTCAACTTCACATTTAGCTATTATTTATCAATGCTAACAATGTGATGCGCCTAATTGTTTGAATTATACAAAATGAAAGGTACTTTGAAGAAGAAATATTAAAATATTGGCATTTAAGCCCTGTCAGACTATTTAAATCAGAATGAAACCTATATAATATTCAAGCCTATTAAAGTTTACATCCATATAGCGAGCCATTCTACTGATTTCACATTAATTCTCTATATTTTATTAATATAGACAAATTAGTTTTTTATTACTTTTGATACTTTCCTGTAATATGTTTAAAAATATCTCAAATTTAGCTTTATTCAATTATTTTTTTAGATATTTTAATTCTTTCGTTATCTTATTCTTCTATGCGTTAGTTATTTTACATAACTGGCCAATTTTAAACCCCTAAGTCGTTTAAAGCCTACGTAATTTTTAAAACTTTTTCCTCAGCTTTAGTTTAAAACTGATCAATCGGTTTCACCAAATATTAACCTTTTCCCAGCTGTTACCATATAAAAGAGGGAACAATAATATGTTAACGACGATATAATGTGAAACTTTTTTTTTTTAATGACCTCAAAATCGTTCCTTATTTCATAGGGCGGCTTTGGTTATCCCACAGGTTACTAGCATATATTCACAGTAGGAAATTCAGAGATATTGTATATTCTGAGGATCCGCCTTACGAAACCATTAATACAAAGTATATGGGTTAAAGAAAAAAGAAGAAAAATGTACTACTTTCACTTAGAATTCACAAATTACTTTAATAGTACTAGAAACTATTTAGCTTACTTTTTTTTTTTAAATTATTGTACTGTTAAACATATCGAAATGTCATTGAGTGGGTGAGAATTATTTCTAAAATTAATACATTGTTAACTTCTATATATAATTGGGACTTTTGTTCTCTTTGGCATCTTGTTTTTCTCTTTTTCGTTTAAGATTCAAATTAACTTATAAAATACTCAGAGGAAACCACTCAGCCCTGTATAAGACCTGAGGCTAAACCAAGGGCTCGAAAGTGTGAAATGAAAGGATCTTTATGGCGCATTTACCAAGTACTACCCGGGTCGCTGAGGAAATAAAAGCGAACTCGGTGTTACCCCAGAAGAGGCCTGTGGAACCTTCACCCGCCATTACACAGTGTAATAAGAAAAAAAAAAAGAAAACAGCATCATGTTTATAGTGTCGTCGGGAAAGCGATAAATCCAAGTGAAAATGTGGCTTTCCTCTTCCCGAAAACCGGGGGTTAAACTAACAGGATTTATACTGGCTCGTTTTCCCCAAGGGCAGGGCTTCACGGGGCTTTAAGCAATTCATTCCAACCCTAAAAGGTTCCTCATGTTGCTTCGTTCCCAACGAATTATAGTTGTAATCGCAAGTAAAGTAAGTTAACCTATATCTAGACTCTAACCATTTTACATAATCAGGCAGGATTACAACAGTTATAAGGCTAGAGATAATCCATTTCTAATGTAGAATATGATTGTAATATAGTCTGTGTCGAAACAAATTCGTAGGGTGCATCTCTCTAATACATTTTTTTTTTCATATGAAATATATAGAAAGGCCGGACGTAGACGTTATACCGACTTAAAGTGGCTTTATCATTCTGTTCGACGACAATATTTCCATGGCTCTCATATTCCAAACCTTTAAAAATGGAAAACCTTCCTACAAAACTGAACTTCTCACCCTCCGCTCTGATATTAATCCATTTTAAACACTAGAACTCAATCTATCAAAATTTATACCCTATCACATAGAACTGCATCCTCTCGCAAATCGTTTCTCGTACGCTCCTAATCTTTATGGAATTCGCTGCCTATCTCTATGTCTTCTTCCTTCAAACATCAACTCTTCCATTACCTACTAGAATCTCAATCTTCAGTTCTATTGTAAAAATAAAGGTATATGTAGTGTAAACATATGTATATATAAGTATGAAAATATTTATAGATATATTAAATTGTTGATCAATTTTTTTTTTTTTTTTTTTTTTTTTTTTAAAGTAACTAGGCCATAAGGATTTTTTTTTGTGTATTATCGTTATTCTAAGGGGATGTGGTCCCAGAATAAAAATATTTTTTTCATTTTATTTCATTTATATACAAGGTGGCTTCCCTTGACTACTTTATAACGTTCACTCTCAGATCTGCTCCTGTTCCTACATTGACTGATCATGGATTCTTAATCTCTGCTCTAATGTTTTTGAATTTATTTTTAGTATTCTGTCCATGCTTACTCCTCTTAGAATTCTGAAGTTTGCATTAAGCAAATGTCCTATTCCTTAATTTATATTCTCGCATATATTGGATTTGGGGAAAAAATGCTCTCTCAAATACCTTATTGATGTTAGAAAGACGATCCTGTCGGTATTTTCTGTGTCAAAAAGTGGAGATTGCTTCTATTCTACGCCATCAAATCAGTACGCCTAATTTAGTAAAAAATGTTCTTTTTCGGACATGGATATGTCTTTTAGCTAGTAACGTTTATCTTTGTAACGTTTATTGTGTAACTTTTTTTCTCACTTAGTTTGGCACGCTCTGAATCTGTTGGTATTGCTCAGATCGGAAATTTCATGGGAGATACCTGATTAGACATTTAGTAAAGAATATTTTTGTTATATACATATATATATATATATATATATATATATATATATATATATATATATATAACATTTGTCGCTATGACCTACCGTTACCTATATTAATTGGAATAAAAAAATAAAAAATAAAAAAAATCACGTTTGGCTACCTTTAATAAGTGTGAGGGTTTATTGAACGCCTAACGTTTAGGAGCTATATTATTTTGAATGAAAAAAGTTACAAATGTTGAAATGAACATGGTTAAAAAAAATTTTGTTTGCAGAATATTTCTATTCATCTTTACCTTCTATACTTATTTAATCAGTTTAACCTTCTGCAATCGATGACATATCCATGATCTATTGTTTTGTTGTTGTTTTGGATTTATGGGTAAAAAACTGCGAGTGATTATTATTTCCCAGAACATCTTCAGAAGACGATTAACTTACCTATGATGACTTATGTATTGTTTTTCCAAGTCAGGGAATAATATTAAAGCTTAGTTTATTTATAGTGCCTTATAATTCCTGTTTAGTACACACAAAACTAAAGGTAATTAAGGAAATGTCAACTAATGTAGAATGAAAAGTTTAGATTAAGTAGTAACGTCTGGTACTAAGTCACATCCTGCTTAACATGTCTGTCATTAGTGGATTGGAAGTAAAGTCTGAGCGTCAAAACTTTTCTTTTACTACTAAGTTCTCTAATTCGTTGTAATCATCATAATTATAGTACTTAAGGTAATTGAAATAAAATGTCACAATCAACACGAGCTAAACACTTACGAATTAAAGGACTTTATACTTTACTGTACTTTAATGTTAATTTTCGAGTTAAAAAAAAAATGTTTGACAAACTTTGTTGTAGTTTCTTAAGATTAGGAAACAAAAAGTATATCATGGTGATATCACAATTAAGACAACTAACAGCAAGATATTGCCGTTTCCAAATCTATTAATATACGAACGAAAAACAGCCTCTCATCAGAAGATTATTTATAACGGGGAATACAGTATCACTAAAATGCATTCATACCTAGAATAAATATATAAAAAGTTTTGAATAAAATAAAAAGTGGAAATACACGCGTACAATAAGCGAGCCTAGCCATAGAGGAGTATAGATGAGGAATGGGCTCCGGGTAGTTATGCATAATTCTATCGCTGGGAGGGACCATTACCGAGGCCGATTGTGAAACCCCCGCAGAATACGATAATATGCCCCCAGGCCATTTTTACTGGTGAGGAGATCCTACAATTTTTATCAGATTTCCAACCCATTAGGGTCTGTTAAGTCAACTGCGCTACGCCGGGTCGTTTCGTTGAGATGAAAATTAAAGGATTATCAGATTACAACCGCTTGATAGTTTTCTTATTTTTCTTTCTTTTTAATTTTTGTTATATATTTACTTATTTTTCTTAGAGAAAAGAATTGAATTCAAATAAATAAATGAAATCCAAGAAAAGAAATTAATATGTGTATATATATTTTTTTTTTCTTCCACGGTTGCGAGAATACACTCGTATAAGAATACACTCGCGATTCTCGATGATATTTTCCAGTGGAGGAACATCACTCCTAAAGTCTTTTTTGTGAGTGGCCGCCAGTCGACTGATGGATATCACATACCTGGGTGGAGAGGCTGTGAGTGAATTACCATTTAATTTTATCTTGCTTGAACAAGTCTGGAAATCGAACTCACAATCTTTGGCGTGGTAGACGAGCATCCTAGCCACATTGCGACGGACTTCCTTATGTGTAATGTGGTTATGTAGGTTTAGCTTTATATAACTTTAGACTAATTTATCTCCTTAAGGAAAAAATAATATATCAATTTATAAAAAACATAAAAAAATTGACATTAAAATTTCAAAGAAAACCCAGTTTTTGAAGTTGGCACTAAATTCAATTTTACTTCATTATTTAAAAAAAAAAAATTAAAACTCTTTATACATTTTTTTATTCATTTAACTTTATGGTACTGTTGTTAATTGCACGGTGCTATAGCCGTGGCCGTCCTAAATTTTGGCTATCCTGGTTTTATTATTATAGGGATCTTTAACTAGTACCTGACATTGCACAGACCACCAAAGACGGCTTAACCAATAATTGTTTACTGCCATTAAAAACTCAGGTCCATCTGCCAGGTTTGAACCCACAACCTTGGGCATAGAACACTGTTATTCTAGCCACTACACCAAAGGTGAACCCAATCACACTGGTAATGAGAGTATTTTACGGTGATGATGAATTAACTTATATGTTACATTTGCATTTTTCCAACTTGTTAATTCAGAAAAAAAAAATACAAACGTATTCTTTAAAAAAAAAAAAAATTAGTTTTAGATATCGTAACGAGTGTAACATTAGGAAAATAAAATTAAATGCATTTCTTGCCATGAATCATATTTCAAAAAGTGTCTTCCATTTAAATTGGCCAATGAGGTTTCATGGCCGTGTTTAATTTTTCATCTTATAAACAGTAAACTTAAAATTTAAATAATTATCAATGTATTATGGAACTAACATAAATGAATGATTCACCTTGCCTTGAAAAAGAAAAAAAAAACACCCCTTTAGAAGAACGTAACATTTACGATTATATCTAAGAAACGTATGTTTGTAGCTATTGCGCCCTAACTCAGCCTCTACTGGCTGAGACCAGTGATGCGGCTGAGAGAGGCGCTGGGATCTCTTGGATTTCGCAAGTGGAGGGAAAAGCCCAGTCTGGGGTCCCCTTAGGAGTTGTATATATTGTATATAGTTACCATTGTTTGTATGATGTTTATTTATTTGCCAACTTTGTATTTCTCTCGATTATAGGTTGTTTGTTTTGTTGTTTATTATTATTTTATTGTATATATCTCTATCTTTTTTCTTCTTTAAGATTGTCTTCGGGATTGATGCGGTATGCTGTGTACTGTAGCAACTCAGCGAAGTTGAGCAGCAGATCCAAATTGGAATTTCTTCCTTCCTTTTCTATATATGATTTGTTTTATTTTATGTAATTTGACTTTACCATTATTTTCTGTAT
Organism: Piezodorus guildinii; assembly: GCA_023052935.1. NCBI lineage: Eukaryota > Metazoa > Arthropoda > Insecta > Hemiptera > Pentatomidae > Piezodorus > Piezodorus guildinii. Next base: position 94,338,320 of record CM041296.1, read on the forward strand.
ATATTGTATGAATGTGGTCTTATATCACCTTTAACTATTGTTCATTCTAAAACAAAAAAAAAATTCTAAGAAACAAATTGTCCCAGCTATTTTCTTAAGCACATTGTCTCTTAATCGTGTAGATATTTTTTTTCTTCTTCCTTTTTATGATTTGTTTAGTTTTAGAGAAAAACATAACTTACTATCATGCAATTTTATTTTATTTTTTTCTCGCTTGGTCTATGCTTTCAGCATTAAAAAATCGACTACGATTAATTATTATTGATTTTATATTTACACCTTCACGCTGAAAGGCACAAGGAGGAAAACGAAGAAAATTTAACACATACATTTTTATATTTTTTTTGGTATTTCTTTTTCAAAATATACCTCCATTATTATTCAAATTACTTTTCATATGGTACTACAGTGTTATACCCATATACTTGAGGACTATACAGAGGTGAACCAACGTTGCTGTTTTCATTCTCCCTTTAATTCAGTGTAAGACCCTTGGAGCTTTGGTCAAGGTGTACTACGCGATAAGGGTTAGGACGGTCTATGGGCATGCAAGAAGGCAGATAATATTGTCTCCCGGGAGAACCATATTACCTTATTCAAATCAAATGAAAACTCTATAAACTTTACTATATGCAAAGTCATTGTCTTGCTGAGCCTTTTGTTCCAAGTAATAATAACTTATGACATTTCTTTGTCCTCTTAATGAAATTGAGTACTCCAATAATCCAAGTCCCGTTCGTGAAAATTCTTGCTTTTACTTATATATTTCTAATTTGTACTTAGTTAATAACCGGTGATAATATCGTATTTTTGGGGTAAAAAATATCGTTTGTATTTTCTGAAAGAATTATCAACCTTCAATTATTTTTTAATTCAGTTTTTATTTAAATTTATTATATAACCTACTCGGCCAGAATATTTGCAAATATATTAACTTCCCAGAGGTGTTTTTTCGTATCTTGAAGTCAGTCAGTATTCCTTTTTTTTTTTAGTTTCTATTTTTCGATATACAATATAAAAATATACTTGCAAAGTACATTAAAATAATAACACAAATAAACACATTTGACTGTAGACTATAACTTATAAATACTTGTAAGAAAATCAAGATATTTATAAATCATCCAAAATATATAAGAAGAATAATACTACAGCATATGTACAGAGAGTATAAAAATAAATAATCACGATAAATATTTTATATAAATATTATTAGAAAACTGAATTACCCTCCAACCAAAAAAAACGTAAATAAATAAAAAAAAGACGACGGTTTGGCTTTTTCCAAATTTTAATCTATACTACTTATATCATAATAATACTTTTCTTCTATCAAATATCATTTTATCCAGTACTGAAACCTATCTGGACCTTTGGACTTGAACTTTGGTGGACAGCCAAATTTCCTAACATCAACCCAAAGTCCTCCGAACAATAGTTAATGCTCCTTACACCACGACCTACATATTCCATTTTTTTTAGACCTTATTCCATTAAAATTCTCTGAATTCCATCATGACCTTATCCTTTACCCAAATCCGCAAGCTCAATCCCTTTCCAGCTCCACATTCCCTTACGATCCCCTAGAAGGTTAAAACGACAGTGTCTTTGAGACCTTTTGTAAGCACGTATATTGGAGTTCTAGCACTGGCTAGATTCTCCACTCTATGTGTTGTATGCATGACATGTATATAGGTATTTTTGACTTCTGGATTTCTAAACTTTTAAACTTTAAAAGAACACAAACATTGAAAGTTTCCGGTATACACATACATCTATTTAAGACACTATTTTGTCTAAAATTGCATGATTATGAGAATAATAAATTCTCGAAACTTTGCAAAAATAAAATTGTTTATTTATTTACTGAAACCTAAGAACAGTTGAAACTTAAATTATCAACAGTCGAGGACTGATCAAACAATACACACACACATATATATATATTATAGTTTAAATGATGTGTAAATATTTTATGAATGTTGCACTTGATTACTATTATAAATGTCCTAATTAGGACAGATTGTAATATCGCTCAATTAAATTTGTTTTTTGGATAATGAAAATAATAAAATTATTTTACCAATGTATAAACAAAAGAACACATAGTCTTAAAAACTAAAAAAAAAAAAAACTATTCTGTGTAATAACATGATACGTATGCTCATTTAAAATTCTCTTCGTTCCCAGGACACTCAGTCGGATTAAAATTTTGGTGGTCCAGAGGTTCTTTGAAGGGTAATAAGAGCATAATACTGTTTTTCGTATTTATTTAATTATTTAAAAAAATAAAAACTTTTGTTATATCGCTTACTTATACTTATGATTGATATTTCCCTTTTCTTGTCCGGAAAATCCATACATCAGAGATATTCAAAATTTTATCTTAAAAAACAAAGTGTGAGAGGGATTCCCCTTTTTTTTCGGTGACAGTAGAATTTATACGACATCCTATCCTATGTAAATTTCTAAATGAATTCCATTAAGCCGGCCCATCCATAACTTGTGGAAGACTGACTGACAACCCCCTAACCGTTTCAAATACATTTGCCGATTTTTTCTCTAATATATATAATCAAAATAGAAACAATAATACTGACAGCAACACCATCCCCAATGAAATAGAAATTTGTAATAACCTAGATGACTCCACATCATTCTACAACATTCGATTTACAATTTGGGAATTGAAAGAGGTCTTAAACTTAGTGAAAGGATCATCACCTGGTCCCGACAACATTCACTACGAAATGATTAAAAATTTACCCAACGATACTCTTCAATGGCTCCTTGACTATTTTAATCATATCTGGTCCATAGGAGGCTTTCCGAATGGCTGGCGTGACTCCATTGTGGTTCCCATTCTAAAAACAGGTAAAGATAAGAGGTTACCAACTAGCTACCGCCCGATCTTCCTTACTAGTTGCCTTGGCAAAACCATGGAACGGATAGTGAACAAAAGATTAATGTGGATGATAGAAAGAGGAAAGCTTCTACAACCTTATCCAACCTTCCAAGAGGAGTGAAACCATTACTATTCGCTGATGACATGGCAATTATCTACAGATCCCACGACATTAGGGATATTCAAAATAGACTGCAGGAAACTCTCAATCGGCTGAACAACTGGTCAATATCTAAAGGACTCCACTTCTCACTAGAAAAAACTAAATGTCTGCTCTTCAGCCGAAAGCGGAATACACCACCACTGCCTGAATTGTACTTAGGGAACACTAAATTACCATTTACTACTTACCACAAATTCTTAGGCTTGACATTTGACAGAAAACTGACCTGGGAACATCATATATCCATCATAAAAGCACAGGCTATGAAAAAATTAAACATACTGCGAGTTCTCAGCGGCACTACTTGGGGTTCAGACAGGAAAACTTTATTAATACTCTATAAAAGTTTGATAGGTTCAAAACTTGAACATGGGTCATTTATATATGCTTCGGCACACCCACGAATTCTCGCCAGGCTCGACACAGTACTTCATGCAGGAATTAGAATATCCACTGGGGCTTTTCGAACCAGCCCTATCCTTAGCTTATGTTCAGAAGCCGGAATTCCGCCTCTCATTTTTAGACGACAAAAACTTGCCATAAATTATATTTCCAAATTATACCCACAGACAAATCATCCCACACACAGATACATATTTAAACCTAAATTTACCAGAGCCTTTCGAAACAAAGTCAATGCGACCCTTCCGTTAGCAGAAAGAATTTCCTCCGCTTCCTCTTTACTTAGAGACCTTCCACTGTATAAAATAAACTCCCATGATAAAACCCCACCATGGACTCACCAACCACCTAAAATATTCCTTCAACTTTCCAACCTCTCCAAAAGAAATGTTTCCCCTTCCGAATTCAAAAACCGACTAACACAGATTATTCAAACCATTCCTGAACCCTTTTTAATTTACACCGACGGTTCTAAATCAGATACCTCTACAGCTTCCGCTTTCGTGACCCATAACTCGACACACAAATTCAAACTGCATAATCTATGCAATATTTACACAGCCGAACTACACGCAATAGCCTCAGCTCTACAGTTCTGTATGAAAATAAATGAAGACCAAATCGTAATACTAACCGATTCCCTAAGCGCAATTAAAGGTTTGCAGAACTTATATCCAAATCATCCCATACTAGTTCGCACTCACTCTCATATAGCTGCGTTGCGAAACCTGGGCAAGTCTGTAAGCTTCGTGTGGGTGCCGAGCCACGTGGGAATTACCGGTAACGAGCTTGCGGACCGGGCAGCGAAGCAGGCGCTCACACTGCCAGGGAGAGGAACAGCCATCTTGACACCGTCTGAACTCAGTGAACCGCTCAGAAAGCAAGAAAATGACCGATGGCAGAAAATGTGGGACGATAGCCAGGTAAGCAAACTGAAGCATATAAAACAAACAGAGAAACCCTGGTCTACATCTAGCCGTAGCAGCCGGAGGGATGAGGTCGCGTTGACCCGGCTGAGGATAGGACACTCGCGGCTGACGCACTCTTATCTTTTTGCTAGGCAGCCGGTGCCCCGATGCCAGCACTGTGATGGAACCCTTACCATTCGGCATATTTTTCAAGAATGCCCTTATTATTCATCACACCTGAATAATGGTGCTGGGTGATAGAGAGAAAACCATTGAATTAGTTTTTCATTTTCTTAAGGAGCAATCATTATTATCAAAATTATAAAGACCATTCCTAGTCAGTTAGCATTACTAGTATTAGCTTTTTAAACTATTGTTTACATAAAAAAATTTTTTTCTTTTTTTATTTTATTTTATTTTTATTTATTTATTATTTATTTATTTATTTTATTTTATTATTTTTTTCTTTCTTTCTCTCAATCACCCATTGCCTAATAGTTCTTTTTTATAAAGGTTGAATATGCATATAGTGTCTAGGCGTTGATGACCTTAGGGTTTTACGCCTTAAAACCTAAACAAACAAACAAACCATAACTTGTGATACTTGGACGCCGTATCGAGCGGCCGTGGATGGATGATGGTAGGAGGGACTGAGCGAGGACTTGGAGGGAGAATTGTTTGCAACGTGGACTTGTTTTAATTGAACCAATTACAGAGGTTATCGCCGGGAGAGGGAATAATCCATGGACCCTCAAAGCCTCCATCCATCTAGCCCCTATTCCTATCTCCTCAGCCGATATTCCTCTTTGTCTAGTCAGCTCGCCATCTCTATGCCTTCCTAATCGTTGAGTTGTATTATAAATGGCTCATTCAGGATTAAGTTAATATTGGGCTAAGGGAAGATAAGCTTGCTCTCCCGAAGCTCCTCCTAAATACGGCTTGTCAGATGGCATGCAAGTGTACTCAGCGTTTTCGTAGTATTTCAGATAATGGAATCCTTAAGTTATATCATTGCGAAGTTTCAACTAAATTTCTAATTAAATAACAAACGTCTTACTTGGAATCATCACATTAGACTGAAATCACAAAAAAAAACAGTGGGCAGATATCGTTTACTACAACATATACTGGACAAACGCTCAAAATTTATTACCTACTACAAATTTACTAAAACTAATTTATATTACCATCATGGCCTCCAAATGGGCCTAGGTCATATGGGATTGGGCTGTGATGATCCACCAAACAATTGGCAATACAAAGTCCATTAAGTTTACAGTGGGACTACTATTTTTTTATGAAATGATCTAAAAGTAGAAATAATTATTAAGAATATTAGGTTACAACAACTTACATACGATTTGGTACATGCTATGTTTTTCTAAAATCCTGACTGTATGAAGTATATAAGTGTATGTATGAAGTATATAACCTGTACGATCACCTTGAATCACCATAACCTACCCATTACAAATAACATTTAGCGTAAGTTTGTAGGCTTATAAAATCCTTTCTGTTAAATTGTCCGACTTTTATTGCTTTTTTAACATTTTTAAAGTCTTGCGCTTTCCAACGGTGCCAGACATTGACGTTCTCCTTAAAAAAATTCTTAAATATTTTTCTTTAAAACGTTTTAAGGAACGAAATAATTTCATATTTTTCTGGATATTTGTAAACAATCCTGAACAATATGTACAGGAAATTATTGTATTTAGTTTTATATTTATATGTATTTAAGAATGTAACGTATATCATGTGTACTTCATACATTGATACGTTTTATTTTTTACTAATATTATGTGCATTTATTTTTATTATTCTATAAAAATCGTTGAAATATTTTAGCTATATTATGATTACGATTGGAACTATAACGACATTTATTATTGATATTTTTAACAACAAACTTGTATATCTAAATTAATTTTGATCTATATGTTACTGTTGTATTGACATATGATTTGGTTGTTGGCAAATTAAATTAGGCAAAGTAGAGCTTTTACATTAATAGTACTATTTTATAAATATCTACCAAAAATTCATTTCTAAATACTGGTATGTGTGTGTCTGCTATATTTTAAATAATTTAAAATCTATTTAATCCAGAATTTTTTTTAATAATGTGATATTTTAAATTTAAATGCACACAACCTACCAATTTAAAAAAATAATTTTTGTATGAGCCAATTTTTTTTCAAATTTTTTATTGAGAAAATTTTACAATCTGTCCCAATTTGGACATGAATAGTAGTGCTGAATGATATCATACATACTACATTCATACAATATTTACACAACATAAAATTACAATAAAATATATACACAATAATGAATCAATACGATAAAGTCAAGAATTCTCTTATACCTATATACACATACACATTTGAAAAATATGTTTTTTTAGAATTTAATATGCAATAAAAAATAGCAATATATTTAGCTATATTGATTTTATGGCTTATGTGCTAGAGAAGCTAGAGCAGAGTATTGATCCAGATTGTTGTAATATCTAGTTTTAGAGCCTAAATTCCTGCCGGGCTTTGCCTAACACCTTCCGGCCTCTGGCATCTCCGCTCAGGCCCTACATAACAATTTACGTTGATAAATTTTGATACATTTTCTTCTGAATACCTGTCATGTTAATAGAATTATCTTATCGTGAGAGGCATCCATTTATGTTATTAAGTTGACTTGTGACCTACAAAAGTTGTTCAATATTTCTTTAAAAAAATAGTATTTGTGTGTGTTAATATAGGTAAATAATAAAGTATTACATTTAAATTAAATAAAGAATTATGGGATTAAAATATAATTTATAATGGGTAGAATAAAATCTGGTGCGTGTATACGCGATTTTAACTTACGTTGGATGTTGTAATTAATTAATGAACTTTTGATTAAAGTTAAGATTTTTTTTATTTATTTATTTAAAGAAATTTACAACTGTTTTGATTCAATACAACAAGTAAATTAGGTTGATTTGAGATCAAGACACACATTTGTCCTGTGAAGAAACTACCCATTGGTAGAACTCCAATGTCTAGTTTATGGTCATTTTCTTTTTAGTCGCTTCGGTGGATTGTCAGGAATAGATGTTGAGGAGAGGTTACGAATAAGCGGGTTTGAGTGGGCTGGAAGTTTGGAAGGGAAGGGTGTATATCTGGATCGGGCTAAGTCTTCAACTAATGGGATATTTAGGTCTTTATGGATAATTTTATTTGTAACAAAGTATGGAGCATTAAGGATCTTTCGAAGGATCTTGGATTGCAGGGATTGGATGCGAGAGGAATTTGATGGTTTAGTGGACCCCCATAACTCAATGCCGTAGGTCCAAATAGGCCTTATAATGGTTATATAAATGAGTTTTGTGCAGTAAATAGAAAGTTTTGAGCGTTTGTCAAGTAAGTGTTGTAATAATCGGTATCTACGAGCAGTTTCCTGTCGTTTCAGTCTAGTATGAGGGTTCCAAGTGAGGCGTTTGTCTAGGCATAGTCCTAAGTACCGGATCTGTTCAACAGGAGTAAGAAAGATATTGTAAAAGGATACGGTGGGGCAGGAAGTCATAGGTTTACTTCGTAGAGTGAAGGTTATTTGATGTGATTTATTGGGATTAATTTTAATTCTCCAGTTCTGACACCATTCTTCGATGGCGGATAAGTTAAAGATTAAAAAAATATTCAGAATCAAAGTTTTCCCTTGGCAGAATTTTAATGAAAAATAATATTTATTATATAACATCTGTCGCTAGGACCTACCGTTTAGGAGTTGTAATAGTTTGGTTTCTAATGAAAATATTTACATTTATTTTATGTATTTTTTTTAAGTGTTGGGTCCTTTTTGAAAAGTTATAGCTCTGTTGGTGTTACTCAGATCAATAATTTTACATCAGCTTTCATGTCAGAAATTAATAGGAGAAAATATGGTGTTATATAACTGTTTGGTCTAATCATCATTATGCAGAATGATTAGGACTAGAACAAGTGGAAGCTAGAACTCGTGGACTGTATCGAATGGGTGAAAAAAGTGATGGGATTAAATATTGGTGTATTTGAAACCACTGGGAAAGGTTATGGATTACAATTTAGGTGGGCTACATAATTACTTCTTGGTGGTATAGTGTTCCTCTAAGTTGATCTCTTCATTCTCCCCGCCTTGTCGTCCAGCCTAGTGCGACCTTTTCTTTATCTACTTACTCAGAAAAGAAGAAGAAAAATGGTGTGTAGCGTGCTCGCTTCTGCTAGACTTAGGCTTCTCTTCTTACCATATGTTTTATATTTCCGTAAAGATGGCCGCTTGTGGCACATTGATTGAATTGAGCGTACATGTTAAGCGAACAATAACATTTGTCGCTAGGACATACCGTCCAGATGCAAAATTGGTTTAAATGAAAAAAGTCCACCTTTTGCTAAACTTAATTAAGTTATAAGGCTTTATTTACTTACACTCTGTAACAAAAACGCTGCGTTGGTGTTCCTTACAATGAAAATTTGAAGTAATTTGAGTACATACAATTTATCGCCAAGACCTACCCTTCGGAGCTATATTGTTTTCAATGAAAATATTTACTTTTCGATTTTGTTAGAGTGGTGGGCCTCTTTTGACAAGCTCTAGCTAGCTCTGTTGGTGTTACTCAGAGCAATAATTTGGACGTCAGTTTTCATGTCATGAATTAATAGAAGAAAATATGGTGTATATGACATTTTCGATAGAACCTTACCATTCACCCATATTCGTTTCGATAAAAATAATTACTTTTCCTTGTAACTTTTTTTTTCACCATGAAAATGTAACGCCAATATAATGTCGCTGCTAAGATTGGAAACTTTTCAAAATTATCTTTATCAGAAATTTCCTGGAGAATATGATTTGTCAAGTAAACATTGTTCCTAAAACCTATATTTTAGCAACTATATATTGGTTTGAATGGAAAATGCTACGTTTGAAACCCTTATTTTCTGTTAACTTTGTTTATTTTAATTTATCATTTAAAAAAATCTATTTATTCAAAAAAAATATTTTTGAATAAATAGATTTTTTCCGTTTTTGTGTAATTGATTCAACATGTTATTACTCTTTTAAATCATGTGCTTTGAAAATTATAGTTTGACATTCCTAATAACTATGAAGACACTGCTGATGAAGCGGTTAAAGAGTAGTATATTAATATGCATGGTAGGAAACGCATTTTTAAAAATAATTTATTTAAATGTTGACATTAGGTGGAAAAAGGGTATAAATGCCATACAATTTTTTTAATTGTTTAGAGATGATTAAAAATGGCCCTAGAGGCTGAAACGTTGTGATATCTAAAAGTAAAAAAATATATCCAGAACGTATGTAAAAAGGCCAAATATATATCGCACAGAATAAATAGTAGTTCTGGTACATCCGGGATCGGAGAACCGGAACTACAACAGTAGTCAAGTGATCCATCCGCTCAACCTAACTAAGTTGAAAATATATGCAAATTTTCTGTTATTAATCTCTAAAGAAGACGAATGCGGAGTTAAATTATGTAAAAATTCGGCTACAGGTGCCCACTATCCTCCAAAACGCCACGACTAAGAGATTGGGTAAATTTTTCATCCTGGATTCCCCCTCCCTTTAATTATTCTCAGCTCCCTTTCGTCTTGCTCTTCATTAACCGGTAGAATGAGTTAGGAGAGGGAGGAATCCGAGGAATGGAACAAGCAGAAATCACAGGTCAACTTCATTATTAGATCTCTACCAAGGTCGAGAAAGAATAATTAAGGTGGATTGTTTGCCTCAGCAAGTTAGGTCCACTGAACTTGGCCCTTCTTAACCTGCCCGTCGGGAGGCTTGTTCTAACTTGATTTGGACGCCACCCTTCCAATGAGCAACAGGAACTGAGGCGTGAATAATAAAAAAAAATGATAAAGAAGAGGAGAATATTCGATAACCAAAACAACAAATTCGCGCATAAAGAATGCCCCATTTAGATTTCAAAACATTGCTACTTTGACAAAAATCGCGAAGTCAAGAAAAAGTAATATATAACATTTTTCTTAGAATACGATTGAAAACACAAGAAAATGAAACATATTTAACCTTTACCTGGTAAGCTGGAGTCTACAGGACCCTAGGGCCTCTTTAAAGATTTGTGAATCACATTGTTCCTATCCGATCGGCTTGTGAAAACCTGAAATTTCCTGTCTCGACATGATTGTAATATACCATCCTTTTTTAGTCAGTTTTTATCCGGTATTGCTTTAGGGCAGTTATTGGTCAGATTTATTGAAAGTGTGTTTTTCAATTTGTTGAAAGAAATGTCTCGTGATCGTGTTATTTTACACAACTTTTTAATTTTATTAAGAAGCTAGGATTATCTATGTTAAATTTTCACATGGCCAGACAGTCAGAAAATCCCGGACTTCTCCGGGAGCTTCGGTTTAAAGCTCAATCATTATTAAGGGAAACCCCAGAAGAATCTAACACAGAAGGCCCCTCCGAAGGAAAGATGTTATTTTTATAAAAGAAACAAGGACAGGAAGTCATCTATAGTTTGTATTAAATGTGAAAAAATATTTGTGGACAATGTTCGGTTTCTTATTGCAAAAACTGTGCCTAATTTTAGCTGTGCATACTTTCTTTAAATATAAAAGTTTTATTTTTTTAATCATTTTCCGTTTTTTAAATATAATAAACTTTAAGAGAAGGACTTCTTTACATATTATTTTACAAATGTTTTAATGGCTTAGAGTATAACTAATTACAACTATAAAATAATGTTTTTTTTAAATTCCTTCACTTAACATTTATCGGCCGCTGAGTGTATGATTAATCATATTATGATTCTTTTAAAAACTCGTGCTTTTAAAATTATAGTTTGACACTGCTAATAATTATGACGACACTGCTGATAAAGCGGCAGAAATATTGAACCAAAAGAAACCCAGGACAATGATGAGAAAAAATATTTATTCTATTATTTTATCTGTGTTAATTTGGGATTGAGAAACCCTAGTGTCTATAAAACACGTAGTCTCTATAAATTGGATACCTGAGCCTTAACTTTGCCTAATTTTTATTCAGTAAAATTAATTAAACATATTTATAAGTTACTTACGTAGTGTTTAATTCCTGATGAGAAAATTTATAATCTCATCTTAACATGTGATTTATAATAATAATAATAGGCTTGCCGAACGCGAAGGTTCAATGCCGATACCACAAAGTGTTCTACACTAATTCGTCCAATTATCACCGTTCAAGTCTAAGCCCTCAAGATCAGTCTTAACACAATCCTCCCATAGACGCTTCGGACTACCTTTTCTAGACTACGTTCACCACTTACCAATGGTTTCGGAATTCGTTCTATACCGAGCCCGACAATTTTACAAGCCTATTTGAGTCGCTTTAATGCTATCAACTCAAATAAACTGACAAGATACAAGCTACAAAATCCCTCATCGTATGCTCTTTTGAATTTCCCAGTGCCTAATCTCTCTTATATATAATGGAAATGTTTTAAATTTATAGACGGAAATTCAGGTTAAGATATTCATAATATTATAATCACTATTACCGAGTATTTAATTAAAATACCTTCTTTATCAATAGTTTTTCGTTGTGATATTTTAATACGGTTAAGCGTATGCTAACTTCGGTATTTTTTTTTTCATTTTGTTTTTAGGTGATTTACAGTATTTGATAATAAATAAATTTTATTATTTTTTATCTAACTAACTAGAAAATTACCAGCTACAAACTTCAATCAAACTGTTAATACTAGAGAACTTTAATAGTTAATTTAGAAGCAGGGTGTCTCGAAATATGAAACTAAGACTGGAAATAATTGATTACCACCCACATCAATAATTCCACGTGTTTCAACATCGTTTCTTCATGTCTTATACCAACTTTTATTTTATAAAATTCTTGTAAATCTTAGATAACTTCAAAATAAGTCTTATCCTTTAACAGAAAATTTGTTGGTTACCCGATTCTTATTGTCCATCTTCCAGGGAACAACAAGCCCATCATTTTATTTGTTACGTTATTAAACATTTTTTATATATTTATTAAAAAAAAGTCTATATTTTCGGCACTGTCCATCTAAGACAGACTTATATTTATCATTTGTTAAATGGATCATTTTTATTATAGTACATTAATTACGCTAATAATCACTAATAAAGCCTTAATTATTATTTAACAATTAGACATAAATAATATGGGTGTAAATTCATTCGAATACCCTTATTGTTTTGTGTTTTGTTTTGTGGTTTGTGTGTGTGTGAGTTTAATAAAAAAAATAGAAATATCGTTGGTAATAATGGCTTGATAGAGATTTTTTTTTAAATATATAATGTTTTGGATAATTAAGTTATTTTTTCACATATTTTATCATAAAAGGTTTTGAAATTTAAAGAAATTACTAACATTTTTCTTAAGTTCGCATAAGGTTAGTTGTTGTAAAAACTACATACCTGTTGTAGAAAATTGATTTTACGAATGTGGGTTTAAGAGAAAATAAAAATTGTGAAATCTGGAGCGGATTCGGGGTTAAAACCGCAGTTATTGATACCGCCGTATGTAAATTAGTTGACTCTAATTGCTTAGTTATTACAGAGGCATATAAAAAAAGTTGAACGTGAATTTTATGTGCTTTCATTTAAAGAATTCTGCTTTTATAATCAAATTAAAATGAATTAGAACGATTCAGACAAAACTGAGATGCATAATTATTTTATTTAATTATTAAATAATTATTAATTAACTTTGGTTTATCATTTGGAAAAATTAAGTTAGACTCAAAATAAATTTATATGACAAATTTTTTCTGGTATTTCCATTGAAGAAATATAGCTAACTACGTGTTCTACTCTTTCATAAGCATAGAAATCAATTTACGGCTATTAGTATAATGATTCAGACAATTTCAGAATGAAATAGAACTTGAAAAAATAGAAAAGGATTTTCTGTAAGTTTATGTTATAAATATTGCCTTCAGAAACAGTAGTTATGTTTAATTTTTGTTTCTTAAAAATGTGTTTATTTTATGAGATTAAATTACATAGTTCAGATTATTTCAACATAAAAAAGGTAATTTGGGGGTTAAACTGAGGTTTGAAACTAGTTTTTGAAAATGTAATTGAAATACATAGATCAGAGGGTGTTAGATTTCATTAAAAAAATTAGACGAATTTTCAGTGCATCACTTAAAGTTAATAAGAAGCTTTTATCTGCCCAATTATCATTGTGACAATCTAACAGTGATCTTGTAATCATTAGACGGCCCCTACAACGGGACTGGGAGCTTAATGTAAATCTGATTGGTCATTTGAAGCCACGCCCACTTTGTATTAGTAGCCTATGATAACTCGCTCTTATCTGTGGCCGAAAAAAGATATCCAATCAAACTGGCTTTATTGACTTTCGACGGCCCTGGGCACTCCACCATCATCCCTCTATCGCTACCTTTCCAAAGGAAAATATATAGCCTCTTCAGGTTTAATTATAAATAAATGTTTTTACAACCCCTTCCCCCCCCCCTTCCGGAAACTAATTAACTTTAATAGAAGTAAAAATTATTCTCTTGTCAAAATATAGAACAAGAAAATTAATAAGTGCGTAGAAATTCTATAATCTAATTTTTTTTTTCACTTACCTATACATGAAATTCTAAAGTACAAGAAAGTATTGCGATCTTAAAAATTTTTTAATTCCAGTTCTAATACAAAATACAAGTTTTAGGGTTCTCTTAGTCCGGATGACCACATTCTGCAAAAAAGTCTGTAATATTTGGCAAGTCTAGCTCAAGTTGTATAAATCTGAAATTTCATATTTTGAAAGGGTATATCCATGAAATATGAAATATGCCAAAATCTGTGAACCAGAAAAGCTACTTTATACTATGCATTTTAAATTTTTTTTACGACTTTCTTAAAAACGTCCTTAACAATTTTGGATTAAACTCGCTATATCGACGTAAATTTTAATTAAGGCTTCATTATGATTGATATTGTCTGACAAGGCTTAAATGTCGATATTTTAAACTTTATTCTTTTAAAGAAGGTCTATCTACAGGACCATCATACGGCCTATATGGACTTACGGAGTAAAGCTTTGGGACTCAACTAAAACATCAAATTCTCCCCGTATCCAATCCCTACAATCCCAAATCCTTCGTAAAATACTCAATGCTTCTTACTCAGTAACGAGTGAACTGATCCAGAAATACCTTAATGTTTCGTATGTTGCTGATTTAGCCCAAACCAGACATCATTCATTTTATAATAAAACTTCATTCCCACTATAATCCTCTAGTTTCAATCCTTTCTCCTTTTCGATTTCTGATAATTCTCCGAGACGTTTGAAAATAAGATTGCCTCGAAACCTTCTTGTTCAGAATATTTTTAGGGTGCTGCCGATGCGTAGCTTCTCTACATGTCTTTTTGATGACTATTTTCTTTTAGCCTATTCACTAGATGTGCTGTACAATACAGTTGTAAATATCAATAAATAATTGTTTTTTAATCTTTCAAATTACCTGTAATCTTGTTGATTCAATAAAACAAAAACAAAATAAGTATATCATCATATTAGGATTCATATCAAACTGCTAAATATAAAATTTGAATTTGATTACTGACTAACGGAGAAAAAGAAAAAAATACATTTTTTAGGTATTTTTTTCCATCGTAAGAATAGATGTATAATATATAGCTAGATGTTTAATTATAGATGTATAATATATCGTTGGATAGCTTAAAAGTTTAGGAAAACTATTATCTAATGAAGATTTATGAAAAGCGAAAGAAACTAATTGATTGCTATATATAATGATATGAGAGATTACTTAATAAAACACGTGTTTTTATCGAAACACAATGTAATTAATCCTTTTAAAACTTATTTTCATTATTATGGAGGGTGATAAATAGCTGATAAAACTAGGTGGATATTGTACATAATAATTTATACTATTATATTGTTCAATCTAAAACACATGTTTCCGTCAAAACTCAATGTAATTCTTTAACTTTTTTTAACGCTAACTTTATTTAAATATTCTTAAATTGATTTTAACAACGGAGGTAAGTCAAAGTCGTGTGTGGCTCGCAAAGGAGATTTTGCTATATTTTCCCCAATATCACTTCCAATAGCAACGGCGTGAGCAGTCTCCTTTTTTGGTCCTTTTTTTCTGGAAAATTATAGGAGGAATCATGTCAAGTTCAGTGAAGGATGGACCTTTCAGAATTGGATATTCGAGAGAATACATTAACATTTGAAGCAGAACTTGGTCTAAGCCAGTGCTGGCAAACTCTTCAATATTATTATCTTTGAAGTTGCTAATTGTCTTTGTGATGATTGAAGATATTAATGGTCTCAAGTTTGAGATTATTGGCTCGTATTATAGGGCTTTGGTTTGTGGAGAATTTCTCCAACAGCACTGTTCATAATTATATTATATTATAGTCTCCAATTTAGGTTTATCAGCATTCACCTTGTACCGAAGGTTCCCTTCATTTTACAAATTTTCAGTATTTTTTATCCCTAAATTAAAAAAAAAAAAAAAAAAAAAAAGATTTGTCCTAGGTACACCGAAGAGGCCTCATGCGATACAATTATACAATGAATTAAAGTGGCTCCTTTTCTCTATCGGCAGACAATATTTCCTAGGATCATACCTTTACCAAACCATCAACTCCCAGCTACCTCCCTATATCCACAGACTTCTTCAATTTTAATCGTCAGTCCACTCCCTCCAAACAACATCGCGCCATTCCGAGCTTTATATTCCTACCCAAAGAAAAACTTTTGATCATTCCTTTCTTGTCTGCTCTACTACTCTCTGGGATTCCCTACCTACTCATATTCGCCATGCTTCTTCCCTACCACCATTCAAGTCCCAGCTATTCCAGTACCTAATATCAAATTAAAAAGAAAATTTATTATTTATTGTTCATATTTTTATAAAGATCAATTATTATGAGTCAGTTTCAATGTTTAGTTTCGTTTAACCCATCTGAAGTTATTATTTATTTATTTTACTCTTCGTTTTATTGTATCCTTTCTTTTCTTTTTATATCATTGTGAATAAGAATTAATTATAATCCTTTGGTCTTGTAGCGAGACACATCGTTTATCTTAATTGTACATACCAATCGTTCTTAAGGGACCCTGTCCCAGGATAAAAATCTTTTTCAATTCTATTCTATTCTATATGTACGGCGGACGGATTTTTTTTTTTTTTTTTACTCGGGTTCTACGTATCTTGAAACTTGTTAGGCTTAGAATATGAGGTCTTAAATTCTAAGCCTAGCAAATAAACGATTACAAAGGTTAATCATTGAAAATAATTGAGAAAAATTAATATGGATTAATATTGAAAAATAATATAAAATATCGGAAAAGGTTAGCACAGCGAAACAAAGTTATACCTCAAAACATAAAAAATCTGGCGCGTGCAATTCTTCAAAGTTCAGTTAACTCGTTTAATCAACTTGAAGTAAAGCTTATGTTCATTTTATTTTATATATTTAGAATATTTCTTAGTAAACGTGAGCGGAGAAATATTGCCTTGTAATGAGGAGAGAGGTTAATAAAATATCGGAAAAGGTTAACATAGCGAAACAAAATTTTACCTCATAACTTAAAAAACCTGGCGCGCGCAACTCTCGAGTTTCACTTACCTCTGTTATTAAAATCAATTTGATAATTATAAAATACAGTGAAAGATGGAAATAAATTGTTAAAGGATTAATTACATAACAAGTTTATTTATTATATAATATGTTTTCTAAATTCTTTAGATTTACATCGATATATTATAAATCTATATTGCTGTTTTCAAGTTGAAAATATACATTAAAAAATATTATTGCTCTGTTCTCCTTACGTAGGATATCTTATTGGTTTAAATTATATATTTATCCGCTTTTTCTTAGTGCTAAAAAGATGATATGTTTTTAGATCTACAAAATTAATGGTACGTTTAAGGGAAAAAATTTTAAATGTCGACATTTAAGCTCTGTTAAACTATTTCATCCAGAATATAAACTATATGATATTAAAGATAATAAAAAGTTACATCGATATATCGAGTTTAATCAAAATCGTTTGTAATGTTTTCGAGAAAATGGCAATAAAGTGCAAAATGAATAGTATATAGTAGTACTTCCGGTGATTTGATTTTGGTGAAAAAGTTGGTGTAACATCTCGGGCGTATAGTCGTCTTAAGTATGAAATTTCAGTTTCCTACTAATTTCATTTTACGAGCTAGACTTACCACACACACAGAGGCCTTTTTTTGCGGGACTTGGTTATTTGGACTCAGGGGGCCCTAAAACGTGTATTTCCATTGAAAACTGGAATTAGAAAATTTTCACTATCGCAATACTTTCCCTTATTATATATTTCATACATGGGTAAGTGAAAGTCAAATATGATCTGGCTGCCAAAAGCGCACTCCTATAAGCCCGAGTGTAAATAATTAATAAATTGATTTAAATTATAATCTATCATCCTAAAATTATAAACCTTCTCTGGCACTAGACTTGTATATTAATCTATCTTTCACATGTTTCCAGAGTATGTTATCTATACTGAAGTTCATATATCTAATATTTTTATTGGGCTATGTGTTGAGGTGGAATTCCCCTGAGGTTTATTTATTAATTTTTTTAAATGTGATTTTTCCTCACATTTTTTTATTTTATCTTTTATTTTTATATTTAGTATGCAAATGTATGCTTGTCGAAACAAAAGTATTTATAAATATATATATAAACATAATTTTTATCTTTATATGTAAAAAAACTCTTATTTAGAACACTACCATAATACAACATTACAACTGCTATGTTTGAAATTTCTTTCTTTCATATTTTTTAAATGATTATTTTGACGTTTCTCAATTTAATTTAATAACTGTATACGGTAATACAAAAAAAAAAACACAAACAGTAAGTCTCTACCTTAATTAGTTTTTTTTTTTCAAAATTACGTTCGTTTTTTCTTTTCAATAGGAGTACTCACTACGTTTGCTATAGCATATTTTTTGTGCTATTTTGCTAAACTCATCGAGTTTCTACAGGAAATAACTGCATAAACTAGACGGGTTTAGCAAAATAGCACAAAAATTATGCTATAGCAAACGTAGTGAGTACCCCTATTGTAATAATTTCGCATTTCTTAAATATTTTGGTTGTTAATTTGATTTTGTGGTGTATGTATGATGTGTATATGGGTATGAGTGATTTCTCGACTTTGTAAACATTTTATTGATTCATTCTTGTATATATATTTTATTGCTGTGTAAAACTTGTATGAATGTAGTATGTATGTTATCTTTCACCACTACTATTGATGTCCAAATTGGGAAAGATTGTAATTCCACTCAATAAAACAATTGTTGTTGAAAAAAAATATGATTTAACAGTAAGAAAACAATCACTTTCAACATTTGTACGGGCATATGTTTATATAATACCTTTTCTATTAAATTTTGAAATCAATGGAATATGGCGGTTGCTTTAAATATATAATGTGTAATATGTAAATTGTACGATGAAATGTGTGATATATATGTTTTTAAAAATACTCTTAAAAGGCCATTTAACTCGTTTAATCAACTTGAAGTAAGGTTTATGTTCATTTTATTTTATATATATAGAATATTTCGTGGTAAACGTGAGCGGAGAAATATTGCCGTGTAATGAGGAGGGAGAGAGGGTGAAGCTAGACTAGCCACCAATTTATCCACCTTGATTGGATTTACATACCAAATTTACTTGGTTACTTCGGCTTTACAATTTAATGAGTTATCCCACCCACGCTCCGTGTTCAAATATCGGAAAATTCACTCAACATTTTTATTTTTTATCTTCTGTAAATGAATTGCTTAGTCGGATAGGTTTTTAAGCCAGACGAGATTTTTATGTAGTAAATGCCTATAAAAATATAATAAAATATGCCCTAAAAATTCACTTTGTTAGCATTGGTTTTAGAAATAGTACTCATTTTTTTTTTTGCATCAATATTACGAATTGTCATCTTATCAGTACGATAATATGACTAACATATAATTATATACTAATAATAAAGCTAGAAATATTGAAGTGATAACGGATGACTATGTGTATCTATAGTAATTATGTAAAAACTTAATTTATTTGTGCCTACGTTTCAGCCTAAATTTCGGGTCTTCTTCAGGGTATAAAACAAAACATAACAACCAGTCGTAGAATACAATATATAAATAAATCTTTTGTTTTATAGCAATGCAGAAGGCCTGAATTTTAGGACGAAATTTAGTCACAAATAAATTAAGTTTTTACTTGATTAAGTGTCTAATTGACTGCACACGAAACCAACTTCTCCCCTATAAATATTAAGTTTTGTTTTCCATTACGCCACAGGTTTACGTTAACAAGACCGATATACGGCACTACAATAAATAGTTGATGGCATGGTATCAAGAAATTATTTTCATAATGTTTCATTCATTCATGCATGTAAAAATAATGTGAGCAGTTATTGACTTATTCTCAATAACATATGGGACATCTACAACTCTAATTCCGTAAAGATGCTTCTGAAGATTTCTCTTAACATTTAGCGAATCCACTTATTGCATGACATTCGTCAGTGATTGAAAATTCTTACCTTGGCTTTACGTCTGCTTCGATGCTTTATTTAACACTTTCAATGAGTTACTAATCAAGCTGCCAAGCCACTAAGGAGTAGGTTTTGTATACTGGAATGTTAAGCATTCAGATGGGTCAGATAATTCCAAAATCTAGATCTGTATCAGTAATAATTTTCTTGGATTCCGTGGACATGTTATTGATTAAGCCACTATCATTTTAGAAGAAAACATTCCATTGAAGGTTTTCAAAGCCTTTAGAATAGTTGTGAGAAGATGCTAGTACTAATACCTTATTTTCACCTAGATTGACTACGGTTGTCTCGCGTATGAAGGAGATGTCTGAGAAATTATCCATGAGACACAAGAGTTATGTTAGATTTATATGGGCAATTCCTAAGTTTCTAGTAGGTTTAGCGAGTTGAGCTGGCTCTATCCCTCTTTCCGTCGACACTATCTTCTTTCTGTCATTCTTTTCCGATCTTAAAAAAAAATATATAAAAAAACCCTCCCAATATTCTACAATAGATATCCTTACCGCATGTTCCTCTTTCCATTCATAAAACACAAGTTCTCAACCCTTAAAAGTATATATACATTCCTACATAGCTATGCTTCTTTAAAAAAATCGTTTGTTATTCGTGCTGCTCTATTTAGAATTCATGGAATTCTTAAAGCCTTATCATTAATCACTTTAAAACATCAATTATTCTCCATCTCTTGAAATACCACAGTTTCCAACGTATGTAATATTTTAAAGCTGTAGATGATAACTATACGTTGTTATAAAATCCGTCTGTTATATTCTTATACTGAAGTATCAAAAGACCAGGCAGTTATCATTTGTATTGCACTTTTTGTTATTATTAGGGGACCACACGTCCAAAATAAAATTTATTTTCATTTCATTATGCGATGTCTCTTCTATTATGTTTCTTTCCATACGTTGGCTACAGCAGAGATCATTCGGTTCACCTGATGGCTGTCCGGTCACTTGAAGTTTTATTTACAGTAGGTTCTTATTCAAACCTTGGACGCGATCACTCCTACCTCCAATTTCAATAAATTATTAAATAATTTTTTTACCATTAAATTGTACGTTTTAATTATTGAAGTAAAAATTATTATTTCTTTTTCATGAATACAGTTATTTTTGAGTACCGTGCAAAGTAATCTTTTATACCTTCAGTTGTGAAGGAACAGACAATGAGCACAGCAGCTCGCGTGCAGATTATGGTAAGCTATATACACCTCAGGATGAACAATGACATTGTTATAAAACAATGCTAAACAAAGCAATGACAATAAACAAAGTGAGAAACCGCGCTTAAATAGATACCATTGCAACTCAACACTTAACAATAGGTCTTTCTGCATTAATCTATTAAATATTTTGCTTTAAAAAAAAAGTCTAAACACCGTAAGGTCTTGTTTATTGTAGAAGTGATTAGTTAGGAAAGTAGACAGTCACATTAATCAATTTATATATATTTGAGCTCGAATAGCTCAAAACTTATACATTTCCTGAAAACGTATAAGTACTCATTTGAAAGATAATCGGATTCCTAACTACTTAAACGAAACTTATCTTAACCTGACCAGTGTTAGCAAAGATATAATACTAAATTTATTAGAAATATTAAATCTGAGTGGGAATCGTTTTAGGTTCAGGTTAATATGGAAACACGTTTAGTTGATACCAAAAAATAAAATAACACACCTGTACCTGTACAATCCATAGATGAGATTCGTGCTAGACCGCCAGATGTTTCCCTAATTATTGAGTACTCTCTTTATAGAGGCTGCATAAGCCCCCTGGAGAGTCTTCATACGCCAGGGTCACTCAATGGCTGAAATAACTAATTCTGAGAATAAATAATTCTACCTCAGCCAGGGTATACTAGACCATAACGCTCTCTCAGTTTTTACAAGCTCTAGTAGCAAAATATGTCTTAAAAGTTAAAATTAATCGATACTTAGTCCTAAAATGGTGAGTAATTTTATGTAAAAGTGCTCTTTGAAACATTTAACAAGCCACATTGGTTAAAAATATAATTAATAATTGAAATAACCATAATACAAAAGATTATATTGACCTGGTTTTTAATTAATTTCTTGAAACCTAAAAAAAAAAAAAAGAAAATTTATATGGAAAAGATTAAGTTTGATATGGAAAAGGTTGAATTTGACTTGGAAAAGATTGAATTTAATTTGAGATATTGAAAAGAACAGAAATTATATTGTTTTAACCGATTCCCACTTCAAGAATATAAGTGCATTCTCATCAACACATGCGCTTCCACTTTTAACTCAACAATACTTTATCCTTGAGGGAATACCCGTTGCAGTATATCACACTCGGGAGGGACATATTCTGGCCCGGAGCAGCGGGCAGGAAGGAGGCTGAAGAGATTCCTTTGAAGCGTGTCGAGTGTCCTCCGCCCGCTACAGAACAAACTTTGGAGAGCTCCTCCTTTAGCTTCAAGTCCTCCGTCCTCTTATTTTTTATATTTTATCATCCCTCGCTCTAAGTAGCTCTCCTGTTGCAACTCAGTCCTTTTTCAAAGAGGGAATAGCTTATTTTAACTTATATCTGTCTCCTTAATGCTTTAAGTGATCTTCAAAAGTTTTTTTTTCAGAAATGATTTTAAAACAACCTTGATTGAGAAGTCTACTATCCAGTATAATAAATATCAAATAATTTATTGTAAGCTTGATGATTTGAAATAGATTTTTTACTTCCACGTATTTAATGAATTTTCCTTTTGTGTTACTTATGAAAATGAAATGAAATGAAAAGTAATTTTATTCTGGGACGAGTTGTTCCCTAAGAATAACAAGAAAAGTACAATATAAATAATAATTGTCTGGTCGCTTAAGACTTCAGTTTATCAATAAAAGACAGGTTTTGTGAAAATGAATAGTTATCATCTATAGATTTTAAATATTAAATATACATATGGGAAAATTGATACTTTAGGAGATGGAGAAATAGTTGGTGTTTGAAAGTGGATAATGATAAGGATTTACGAATAGATACATGAAAGGAATTCCGAAATAGGGTAGCACGAATAATAAAGGATTTTTTGAAGGAAGCAGATCTGTGAGAAGGTATATACAAGTTTATAGGTTGGGATCTAGTGTTTACCGAATGTACAGAGGAACAAGTGGTAAGCATATCAAGAACATAAGGAGGTTTTTTTTGTATTGAAAAATCGGAAGAGACAGACACCAAGGAGGTACTACCGACGGGAAGAGGGATAGAGCCAATTCAACTCGGTATACCTTCTAGAAACATGGGAGCGTCTGGGGATTCCACATGTGAATCTAATGAAACAATTAATAAGTCTTTTGAGTCTCATAGTTTTTGTAGTCTTATATCTCATTTATTAAAATGTCAACTGAATGATCTTGTTTGTTCTAATGATTTTGTATTATTATTACAAGATTAACGGTTGTACCGATGTGAAATTGAGACTTCTGCGGTATATACAACGATTTTTTCCTCAAAGTTATTTGTCGGTTTCAGGATGTGATGACATGTCATCAGGTAGCCCTTTGAAAAAGTCCGTCCACACTTTCACGCTAGAATCAAACGCCACAGTATTAATAGGGTGCGGAGGAGAGATGGGTCTATAGAGGGTAAGCCTGAGCTAGAAAAAGAGGTGGATATATCGGAGGACAAACAATGGGACTGGCCTCAATGCGATCCCTAGCGTGAATACAGGCCCATTCACCACCAACATAATGAACTCTCCTCATTTATAAAGTTGGAGTTGGTCCGATCGTGTCCTTCTACACTACCTTATAACTCACCCTCCACGCTATATCTTATTCTCTGACATTATTGTTTAATTAACTGTTGTTAATTAATTAACTTTTAAACTTCATTTGTTTTTATCTCTTGATTACTTTTCATAATGATTCATCTTTCATCCATTCTTCCATCAAATTCAACCGGTAGTAGGAGATTAAGTTTATATAAGTCTAAATGTAATGTTAATCTATACATTCTTAAATTTCTTCATTAAAAAAAAAAAATATATATATATATATATATATATATATATATATATATATATATATATATATTAAATCCTGTTAATATTTGATTTTCTAGTGATTATTATATGGTACTATATTGCATTCGCTATATTAATTAAACGTATAACGATCCTTATTTTAAAAAAGAAATACAAATTATTCCATTAAGAACTTTCCGATACATAGCTTTGTATTTTTCCTTAAAATATTTCTATGAAATAATAAATATAAATTATTAATTAAAAATTGTGTTATGCATTAAAAAAAAACTTCGAAGTTAAATACATCCTATGTTTCTTCAGCTGAATATTATTCACAGGTTCGAAAAAATTTGCATTAAAAAATCATTAACTGTATGAATAATGGCATTATTCATGACCAAAGTCGTTTGAAAATATCTTGCTAAAGCTGCTAAACTGATGTCGATTATAAATTATGATTTACTTTCAATAAAATTGTAATTATAAAATGTTTACAAAATATATAATTTGAAAACGAAATTTTAAATAACCTAACGTTTTTTGTTCACATTACCCTATTTTAAACCTGTATTGAAATGTGTAAATTTATTAATTGTGGTAAAATAATAAAAAGCGATTGTATTTAACTATAATTAAAACATTTATTTTTCATAATACGTCTTTAGCATGGAGCGTTTACCTAAAGTTTGTGGCTTAAAGTTTATATCAAAAATGAGTTAACTTCACGTATCGCTTCCTAAGACACGTCCTGTTAAATTGGTTAAAGAAATTTCTTGGTGGAAGAAATTTCTGGTGGTATGAAAGCTATATGTTCTTATATGTTAATTACTCTATTTTGGGTATTACGTAAAGTTTAAGTCGCTCATATGAAAAATAAAAGATTTTGCCTTAATCACTTATTTACGACCGCCACAGAATTATGAGCTTAAACATATTCATTTAACAAATTTAGCTTTTAATGCTAAACATAGTCTAGTACAAAAGCTCGATTCGTTATAAGACTATTCTCACTCTTAAATCCCTAAAATTACTGATAACCTTATTGAAAACTCGTTATTTTTCTAAAATAATAAAAAATTGGAATAAACCACCCATCGATGGCATCCCTAAAGGCCTCACTTACGCGATCGTTCATGAACGGCGGTTTGGAATACTATCAATGTAAGAAATGTATTTATACATATAGAAATGAAATTGTATTTTCTTTTTCTATAGAACAACTTGCCGAACAATAAGCATTACCTAATCATATTAATTAACAATTAAAAGAATGATCAATGAATAAAAAGCCTGGATTACGGATATAAAAGAATTACATCTTCCATTAGTTCCTCGTGCTAAACCGTTAAAATCTTGAAGAACAGCAAACAATGCAAAGAAAGAAAAAATACTAATAAGTATACAAAAAGAAATGCACTAAAAGAAAACACAAAACTAAATATTCTATAAAACAATTTTCCACAGGGATTTGTCGCTCGCAACCAGCCACCAGTTTTCGCCTACACTCTGCGTCTATTCAGCCCTCCACCTGCGATGTGGTGGCCCCCTTTTCCTGCTGTCCTCTCATTATAATAACGTTTTTCTTTGCATCTCTTCTTATAATATTGCCAGTTCGGTAAACACAACCTTTAGAAAGGAACTCCTTTGGTTTCGTGCAATAAAAGGAGCTGAAAGAAACATATAAAATACATTAATATGTGTAGTTTTTGGATCTAACGCTGCCTTAGAAAAGCAGTTGGCCATAAAATTATCAAAATATTTTTTACTTCATCATGCCTGAGCCCAAGACCCTAGAAATGAATCCATATATGTTTCTTGTTTATATAGATAAAATAAATTTATCATTAGCATTTTAAAAATCCGTTTTAATAAAACATTCGGTTTAGCAGGATGAAGTGAAGAGTTGACAAGAGCGATGCCATTTGTTTTCCAGGGTAACTACCCTTTTCCAAGAGCCGTGCCCCGCAATTATGATACCCGGACGGACGGGAGGTGGGAGGAGGATGAACCGGAAATGAAGAGCCTCGGAGGAACCAAACACCAAGCGACCGTTAATGGCTCCCTCTCTAATATATTTCCTTTCATTGTTGACTCTCCTGTCTTCACTACCCTCGCCATTTCCTACCACTTGTTCCTTACCACTTACTTTATCAACTTACATTTGTTGTTTCTAATGTATCTTTGAGCAAGGTCTCCTTTACAAGAAAGGAATCTGTAGCTAACTCCGGTGTCATACATAACATTATAAGCATTTTTCCAAAATTAAAAAAAAAAACAACATATTATTTAACAATTCTGGCATAGAAAAAGTTGGCTCTTGGTTTAGATATTTAATTTGCCATTATATGTAATCGCTCGACACAATTATAAATATTAACTGAATTTACATGATGATGAACTGCATTACAGAAGATTTAATTGATTTAATTTAATTTCAGATCCTATTCGATGATAGCCTTTTGGTTTATTATTTTCAATAATGAAACTTCGTAATCGACCAAAAAAAAAAAAAAAAATCACCTCCTCATAAAATTTGAGGGCATGCGTTTCTAGATACGTTGAACCCGAATATAGAATTAAAAAAAAATCCGTTTGTCCGCCGTCCGAGGCGGAATTTCTACGAAACTACTGGACCAATTGTTTCAAAATTCGCCAAAAAAATACTAGGGCAAGCAACGATGAACGTTGATATCAATATCGGTTATTTTTAAAATGGTGGCTGATTAAAAATGATTTACTTAATTATTAAAGTGATTAATAACTCAGTTATTTTTGAAGATAGAGAAAACATTAATTTGTGTTTTTCAACCAAAAAAAACGTGGATAATGATTAAAAGAAAAATATGGAAATTTTTCCCATAAATACGCCTTTAACTCGGTTATTTTTGAAGCTAGAGAAACATATGTAAGGGTTTTAGAATCAGTAAAAATCGAAAAAAAAAATTGAAATCTTGACTATTTATCCAAAAAATTACTAGTATTTTTAACATTTGTAAGGTTTCAGACCCAAAGGGATAGATTAATCTGTAATCAAAGCCATTGTAGGAATTTGAAACATTCAAACTCAAAAATAGATTGAATTCACTACATTTAGAAAGTCAATGACTTCTTTATTCAGGAATCTAACCGGTTCATGAATTATTAAATAGTTGAAGCAAAAAAAGAATGAATTCATCCACTTGTGAAAATCAGAAACAGTTTGAAAAATTCTTATTTAATTTTATTCTCAACTAAATCTGACACATACTAATTATTCTTAAAATTGCTGAACCCAAAATCCATTAACCTACAATTAAGACGTTGATTTCCAAAAGGTACTATATCTAACTACTACTATATCCACTTTAGAAAAGTTTACAGGAAACGCAAAAATCTGTAATTTATTTATTATTGGACCAATTTACGTAATTATTTTCTTATCAAAATCAAAAATTGATTTTTAAGTGTATTGCCAACTCATTTTTCCAAATTATTGCACTTTTCCGATTATTTTAAACAATATAATATGGATATAGTACTTTTTGGAAAGAATTAAAAGGGATATAGTACTTTTTGGAAGAATATAACGTGCGATAAGTTGGTAGCAGTCACTATAACCTTCCTTATACAACAATACCGATAACTAACGTCTTTATATCGTTAATTACTAAGTTTTGTAAATTTCCTCATTCTCCCTGAGAAATATCGTTCTTTGTTGTTTAATTACATTGATTATCTATTCTTTTTAAAGAAAGTAAATATTCAATGGACAATTTATCTATTTATGGCACTATAATAAGAAAGTATGTAATTATGAAGTTTGTTTTGAACATGTATTTACTATTTGTGTGCATTTAGCAAATTTAACTATATTATTAACGACGTGTAAACAATATTTAACCATAGATACCGATAAATAATAACTTTTAAGCTTTTATTTATTATGAAAAAAACGACTACTAAGTTAGATCAGGCACGGATTTTCTTCACATATTTAGCAAGTTCGTGGAATGCTAATTCAACTATTTGCTGCATCAAATACAATTATTCTATTAAAATGTGAGTTTCTGAAAAAATTTAAACCAAATTTATGTTGCTGCATGAATAAATACTATGAAAAAACTTAATTTAATTGACAACCTAAAAGAACCAAAGCGACGCAACTAAGTTGTTTCAAATAGCCTAAAAACTGATTATTAGGGTAAAATCAGTGGTCAAAATAATAGCGGTGATTCAAGACGTGCTAAATGAACCAATAAAAATGCATAAAATGATGAAAAAAATAAATTGATGGTGATATGTTACGAGATTAGGTGCTTCTGCCATATAGTAGGTAATATAGTACATTTTGGAATGAAATGCAATTTTTAAATACTTTTTTAAAGGATTTTTATGTTTTTTAGATAAAATTTGATGACGGATTTGAATAAAACTAAGCCATTAGAATACAAATATGTCAAAATATTAACTTTGAAAATGATTTCCTTTAGAAGCTTTTGGAAATCAACGTCTCAATTCTTCTCCTGATGATTAGTAAGCGCTATGCTGTGGAATCTTCAAACAGCTCTTATATGCTTCCAAGCCCAACCGGAACCGGAACTTGAGCCTGAAACCGCATGGAACATTTTTTTTTTTTTAATTTTTACCTTGTACATTTATAATATTAACTTATGTATTAATAAATTAAATTATCATATTAAATAATATAAATTTATGTACTCTTTTCAGATGTCAGATGACGACCGTATGTCCTTGACTACGGCCGTGTCTGACGATGATGATGGAGAATCAGTGCACAACTCGCCCTATAGGGCCAAGCAGACTGGAACTGCAGCTGCATCTTTTAACTGCACAGGCGCTGTACGCAAGGCTGGGTGAGTCCATTTATTTTTTATGTATGTTTATTTATTTTTGTTTCTTAAAAAAACTCAAGAAAACTGAAACGACAGGATGTTTTCAGCTGTATTTATTTATCAACTGTGTATAACTTCACATTGCGTTTTCTTTAGAAGTTTTGTGGATCATTTTTAACAAATATTTAGCTTACAATGACAATTATTAGTATGTACTGAGTAATTTTATCTATAAATAGATCATTAAAAGTAATCCTTCAAAAGTTTCATTATTCATATAGCTAATGAAATTAGTAACATAGTATAATACGCTTTCCACAAAGACATAATTTAGATATATTCAAGAAATATAAATTTCATTTTCTCCAAACCATTATTATATTTGTGGCAACATTGATTTTCGTTCTTTCGTTGAAATTTCGGTGCTTCTCAACTATTCTCTGAAAACTTATTTAAATTATGCTCTTTCGGTCTGCATTTTCGATATTATAAAAATTATTGGTGTAGTTGAAATCCTATGTTTTTATGTCTTATAGGCATATAATGTATGCTATCTCATATTGTATTTACCCTGTGAAAAGTGGTCGAAATTCAATCATTCATCGTTATCAAAATTTTAAATTACCTTTAAATGATGTTATAAAAACGACCACACCATAAACATATACATCGAAATTTCAGATCATGCTATAAAGTAATATAGCAACTTACAACATTTTCCAAAAAAATGGCTCGTATCACGCAATTTTATATTTTAGATAACTTGTTTTAGTAGAATTTCCGAATAGAATTATTTTAAATCTCATGAAATTATTTATTGATGATAAAATATAGTGATAATTAAAATTATGAATAATATACTATATAGTTCATCGTACAGTGATACAGGAGATTTCTGGCTTAGAACTTATTTCTTTGTTTGAAGTACAAAGTTCCTACTGTACAAAAGCCTTTTGAACAAAAGGCCAACTCTGAAACCGTAGAAGCATTTCGAGCTAAATTTTATTAAGGTCATATTCACATAGCTTTACAGTTCTTAGTTTACTTCATCTTAACATTCTTCTAACGTTTATGGTTTCTGTATATTTGTTTGTTTAGTTCTTCAAAGTTCCTGCTATTTTCGTACTTTATATTTAGCTTTGAAATTTATAATTGTCACGTATTTCAATTTGTTTTTACAACCCATAACCATCGTTTTTATTGGTTTACCTTGATTAAAGGTAAGACCATTAGATATGCAATGACTTGTTTTACCAGATTGCCTGGAGGAAATTTCAGAATGCTCAAATCTCATCTCATTAATAATATCCAGCTGAATTCATATGTTTTACATACTTACCTAAGTTATTTTATATAAGGCTAGTAAATCGCATATGCTTCGCTCGGATGCAATTTTAATATAATGTCATTTATATTTAAAAATGCACTTTGACTAATCTAGAGTTTATCGTAGGAACCAAGAATCGAGAGATAATTATATATATATATATATATATATATATATATATATATATATATATATATATATATATATAAGAAAAAGAGAATCAAGAGCAGAAATGTTTATTAGACACTTTTATTGATAACCTTACGTTTCAAAGAAGCAAATGGGTAAATAAATAAATAAAAAAATTATGCATTCTTACACCAGCGAGGTTATGCTTTATAAAAACGAAGATTCTCATTTTATTCTGTTAATTATTATTTTATTTTAAGATAAACTATTTGAAATAAATATAAAAGGTTACATTTAGTTAAAATTCCCATTTAGTTCAAAGTTAACTTCTGTTTTCATGAAATAATTTTCAAAGTAGAAGCAATTAATAACAATGTAAGTTTATGGATTTTTACTAACTACTTACTCACGATTTGGTATGTAATGATGTTTCTAAAAATCTTTTAAACTGTACGGAAGAATATGGCATGTACGATACTTAAGGGGGCAACACTGAATCTTATAAATTCCCTCATCAAAAAAAATACAAATAATATATGGTAATAAGTTTATGGCTTATAAGGAAAGTCTGTTAGCTTGTAAAACTTGTTATATTGCAAATTAACTTTTCTAAATTCTTGCGCTTTCCAACGGTATATTGAACGTCTATATTATATTATAAACATGTTTCAGAAAAGATTTTTCATGAATTAATTACAGAAAATTTAATTTTCCCATCTATAGAAAAACTTTATTGAAATGTATGTTACTTATAACTATTCTGGAAAAATGCCCTAAATAGCAGTGAAAACCGTATCAAAATCCGCTTAGAAGGAGTTCGTGATGACCAAGAATTGCTTTATAATTTTATAGAGAGAGAGATGTACTATGATAGTATTTCTCATTTATTTTAAGATTCGCTCATCTCATATATTTACGTATTCAATCGATTCTATGTTTCTTGCTAAAATATGCTGAATCAGGACAGCTAAATTCAATTTATTCTATTAATATCCTGAGACCATTTCATTCTATTGTCATTGCCTAAGACACATACAACCCTATCCATCAATCTCCTAAACATAATTGAATTTGATTACTAAGTCTCTAAATTATCTCGAGAGATGTACAATAACCCTGGTTCCTGCCTACCGTATTGAAGCCCTTAGTAAATTAATTTCCTCATCCCTCAGAGGGAGTGGATAATAGGAAGTGGATCTACTTCATCCAGGATGATGGAGACGTGTTAAAAGAGCTCCAGCGCTGGAGAATTCCATGGATTATGGGGATGGAAGGGAGGGGGAGGGTTGTCAGTGACATGGATAACACTGGCCAATATCAGGTGGGCGCCCTGAGTGACACCTTATACACTAACGCCCAATAAATATTTACACGCCGAATCCTTTTAGAAAAAAAATTTATTTTATTTAAATTAATAATTTAGTTTTTAATTACTTATCCACGTTCAATATTTATTTATTTATTAATTTAATATGTCAACTCTATATAATATGTATTCATTAATATTACATTCTGACCCATAGGGTAACATAATAGCATTAATAAGAGGTTTTAGTCACATCATATTTTACAAAAAAAAAAAAAATATTAAAAAAGAATATAAGCAAAACAGTGAAGAAAAATTATTAATATTAAAAAATTAAATATCTGAAACACACTCATAATTATGTACACCATTTACGATAAGTCAGGGAAGAAACACGAGCCGAGCTTGTCCCCTTATATGTGGACTCTAGGGGGATCCCAACGCTTCTTTCTCAACCACATTGCGTGTTGATTTTTATTAATTAGTATTAACTACATTTTTTTACCTACTCTTAATGTATCAAATAGAGTGGATTATACTAAAAGTTCCAACCAGAATAAGAAGGTTTAGATCCTATCAGGGGGAACGCTAAAAACGTTTAACCCGTCTTGGCTGCATCGAGGTTGTTAATAAGATTTTTTAGCTTTTGACCACTAAGGATTATGTAATGATATATCCACATAATACTCGAGTAATATTTAATTCCTAAATTATTGTCATTCAATTTTATTAAGATTTTTTAGGGTTGCAGCCCTATGATGTTATCTATCCGAAAAAAATTAATAGATATATCGTAGATAGAAAATGTGTCTATGAAGAAAAGACAATGGATATTTAAAAAAAATATATGTAACAAGCTTATAATGATTAAGATTTGAATAAAATATTGATGACAATTTGAAATATAATTCTATAAAAATTTAAATAAAGAGAATATTAATAATCTAATCAAAGATTTTATAATTATTAAATAATTTATTATCAACTCTTTAAAATATTGTAGATTTATTTGTTTTGTAAACAGCTTTCACTCAAATTAGAATTTATAGAAGGAATTATTACTTGGAAGTTGTATAAAATATCTAAAAAGGTTGTGTAAGTTCTGAAAGGCCCGAACTGTTGCATTATTATGTTTTTGTTTCTTGTTAGCTGTATAATGTATAGAATACAAAAAAAAAAAAAAAATTGATGTGGTTCAACATTTTAAAGGCCTGACAAAATATCTATTTACAAACCAAATAAGGTTATCAGATTTAAAGAAAAAAATAAACCTATGCTTGTCTGCTGCTAAGGATAAAATTATTTTTAATTATTTATTTTAAGATTAATAGAAACTTTTCGCAACTTTTTCAAATTTTCATAATGAAACAAATAAAAATAGAACATAATTTAGATCCCATGTTCAAAGAGCTGCTGAAAATTTTCTTCGCATTAGTTATTGTCTATTTATGATAATACTGAAATACGCAGGAAATCAACTTCATAATTAGTAGAAATATAGATTCATCAAAGTATTTTTAACAGCTTTTGCTAGCAATAAAGGCGTTATTTCGCGCGAACTGGTTCAAATGAATTTCTCATTAATAGACACACAAAAGGCGTGCCGATGTGTAGAATGCGGAACCTGGCTTTGTGGTGTGACCCCACGTTCTCTTCCAGGGATTTCCAGGGATTTCACGCTGTTAATAACCAACCGACATTCTATTGGCTCCGTTTATGAGGTTTTTTTGAAGACTATCATGAAAAAGTTTGATGACCCAGTAATAAACATAAGTTTGATAATGCAGACATAAAAAAATAAAATAAATACATACTTATAACCCACATCCACTTCCCTCCCCATATAAAATAAATATAAATTAAAACTATTAAATTAAATGGACAGAATAATGGTATGGGGCCCGCACGAAAAAGTAAAACAACAGACGAACTACTTCATTAACTTTTTTAAATTACTTTAAACTCTTTTTCCTAGTATTTTTAAATTAAGGATGTTTTATGGATTATAAATAAGTCTTTTATGGTGTCTTTTGGAGTTTACGTAAAATGGTGATACCGAGCCTGTTCGATGTCAGTTGCTCTTTTACGATCTCTATCCCAAATATGGAAAGGCAAAATAATATAATATAAACACAATAGTATAAATTAGTGGTTTCCAGCATAATATGTTGGCGTATCCCATTAATTAATTTCCATGTCAAGGACCCCCAGATTCTAAAAATTTAGATAATAAATATTTCTAGTGAACTGCTCCGTATCATATATTTTTCATGCGAAATACCACTGTCGATTTATATCCTCTTCAAATCTGGATAGCAAAAACTACAGTAGTATATAGTGGCATTAAAAGATTGAACAAAGTAAAGATTTTAAGAGAAATTGCAGTTTTCAGTGTATGGATCGATGCTTTCTATTAATCTATTTTGGCAAAAACATTGCTGTAATATCTGTTACACACTTATAAAAACCGCCACAAATTATTATACAATGGTTTATCATTTCAAAATGACAATATTAGGGTACAACTATCTTTACAATTTTAGTATTTATCTATTTGATAATTAGGAGAAACGAATTTTATTTTATTCTTTATTCGGGTTCTTTTTTCTATTCTGTTTTTTTGTTGTTGTTTTTTTTTTGTGTATCGCTTTACTCATTCTAAAATTTGATCGTATTTATGAATACAATTTCAGTTTTTTTTCTTTTCTGTTTTCTCTTTTTTATAATAATTCGCGGTTATCCATATCAATCTTTCCCTTACAATATTTCATACGGACAAGTAGAATTAAAATAACATACAAAATATATAAGTTTTTAATCACTATAAAAATCTATTTGCTTCTTTTGATAGAGTCCTGTAGCTATTAGAAAAATGGCGGACTGGATGTGTTCTGTCTATCCGTTCAATACTTAATTTCCTGATACGTCCGACCCATCCGAATCCTAACTTGACTGCCGGTATAATACTTTAGTAATATCCTTTTTTTCTCTATTTATTTACGATAAAAAGGTCGGAGTACGATGAATGAATTTTTCGTCCAATTAAAAACAAATTCCCAGTATATTTGTAAATTTAGATGTAATTCATCATGTTCCTCTATTTTTATTATTATTATTATTTATTTAATTTTTTTTTTGTAATTTTCCCTAAGTTGCTTTTAGTAAATTCATGTTTTTTATATTGTGACATCGCCTTGAGCGGTTATAGATGGATATATCCATCATAGATTTTGACAGTTTATAAAACTCTTGACGAATGCTGTTTTCTCTAAACTTCGAGTAATATTTAATAATCCATTCCTTCTTGAGTAAGTTTACCTCAGCGTTAAGCTATATTAAAATAAAAAGGCAATCGTGTAAAAAAATACATAATTTTCAATGAAGTAACAATATGTTTTAAATAATAATTATATGTTAAATATAACAATTATAATAAATAGGCTAAAATAATGCGCTGTAAGTATAAACAGTGTTATATGTTCTAATTTCTCCAAAATTCTGTTATCAAAATATTATTTCTTAATTATGAGTAGTAATATAGAAGTTTAATATACCGTTGGAAATCACAATATTTTATAAAAGTTAATATGATACAAAATGAGCACTAGAAGTTAATGGTAAGTTGTTGTAATTGCATAAAC
Organism: Piezodorus guildinii; assembly: GCA_023052935.1. Lineage (NCBI taxonomy): Eukaryota > Metazoa > Arthropoda > Insecta > Hemiptera > Pentatomidae > Piezodorus > Piezodorus guildinii. Next base: position 94,373,571 of record CM041296.1, read on the forward strand.
TTATTAACATATGTTGTTTCTATATTCATCTAAAGCTACATTATGCTACTATGCTCGTCAGATGCACCCTAGTGTCATGATACTGTCAAATCGTTAAATAGAAAATAAACATATGTTGTTTGTGGAGTTGTAATGAGGGAGGTTATAGCTATAAGTGTTGCTCCCGGACAGTGTCATACACGTTATATTCTTCTATACAGTACTCAAAATTTTAGAAAAAATAGTACTACCAAATCGTACCTAAGGTAATAAAATAAATTGAAAGTTCTGATAAGTCCATGCAGTAATATTATGATTAATTGTTTCTGCATGTAGATTACTTCATGAATGCAAATGTACTACTGTTAACTACATGGGACTCTAAATTAAACTATTAAAACGTTGTTTGTTTGTTTTTTTATTTGACGTTCCCTTTGCGCTGCTGTGGTTAATCGAACGATGCTACAGTGGGAGTCCTAAATGTTGCCTATCCAGGTTCAAATCAAAGCATAGGGATCTTTAACGAATACCTGCCATCACACAGGCCCTTCCGAAAGACGGCATAACTATGGATTATTTACTCCCATTAAAAAATCCTAGGGCCACCTGCGGGCTTGATCCCGGGACCTTGGGCATAGGAGGCTGTTATGTTAACTACCATGCTACAGGTAATCCCCAACTATTAAAATGCATTTAAAGAAATCTAATATACTTTTAATTTAATATAAAAAATATTCAATTACCGTATTTTCTATGAAACTTTATACTCTATTTTCTAAAACGTTTATTGTAAACAATGTTTAATTTCTTGAAATGGAGTTCCTACATTTAAAAACCATGTTTTTATGATGTGTATATTACACTTGTTTGTTTTGATATAACTTTATCTATTAGTTTTAAAAAATAAAATATTTAATGTTATTATAGGAATTTTTAAATCGTGATATTTGATTTTATTAAAAATAATTTTTCCTTTTCTCCTCTCCTACTACTTTCGTAAACTCACAAATTTTCACCTACCCTTTCTCTCAATTTGTACTGCAGCCTTTAGAAAAAATTAGTTTGAAATATAAAATAGTAAGAAATCGAATAACATAGGAACTGTTTAACGTAACAAACAAATACACAGAAGCACTTTTGATTTTCAGACCAAGTTATATTTTTTATTTCTTCCGATGATATTTATAATGAATAGACGTTATAAAACAAATATAAAATTTTCTTGCTAAGTTAACCATTCAATACGATGAACTTATTTATCTCATTTGTGATTAAATTGGTTAAACTGCACTTTTTTATTTATTTTTTATTTTATTTTTTTATTTATTGAGATATATTACAATTTGTTACAAAATGAACAATAGTAATATTGATATGAGTCCACATTCATACAATATATAAAGAAAATATTAATAATAGTCAAATTACATAAAATAGAAAATAAATAAATTCATATATATACAATAAATAATAATATATAAAAAAGCAAAATAAATCAAAACAACAACCTATAATAAGATAAATAAAAAGGTTTTTAAACATAAAGATACATTTAAATTGCACCTAATTGCTTAGCACGTTCGGGTCGCTAGTAGGAAAACGAATGTTTTTCTTGTTCTAGTAATATAATGAGTTACATAGGACAGTTATGCAGTTAGAGAATACAACTACCCACAGCCCTATTGCCTTGCCAGTTCCAATTATTATGTATATTGGCAGGCTATTGGAGATGACGAGAGTTCTCCCGGTACCGGAGGCTCATCGTATTACCCAGCTCTCACAAAGCCTCGGGGCGCTATTCCCACTCTGCAAGTAACTCCTAGGTTGATCCCTGGAATGAGTATGTGTGATTCATTTATAACTGTGTCTGCCGTATGATTACTACCGAGCATTACTGAAAATATTAAAACATTAAATATTACAGAATTTAAGAAACAATAAATTTTATCAGTACTTTGATGGTGAAAAATTATTAATTTAAATAAATCCCTAAAGACAGACAATAGTTCAAAGAAATTTCTATCTATAATTTATTGATTTTCCTAGTCATGGAGGAAATGAGTTTTCGGAAGAAAGTCAGATTTATAAAGTATAGAAAGAAAGTAAAAAAGAAAGATAGAATTTTATAACAATTTTATTTTATTATTTTCTACAATAAACCGTGATTACCAGTTGGAAGAAGGGGGTCAGCATAATAGCCTCCTATGGCCAAGGTCCTGGGTTCAAACCTGCAGGTGGCCCTAGGATTTTTAATGGGATTAAAAATTCTAAGTTATGCTGTCCTTCGAAGGGGACGTTAAAAGATGGTTTCGACCCTGTGCGATGTCAGGTACTCGTTTAAGATCCCTATTCTAATTAAACCTGGATAGGATAATTTAGGATTCCCACTATAGCATCGCCCGATTAGCCACAGCAGTATAAAGGGACGTTAAATAAATAAATCTATAATGAACCTTTGTTTTAATCGAATAAAATAAAATAAAATTATCCCTTAAAATTTGAGGGCTTATGTTCCAAGATACGTAGAGCCTAAGTAATAAAGTATAAAAATTCCGTCTGTCTGCCCTATAAATTAAATAAATACCATTTTTCTTAAGTGCTGATCGGCAGAAAATTAAATTCCCAACAAAACAATTAACACTGCAAATTATTACACCATGGTTTATTATTTCTAAATTACAATATTAGGGTATAACTGTTTATATAGCTGTTGATAGGCAATGAAAAGCAATAATTCAAAGGATAATGGCATGTCACTACTGTTGATTTCAAAGTATCTGCTAGTTCATAACTAATTTTAATGATTCTTTTTTCATATTGTCGAACATTCAATTATCTATCAAAGTTTTGGTATTTATTTGTTTATTAATTAGGAGAAACCCGATTTTTTTTTTATTTGTTATTCGGATTCTACGCATCTTGAAACGTAAGCTCTTAAATTTTGAGAGGGAAAGGGGTTAATTGGCCGTTTGCCGATCACAAGATTTATTATTGAAAACAATAAACTAAAAGGAATAATTCAAATCAGTTATGAAATAGCAGAGGTATAGGGTTTCAAAATCAGCAGTTGTGATAGGTCATCTACCTTTATTTAATTTATTGCTTTTCATATTAGTTAAGTACCAGTAAATCGCTATATAAACTGTTATACCCTAATATAGTTATTTAGAGGTAGTTAACTGTTGTCTAAAAAATTTTTTTTTTCATTCAAACCAATTTAGCTCTTTAACGGTGGGCCCTAGCGACTAATGTGATATAACAAAAATATTTGACACCGAATTTATGACCTGGGATTAGCGTAAACACTTTGATTCGAACAACCACAACAAAGATAGAGCTTGTCAAAAAGACACCAACACAAAAAAAAAAAAAGAGAAAATGAACATGACTCTTTTCATTCAAACCAAAATAGCTATAAAACACTGTTTCCTAGCGAGAGATGTTATTTAACAAAAAATATTCTCCACTAAATTTCAGACTGATTAACTGTTAACAATTTTTTTATCCCGACAACACCAACAGAACTTATACAAACTGTTGGTAAAAAAAAACGTTACGAAACGAGAGTTGCAGACCCCCAGCCAAAATACGTCCATGTTGAAAAGAACATGAATAAGTGAAAATTGCAATACAATATAAACTAAGAATAACTAAAGTTAAATTAGCAATTTTAACTTAACAGCACGTGTTTAGTTCTCTTGTGTGTGTTACGTTCAAGGGAAGATTTACTGTACCTACAACTTTCTTTTACTAAGGGATTTTTCTTACTTATTTTGTTGAAGTTTGATATAGTTTGGGTTAGGACGAATAGCGGTATTGAGGGAAGTTGTAATTATTTAAGCATTGAGAATATTTTTGTGTATCAGAGATATATATTGATTATTCGCATTGATAAATTATTAATTCTTTCAATTTTCCTAAAGCATATTGAGCACATGTGTAATAATTTGGCAAATCAATGATGTATATAAATATTCATTTTTTTTTTCTTGTTTTCCCCATATGTTTTGTAAATATTTGAATTCTGTCTAAAGTTTAGTCAAGAAATTGAATCAATTTTGGCCAAAGAATATTGTGACGGTTGTACTGTCAATCACAACACGGAGGTTACACGACGGTTTTTCAGGTCCCTCAGTGTTGCCAGGTGGAAAGTAATTTAATTATTAATATTATTTTTTTACCTGCAACACTGAGGTAACCAACCAATTACCTATGTAACGGTTGCACTGTCAATCACAACACGGAGGTTACACGACGGTTTTTCAGGTCCCTCAGTGTTGCCAGGTGGAAAGTAATTTAATTATTAATATTATTTTTTTACCTGCAACACTGAGGTAACCAACCAATTACCTATGTAACGGTTGCACTGTCAATCACAACACGGAGGTTACACGACGGTTTTTCAGGTCCCTCGGTGTTGCCAGGTGGAAAGTAATTTAATTATTAATATTAATTTTTTACCTACAACACTGAGGTAACCAACCTGTGTTGTTTTGTGGTAATATTGTTAACGATCTCGTGTTTGTGGACTTAAAAAACATTCTTTTTATTTTTATTTGATTACCTAGCAGAAGTTAATTTTTTATTTTTCATAATTTTAATTGTGTCAAAATCGTTTTTTCATTTAATTAAAATAACTTTTATTTTAGAACGTTTTTAATTTTATTATTCTCCAACATCCATCAAAATATAACCTGGAAAAAAGTATTAAATGATTTTAATTAGATTTATTTAATTTTTCTTGAAACATTACTCAAATCGTAATTTTCGCAAATGTTTAAAACTGAACCGTTTTTCTGGCATAAATCATACGAATTAACTCACCATCAAAACCATAAGTTTCATAAACTGTTACCATTACTGGATAGGTTTGCTATCTAAATAATGTCCGTTTCAGAAGAGAAGAGCTGTATTACTTGAGTTATCAAACTTCGGTCCAGACCTCGTTGTACTGACATGTATCATAATTTTCATCAAACATGTTTCGTTGTAAATGAAGCTTTGTTATATTTGCAGACGAAGTTTCGTGGCTGTGCCTGATTCTGAAATTGTAACTTTGGTGTTACAATTTAGTTCTAAATTTAGAAAAGCAACTAATAATTGTTTCAAACCGTATTAAAACGGGTTAACTTAATATTTTATTATATTATACTAAAATGTCTGTAGATCATTACGATTCAATCCCTCATGATTGGTTAGTAAAAGGTCTTAACTATAAAATTGATAAAACTATCGCAAGATATAATTTACATACCACTGTGAGGCAGTCTGTGACTGTGAAGCTAACGCACTTACCTACTAAGCTGAAGGTTATTAATTTGAATCTCAATCCCGCCCAGACTTTTTGAAATATATAATTAAAAGTTTATTCACTCACAGCATCCTCCTAGATATGTGACCCCTGTCAGCCAGCTCATAAAAATAGGTGTTCCCGTCTTTAAAAAAATGGAATAATAAGTAAGTATCAATTACCTATAGATCAACAGATGGTGCTCGCTAGCAGTTTAAATACCGTAATACCGCTTGAAGTTTGAAAACAAGGCTATGCGCTTTGTGGAATCAAAAGAGTATGAGCAACTAAAACCTGGCGAAACCGTTAACACTGATCGCTAGCAACAACAAATGATCAATTAGAATCGAGCAATTGGTGAAAAACGACCTGAATATGCAAAAAGGCAACATAAAGTCATTTTACTTTATGATAATACCCCCTAACACACAGCAAAACGGGTCACGGATACGATCAAGGAGTTCAATCGGGAAATAGGTTTATTCTATTTCCTTTCCTTATTAAACTTATTCTATTTCCTTATACTATTATTCTCCAGACTTGGCTCTGTCTGATTATCATCTATTCGCATCATTGGGACATACACTCGCCTATCAACACTTCGATTGATATGAAAATGTACGAAAATGTCTCGACAACTGTTTCTCTTCAAAGAACGAATTGTTTTTTAGCGTGGCATTCATAACCTGTCGAAGAGGTGGAAAAAATGTATAAATTCCAATGGAGAATATTTTGAATAAAATATTTTTTATAATTTTCAAATAACAGACGTGCAACTTTCACAAAAAAAATCCGGTTTCATACTTCTACACCTGGTAAGTTAATTGCCTAAACATCTATATAAATTAGTATACCCTATTTGAATTTTAAAAATAACAAACCATCGTTTAATAATTTGCAGTGTTTTTTTTTTAAATTTATGTTAGCTACTTGCACCATTTTGTTCTATATTTATGGATGAGATACAGAGTCTACCCCAACCCTCCTTCCTCGGAGAGATCAATTTCCCTGGGCAGTCTTTCACCCCGACAGTTTCCCCTCTGCTAGCTATCGGTCTGCCCTAAGGGTCTATTTCCTTCGCAAGTCTTCACATTGCTACTTCCTTCATTATTCCACCTTCTCCACCCTTTTTTACGACCCTTTTCCATTTGTTGGTAATTGGAGTGCTATCTTTAGTATGTAGTATTACTGTTTGTAACCATCGAATGTTCTATAGTATACGTGTTCAATTGTCAGATAATAATTGTGGCTAGTTATTAAAATTTTAGTATCCTAAATTATTGGGATAACATCAATGAGGAAGGAGTTAAGCCTTCTATTTTTTTATTATCTCCTACATAACACAATATTAAAACGACCTGTATTATTTGAATTTTTTATATTTTACACTGGAGTAGAGTAAATCGTTATACAGAGAGGATATTTATACTATCCCAGAGACCTTAATTATTCGGTTATGGTTTGTGTTAAACATTTTCAGAAGGATACTTCAATATTATATATATATATATATATATATATATATATATATATATATATATATATATATATATATATATATATATATATATATATTGTATGAATGTAGTATGTATGTTATTTCTCACCACTACTATTGATGTCCAAATTAATAAAATTACTTTTACTAATAAAAGTAAAATTAATAAAAAAAATATTATGTATAATCCATCCATAAAATAAAATAAAAACATTAAAGGAAATTCCTAAAAATAATTATGTTCCTAAAAAAAAAAAATAAATAAAAAAAAAAAAATAAAATAAATAAATAAACCGCTTCTGTATCTAAATATAACGTAATATTTAAATTTAAAAAAAATAAAAATAAAATATGAAAGTTTATGCTGAAAACACTTGGGTTAAAGAAATTTGAGCCAGTTATAGTTTTGGATTTAATGTGTTAATAGAAAAGATGGAGACTATTTTTCAATAAATTATTGAAATCTGATCTAATAATATGAAAACTGTACGTCAGCACCATAATTTATTTTTTAGTAAAATTGAATGTTTTTTTTTTCATTTAAACGTGGTTTGATAGTCATTAGTATTATCAAGAATTAAAACAAAAAAATGTAGTATAAAATATTAATTTATATAAGAGGCAACGGCGTGTTCCTGTGTATAGTCTAGACTTGTCTTCTTTTCTCTGGGTCCCGGGATGGTATTTCGGCTGTGGAAGAATAATTATTTACTTAGTTATTTCAGCTGTGAGGTGATCCAGGGTTAAGGTGACTCATGGGACACACCCAGCCTCTATAAAGTGGGTAACTGTAAAAAACATAACGGTGATCTCAGCGTAATCACCTTATTATTCTAAAATGTGATGCAGAAAGATGAAAAGGATATAAGCTTAAACGATTATTTGAAATAATAATAATTTCAATTGTTTTATTATTCATAGTAATCTGAAACATAGGTTCCAAAGGAAACTGAATCTAATTGTTTAAACTTGGTTCAACTCTATATTTATTTAGTAATTCCTAAATTGATTTTGCCAAAGTAAAAGTCGTGTGTTTTCTTCCGATAATTTAAATATTTTATGTTGAAATCTCTAACTCTTTAATACAAATTATTGGCTATCTTTAATGTATTAAATGTCTTAAGGATTCCATCAAAACGAATAATACTGTAATATCTTCATCTTTGCTACAAAGAGAATAGCGCTTGCAACGTTTCTCTAATATGATTACACTCACGGAATACCTCCAGTTCTTCCCTGATGTTTAAGTCGGGTTAGGCATAATTCCTGCACAGAGGTGGAGATAAGTAGTAAAGTCGGAGTTCCAGGAGCGTTTCCTGCCCTTGAAGTTGAAATGAGCCTTTGATGGTGTTAGTAAATGGCTTTGATGTATTGCACCTCTGAGGCGGGCATCGGTTCCCTATCCTCCATTTAGCGGCGGAATTTAAAAACTGAATAATAGATGGGAGCCATTACCCAGGTAGGCTAAGTCCCTAATGAGGGCTTCATGAATATTCCAAAGCTTATTTCTCTGTTTCCTTATCGCTAACAACTTTATCTAGACCCTATCTCCCTCATTTTATCTTAATATCTGAGTCTTTAGTGGAAACTGGATGAGATAAGCTTTTTTTGCGGACATAATCAAGGTTTAGTCTAAAACATGGCATACAAATATAATCCTTTATCTTCTTCTTCTCCGGTTCTACAGTCCAAGATGAACTTAGGCCTCTCCAACAATGCTTTGCCATCAACAAGCTTCTCTGTCCATGGTCCGCCTCCTCCAGTTGGTCACTCCAATTTTAGATAGGTCCTCTTCTACGTCCTTAATTCAACATTTACGTGGGGGTCCTCTCTTTCTTTTTCCTGGAAACGTTTTGCGCAGAACTTTCTTGGGCATCCTTTCATCTGGCATTCGCTCGATATTACCCTGCCAACTAATTCTTCTCGATTTAATGATCCTTAGTATATCTTCGTTCCGCATATGTCCATCTAATTCTCGGTTATACCTAATACGCTATATGCCATGTTCTTTTACAAGACCGAAATTCCGTCTCATATTTTTCCTTTCGAAGATTTTAAGGGCTCGCTGGTAGGCTACATAAGCGTCCACGTCTCTGCTCCTAGCACACGACGGGCCTAATAATGGTCTTATGTAGTTTAAGCTTTGTGCGTTTCGATGGTAGGGCCGATTTTATTAACCTTGAGAGACCATAATACGCTTTTTTGCCGCACATTATTCTTTTCATTATCTTGTCACTCAACCTAACCACATTGCTTATCTCAGTGCCAAGGTACGTGAAACTATCAACTGTTTCTAATGTATAGCTATCACATCTGATATCTTGTTTTCTTCTTCTTACCTCAGAGCTCGATGCTACCATTTATTTGGTTTAACTTTCATATATCTGCTTTTACTTTCTTGCACTATCTTTGCCAGAATTTCCTTTTATGCCTTCTTAATTCTTGCCAGAACCACAGTCATTCGCATCCCCAAGTAATAGATGTTAGCGAGTCGCTAGACTTCCACCAGATATGCTGTTTTGTAGTGCTTTATGTAGGACAAAATTAAACTTTTGTTTAATCGTTTTAATCCTTTTTAATGAACATTTATCGGTATTATACAGTTTAATAGCTAGAATTCAATATTAAAATATAGATATACTTCTACTAAACGAAATAATTAATTTCACTTTCCTCCTTAATTAAAACTCAGCTAACAAGGACTGATTAGTAAGTTGTGTCCGAAGAGAAATCCAATATATTTTAACAGCATTTTTAAATAAAGCATTTTCTCTCATATTTATTTTTATTTTACAATATAGTAAAATTTGCATAATTACGAGCAAGAATGATTGCTTAAAGATCAGATTAGTAGAATAAATAGACGTTCGCCTCGCGACCTACTACATTAAATAAACACTGAAGTGCTATTACTGGGTAGTTTCTATATGGCCTGTATCAAGCCCATATGATTAATTAACACATTTACTTAATGTATTTTATTGTATAATACAGTTGTAAATTTCTTTAGAAGAAATATTTTTAAAAAAATAGAATAAATACGTATAGTAAAAATTAAGGGGTTTATATTACGTCATAATACACATGCAGAGATACTACCCATGGACAGCACTCCAATATTATGAATTTATATTAAAAATAAGAAACAAACCTCACTACAACTAACCTAGACTACTTGCGATCTTTGGTACAGAGTCGAGAAGGATTCCTCCTGTCTCTTGGACAAAGATGGATAGATGATTTCGCCGTTATCGAGCTCAGTCCCTGGATTTTTTTTTTGGGGGGGGGGTTTGTGCGCCCACCACACAAAGTCTCAGTTAGGGGGGGGGAATAAAAAAAAAAAAACATAATTATTATTTTGCCACAGTTGTCACGAAACTAAAAGAAACATATATTTTTTAATCACTTTATAAGAGAAAACTAAATTTAGGAGAATATTAAGGTATCGCCTTCTTGTTCTTAATAATATAACCATTAAAATGACATAGATTGAATTTTTGCGAAAAATGCACCTCTCTTAAACTAAATACTGGAATATTTCTTAGGCGTTTTATGATTATGATATAAAATCTTATCCATGTTATATGGATCTTGGTCACTTTCTAAAAACATTTCATGGGCTTTCGTAATAAATTATTACACTTGTGAAATAACCTGAACCGATAATTAGTTTTATCAACCACCAGGATTGAGTTAAACTTCACGAGGAGTTGAATATTTAGTAAAGTGTAAAGGCAAAGTTTGGCAAGTTTTGAATACTTACTTCAAACTTCACTCGATGAACTTAACCTTTACTGCCTCTGAACTTGTTCTGCCATTTATTACCACTTGTATAAACTACCATTAGACAGATTTTACACTTATTTACATGATAACTTATTGCTCTCAGACGTGCTTATTCATCAACTCAAAATTTGAGGATACCCAAATACGCATTGCCTGCTTTTCATTTAAATTGAAATTTCAAGTTAAATAAACTTTCTGCTGACGCAAATGAGCCCGGATTCATTATCGCTAAGACATTAAGAGTTACTGATTGGGGACTTCTCTAAAGTTCTATTATATTTTTAAATTCCTTTATTTTTACCCATAAAAAGTTATTCTGTTTCTCCCTCACTCCATTGTAATAGTAAAAAAATCTGATGCGGGTAACACACGACTTCCACATACCTCGGCATTTAAAATCTACTTAAGAACTATTGTATTAAATAAAATTAAAGTTTATAAAAGTTTTTAGTTAATTTAAGTAAAAAGTAAATGTAGTTATGTTAGAGACATATTATTTAGATTGAATAATATAACAAAATTATATTGCTGCATATAATAATCAGTAATAAGTTTATGCACTACTCATTACTTTGCATTACCTTTTACAACTTTTTGTATCATATAATATTTTTATCTACGTCTATATTTTTGTTAGTAATATCAAAAGCCAAAAATTACAATACAAAAATATGTTTGCTCTTTTTTCCTTTGGTTGATTATCAACTTTGTTCAACTTGTATATTCCGTTATTGATCAATGTTAATAAGATGATATGTTAGTATTCTTTTTCAAATCAGCAGATTCAAGGGTACTTTGAGGAAGAAATTTAAACTATCGGCATTTAAGCCCGGTCAAACTATTTCTGCCAGAATGAAACCTATATCATATTAAAGCCCCTTAAATTTTACATCGATATAGCGAGTTCAATCAAAATCGTTAGAGCTGTTTTTGAGAAGATCGTGAACAGATGCAAGATGTTTGGTATTAAGTGGCTCTGTTTAGCCGATTTTTATGAAAAAGTAGCTGCTGTGTAAGATGGACACCGGGATTAGGTGCATAATAGAGGAAGGATGCCTGGAAGTACTTAAAGTCAGCGAGCGCTACATGGTGAGAAATAGGTATGTGTAAGTGTAGTGAAAGCAGGTCTTGTGAGAGTTTACGAAAGTAGCAGGAGAGAAGGAAGGAATATTTAAAAAAAATTTACTTCAAATATTACTTTTAGAAAAATCTATTATATCATTATATATTAATTTATTTAAAAGATAAAAAAACTGATTGATTAAATTATATCAAATCAAACAGTGGAAATTATAAAGCAGTTAAACAGTTTTAGTTTTGCCTCAAGATCTCTGGAGATATCCCCATACACCTAAAGTGGAAGAATATCAAGGAACTAACGAAGAACACTCATGTTTCAATTGTAGGAAGAGGATATATGTAACTCAGAAGTTATGATTATTGTTTTTATAACGCACTAAAATGGTCGTAATTTAATGTTTTATTACGTCCACCACGCCTGATTTTCAACTCAAGATGAGGAAAAACACGAGAAATGCTTGGGAAAGCCTCATATACCTCTAGAAGCAGGGGTCCTATTGAGCCCTAGTAGCGATAGGAATTACTTTGCAGTGAGCTACGGCTTAGAGGCACTTCACATAGGGGCTCAGCTATCCCAAGCCTTTAAGTCCAACTCCTCATAGAACCCCTTTCATTTTCTTCTTTTCCCGATATCTTCAGAATGCTCTAGTGAAATAGTTGATGAGTGGGTAGTCTAAAAAGACGGCGTATTGCGGGCTTTTATTCAGCAATCACAAACAAAATAAAACACTACATTAATAGCATTCAACATTTTATAGGTACTAACTTATCGTGCCAGTGGAAAATGTGGATTTCAAAACACAATAGGTACTTCTGGAATTCATTTGTAAATAATTTCACTTAAGAAATTTAGCATATATATATAATTATTATTATTATTATTATTATAAACTCAGCTTACATACCGTGGTCTACATTTGTGAATGATCTTGGCTTGACTCTGGACAGATCCCTAACTTTCACCAAGCTCATTAATAGAAAAACGGATCAAGGAAAAAAAATCTACAAAATGTTCCTTATTTTAATAAACTACAAAATTTGAGGTCTAACGTCTCAAGATATGTAGAAAGCGAATAATGAATACGAAAAATCCGTCTGTACGCTGTAATTTGTGTATAAAAAAACCACATTAATATATTTGTTTTATCTGCACTAAAAATAATCTAGTAACTCATGACTTTCACTTACTTTCGTTGTTATATTCGTAAGTCACTTTATATTATTACAAGAGCTATAAGTGAAGTAAGAGTTGAAAAATGTTTAAGAATTATATTGAGTTTCAATGGAAAGATGTGTTTTATATGAAATATTTTAAAAGCAGAAATTATCATTTACAACAATAATTTTTATTATTACATAAAACTTGGTTTATGAGATAACATTTGTTTTCAAAACCTTGAGTTTACAATATTGCATTTTTCTTTTATCGTAAAGTATTTGCGCCACTATATATATATATATTGTAGTTAATGATATATTATAGAATATTATAATAAAAAAAGATACTAATAAAAAACTTGGAATTAACAAAGTGGTAAAATAATTCAATAAACACCTATTAATTGAAAACTCATAATGAACTTTTATAATCGACCAATAAAAACTAAAACAATTAACCTCATCTCCATTAAAATCTTTCGTTTCAAGGTAACAAATTTGTGAACAAAAAATTTCTTTTTAGGGCTAATCAAAATGCTATAACATTAACAGCGTTTAGTTGCCCATACGTATTAAATATGAAATTTCAGTTTTATAAGACTTCTTTTTCTACTGACACAACTTTTTTGCGGGACTTGGTCATTTGGGCTCAGGGGACACTAAAACGTGTATTTTCGGTGAAAACTCAAATTAGATAATTTTCAAAATCTCAATAGTTTCCCTATTATAAATTTCATATATAGGTAAGTGAAAGTAAATAAAGAATCAAATTTACAACAAAAAACAATTGAAATAAGTTAACAAATAGTAAAGATGTTTGAAATTAAGACGTTTTAGAATTACTTTTTAAATTAGTCTGTTGGCTAACTACTCATATTAGTTAACTTCTATATGAATTATTTCATCCTAACATTGTCATATGGAAATAATAATTCACTGTGTAATTAATAGCTACGTTTTTATTTCTTTTGACTCATTCTAAGTAAAAAGATATTTTTGTTACATTGCATTAGAAAAAAAGAGATCAATAAATAGATAGATGAATCTAGGCGGACGATAAATCTTCGTTAGATCGTGAACGATAACAAAATGTTTGCGAGCCGGGTGATATAGCTATATGTGATGTTGAAGAAGTATATCAGCTGAATTATAGATGTATGGAGATTGAGACTAAAGATAGGACAGGCATTAAGGGACAAAAACAGACTCAGGACTGGGGCGACGGCGGTCAACAAATTGATCCCGACCTGCCAAACATAATACCCTGTCCCCCAGCTTCTTCAAACAGTGGCTTGATTATACGCGACCAACGTTCACATTATGGTCACAGATTTATCCTGGCTCTAGGTCATCAATGACAGTATATATCTTTATCAAAAGCTACTATTTATCTCAACTATCAAAAAATACAAATAACGATGGTAGTACCTCATATTTATCTCGTTACACATATTGTATCCATACAGTTTTAAACTTCTTAAAAAAAAAAAATCTAGCGCGCTCAACGCACGGCTTTCAGTTTCCTTTGTTGTTAAAATTAATTTAACGAGTTCACAGTGGCGTGATTCAACAGTGGATCTCACTTGACTGTTTACCGCGAAGCGTAGCAACGAAGACAGTCCCGCCTCCCGAGAGAAAAAGTAAATATTCGCCCTGGTGAGAACGTGTTAAATTATTCTTAAGAATTTCTAAGTATTATTAGAGATAAAAAAAAAATGGTTAAAGAATTAATTACATTAAATTAAAAACATGTGTTTTGTTAAATAATCTATTATATTATTTATTATCTACGACAATCAGTTAGGTTTATCAGCTTTTCATCACTTTTAATTAAGTTTTAAAATTTACAACATAATCATTTTTCTAAAATCTTTAACTTTCCAACGGTATATTATATATACATATATTATATATGGTATATATACATATATTAATAAATACAGATGTATAATACACGAAAGCTAAAGATTTTAGAAAAACAATATTATCTTCTACACAAGCTTGTCTAAGAGTGATTAAAAGCCGATAAAACTGATTGTTTTAGACAATTTTATTTTTTTAAATAAAACGCATGTTTCTATCGAACCATTATTTAACATTTTGCCTTTCAATTTCAATGTACATATTTTATCTCGAACTGTACTTGAAAGCCCTTTAATTATTTTTAAAAACAGGGGTAAGTGAAAGTAATGTGATGCGCGCACTAATTTTTTTTGTAACCCTTATGTTGATTCGTTTGTTTATTTTTTGGTGTTTCTGTTCGATGAGAGAATACGTACATTCTGCTTTTCTTTTACAAAACCTATCCATTTGCTACCTGGTTACTAGGAACTCTTGAAGTGTAACGCGAGCCCCATCAAAGCTCCGCTACGAACGGTTGACTGGATACAATGCCAATTGTCCGCCTGTTTCCCCTTAGACCTTTAGAGAGAAAACTATTCCATTGCTTTTCGCCAATTCGATCCACATTTTAATTGGCGACTGCAGGGCAAAGCGAGTGGTAGAGATGCCCATGTAAATGACTAATTGACTTTGATCCAATCCGAGTAAAAGGAACTCCTGATTGCGCCAAAAGCAGACATCAAAGCAAGACCGCATACGGTCGATGGTACAGTTTCACCTTTCTACCGCTGTAAATATAAATAGCGTCTAACGACTCCATTTATCGTTCAATTCTTTCAAAAAATTATTTTCTCGAAATTTTAATTTATCGTAACATAAAATAATTTATTATGAAAAAAATTGGTGTGCGCATCACACTACATTCACTTACTGTTGTATTCACATATTTGAAAATATATTAAATTCGTTTCAAACAACTAGATTCCTTTCAACTAGGTTTCCATCGTCAATATATTATTTTTTTTTTTTTTTCTCTTTATATCTTTATTTACACCTGTCAGAAGATGCCTGACAATCAGCAAATGTGCTGGACAAAATGAGATTAGACATGATAGGCATGGGGAAGTAAAGTGCCCAGCAGCACCCCTTCCAAGGCTTTAATCTAGCTGAGGAGGTCCCTCATCCAGCTTCGTTTTAGCCTTCTTCTGACCGGCATTTCAGCAACTGACATGTCGTTAATCAGTCTATTGTCGTGTCCGTTAAGTTTAATGTGAAATCGAGAATAGAGTGTTCGTATATGTTGGTCAACTGTTGGTTGCTGTAAGTCCGTATGTAGGGTTCTGTTGTTTACGTACCGAGGAGCTGTCGTTATGAGTCTTAAAATTTTGGATTGAAATGATTGCAGTTTTTGTATGTGAGTCTTTTTTGCTGAACCAAAAATCTGTGAAGCGTAAGTCCATATTGGCTTAAGAAGGTATGTGTATGTATTCAGTTTCTGTCTAATTTTTAATTTTGATGATTTTGAAAAAAAGAGAGTATAGTATTTTCAGTCGGTGGTTGAGAGTCTGTCTTTTCATCTTGACATGTGGGCCCCAAGTCATCCTTCGATCGAGTGTCAGTCCTAGGTAATTTACAGAGTTTGTCTGAGGAATTTGGTTGTTGTCGATAAAAATTGGTGGGCAAGTGTTTTGTCGTAGTGTAAACGTTACGTGTTTTGATTTGTCGTGATTTATACGAATTTTCCAAAGATTGTACCAATTTTGTAGTAGCATTATATGATTTTGTAGAGTCAGTGAGGCCAGTATGGGATCGTCGTTTGAAGTTAAAATTGCAGTATCGTCCGCGTAAGTTGCAGTCAATGTGGTGGGATGAGTTGGTATGTCATTTGTGTATACAATAGTTAACAAATAACACTTTTATTTAAACTTTGTATATTTATTCACTATGGAAACAGAAACATAAACTTCTTAATGATATAATATATTACACCTTTACAGTAATAACATTTTGACCGGAGTGCCCTGGCCCTAGGATTTGGGGGGTACATATAGGAAGGAATAGAGGAGGGGATGGAGGAAAGGCGGCAGAGATCAAATGGAGGGACATATGGATCACTTAGCACCCATAATGTCAAAGTACTTCCTGTAGGGACTCAGGTACGAGAAAAGGTGTCCCACAGACCCTTCGGAGGCAGAAGGCGGCATCCTTTATAATAGGAGGCAACATAAATATTACTAACAACAATCACAATAACCTCTTCATAATTATAATTACAACTGTAATAGCAATTACAATAGATGAGTAAATCTCATTCCATAACTACTCTCCCCTTTAAGCACGAAGCCCCTTGAGTGCAATGTTGAATTATGTTAGTTGACATTATTTGAATATGTATTAGAAAGGCTATTGGAAATTCTGGATAGGAAGGCTCAGAGCAGGCAAAGAAACAGTTAGTTATTTTTTTTAACCTAAGCTTACAACAATTCTTAAAATTAAGAAGTTACACAAACAAAACAAATTCGAAATTCTGATACAGCTTAATTACAATTATGATAAATTACATACAACAGTGAATTATTTTTACTATCTGTACAATACTGTATGTATAGAAGATTAAGGTTTTGTAAACAATTATATAACATAATAGTTTCTTACCAACACATAAACATAATTAAATACGTAACTACAAACCTAAATTGAGTGAAAGCATTAAAAACGGTGTTTTAAACATAAATAGTGCATAACAATTATTTTCTTAATATACAATGTTTCTTAATATTATCGTAATATATTTTAAAAACAAATGTTTTTTAAGTAAGCTACGGTGAACATAGTAATATGCAGAAAAAAATTAAATTCAATACAAATAAATTAATAATCTCCTGATGTTTCAATAATGATTGGCCTAAATTCAAATGAATTTCGAAATCTTTTAATGTTACTAATATTGGGATAAGACGTTATTTGTAATGATTTACAATTTACAATTAAAAACAATTTCTCTTTAACAATTATCTGCTGTAACAGTTAGTTATTTACAATTACGTTTTGCATTTTAATGCTGCTGTTTGGTTTAAATTACAATCACAATTGTTGTTTTTCAAATATGGCAGAGGCAAAAATCAAATATGTCATCATTCAAGGTGAAAACAATGGTACAAAAGTGCGGAATGCATTATCCCTTATTCAAGATTAGTTTTATATTGTTTATACATTTATACTTATTTTTTTTTTTTTATTTTTTTTTTTTTTTTTTTTTTTTTTTTTTTGTTTTTTCATTTTTCAATCTAGAATTAAATTATATTGGTTTAAATAATAAGCTTCATTTACAGGTAGGATCATTATTCCCGGACTTTGTATTGTTACCATTAGTAACGGCCAAAGCATTTAAACCTGGTGAATTACTAACTACTGAAACGCATCTTTCACGTTCTAGTTCATACAATTTATTTTCCATTTTATCATCAATAATTTTATCAAGTTCTGTTTGTAAGCGAGTAGATTGTTCACCTGATAGTTCCTTATGTTTCAATTTCTTTTTTGGACTTTTAATATTTTTTGGGTGTATTTTGATTGGTTTTCCCTTTTTGTTTAAGAATCTTTGTTTTTAATTCTTCCTATATCATAACGTCGTGATATCTTTGATGCTAACCTTTTTGTTTTAACTACAGCTTTCCCAGATGAGATTATACTGACGTCGTCTCTACTGTGGTTAGCTTTATTTATATAATTTTCTTTATTAACTTTCATTGTTTGCCTAACAGCCTGCTGAGTTATTTTAAGATCAGCATGGTATTTTTGAATAAGAAAGTCGTGAATTATAGGATGCTCATTTAATAAAGGCGGTAGGACCCCAAAAGTTATTTCATTAGGAGACATTTTCAATTTGTTGTTAATGGTGTGGTTGTATACGATCGTGGCCAGTTGAATTAGTTCCAGTTCCGATTTTTCTGGCTGTGATAGTTTTATAGTTCTCATTATTTCAAGTAATGAAGAACTAGCTCTATTTAAAATTCCTAAGGAGTTTGAATTGTATGGAGTCGTTTCATGTTTTTCTATTTGTAAATATTTGATTAGGCCTTTGAATAATAAGTTTTCATATTCTCTACCGTTATCTGTCGTAATGGTTTGCGGTTTAGGAAAAGTTACGGTATAATCCATAAGTGTTTTAGTAGCATTAATTTGGTTGTTCGAATCAAAGGTCCTTAAGAATAAGCGTTTCGAAAAGGTATCGACTATTAGGTAAATGTATTTATTTCCCAGGTGTAGAGTGTCCATCATAATTTCTTGGAAAGGTTTTTCAGGAGTGGGAGTTATTTTAAATTTAGGCTTTGATGGGTGTCGATCATATTTTGCTTGGGCGCATACGTCACACTTATTTATCCATTCACGGACATGTTTGCTAAAATTAGGCCAATAATACTTTTTTCTTATAAGATTATACGTTTCATCAAAACCTCTATGGTATGCCTTTCCAATGTGATAATTAGAAATTAGTTCGACTTGAGCATCCTTGTCATGAACATCTAAGACCATTTTATAATACCGTTTGACACGATTAGTATAAAATACTTCTCTTATTAGGGAGCTAAATTTATTAAAAATATCATCATACAAATCGGTTTCAATCTCTTTTCCCGAGCAATATATTCCATAAGTAGTATCCGGTAGAATAATGCTAAGCAGTTCAGACTTTAATTCCTCAATGGTTTCCAATCCATGAAAGTAGATAACATGTCTTTCCCTTCCCGGAAATGGCATTTCAGTTTTATTTTTATCAACTCCTTTGGTGAATACAATTTGATGTTTTTCAAAGTTTACGGGCTTCTCTTTGTCTTCAATTACCATTACTCTATTATCGGAAGAATGTGCAGAATGGTCTGTCTCTAAATCACTGGACACGCTGTCTTCAATTGTCAATAATTCCCTTTCCTCAAGCGGGTATCTAGATAAATGGTCTGCTACCTTGTTGGCCCTGCCCTCGATGTGTTTAATTTCGAAATCAAAATCTTCAAGCATTAGTTTCCATCGTATTAGCCTAGCATTTTGTGATTTACATGTTTTCATGTATTCTAATGGCTTATGGTCCGTATAAATGAAAAATTTCCTTCCATAAAGATATGGCTTAAAATGATTACAAGCCCATATGATTGCAAGACATTCCTTTTCAGTTGTGGAATAATTTTGTTCAGCCTTGTTTAAGACACGGGATGCAAAACAAACAGGCAATTCCTTGCCCTCTTTCTTTTGAGCTAATACTGCACCAACCGCGTAGTTCGAAGCGTCTGTGGTTAGGAAAAAATCCTCTTCGAAATTAGGTAATTGTAATATGGGACTACTGCAAACTAATAATTTAAGTTCTTCAAATGACTCTTTGTAGAATTCGGGGTTTATAGCTACATCTTTTCTTAACGCTTTGGTCATGGGAGCTGCTATCTTAGCATAATTAGGTATCATCTTACGGTAAAATCCTGTGAGGCCTAAAAAACTTTTTATTTCTTTTTCATTACGTGGTAGTTTCGACTCCATAATAACTTTAATTTTGGCTGGATTAGGTTGAACACCTCTTTCTGATATAATGTGACCAAGAAATAACAGTTCGCGTTTGCAAAATTCAGTCTTGTCTAACTGGATTTTCAGATTATGTCTATCTAATTTTTGTAGAACAGTCTCTAGGTGTTTTAAGTGTTCTTCCATATATTCTGAAAAAATGATTATATCGTCCATATAGACTAAAGTATTAGGGACATCCGAAAATATTATATTCATTGCTCTTTGGAAAGTTGCAGGCGCGTTACATAAACCAAACGGCATCCTCAGAAATTCAAAATGCCCTTGATCCGTTGAAAATGCAGTTTTCTTAATTGAATCTCTTTCTACTTTGATTTGGTGGAAGCCGGAGCAGAGGTCTATGGCTGTAAAAATTGACGACTTTCCCAATTTTCCTAATAAATCTTCGATATTAGGCAAAGGGTATCTATCTGGTATGGTCTGTTGATTTAATTTTCGGTAATCGATAACCATGCGGATTTTCTTTTGTCCAGAAGCATCCGTTTTTTTCGGGACTACCCAAACTGGTGAGTTGTAGGGTGAGTTGCTCGGTTGGATAATTTTGTTTTCTAACAATGTAGTGATTTCTTCCTTGATACTTTCTCTAAAATGATGTGGATATCTGTAGTTTTTAGAATAAATCGGGTCATCAGTTTTAGTTTTTATTTTATGTTCTAATAAATCCGTCGCGGATAATTTATCATCTCCTGTTCTAAATATTGTAGGATACTTCCTAAGAATACCAATTAACGCAGCTTTGTCTTTGGGACTTATATGGTCAGCGCGTATTAAAGTTGGAATCTCACTCATAATGTCTATTGTTTTTGGAATAGTTATTTCAACTTCTTCCCCCAACAATTCTTGGTAGTTTAATTCACAAATCTGATCCTGTTCACTAATAATGGACAATTCCTTCTCATATATTCCTTCAGGGATTTCAATTTTTTCATTTTTTAAGTTAATAAAATATATACCATTTCGCGGGATGGATATTCTATTTAACCCCGATTTTAATTCAACATATTTTATATTGGGATCTTCCTGAATATTGAATTTGATTTCATTATACTTGGTTTTCATTATATTGTTTTTGAAATCAATATTAGCTTCCATATCGATCATTAACTTGTTTCCCAGAAGAATATCATAGTTTGGGCTGAATTTATATACGTAAAATTTAATTAAACGTGGATATTTCAAAAAGTGATTACGACAAGATGTATAAATAACTTCGGTTCCTTTTTTTTCACCTGTAGCAGTTTTAATTATGAAATTTTCTTTTTTTCGATAGATGCCAATAGGAATGATATCAGGATTAATATAATTGTGTTTAGAGCCGGTGTCAATGAGCCATTTTCTATTAGAACCGTCTTTAATATAAGGGAGTTGATTTAAGTTATTTGTTTGTAGCTCAATTACGTTTGGTTTTCTGGGTTTTCGGTTTCCTCTAAAAAATGAGATGTCATTTCTTCAATCCTTTTTTCCAATTCTTTTAATCTCGATTCTAATGGGTTTTCGTCTGGAGTTGTCTCATATTCTATTTGATACATCGATTGTCGGTTTTCTTGTTTAGTAGGTCGAGTGGGGAAAGCTTTTCTAGCGGAGCCCTCGTAATGACTTTGTTGAGATTTAAAATTGCCTTGGCGGTAATCATACCGTTTTTGATTATTTTTCTGATTCTTCGGGTACCAATATTTTGTATCTGAGTAACTCCCTTGTCGCTCTCTATTTTGGGGACTGAATGATTCGTTTTGCTGATTAGGGCGGTAATTATTACTGCTTTTGTATTGCCTAGGCTCAAGTCTATCATTATAAAATTCCCTTTTATGGTAATTGTTACGTTCTGGTTGTAAGCCTCTGCTAAGGTCTGTACAATCGGATGGCTGATGATCGAATAGGAAGTGACTTTCTTGATGCATAAGGTCTAATAAGTCATCTAGATCTTTCAATTTGTCTGCTTTAGTCAATAAATATGTTCTTACATTTAGAGGCAAGTTCATTAAAAAAAGGTGTTTAATTTGTTTATCTAAAAGGATTATAGAGTTATCAAGGTCGGGGGTTCTATCGATTTTGTATCTAGAAATTATTGAGGTCCTCTCCTTATTAAGTCGCTTCAAGAAGTCAATGGGGTGCTCATCCGGGCCTATTTTATAGTTAAGTAAATTTACAATTAATTGTTCAATCGGCCTAGAATCTTTGAATTTTCTTATTAAAAACCCTAATAAACCTTCTACTGTACTGGATTCGTTATCATTATTTAATAGTTCTCTAACGTCTGGCGTGAGGCGAGATAAGACATGGTTAAGTAGTCTACGCTCATTAATAATTTTGAAGGAGTTATTTTCGGCACAAAAAATGTCTTTAACAAATCTAACGGTTTTTACAAAATCTAATAAATTGTGAGATTTCCCATCAAAGATAGGTATGTGATCATAGTCTGGAGTTTCTATTTTGAATGATGCCATATTTGAGATTTTAAGTTGGGAAAATTGAATATTTATATTATCTAATGATGGATCTAACATAAAAGAAATAAAATAAAATATAGTAAATCTTAAAAATATTTTAAAGCTCACTGATCTGTTGGTGTGGTCTATAGTCGTCCGGTGAAAACCTCAGGCGAACTCGGCAGGATCCCTCTTCTTGAATGGGGTTCTTCGCATCGACCAGTTATAGAGAAGAATCTTCAAAGGTTCATGTGCTGACTGCAGAGTTCATCAAATCACTTCTTGATTCGAAACTTGCAGTCCCTACTTCGGGCGCCAGTTAACAAATAACACTTTTATTTAAACTTTGTATATTTATTCACTATGGAAACAGAAACATAAACTTCTTAATGATATAATATATTACACCTTTACAGTAATAACATTTTGACCGGAGTGCCCTGGCCCTAGGATTTGGGGGGTACATATAGGAAGGAATAGAGGAGGGGATGGAGGAAAGGCGGCAGAGATCAAATGGAGGGACATATGGATCACTTAGCACCCATAATGTCAAAGTACTTCCTGTAGGGACTCAGGTACGAGAAAAGGTGTCCCACAGACCCTTCGGAGGCAGAAGGCGGCATCCTTTATAATAGGAGGCAACATAAATATTACTAACAACAATCACAATAACCTCTTCATAATTATAATTACAACTGTAATAGCAATTACAATAGATGAGTAAATCTCATTCCATAACTAATGTATAGGAGCGGAGCAAGTATCGATCCTTGCGGTACTCCTGCCAAGACTGGTCGGATTGAAGAAGTTTCTGAGCCCTGCCGAACAGAGAAAAACCTATCGAAGAGGAAAGATTGTATAATAAGATAGTACGTGTAAGGTAGTACGTTCTTGAGTTTAAAGAGAAGCCCCTCGTGCCAGACTTTATCAAACGCTTGGGCAACATCCAAAAATACCCCAGTTGCGTATTGCTTTTTTTCTAGTGCTCCTGCAATGAAGTCAGTAACTCTGTGTAATTGATGTGTCGTTGAGTGTAACATGCGAAAACCGAATTGATGGTCAGGTATTATTTTTAGCTCAGTCAGTATGTCAACCAATCTTTTATAAATTAATTTTTCAAAAAGTTTAGAGCATATCGGAAGGAGACTTATAGGCCTGTAAGAGGAAGGTTTGTACATGTCTTTATCTTTTTTGTGTATCATTTTTATGATTGAGTATTTCCACTGTACTGGGAATTTAGTTGTCCTAAGTATACAATTGTATATTGTCGTGAGGAACACTAGAGCTTTCTTGGGCATCATTTGGAGCGCCTCAGCAGTTATTAAATCATAACCTGGGGCTTTTCTTTTAGATAAGTGTCTGATTTGTTGTGCGACTTGTGAAGGAGTGAATGATGTAGGAGGTAGTGTTAACTGTAGTGGAATGTCCAGAGTACTTTTAACTAAGTTTTCATGTTCTGTATTAGGGTAGTCAGTCGGTGGTATAAAAACAGAGGAAAGATGATCAGCAAAAATTTCGGATTTTTCTCTATCTGACAAGGCCCATGAACCATCTTCTTTTCGCAGTGGTACTGATACCTGTCGATGTTTCAACAATTTCTTGGTATGCTTCCACAAGCTTCCATCGTCAGTTGATAGATTGTTCAAATAGGCATCGTAGTTAGTTCGGTTGAATTTTTGTATTTGTCGTTTAAGTTCGTTGTTGAGTCTGTTAAAGTGTTTTCTGTCTGAAGGAAGTCTGTTAGTCTGCCATACCTTACGAGCTCTTCTCTTTGCTGTGATCAAGTCCCTTATATATTGAGGGTATTTTGGCAGATGATCTAATCTCGATGTTGGCTTCTGAGATGATGACCATGCTGCTCTTTGGACACATTTAGTAAATGTTTCCACCGCTTCTTCTAATTCGGCTTCTGTTTTGATGGACATTGGTATTGAGAGATCTGTTTCCAGGAATTCTCGGTATAAATCCCAGTCCAATCCGCTATTAATTAGCATGGGTATCCCTTGCACATTGCATGGTTCATCGAGTATGACCAAATGTAGAGCAGAGTGATCAGAGCAAAGATCATAGCTCGTCTTTATTGAGTAAGGTATGGTACGTAGTCCTTTGGTAATAAAAAAGTCCAGTAGGTCCGGTGTTTTCCGTTGCGAAGTTGGCCAGTAGGTTGGTGTGTCTGGTGAAATAGTGTTTAATGAAAGCTCATGGATGGCAGCCCTCAGATTTCTTCCCCTAGGGGTGCAAAGACGTGACCCCCAAAATTGGTGCTTTGCGTTAAAATCACCACCTGCTATAAAGCAACGTCCTAAGGTTTCAAAATAATTGCGAAACGCCGAAGATGTCAGTACATATCTTGGAGGACAGTACACCGAAGCAATACTTATCACGTGATGTTTAGTGTGTAGCGTAATGCCTGTGGTTTTAATGTCAGGTGTAGTTGGTAAGTGTAAAAAGTTATGTTGTAGTGGTGTCTTGATAAGGATAGCAGTCCCGCCATGTGCCGTGTTGTCCGGATGGTCTGTTCTATATGTCAAGTAACCAGAAATACCAAATTTTGATCGGGGTGTCAGGTGTGTTTCTGTGATCAGTGCAATGTCAATACGTTTTTCATGTAAGTATAAATCTAATTCTGTCCTATGTTGTAGTAGTCCGTTCGCGTTCCAAAGAAGGATGGACAAAGAGCCCACAGTCAGCTGATTACGGGCCATTAGGAGGGAAAATAGCTTGTGTTACCTGTGCGAGCTGCTGTAGAAGGCTAAAAAGAGGCTGGATAAGATTACTCAGACCGCTTAGTAGTTGGTGCAATTGTGGTGGGATATCAGCTCTGAAGTTGGCTGCTGGATACTTTCCCGCCTCATACCTGTTGTAGATTGATGACATTGATGTTCCGGTGGTGAAGGCTGTTGGTTCACTTCTACCTCATGGCGTGCTGGAACCTGCAACTGTATGGGAACTTGCTGCTGAGATGACTGATGCTGTTGCATCCGATGAAAACTGCTAGCTGGGTTTGTTTTCAGCAGATTTGGGTATTCTTTTAGGTTAATAGAAGGAGGTGGAACCCTTTGATGGTTATTACTCCCTGTATTTCGTTGTGCCCTAAGATCCTTCAGAGTTTGGCACCCACGATAGTTAGCGGGATGTTCCCCTAGACAGTTCGCGCATTTTGCCGGCGTATCTCTAGTTTTAGTGCACGTTGTGCTTTCATGGCCTTGTCCACATCTCACACACCGTGGTGCGTGGTTGCAATAGGTCTTGGTGTGGCCGTACTTTTGGCATCTTATGCACTGAGGGATAATTCTCTTCTTTCTAGGCTCCTCAATCAGTACCTTAGTATAAAATATTTTATTGATTTCAAATATTTTGTCATTAAATGAGGCTTTCGTAACATCTATAAAAAACATCGGTAATGGCCGCTTAAAACGTGATATTACGTTAGTAATGGCTACAGTGTGGTATCCGTATTTTTCCAAGTCTGTCTTAATTTCCTCAATTGGAGTATTGTGGTGTAGACCTTTAACTACAATTCTGGGATTTCTATCATCAGGGAGCTGATACGTGTGAAATTCCGCTCCACTGTTTTTGAGACAGCTTACTAGTTTTCTATAGTCGTCTGGACTTTGCGGATAGACAGTTACTCCTTTATTAGTTGTTTTTAAAAGAAATGAGTTAGGGCTTGTGTTGGTTTTAAGATACGCAACTAAAGCTGCATAATTTTGAACATCTGTAATAAAAATAGGTGGTGGCTTGGAGTTAGACGGTAATACATTGTTAGGAAGCGTCTGCTGTTGGTCATTAATACTAGCGAGGACTTCAAAACTATTACTAGTAGATACCTCTGATTCTGTGCGTTGTTGTTTTCGAGGATCTCTGTCTGCTACGCTGTTCCTCTTCCTTCCTGTCACCACTTCCCAGGCCCCAGAATTGTCCGTACCACTTAACTCCATATCATTAGCCCCGTCCATGTTGGCGGCTAATTCCGCCTCGTTTAAACCTTTCACACTCAACGTTAGTCTTAACCCTTGGATTCGATTAGTTATTTAATCGAAAATAGCTCCGAAATCCAATGAATTTAAAGTAACTTTGAGATTAAAGAAAATTTAACTTTTGAACACAGTAAGCACCATATGATATATATTAAATATATTATTATTAAATATAAAATATAATATTATTAATATTAAATATAAATATATTATTTAAATTCTTATTTCTAGAAATTAGTTTTATCTTTTGGTCTTCTTCAATTGAATATCTAATAGTTTAAGTATGAATTAATTAGGATGGAGGTCGGTGAAAGAAAAACAATTAAATAGTTTTAACTCGGCAACGATTTAACCCACATTATGGGTCATGTTTCATATGGCCCTTTTTAAATTTGGTACTATGGGTATAAGTGGAGTGTAAGTCACATGGTGGTGTAGAAGTAATAGTTTATTAAAATGACGCTGTCTTTTGTTGTTGAGTTGTGAGTAGTATATTCGGTCAGCAGTTACAAGTCTATACTATCCGCAACTTAACGACACTACACATCTTCTCAACAAACTATTTCTACTACACCTCCAGGTGATCCACATTCCATTCATCGCCAAACTACCCACGCCACTCTAAAAAGCCATTATGATGACCCTGATATTGGGTGAAACGTTTGCAGAACGATAAAGTTAACATTATTTAATTTTTTTTTTATTCGATCAGCTTCCGGAATCTTTCGATGGTCAACTATTAATATCCATTATCAAATAGTTGCCTAATTTTTATTTATTCCTTTTACTACTACTACTACTTTAACTTTGACTAAGGTTGCCTGACGTATGGGGGACTAACCGATGAACTGGAAATAAAATTAATAAGATAAGATACTTTATAAGATTTATTTTCGAAGCCCATAGACGTGACCATATTTCTGGCTATTATACAAACTTAAAATGGCTTTATCCTTTTATATTTCTTTGGTTCTTACCAAACTTTAAATATTGAAAACCTTCCTAGATAACTGAGCTCCTCACCCTCCGCTCTGATGTACATTCATTGAATACTAGAACCCAATCAATCAATATTTATACCCCATCACAAAGAACTGCATCCTATCACAAATCGTTTCTCGTTCGCTCCTTATCCTTCTGGAATTCGCTACGATCTCTATTCGTAAAGCCACCTCTCTTTTTTCCTTCGAACATTAGCTCATAGAGACAAACACAAACATCTCAATCTTCCGTTCCATTGTAAAATATAGTATACATATATGTGTGTATATATTTGTAACGATTTATAGATATATTGAATAGTTGATCTTTTATTTTTTTTAAAGTAACCAGAGCATAAGGATTTATTTTTATTTATTTTTGTTCATTGTCTTTGTTCTAAGGGGACTCAATCCCAGAATAATTTTTTTTTCTCATTTCTTTTCATTACTACTACTAAAATTGCAAAATGGTGAATCAAATGAACAGAGCACTAGCAGTAAGAGCACTATAAGTGAAAGAAATTTAGAAAAATCATGCAAATGCCATGCAAGGCTATAAAAATAAGAAACCTATCTGATATTAAAGAAAGTTTAATTGTGAATTGGTATATCGAGTTTAATTCAACTCTTCGCAGGCTTTTGAAAAAAAAAAAAAAAAAAAAAAAAAACAGTAAACAGATGCAAATTAAAAGGGCATATCTCTTAAAAATATTATTTAGTGAAAAAGTTGCGGTAAGATATGTGACCTACAATATCTTAAATAGGGAATTTTAGTTAGTAAGTACAATAAGTTTTATCTAGACTTCCCAAATGCCTAAATACATTGTTTCGTGATTTTTCGATCCTAAAATCCATAGTTTTGTTTAAAACTCCGATTTGCTAATTTTCCTATCTTTTATAATATAAGCGATATGTATATCCATAAACTACTCGTTACATTGGAGGTCACCTATGGGGTAGTGGCTAGCATAACATAGAAGGCACAAGGCCTTCTATGCCCAAGTTCGTGGATTCAAAACCGGCGGATGGTTCTGGAATTTTGAAAATGGCGTAAGCAACTCTTGGTTATGTTCTTCGGGAGAGGAGAAGAGAGAGTAGGTAGTAAACTGTAGGTAGCATCCGATTAGCTTCTGTAGCATAGAAGTGTTTTAAATGAATTAAAAAAATACACACTCCATTATCCCTGTGTTTGATATCATAATTTAAATATAAATATGTTAATTAATATAGCATATGTTTGTCGTAAATGATAAAAATGTATGTGTATTCAAATATAACATTGGAAAAAATTACTGACTCATTGGTAATACGAATGCCTAAGTGATTGGTCGTACAATATTCAAGTTCACGCAAACCTAATGTCGCTGTATGTCAATATGGTGCAGGAGCTTGCATTACCTGTCCTAATTCTGTTATGAACTAATCACCTGTTTAAGATCCCATTTACCAACTGACTAACTGATATTGCGATAGGTTTGGGAATAGTTGGCCTATGTAATTAGCGATTACTGAACTTGAAAATTGTTTCTAAAGGATCTGAAATAGAATTTACTATAATAGAAATAAATTTTAATGAGCCCATCAGACGAAATTAAATAAGGTATAACCGATGCAAAATGCGAGGAAAACAAACATAGTATCCAAGGCTATCAATCTTCCGAATAAAATTAATAAAAAAGTTAGAGTAATGTTATTGGTAATGTTCCATACTAAAATAAGGACCACTATTAATACGTAAAAATAAAAACAATTTTTTCTATGTTTTTATGATATCAGTGAGCAATATAATAATAGTATCTTAGTATACACATATGTTTATTATTATTATATTTTTATTAATATGTCGTATACACTACTTTTATAAATAATGTAAGTAATAGTTGTTTGTCCTATAAATAGTTTTTGTTATATTAATTGCATAAATAATATAAGTATAACCTTAATTTTGTTTTTAATGTATTTATTTTTGTACCAGACAAGAATTTGTTTTTGTACACTACTGTAATTCTTTGGCGACCGAAAATTCCAGAATAAAATTGTATTTTATTTCTATATTCTAGCACTTTAATGTGCTGAGAAAGTTCTTTGAAGGTAAATGCTTATCAATATTATGTATATGCATTCCTACAACCTACTAGTCTGAGATGCTATGATAATGTCGCAAATGACGAATATAGCACTTGTTAAATTTTACTGTAGTAAATATTTGCAAATAGGATCATCATTGTTTGCTGTAGTTACAGTACTGTATGTGGAGGCCAGCGAGGTCGTCCTTAGGATCTTACGCTGTGCCTGAAAGCTGAGCGGATTCATAGAACTTGATCGTTGTACCAAACTATGTATTCCCAAATAGATAAATTGGTGATTGGATAAACAAATAAATGAGTATGGTAATAGATTTAATAGGTAAATATGAAAAAACAAGGTAAAAGGTATAATGTTTAGGAAATAACAAATAGGTAATAAAAACTTTTAGATTCACTCTGTTCCAACTGTACAGCACATATCTTTTTTTCTTATTATCCTGATCAATTAATACTTGATAAAAACATTTGTTCGAAGTATGTGAGGAATTCAGAATAGATAATTATAATTAGTTCCGAAACGGTAAAGCTCTGGTTACCGAACAACTTGTGTAGTAGCTTCTGTCATGATAAATTATAAAAAAAGGAATATAAATTAATACCTTCAGTACAAATCCTATGCCCGGAGGACCAATGTTGACCTATTTTTTTTATTTTTTATTTTAAAGATAAACTGCTTAGGTAATAACAAATCGGTAATAATCACTTTTAGATTTACTCTGTTCCGACTGTACAGCACATATCTTTTTTTTCTTATTATTCTGATCAATAAATACTTGATAAAAATATTTGTTCAAAGTATGTGAGAAATTTAGAATAGATAATTATTCTGGTATAAGTGGCGTTAACACTGTATATGTACCAAGAAATTGAAAGACTGCTATAAATTACTTAATATAACTATGATTCATACCTATGTATGAGTCATACTGGCAATGTACAATAAGACCATGCATGTAATTAACTAAGTACACTCAGCTCCGCTCCATAAAAAATGTTATTACTTTTTAACAAATTTGCAACTTATTAAGAAAGAAGAAAGATAGTAAATTTTATTCTGGGATCTTCAGTCCCCTAAGAATAACATAAAAGTACAAAACTTTGGCTTGTGTCTGGCATAGAAACAAAAACATAAAAGAAATACAAACTTAAGATATAATATTATTTAAAAATAGAAATAAATAAAGTTAAATAAATAACTACGATTACTTAGTATGCATATTTGTTTATAATTATATAATCATTAATGTGTATCTAAAAATATATTACTATTGTGCTTCTTATGGTATAATAAGGTCACCGAGAAAAACAGAAGAAAGAAAGAGAAAGGTGAATATATATCTAAAACATTGTTTACATATTTGTTGTGGTCCTCATTTTAGAATGTGACATGACCACTATTCTAGCGTTTTGTTTACAATCAATCTGTAGATGGATGGTTGAGGAGATGAAGGAACAGTTTGCTTTTAATAAGGTTAAAGAAGGTGCTTTGCGTATAGAGGTAGGTATGGAATTCCAGAACGATGTGGCACGCAAACTAAATGATTTTTTAAAGGATGATGTTTGATGAAAAGGAATATATAGGTTAGTGGACTGGGATCTTGTATTAAACGAATGTACCGATGAACAAGGGATGAGTAGGTCAAGAATGTAGGATGGATTTTTGGTATTGAAAGTACGGAATAGAGAAACTCCCAAGAAATACTTTCGCCGGGAAACAGGATTGAGCCACTTCAATTCGGCATACCTGTCAGAAACGCTGGAGCGCCTAGGGACCCCGAAAATGAATCTAATGAAAAATTTCATAAGTCTTTCCAATCTCATTTCGAGTCCACCAGACAATCCACCGAACACCAAGCAGCAGTAATCGAAGTGGGGGAAGACAAGGGATGAAACAAGGAGCCGACGAACATCGAAAGGCAGTGAATCACGCAATCTTGAGAACAGTTTAAGAGTAGAGATGGAATTACGAATGATATGGGATACATGATTATTCAAAGAAAGGTTTTGATCAAAGATGACACCAAGATTTCTAACGGTAGTATGGAAATGGATAGGTAGTCCGTTAAGGTATAAGGTATATTCATGGCTTCAATAATTGAGACGTTGATTTCCAAAAGGTACTAAAGGACATTTTTTACGAAATTGATTTTTTTACATATTTGTAATCTGATCATTTAGTTTTATCTAAATATTCTATTTGATGTTATCTGATGAATTCTCAAGTCCTTAAAAAACACGATTTAGAAATGCGGTCATTTTCTAAAAGTATTAATTACGCATTTATTTTCGTTCCAAATCATTCTGAAAAAATTCATTTCATAACTTTAATATGATGTTATTATTATAGTAAAAAAAAAAATTCTAAACTTTAAGGCAAAAAGACCCAAATTAGCAAGTTTAATAATATAGTAATGAGAGATTTTCGCGCTTCCTGTAAAATTTCCTAGAATGGATATAGTACCTTTTGGAAATCTACGTCTCAATTGATGCCGCTACTTTTCATAAATTAGAAGAAGCAAAAACCATACTCAAGGATAATATAAATTATTGCGATTGCGAACCATTTACTCTTCTATCATATAATTATTCGTTATAAAATAGATTTGAATTACAATTATTTAATAATCACATTTAAATGATCATACTGTCGGTTTACTTTTATAGCACATACTGTTTGCTGATATATTTTTGTTATCTACATACTTAAACACCTAGATTAAATAGATTCATTTTATACAAGCCTGAGTAACGTCTTTATAGTTTCTCTAATATTTAATTCGAATACGTTCTAACAAAAATACATGCATCTTACAAGTAGAACGGAAATAATAAATTTTATTCTGGTATCCGATTACCCTAACTCTAATCCAAAACGTCTCCCGATATATCTGGAAATGCGTGAGATGAAAGGAAGTGTAAAAAGGATACAGAGGATAAAGATGGGAGACAGAGATAAGGAAACAAGGACAACTGAATCGAAGACGGTTCGGCGAGCGCAATCAAAGTGTGTAAACTTCGCTAGGACAACATGTGTCGGGGAAAAGCCTCATTCCCATGTTCCAATATTGGTAAAGCACGAGAATCTCATACGATTAGTGCACCAATCAGCCGCGTCTCCCTCAAAGATATGAAAATATCGATCGAAATATGAATCATAGGTATGTACTAAATGATCTCTAAAAAATAATTCTGCATTAAAAGTATTGAATTCTCACATACGTTTGGTTCCTTCATAGACAGAATTTAACGTGAGAGATTTTATCAAGGAAGAGATAGTAGTTTAGGTAGCAGTAAAAAAAAAAATCTGGTGGGGGCTATACACGACTTTCACTTACCTCCGTTTTTAGAATCAATTAAAGAATTTTCAAATACAGTTAGAGATAAAAATGAGTGAAACCACTAAAGAATTAATTAAATGGAATTTCTATATAAACATATGTTTTATTAAAAAATCTATTTTTATTATCTAAAATAATCATTTAGTTTTATCGGTTTTTCGTCACTCTGTATTAACTTTTAAACCCTTTTCTATAAGATAATATTTTTTATAAAATATTTAGCTTTCCAACGATATATTATACATGTATATTACTGTTCTTATGTTCAAACAAAAAAAAAATGCATACAAAATTTATTTTTTCAGTTTCTCCTTTAGTTGGGTATCGAATTCATTCAATTTATATACTTACCTGTTTTTCAACAGTGCTAACAAGATAATATAGTTATCTTTATAGAATCGACAAAATTAAAGGTACTTTAGTGAAAGAAAATTTAAAATATCGGCATTTAAGCCCAGTCAAACCATCTTAATCCGAATGAAACCTAAATTATATTAAAGCCTATTAAATTTGACATCGATATAGCGAGTTTAAACAAAATCGTTGGAACCGTTTTCGAGAAAATCGAAAAAAAGTGCAAAATGCATGGTATGAAGTGGCTCTTTTGGTAAGCTCATTTTGACGAAAAAGATTTTATAACGTCTCGGGCGTATAGTTGTCTTAATTATGAAATATTAATTTTCATAGGACTTACCGTTTCCGCCCGGGAGTTACCACACACACACACACAGACTTGGACTTGGTTATTTGGACTCAGGGGACCCTAAAATGTGTATTTCCGTTGAAAACTGGAATTCGAAAATTTTCACGATCGCAATACTTTCCCTTACTATATGTAGTAAGTGAAAGTAAAAAGATAAAAAAAAATTGTAAAAATTTTTTTTTATATATAACTTCTCGACCAACGTTGCGAGTCTTCTTCATGACTTCTCTCTACAAAACACATTTTAATTATAGATTATTAACAAAATCACTTAATCATTTTAAAACACGCAACGATCACACATTAACAAAACTCCTGCCCAACTATTTTTATCGGCGACAACCAAAATCCTCTAGACCATTTTATTACATTACCTAAGACTGAATGATGTCTTGCTGCACACACGCCAAGATGGAAACAAAGACTCTAAACCAGCGTGTGAAAGAACAACACTCTCTTCTATCCAAATCATAAAATAAAAATCAGACGGAAACTGAATACATATACATACCTACTTAAGTCCATACGCCTAACATATCTAGGGTACTTTCCCTCTCCGAGCCTATCATGTCGCTGCTGATGTTCTCTATAGCAAGTTTTCGTATAGTCAGGGTGACAGGAGCGAATGAAAAACTATGAATATAGAAATTAATTATTGTTTAGACCATAATTATTTATTTATGAAGCCTCTCCCTCAGTGGGTCATTGGCGTATAGACATGCGTTTAATTACGTGAGAAGTATAGATTAAGGTAAAGACGCAAATTGTTTTTTTGTTAGGAATGGCACTGTAACCAAAAGTAGCTTAAAAATAAAAATGATTTTATCTATTATTTAGTTTTTATTCATATGAATATAGAAATCGTGAAATTATTTTACATCGAATTTTTTAAAAAAACATTTTATTGATATTTACAACTGCACTTATAATAGATACAATAAGTAAATGGGCTAATTTACGCTTATGGGCATGAACATGTATTTATTAAAATTTATTTTAAATTCTCAATCACATTTTTTTCTTCTTTGTTATTTGGATTGAAGTAATTTTAATGTTATTACATATCTTACATACAATCTGAGATAAAAAATTGAACCTAAATCTATAATTTAAATATATAGTTTCGGATTCAAAATATAATATATATTACAAATCAAGCGAAAAAAGAAAATAATAAATATACAGTTAGCGTTTGACTTCCGTAAAAATATATGTAATGTCATTTAAATAATTTATTTTCAAGTATAGTAGTGTAATGCCGCAATAACTATAATAATAAATATAATAGGAAAGTAATTTTTTTCTCTCTCAAATTATGATTTTAGAAAGATCTTTGAGATAGATCCTGCTTGATCTCACATTTCGAATACAGTTGTATCTTCTAGGTACAATTCGCAAGCTGAAATTAGTGACGCCCAATTTTAATTATTTATTCTTATAGAATATTGTCAAAATAAAGAATGGCGGACTTTTCTGAATACATTAGGCGAATAACGAATCATTTAAGCATTATTGATAGTCTCTGTTTTCATTTAATTTTTACCCCATTAAATAAGCAAGAATAATGTTTTTTATAATTAATTTACTTAAATTAAGCTCTATTTTTATATACCAAGCATTTACCAAATATATAACCATACGACATAATACATATGTATAAGGACAGATATTGCATGCACTGATCGATACAGAAGTAACGTAAATTGATGGGTCAAAGTGGTGGTAGTACACTTAAACCTTCATTTTCTCCCATTTCATATTTTTTCTTTGACCTGGGATGAAGGGAAATGGAAGAATTTTTTTATACTCGCTTTCATTAAAGCTTTTATATCTAGTACGCTTTTTAGGATTTTTTTTTTTTTTTTTTGTCCTGCAGTTTTAGATTTAGCGAAGCTTCTTTTTTTATTGGCTATTCGATTGGTGATTTTATTCTTCCCATTTTTTGTTAAAGATTCCTAGTTTGTTGAAGAGAATTATTTTTCAATTTGTGTTATAGCTTAAAAAAAGGGGAAAGTGATATCTGCGTCATTTACTTTGTTAATATCTGGTTATCTAAGCGATGAATATCAAAGAAAGGTTAAAATATAATACAATGATAATATTTTTAATTCAAATTAAATAGTTATTTAAGTTTTATGTTGTGAAGTCACAAAAGAACATTCGATCAGCCAATTGAGTAAAACTCTTTTTAAGAACTAGGAAACAAGATGGAGAACAAACCAATAAAAATTAAATAGTGTAAAACAAGATTCTAATAATGGACCACCATCTGTGGAATAGAGGAAATCCACCATGCATTAAAAAAAAATAATACTATTATCATTAAGGTAAACAGAAAATTATCTTTAATATTAATTTGTTACAGAATACGAAACCTAATAATCAGGGCCTATAGTTATTTTCCTATTTTGACATAAATTAGTCATGTTATTTTCCTAAACACAATCTATAAAACTGACGAAGGATCACCTGTAGCATAGTAGCTAGCATAATAGCCTTCTTTGCCAAAGGTCGCGGTTCAAACCCACAGGTGGTTCTAGGATTTTTAATGGGTGTAAAAAATCTTTAGTTACGCCGTTCTTCGGAGGAGACGTAAAAAGAGCCTGTGTCATATCAGGTACTCGTTAATCCTTTTTAAACCTGGATAGGCAAAATGAAGGACTCCTACTGAAGCATCATCCGATTAGCCATTGTAGCATAAAGTGGCGTCAAATAAATAAACAAATATAAAACTACTGAGAACCTATTATGTCTTTCCTTCTTTAAAGCAATAGTCACCTAAAAGTATTTTCTCTAGGCTAACAGATAGCAGGGCTAATTCAAAAATTATAAATTATGGACTTACGACGTACTATGTTAATGATTACGTGAAAGCTTTTCATAAGGTATCTGATGTGTAAGTTAAAAAAATATTTATGCCGGAAAACAAAAGCAGAAGAC
This sequence comes from Piezodorus guildinii, assembly GCA_023052935.1. Classification (NCBI taxonomy): domain Eukaryota; kingdom Metazoa; phylum Arthropoda; class Insecta; order Hemiptera; family Pentatomidae; genus Piezodorus; species Piezodorus guildinii. The sequence continues at coordinate 94,410,229 of CM041296.1, forward strand.
TGAATATTAGTTAGATGAGGGACCTTCTTACCTAAAGCATGTAGAGGTGCCACCATACCATTCCTCCCCCCATCATGCCTATAACGCCAGATTATCAATTATAACCTTCCTCAAATTCGCAAATTGCCAACACTGATCGGCAGTAGTGAGTAAAAAATTTGAAGATCAAATTTTCTTTTGTTTGTAAATTTACGATTAACTGAACGTTTTAGTCTTTAGATTATACCGTATTTAAGTCTTGGTTCCTACTGAGTGTTTTCTCGACAAAACATAAAATGGTAATATCAAATCATATAAAGTATAACTTGATAATATACTTAGGTAATCACTGAGAGTACTATTACAGAACTCCATCATCCGCTCTAATAATAAGATCTGTTATTATCTTTTCTTATTCTCGTGTTCCTTGGTTTGTGATTTTATTCATTCTTGAACTACAAAAGACTTCTATTATGTAGATCAATGTATTTTACCTCGTCTTTCAAAAGAGTATCTGCTAAGGAGTAAACATTTACTCAATAATATTTAAATATGAATTTTACTAAATTCCTTACACATGTTATAGTCCATCCATGTATGTAGCTTCATGGATGTGAAAGCTCTTCAATACTATTATTATTATTATTATCTTTAATTAAACATTATCTGATGTTAAGTTAAAAAAAGGTTTTTTTTTTTTGGCTATTTAATTTACAATTAACTGAACGTTGTTTCTATATTTAAATCTTGGTTCTTATTTATTGTTTTATCGACAGGATATAAAATTGTAATATCAAGCCATTAATAATTTACACATTCGATGATATATTCAAGTAATCCCTGTAAATTATGTTTGCGACACTCCATCATCCCCCAGTTCAACTCCAGCCTAGGACTTCCAACGCCCAGACGGCGCCCTTCTTCCCGCAGTCCTTCCGGTCTAGGGTAGTTCCGGTAGACCGCACTTGGAAACCACTTCCGTCGCAGAGAGAACTATTTTCTTCAACCCTTAATAGTAACTCATAAAGTATGTCTACAACAGATGTATGTGCAGACTTTTTTTGACAAAATAAAATCTGTTAATAACTTTTCTTTTTCTTGTCCGTGTTTCATGATTTTATTCATTCTTGAACTACAAAAGACTTCTGCAATGTCAACCAATGTTTTTTAATTCGACTTTCACGAGAGTTTTTCCCAAGATTGGTAAACACTTGCTAGAGGTTAAATCATTTAATATTGGTTTATAAATTTACCATACTTAGTTTTTTTTTTGAGGCATCAGTTTTTTTTGTTGAGAGTTGCCGGCAGAGGGAAATCTGTTGCAAATAGTTCTTTACCCTGGGGAAACATATGATGTAGTTAGCATAACTGCCTTCTATGTCCGAGGCCGCGAGTGCAAACCCGACAGATCTCCCTAGGATTTTTTAAATTGAGTGAAAAATCCTTGGTTATACCGTTCTTCGTAAAACACCTACAGTAAAATGGTGATTCTAATCCTGTGCCCTACCGTAATTAAACCTGTATAGCAAAGTTTAGGACTCTTGTTGTAGCGTCATCGGATTAGTTACATTATCATTATTTTAGCTTAATTAGGCCTTGGCCTTTTGGTGGATGATTTCAGAATAAAATTAAAAAACGTTTCATGAAGTGACGTTAAATGAACAAACAACCTAGAAAAATACACTATCTAATGATGCTATTCGTTTATTGACCACCTACGAGTTTTATTTTATATTCAGTCCTACACAAACCATTTCTGTTTCAATTTGTTGTTTTCTATTTATTTGCTTATAATCCTATGTTTATATATATAAATATATATATATATATATATATATATATATATATATTTATTCATTATTTTTTTTATTTATTCACAGAATCTGACAATAAGCACATATACTGTAGAAAACATGATAGACATTGTGAAGGAAAGTGCTCAGCAGCACCCCTTTCTAAGTTTTAATATAGTAGTTGTTTATGTGGAAAGGAGCTTAATTTTTTTTAAATTGAAATTATTGTAGGGAGTCCGTGGTTGAGTGGCTAGCGCGCTAGTCTCTCATGCTACAGGTTCTGAGTTCGAATCCCAGTCCCGGCGGGGCTTTTATACGGATGTAAAAAAATGGGGATTGACTCACAACCTCTCCCCCGGGTAGGTGAGACCCGTCAGCCAAAGGGTGGCCACTCACAAAATTAGTCGCAGGGAGTGATGACCCTACACTAAAAATTGTAACGTGAAACGTGAGTGTAAACTCGTAAGAGTTTACACAGCGAGGCCCTGGGCCTAAACGGCCTGTTGCGCCACTGTTAGAAAAAGAAAAAATTATTGTAGTTTCTGTACGTCTTTTGGATAGAAGAGAGTATAGTACTTTCAGTCACTGGTTGAGGGTCTTTCTTTCCATTTCTACATGCGAGCTGTGATAAAATAAATTTATAGAATATCTTATCTTAAGAAGGTGTGGATTTTAATGTGCTATCGGTATAGAATTATAATTTAGCCTTAATTTTTGATAATTTTTTATAGCTTTAAATCCATTAGAAAGCAAAGATCTGAGGCATTGCCTTAATCAGATCTAGTTTTTATAATACTGACCCCCTTTTTATTCCAGGAAATATTCTTGTACAAATATACAACTAATAATAAATAATCATCAAACAATTCCTTACAAAGAGTCTGGCACATTACATTTAATTATGAACTATTTAACATGGTTATTTGTGATGAGATATCTGCTTGGTAATTTTTTTATTTACTTTTATTATCCTAATGATGGGTGTGATACCTGAAACGATTGTCATGTGAATTTAATATAATATAAAAAGTTTTTGGAAGAAATGTAGGAACATCAGCCTACGTTTTCTACCTTAATTTTTAGGTGATTAAATAATTTTCTGACATGACATATACGTTGTTATTAATGTTTATAAATATTTTTTTAATTTTTATATATCAATTAGCAGTAAGAGACAATTGATAATATGACTTTATGAGCAATGATTTGGTGATTTGCTGAGCGCGGAGACATAGAGAGAGCATACGAGCCATAGGGACACCGCAGCTTCCTAATTACTGACCTCAATTCCCTTTCGACTGTCCCTCGCTAACGAGACCATTATGTTGCCAATTCCATTTCTATTGTTTAAGATGGAATTTTCTTTCTCATTTGGTTTATTTTCGGTTCGGATTGTTTGATTTATTGTGCGGTTAATCGTTAGCATTACATTGTTCGTTATGGTCTTTGCAGAATCTAGATTTTTTTCCCTTCGTGCATTTCAGGTTTAATTCCGAGGAAAATTGTTTCAGGATTGGATGGTCAATATCGGGTATCGTGAGTCGAATCGAAAAATCAGAAATTGCAATTTTTTTTGGTTCTCTCCAATAATACGCATATAATTTTACCATTCATTATTATATTTTTTGTTTATTATTTTTATGAATGAACCTTTGTAATCGACCAACAAAAAGAAAAAATACGCCTCTTGAAAATTTGTAAGCTTACGTTTCAAGATACCCGTTATTGTAAGAATAACGAATAAAAAAAGTCTGTAGTCCGCCGACCGCGACATTTCTCCGAAACTACTGGTCCAATTGTTTTAATATCCGCTACAAAAATACTAGTTCATGCAACGATGGTCTTAACACCTCGACGTCGGTATGAACTAGTTATTTTTAAAAGAGCAGCCGATTGAAAGTGATTTGATTCAATCAGTTATATATTTTAATAAGTTGTTTTTGAAGATAGAGTAAAAAATTATTATGGTTTCTTATCTAAAAAGACGCAAATAATTATGAAAAAAAGCAAAGAAAAAATATGAAATTTTACTCATAAATTTCCCCTATTTTTGATGATACAAAAAAACGTTTATAGATTTTTTTTTTTTTTCTTAGCCCCTTATTTTCTCTTCTAAGCTCCTGCAATGCTGGTAAGTTCTCCTTTTTCTGCAATCGTGCATTTTAAGGAGTTGCAACTCTTAAACGTAACTTCTGGAGAGGAATAACATTATGAATAATAATTCAGGTGATGGGGCTCACCTTCTAGTTTGTTTCGGCCTAGCAACTAAAACTTAAACTAATTTATTTATTTGTTGAGTTTCTGCCATCGCTGAGGTATTCCTGGGGGTTTCAGTTGATTAAATATAGGGTTATTTACAAATTTCGTTGATTCGAAATCTTTAAATTTCTCTCACTCATAAATTTTTTAATTGTTCGTATTTTCATCTCTTCATGTAATTTCTTTGTTTTTACTCTTTGGAATATCGTCCCTTTTGCGATTCTTCTTAGAATTTTCTGTACATTCTTTTCATTTGATTTCGCTACGTGTGGAAAAAGTTGTGAGCCATACAACAGTGACGGACGAAGAATTGTTTTGTATATCATTGCTTTTAGTCGGAGAGATATACTTGGAGATGAAATCAAATGGTTAAGCCTAAACATTTTTCGCCTTACAGATTTAATTTTTTTAGAAAAGTGGACTGAAAATTTTATGCTTCTGTCGAACGTGATTCCAAGATATACAATATTTTTAGATAGTTTAATTTGGCAATTATTGAGATTAAATCCTGAAGGAAGTTTTTTCTTACCTTTCTGGAACGAATAAGCAATAGCCTTTGTTTTGTCAGGATTAATTTCTGTGTTTAGCCACTTTAGCTCTAAAGCTATTTTTTGACAGGCACTTTGGGACCGTTTGAGAGCCGTACTGGCATTGGAGCTGATGCTCGTGACTGCAATATCGTCGGAAAAAGCTGATACAGTGGCTTTCTCGTACTTCCTTCCAACGATGTTAGAAGTGTAAATGGAGAACAATATAGGAGACAGCACTGCTCTTGTGGAATACCACATGTAAGTGATAGCGAACCGGAGAGCTCTTCTGCAACTTTTTCAGCTAAGTAGCGATTGCTCAATAACGATTTAATGACCGAATACAGTTGTTCCGGACACTCTAGTTCAATCAGTTTTTGGCAGAGAATTTCGTGAGTCACAGAGTCGAAAGCTTTAGAACAGTCGAGGGCTATCATAGCAGTTGCCTTGTTCAAGTTTAAGTTCCTGGTCACCTCATTATGCAGTTTAACCAAACAATGTTCTGTGCTCAAGTGAGATTGAAACCCTGCTTGTTCCGGTGGGAAGGAACAAGGAAAAAAAAAAGCTTTACATTCAATTCACAAATTATAATAGATGTAATTCCACGACAACTAGCTTATTATGGCAGATAGAGAACAATAAAAAAGATTAGCAGATATAAACAGCTCTATTATAGGAATTTGACCATTAACAAAATTCTTAGCTGAAATAAATATTATAGTACTGATAATTTATGAAATTTGAGTATATTATTTTGTTTTATTATACCCTAAGCATCTGTAAGATTCCAGTGCTATAATAGAATATACAGCATGCTAAAAATTATATAAATTTGCATTCTCTCTCCAGTTTTATAACGTTATGAAAGTGGACAGATTACGTTGAGCAACTTTTGGGAAAATCGCACATTGTTAAAATTCAGAACGACGCCATATCCCACAAAACTTGGATCTGACCCAGTAACGCTAGGGTTGTAATATTTTTACCTCATTTAAAGGGAAATTGCTTTCCAAGCTGCGAGGAGTACTTTGATGATTGTTCATCAAGAAAGTTTTGGCAACAAAAGCAATTGAGATAAAACTAGAGCTTTAGAGAAGAGGATGTAACAAAAAGGACGAACCGGGACATCAGTTTTTGTAGGGCTCTAAGGTGGCGATGATCAAAGGGCCAGGGCACCGCCTTTATTGGACACATTTCACAACCAGCCCTTCTTTGTTAGACCTTCAATCAGAGGACGGTTTTAATTTACCCAATCATCTCCGTCTTCTTAAAGGGCCTTACGAAACCTCCTCTTTTTGGAATAATGTTGGTCCACTATTTAATAGGATATCAGTCGATTTCTTGATGAATTTTTGGAAGATAGCTACTAGACAACCTTGTTTGTTGTTTTTGGTTGGACTTTTTAGGCGTAAAATCCGAGGGTCATCAACGCCTTTATTTTGTTTGTTTATTGTATTATCAAAATTTCAAAAAAAAAAAAATATATATATATATATATTATATATATATATATATATATATATATATATATATATATTAGGGTTAGTCCCACAAGATTATGTCATTATTATTATTATTTTTAGGTATATTGAAAAAAAAATTAGGTATATTTTTCTTGAGCAGCTAGTAGGCCTTGAGAAAGTTTGGCAGAAATTTAATATTATTTTCGTCATTACTCAAATGGTTTCTGTACAAAGTCTCATTCCTGGTCCGCCTAGATATGACTGGTTAAAAAGGCATTCTTTCTATATGTGTCTGACTGTAAGTGGGTTGTTACAGTTTTGGCACTTTACAGACACGGGGTTGCCTATTTGGTGATGTGATATACATGTGTAAGGTTAGTGTTGCCTATCCTCAACATACTTTGGACAACCTCTTCTCTGCGGCTTGAGCAATTGAATGAGCAGCCCTATCGCTTTACATCTGCTATTTCCTTTCGAAGTGGGTAACACATATCCCGAGGTATTAAGATGGCAACGCCTTGACCTGAAAGGGCGGGTGCCTGTTTGGCGGCCTTGTCCGTCAGCTTATAACAAACTATCCCCACATGGTTTGAGATCCAAATGAAACATACTGCCTTTCCTAAATCTTCTAGCATGTTGGCGCTCTTGTGGACTCTAGGACAAGAGGATTAACCAACCTTGGTATAAGAAAGTTCGCCTACTTCGTTTGTGAATTATTTTTATTGAGCTGCTCCTTGTGGTGGTTGTTTATTACATAATTATATAATATAGAACCATAAATTTCATTTTAAGACTCAAAACGACGGCTGGTACGTAAACAACGAAATTCTGTGTAGGGACTTACAACAACCAACAGTTTACGAACTCTCTTTTTTTGTTTTCATATTTAACTGCATGGATACGACTATAGACTTATAACCGATATGTTAATAAGTAAAATACATATTAGAAGAAGGGTTAAAAGAAGCTGGATGAGAGACCTCCTCTGCTAGATTAAAGCATAGGAGAGGGTGCTGCCGGGCACTTTTTTTTCCCATCCTTATCATGTCTGTGCTGAAGTTCTGCATATCATATTTGCTAATAGTCAGATAACTTTCGACAGATGCGAATAAAAACATATATAGATAAAATAATAATAAATAAAATTAAGGCAATCAGTTACTCCACATACTTTTGTTAATCATATTTTTTTTTAATTTAACATGATTTAAAGTTTCGAGGTTTTAATCCTATATTCTAAAAATTATATAGTTGAAGATAGTATTAATTATCCACAATTATGAAATTATTGGATAAAAGAAGAATATGCTTTCGAATCGTTCGTCACTTAAAATTATTGATTTTATTTGATATTTGAATTTTTTTTTCAATTAATAGGTTTCATCAGTTGGTAAATTATGCCCACAATTATTTATTAAGCTTAATTTATAATTTAAATAGTTGAATATATCTTAATTAAAACACTAGAACCTCTCTTTTTCTCCATTAAATTAGTAATCAATGGTAATTATAGTATGCTATTTTAATTATATTTTGTGACCAGGCCTCATCTCGTAAGGTACAATACTTAAAATACTATCATAATTATATGTTAATGTTAAGTATAAAATCTACATTATTTTTTCAATTTTTGTTTCTCTATTTTCCCTGTATTGCATCCTTATACTCGTATATTTAAATGTGAAAGAGAAAAATATGCGATACAGATAAAACGAAGGGAAAAGATTCTGAAAAATAATAATCGATTTTATCCAAAAATAAAGATTAATATATGATAGGATTTCAATTGATTTCCAAAAAGTACTAAGGGATATTTTTTACGTTTGTATTCTCATCATTTAGTTTTATCAAAATCTTCTTTTTGTTTTTATCTAATGAACACTCAAATCCTTTAAAAACGCGATTTAGAAATACAATTATTTTAGATAGGTACTAATTACACATTTAGTTTCGTTCCAAATCATACTAAAACATTTCAGTTTATAACTTTAGTATGTTGTTATTTATATAGTAAAAAAAAAAAAACAATTTTAGATTTTAATACGGAAAATAATCAAATTAGCTGGATTAATAAAATAATATCATCATTAATATCATTAATAATAATGAGAGAATTTTACGCTTTCTGTAAAACTTCCTTAATTTGTAAAATAAATAATTTGAGTAATTTATGAATGTTTTTACTTGTTATCTCTTCCGTAGTATTGGTGTTAAATAAAGTTTTTCAAAATAATTTTCCTTAATTCCTACCCACCTGAGAATTACAGGCAAAGGTAAATAAAGGATTTAGTTTATGAGGGAGCTACGCTCAAACATTTTCCATCGGATAAGAGTGTAAATATTTCTTTTCCCCGAGCCAAGTTAAATACAGACGAGCTGGAGAAATAGTATTATCAGATGTAAAGAGGTATTATTTGTCTGGAGCTGGAGAAGAGCGGAGGGGAGGGGGGCTCCTTTGGAAGTTGGCGAGGCTAAAACGTGACCACTTAGCACCGGCTCCGAAGGGTCCCTAGATTAAAGCCAACATCTCTGGCCCGCTTTTACATCTCAGCTTGGATTTCTCCCTTGGTTCCCATTTGATCGGGTCACCGCATCCACACGGATCCCACTCCCTAGCAGTGTTTGTTCACGTGTTAACATCTTTCAGGCATCTGATTCTGATGTGTGTTCTCAATTAATTGCCTTACTGTTTCAATTCCTAATTTGGCTCAACAATCATTCGAAACACATATGAAGTTAATTTGAAACAAATGAATAGAAAACAATATTCAAGGTTAAAAAATAAAATAAAATAAAAAGATAATATATAAAGTAGAAGTAAATAAAGTATAAAATAATAATAAAATAGCATAAAAATAAAATTGTGAGATGTAATATGTAAGATGTATCAGGCTGTAAAATCCGACTATACCGAAATGACAAGATAAATAAAATAAAGAATATTAAAAAAAAAAAAAAGGAGTGGCGTGGTCAAGTGCAGTAGTTTCCAGCAAAAATTTCTGTCGCACCCTTTATCCAATCATTTTAATGGCAAGGACCCTCAAAAACATAAAAGTTGAAATCCTCACTACTAAATCTATATTTAGATATTTAGAGGGCTCATGGTATCACGTACATTTCATGCGAAATACCACTGCTATTAAAACTCAATATGCCAGAAATGGCTACTTTGGGAAAATGGAGATGAATAAAATGAAACTACGAATTTACTTCTGCACAACGTTGAATTACTTTATTTACAATATTATTGAATACAACATAAGCATTAATTCAAAAACCTATAAATAAGTATTATTCACATTCTTATGAGTTACATCTGTCATTTTCGCTCAATATTATACATAACTGTTATACATAAACAAATTTATATCTGTGATTGTGCTGCAGCAGTAGCATGTCAATGACCAATAGCTCTTTATCACTTATAATGTAGAATCAGTCTGTGGAGAGAATGTGTGGTTCATATTAAAACTCAATGCTTCACAAATATTATACTTCAGTTATTTTACATTTGTTTCCTATGTTAACATGTTGATATCTCGCGGACCACTTGTCGGATGGGAACCACTGGTCTAGTGGATAGGGCACTATTTTACTTTCAGGCCTATGTAAGAATATTATTTATTCTTTTAATTTAGCCTTTGAGTGGCCCTGGGGTATGGAGACTCCCCTGGGGCACACCCAGCCCTTATAATCAGATCATTTCACGCCCGTTGGCCTAGAAGCATTACGAATCTCAATGTGTACTGATCCCAAGACCCTTTAAGGGTTTTACTACTCGCACAGGTTTTATATATAAATAACTTTGAAAAATAAAATGTGTATTGAAAATTAAAGAACTTTTGGTGAAAATTAGAAAAACGTGTGGCCATAAGTTCATGTCTTTTTTATCATAACATTTTATAAATTTTCCGATTTCAAACGGTTTATTATACGTCAATACTAACTTTTATAGATTTTTTTATAGGAAAAAACGTTGATTACAGAAAAGTTAATTTACCCTACTAAAAAAAAAGTTAATTCATTAACCTTTGGGAAACAACGCCGTAAATGATGAGATAACCGTATCGAAATCCCGCGCCTTGATTAGATGAATTTAGGGGAAAATAAGAAACGACAAATTGTAGAAATCTTTTATATATAGAGCGTTTTTCGAAGGCAAATATCAATAAATGCGAAAAAGGGTAGGTTTTAATAGCTTTAGTGACAATACAATGCTAATTAATATTTTACTATATATCTTGAAATCTGAATGGTCTTGCATGTTTTATAATTTTAATCAATAATTATATCTGATACAATTAATGTATCTGATATATTAATGATGTTATTTTGCTAAATACTAAAAAACTAGCAGAGGAGTCGAAACCATATAATATAACGCATAAATACTGTTGATTTAATTAAAAATTTTAAATAAAACTTAAGATGTTTGAACATGTTTAATGTTAATATTCCTTACACGCCTTCATCCGTAACGCACACTATCTGGTAATGTATCGCGATAGTGCGGGTTATGTATCACGCTGCGCCCTTCTAAGAGTATTTGTTGGAATACATGTTTTCCTATTTTGCTTATTCCTGCACCTATATATATATATATATATATATATATATATATATATATATATATTATATATTTATATTTATATATATTTATAATATAAACAATTGTTACTTATGTCCAATACAAATATTATTAGTTTATCACTGAATTGAAGAGTATATTTATTATTAATAAAATATTTGGTACTTTTTATTCGTTTATTAATTTTTTTTATTTTTTAAATAATATTAGTAACTTTAAACTTAAAATTTTGTTATTGAAAAAAAACAAAATCATTATCATAATTATTTTCTTGCTGTAAAATTTCCGCTTTTTGGCGAATATTTTAAAATTCATTCAATTAATCAAAATGCATACTCGCTTCCTACTTGCTTGCACTATGGATAAATAATAATGCTTACTGATTTAGTATTCTGTTCGTTGTTGTTAAATTAAACAAACAGGAATTATTGAATTAATTCGCAAGGACCGTAGGTAGTGAGTGTTATTTGAACAGTAGACATCTCTGAGAGTATGGTAGACATATTGCAGACTGCTGAGTGGAGTTACGCACGCTTGCATGCTTCATCGCACACGCACTCGCCGACAAAGATCCCTCTAGTATAAATATTTTATGTTTATATAAACTTTGTTATTCATTTTTTAGCGTAAATTAATCTTTAGTTTATCAGGGTTTGTTCTCTTTACATTTTTTTATTCGCACCTGTCAGTCATCTGACAATTTGCAAATGTGCTATATATTTTATCAGTTAGTAAATAATTTATTTCCTAACGAAATAAATTATTTCTTTATAAACATCCCTTTTATAAAACATTTATTAAAAAATTAATGATAAAATTTAGAAAATTAAAATAAAACTTCAGAGACACCTAGCTCAAAGTTTTGGTGTCTCGTTGAGATATTTAGGGTTTGAATTAACGGAGTATTAAATAATTCGACATTTCTAGCAGCATGTTTAGGAGTATCGTGTTAGCGTCTTCTGATACTTAAAGTTTATAATTACTTTCTTGACTAGACTGGAACGACAAGAAACTGCTTGTAGATACCAATTACTGGGACATTTACTTAACAAACATTCCAAGCTTCCAATCAACTACAGAAACAAGAAGGAAAAAACTTTTTTATTACAGCCTATTTGGAATTCTAGTATTTTAGGGTCTATTAAGACATCTGATTTCCGGTGCATCCGATTTTCAAAGTGCGAAATCCTTCAACAAATCCTAAATTCCTTTATTTCGTCACCAATAAAATCATTCATAGATACCTGACTTTCCTTTTGCTGCAGATGTAATCTGAAATAGATTATCTTATTCCATTGTAAGTTTTTTCAATAAATACCACCTTCTTTGCGACCTTTCATTCCATTTATTCTCGATTGGACACCCGAAGCGACTGAAAATAAATGCTAGTTGATAGTCTTATTTCCTATTGTATGCATAATGTTTGTTACTTATGGTTAATTACTCTCTTTTTTTTAATATATTTTTTTTATTATTATAAACATTTTAGTAACTTCGTCAGTATTATCATTTCTATCGTGTATCCAATTTCTAATTTAAAATCAGTTTATGGGTCTTACCTTTTGCTTTATGCTTGACTCACAGCTAAAACAAAAATTTACTTCTAAAAAGTCACTGCCACTGGTATGGTATTTTAGAAGTGATCTACAGTGTTGTTGTTTTTTCAACGATTAAAAAATTTTTTTTTTTTCATTCAAGAAATTAGCAATGCTTACAATTTTCGGTTCCTTACGTACTCTCTCCATTCAGGCTTTTTGGAATGACGTGCATTTCAAAAATTTTCTTAATATCCTATTTTGGAAAATACCGAAGACGTTTACCGTTTTACCTTGCGATGGTGATGGGACGGCATATAGCAAACTTAAATGTAATACGTCAAACTTAAAAATCTTATCATCTTTAAATTTAGTTTAATTATGGTTTTTAAGAATGATATAAAATTTCCAAAATAACATCAATATGAAACAAATTTTTAGTATACAGATATCCCAAATATTCATGCCAATAACCATTTAAAAGTTTAAAGCTGAGTTTATCGATTGCTGAAAGAAACGGAGAACTGAAATCCTGTGGTTTCTTTTGGACCTAACACCCCTCTCTCTTCTGTAATGTCTTTGCCTAATGGATGCCGGCAATAAATCCTAGAAGGGTCTTCTTTCCCAGTTTTGATCCTGTTTGCTACCACAACTACTGACGCAGCATTTATTGTACTTCCCATACCTTAGTCACCTGTAGTAGTAGCATATTATTCATTAGATAATATATTATATATCAGTAAGTTACCTATCGTAATCAGCTCTACTAGACTCTCTGGATTTATTTGAATGTTAACAGTGAATTTCGGGCTCGTTATTTTCTCTCCTAAAAATAAAGATATATTAAACAGATGATAAATGATTATTTATAAATATGGACATGGAATAAGATACAGGATAATTAATTACGAAATGAATAGAGAAACTTTAGACAATCTTCGGAAATAATCAGGAAAATATGCCTGAAGATAAGGCGGATTTTCCTTTTATTCCGTGGTTTGTTTATTTATTTAGCATCACTTTATGCTACTACGGCTAATCGTCAATTCTACAGTGGGAGTCCTAAATTTTGCCTATCCAGGTTTAATTAGGATAGGGATCTTTAACGAGTTCCTCATATCGCACAGCTCGAGACCATCTTTTTACGTCCCATCCGAACGACGGCATAGAAAGGGATTTTTTACCCCCATTAAAAGATCTTAGGACCACCCGCGGGTTCGAACACGTGACCTTTTGGCATTGAAGGATGTTATGCTAGCCACCATTCTACAGGTGATCCCTAAACTCTATAAATGCGTTTTCTAATTTCTTTTGCTCATACAATTTTTAAAGTTGCAGTTTTGGTGTCTACAAAAAAGTTAATCTTTAGGTGAGAGGTTGGAAGAGTAGGGCGGGTGAGTTAGAGTTTCATATCTAAGCTCCTGCAATTTTTGTGACGTCACCTTCCGACTTACCGATTAACCGAAGGTGGCTTTATTATTGCCAATATCTGATGCTTTGCATTAATTTGGTTAGAATACTATTCGTTATTGAATGTATTCCAAGATTTTAGAAGATTTAGTGTATCGAACGAAAAGGTGCTCACTAAACAGTAACCACAACTTTTTTTTGATGTGTTGGAGACTTTGGAAAATTTTCGTATTATTATTCAACTCATAAAAATACTTTATTCAAATATGTGTCTTGAATTACTTTTATCTGTTTTGGGTTAAACAGCCAATTCCTTTCTTGGTAAAATTTGTTTGCCCTATATTTTTGGTTATCCAACAGATTTAAAAGATTAATATAAGTTAAATGCATATAATTAACTTATATAAATTTTCTTGTGATTTTCGTATTAAATATTTATGTGTATATAATATTGTATTGCTCTTTTTACAAATATTAATAAACCTCTTGCTAGAGGTTTATTAATATGAAGGTATATATTCTGACGATTCCACGAGCGACAGTAGGTCCTTTGTTCTCTCACCTCCTCTTTTAGCAAGGCGGGATTAAAATTTTTTCGAAGTAAAACTTTTGTCTGAAATGTTTTCTTTTAATTTATCCAGGAGATGGAGGCCACTTCAATACCTTAGCGGCTCGCTATACTTACGCAGTTTCTTTTATCTGATATTTAAAGAAAGTTGAATACGGTCGGGTGTTGAATGCATTCCGCGCTTCTCCTCGGTTCAAATATTTAAAGATGCTCTTATCATTTTAACAGAAAGCTGTCCTACTAAAGAGTGTGGGTGAATATATTACCAAGAAGTGGTGGTGAATATCAATAGGGTTCTGAGCTGTATTCCTAGGAGGGTGTTTAACATTGGATGGGCAATTATCGGATGCCCGGGGCACCTTTGATCGTGGCCGCGGGCTGAAAGGCGGGCCCCTCAGGGCAGAGATGGAATTTTTAATATGCACTTGACTTTACTTGTTGCACTTATCTCTAGTGGTCATCAAGCGAGATAGCCGCCGGGTTCATTACCGAGGTCTCCCCTCCACCGGCTCCTCTGAATCATTGATAGCTCTCGTGTGAAGAGCCTATTTAGCTTATCTTCATTCACCAACTCCATTCACATCCTCTGATAAGTGTCAACTAGGTCAAGTCGGAGATTTTTAGACTTAGGCTTTCTTTGTACATTTCTCATTTAAAACTCAGTGGGTTTTTTTATTTTTTCATTAATAATTATTACATAAAAAAATATAACTTAAAATTTTATTAATAAAGTTATTCGTTATTTTTATTTTTACTTGTCTATATATGGAATTTATAGTAAGAGAAAGTATTACAATCGTGACAAATTTCGAATTCCACTTTTCCACGGAAATACACGTTTTAGGGTCCTTTGAGTGCAAATAACAAAGATCCGCAAAAAGGTCTCAATGAGTGTCCGTGTGGTAACTCTAGTACTAATGCGAAAAGTCGTATGAAATTGAAATTTCTTATTTTAGTAGCGTTTTTTTTTACCTGACTTAATACAACTTGTTTACGATTTTCTCAGAAACGGCTTTCATAATTTTGATTAAACTCGGCATATCAATGTAAAAAATTATGAGTTTTAATATCCTATCAGTTTCGTTTTGATTGAAATAACCTGACAGGATTTAAATGTCGATTTTTTTTTTTGTAGAAAAAATTAATTATACTATTTTGTCAGATTTAATGAAAAATAGGTAAAAATATAAGTTGAACAATTTGGATATCCAACTCAAGACAGCAGTAAGAATTTTCGTGTGCCATTTTATTGTAGGTTTTTTTTGCTGTAATCATTTTTTTTCTGTAAATATTGCATGAATGTGATATCATATCACTATTACTATTGTTCATTTGATACAAATTCTAATATATCTCAATATATATTTAAAATATACATTTATAATATAACGTTGGAAAGTTGGAAATCTAATGCACAAGCTAGTAAAAGTTGATGAAAAGCGTCGAAAAGCCTATAAATCTAACTGATTATTTTAGGTAATAATATAATAGATTATTTAATAAAACAAATGTTTCTATAGTAATTTTTCTTCAATTTAATTAATTCTTTATTAGTTTTACTTTTTTTTTTACGAAGATAAGTGAAATTCGTGCGTTTCCCGCACCAGAATTTTCTTGTACTCTTTCACAACTCGGTATAAGTGGAGTAAAGGCCTTCTGCAGAATTTTTAAATTTATTTATTTTTAAAATTGTATATTATTCTCGTACCTTAGACAATCCTACTTCCTTAGATTGTAGGAATTGCTATCCTTAATCTGATAAAAGTTTGCTAGTTTTCTCTATTATTCAGAATCGGAGATAAAGAGAACAGAGGTATTATTTGATAAGGCTTTTATAGTATATTTATCGTACTAGCTTCTATCTCTTCCAACAAGAAATCTTATGTTACTATACCACAAGGCTTTACTCTAGCTCGTTCTCCATCGCATTAAGATATAATATATTAATACTAAAAAAATATGTTCACTAACATAGTATTTTTACTTATATTTACCTATATACGAATATATTATTGTGATCGTGAAAATTTTCAAATGAAATACGCATTTTAAGGTCCCTTGAGTCAAACTACCTGAAAAAAATATGTCTTTGTCCGTCTCTATGTGTGGTAAGTGTAGGTAAAAAACATTAATTAAGTTGTTGACACTTTTTCACACAAGCCGGCCAACCGATTTTGCATTTTTTATACGATTTTTCAAAAAACGACTTTAACATTTTGATTGACGCTGTATCAATATAAAATATCATGGGCATTAATATGATGTAGATTTTATTATGATAGGCTTTCAGTCTGACAAGTCTTAAATTCCGATATCTTAAATTTTCTCCTTGTAAAGTACCTTTAATTTTGTAGGGGAAAAAAACCTATATCATCTGGTTTGCATTTATAAAAAACGGATTAATATGTAATTTTAACGAATTAGATAACTAACTAAAGGAGAAAAATGCAAACATATTTCTTATGTGTTTTTTATTTTTCCGAAAACTAGAATCCTTTGGAAAACTAAAGATTTTAGAAAAAAAAATTTATCTTACATACATAGCTGTAAAACGTAATGTCGAAAGACGAATAGAGCATAAACTTGAATGATTATTGTACATACTAATTTCTATTTCTGGATTATTTAATCTGAACCACATTTTTCAATCAAGATTCAATATAATTCTTTAACGTTTTTTTCAAATATAACTTTCATATCTTCCCCGAAGGGTCTATGAAGAAAAAAAAAATTAATTTAAAAATTCTTAAATTGATTTAAAAAAACGGAGGTAACTGAAAGTTGTGTTTGCGCGCACCAGATTTTTAAATTCCCGTCAATTTTTGTATGTAGTTGGAAAGCTCAGTGGGAGATATAAACTGAGCTTACAAACTAAAGATTTCAGGTTCGAATCCGCACACAAACAATAAATCTTGAGATATATTAACTCTTATTTATTGTGTTATATCAGGTTTGACCCTGAAGTCGGAAGAATCTGTAAGGATTAGTATCATTAGTTCAACATTAGATTTCACACCTGATGGCAAATTTTATTGGATTATATTCCAATATTTCTTCTATCTCTTCTATTTCCAATATTATATCTCTTATATATTTTTTTTTTTATATTCCAATATTTATTATCGTCTACTAATATAACTTGATATATGTTTATTTTTTACTAACGCTGTCATATTTATTTTTATTATAGATTATTCTTATTCTTATAATCTGTTTTAATTAATATTATTATTTAATATTGACAAAAATTGTCTAAATTAATTTTCTAAAATGAGCGTATCCGGCACTATTTATGAGTGTATTATTTGTTAATTATGTATTATCTGTATGTATGTATTCATGTATTATAGATTTTTACTTATTATGTATATCACTATTGTCTATTATGTATTATTATTTGTTAATAATGTATTCGTTCATTGTGTATTATTATTATTTTTTTAGTGTATTATTATTATTTGTTATATTGGTTCATTGTTTATTTTAATTAATATTTCAACTAAAACCATAACTGTTTGTTTTCAAAAACGTGTATCTTATAGTGAGTTAGGTATTATATATCTAAGTGTATCTTATAGTGAGTGTATCTGGCACTGGTAACCAAGATGTTTTGTGCCAATAAATAAATAAAAATAAATCAAATAATTAAATCCAATATTTTGACCAAATTTCTAGATGCTTTCTCAGTTACCTTTAATTATAATATTGCATATTTTGTCAATAATTCCACTTACTCCGCAGAGTTGTGATATACGGAACATCTTGCTAGACCACCATTGCGAAAATGCGGCAAAAAAAAAATTAATTTAATGTTTCATATAATTTTAACACTTATCAGTTTTTCAAAGGTTCAAACACATTCTTTGTTGAACAAATGTGATTTTTACTAAGAAAGACATAGGGCATGGTTCTCATTGTTCTAGTTTGATAATGATGCTACCTTATGAGGAAGTTTCCCTTCTTGGGAACTGTGTTGTCTAAAGTATTAACCACAGAGAATTCCTATTACACTGAGATAGATTTACGACAATCACGAATTCTAGGAAGCTAGCGGAATTCTACAGAGGTAGGATCCTTCAGTGTCAGTCTCGTAACTACAGGTTCAAGTAGCTAAAGGGGTTTCGTAAGGGATCTTCTTACTCTAATAGGGTATTCTAGAATGCTACTAAGAAAATTATTATATTTTACTAAAGCATGAGATTATAATAAGGATATCTTTCGAAAGCAGGAAAAGCGGATAAAAAAGTGAAGACTGATGAAACTATAAAAACGATGCAAATTATTACACAATGGTTTATTATTTCTAAATAACTATATTAATGTATAACGGTTTATATAGCAGTTAATAGATAATTAGCTAAAATGTAAAGCTATAAATAATTCCAAGGAAATGGCCTAGAATGACCTATCATCACTGCTGATTTCAAAACGCAATATCTCTGCTAGTTCTGAACCAATTTCAATGATTATTTTTTTCATTTTGTAGGAAATTTAACTCTCTTTAACATAGTACAAAAGACGATTTTTCTCTTTATATCTATATTCATGCCTGTCAGAATGTATCTGACAATCAGCAAATGTGCTTGCTGTACAAATTGAGATCAGGCATGGTAGGCATGGGGAAGGAAAGTGCCCAGCAGCCCCCCTTTCATGGCTTTATTTTATCCGAGGAGGTCCCTCATCCAGCTTCTCTTTAGCCTTCTTCTGACTGGCATTTCAAATATTGACATGTCGTTGATCAGTCTATTGTCGTGTCCGTTAAGTTTACTGTGAAAACGAGTATAGAGTGTTCGTATATGTTGGTCAACTGTTGGTTGTTGTAAGTCCGTATGTAGGGTTCTGTTGTTTACGTACCAAGGAGCTGTCGTTATCAGTCTTAAAATTTTGATTGAAATGATTGCAGTTTTTGTATGTGAGTCTTTTTTGCTGAACCAAAAATCTGTGAAGCGTAAGTCCATATTGGCTTAAGAAGGTGTATGTATTCAGTTTCCGTCATATTTTTAATTTTGAAGATTTGGATAAAAGTGAGTGTAGTACTTTCAGTCGATGGTTAAGAGTCTGTCTTTTCATCTTGACATGTGGGCCCCAAGTCATCCTTCGATCGAGTGTCAGTCCTAGGTAATGTACAGAGTTGGTCTGAGAAATTTGGTTGTTGTCGATAAAAATTGGTGGGCAAGTGTTTTGACGTAGTGTGAACGTTACGTGTTTTGATTTGTCGTAATTTAAACGAATTTTCCATAGTTTGTACCAATTTTGTAGTATCATCAAGTGATTTTGTAGAGTCAGTTAGGCCAGTACGGGATCGCCGTTCGATGTTAAAATCGCAGTATCGTCCGCGTAAGTTGCAGTCAATGTGGTGGGGTGAGTTGGTATGTCATTTGTGTATACAATGTATAGGAGCGGAGCAAGTATTGATCCTTGCGGTACTCCTGCCAACTGACTGGTCGGATTAAAGAAGTTTCTGAGCCCTGCCGAACAGAGAAAAACCTATCAGAGAGAAAGGAGTGTATAATAAGATAGTATGTGTATGGTAGTACGTTCTTGAGTTTAAAGAGAAGCCCCTCGTGCCAGACTTTATCAAACGCTTGGGCAACATCCCAAAATACTCCAGTTGCGAATTTTTTTTTTTTCTTATCCTCCAACTTTATTTACAAAATAAATACACAAACATTTCATGTATATACAGCAACAATGGTATATACAGTCCACGGCTCAGGCCTCGTATTGCCCGTCAGTTGCAAATTATTCGGATTTCACGTATCTTGAAACGTAAACCTTCAAATTTTGAAGGAGGGGGGAAGTAATTTTTTTTTTTTTTTTATTTTGTTTGGACGATTACACACGTTCGTTATTGAAAATAATTAACCAAAATATAATGCAGTGTTTTATTGTTTCTAAATAGTTATATATAAACAAACAAGGTGTATGTACTATGTACTTTTATGTCACTGTGGAACTAAATATCAAGGTTATGCCACATATCTCTTTGGGATCGAGTACAATTAATAACAATTTGGTGCGGGCAATACTAGACTTTCACTTACCATTGATGATTAAACCAATTTAAGAACTATGAGATCAACGTTAGCGGGTTGAAAATGTAAAAAAATTAATTGTGGATGTAATTAAAAAATTAATATTTAAAAAGTATTTAAAAAATTAATATTCAGTTGTATAACATAGTGTTAGAAACATATGTTTTTAATTAAAAAATATAAGAATATAAAATAGTTTTGAACAATAATCAGTTAGCTTTATAGGCTATTTATCATTCTGCATTATCTTTTACAATTTCGGGTAGTGATCAATCCATTCAAAACCGTCCAAACCTTTCCGATCAACATATTTAATTTTCATAATTGCTTAACTAGTTTTTCTCTATCCCTTTTAGACTAAAAAACCGAGATAGTATATTTTTCTGGCAAATACTTTTAGTGTTGCAGCCATTTGAGTCAGCTGAGTGCCTTAAAATATTTGTTGTGAAATTCTTAAAATATTAAACGCTAATCTGACTTTGAATGGCTGCAACACTAAAAGTAGATAATAACTGGAAAAAAATCCTAAAAGTCAAATATGTAGAACAGCAAAAATAATCAAAATTTGACGATTTAAAGTGGATTGGTCAGTTTAAGATAATTTATTTTTGAAATCTTGAGCTTTTAAACGGTATATTAAAACTTCTATGTTACTGTCCATAGTTCGAAAACACAAAAATTAATTATAAAAATATTTTTTTGTTCTATTCTTTAATCTTATTTCGAATTCCTTCATTATATATATTTAACCGTGTTGGCAATGCTAACCTGATAATATGGTTAATTGTTTTGAACTTACTAAATTACAGTTACTTTAGAGGAATAAAATAAAAAATATCGACATTTAAGCTCTGTCAGACTATTTGAATCAGAATGAAACCTAGATGATATCAAAGCCCATCAAATTTTACACCGATATAAAGAGTTTAATCAAAACCGTGGGAACCTTTTTTGACAAATTCGTAAAAACGTGTAAAATGCATGCTATAAAGTAGCTCTTCTAGTTTACCGATTTTGATGAAAAAGTTGCTGTAACATCTCAGGAATATAAAGTCTTAAAATATGAAATTTCACTTACGTACGACTTGGTGATAGACTTACCTCGCACACACAGACACTCACAAAGACCTTTTTGGGCTCAATTTCACGATCGCAATACTTTCCTATACTCTTACATATTTCATACATATGTTAAGAAAAGTAAAAATCTATTCCCTAATCTTCTGTGTAACCTTAACCATATTGTCGATGTTTTAAATGATCTTTTAAGATGTTAAAGAAATTTATAGTTTTTGAACTATCTAAGCATTAAAAAACGACAAACCACTTATCACAGCGGTTTGTCTAAAACATTAATTTATGTATTATTATTAGAAAGTTAAAATCCTCATTGATATAATTCCAATACACCTCACTTTTTTCGATATTTTTTTTAATATAAGTTCTGAGAATCATTGTGGAATGATGTATATCTTAAAAACAAATTGTCTACTTTACAATATCCGGTCTATTACTTATTCGAAATCTTGAATATACGTAGGTTGTTTAGAGAAGCCTTTAAAATTATTTATTACTGCATGCATCATTTATCACATATAAACTAAGTAAAAAAAGTACCAAAAATTATATGTCTTTCTGAAAATTATCTGGTTGGGTGGTTGGCTAGTTGAGCTTAAAGGCCTCATTTATATTTCTCGTGTCTTTGTCACATTAATATAATATATATTATTATAATAATAATATAGGTGTTACTGACAAAGCCTAAAGCTTTGAATCAGTTACGTGGTTAAGCTTCATGTTATACACCAGGTGATGCTTTAGTTGAAACCTTGATCGGTTAATTATTAACTCTGAGGCTAAAAAGCTTAGTTTAGTTCTGTATTACAGTAATATAGTTACATGCATTAAATCTCTTTAGTATATATAGGCCGAACCATAATGCCAAAAAATGTTCAAGTTTATTACTTGATAAACCATATTGAAATTATAATAAAATGGCTCTTTCAAAAACATATTTTAGGGTTCAAGTTAGAAATTATTAAGTAAACGTTTTTTGTTTTTTTTCTTTCCTGAACCACTTTACTCAAACATTCCAAGTTTTTCAATATCCAAATAAGATCTTCAGCCAAGAATGATAGGATTTGGTTTATGATAACGTTTTAGTTTATGTTTCTGGGAAAAATATAATTATTAGATATATAAAACATGGGGGATTTGTTCGTGAACATAGCTCTGTAGATTTTCCAAACGAAAAACTATTTTAATGTAAATTTATCTGCAATACATAATTTCTAAAATTCATCAAACCCTGGCTCTTCGAAAGACTAAAAAGATTTTTTTAATTTAATCGAGATTTTTATGACTTTTTAACAACTTTTATTGCATTAAAATTTTTACGAAATTCGCTATAAGCATTATATTGCACTTAGCGAAATAAACATGTAACATTATGAATATAAAGAATCTAAAACTGTGTATGAGTATTTATACGTTTATCAAGTAATAACGTTTCGAATAATGTTTTTTTGGTTTGTAAGGAGAATGCTCTATCTTATATGTGGACATACATTCGTTACCTTAAACTTTTAAGTTTAATATTTTCTTTTTTTTTTTTCTTTGCTTATTAAAAAAGTTTATTATGGAAATTAATAAATCAAAGTTTTATGGAATAAATGATTATTTTTCTCTGGCCTTGACGACGACTTTTTTTTTTTTTTTTTTTTTTTACAATACATGGTTAATAATGTTATAAAAATATATATTGATAAGTTCATAGCGTTTTTCAATATTTCAATTTAATCCTCTCTGAGTATATAAAATCACGTTTACTTGGTAAATAATGTTACCTGCTCTAAAAAAGTATTAGTTAAGGTATTTTTATGCATCAGTTTCAACCGCGATTCTTTATCTTCAAGTGGTATTTCGCTTGCTCAAAAAATATAATATAAAACATTCATTTTCGTCATTTAATTATTTTTCATTTCCGAAAAGGAAAATCCACTGTACTAAGGCGACGATGCGTTACGAGAAAAAGCACCGTGCGTAAGTAGTTCAAAACCGGAACACAAAGCATTCGGGTCGTCCTTAGACTGTTGATGTTGAAAAAAATTCAAAAATACCTGAAAGACGGCAACATCTAATAGATCAAAATGTTTTATTTTACAACCCGATATATTGACCGCCATCTTAACCTACTCTTCCTACGTATTATTTTTAAAGTCGACTATATAATGTTTAATATAGACCATAGCAATTCTAAATTCCCTGAGGATGCTGAGAAAGGCCATTTCTATTTATTTTTCCCCCAGGGAACAAACAGCTCATGACACCTTAATAGGAGGGACTCGAACCCGCATTATAATCCAGTTAGAGGCGGGTGTTGTTGAGCTACGTGCTGTTGTTTACAATGAGAAGCAGAGACAGAGAGCTCGCAATTCGCAAGGGCTCCGGAGCCGAGGCGTCAACTATAACTAATTGGTCGCAAGTGCCCGCCCGCATTGCGGCCCTGCGCTTCCCGAATACAAAAACATCTTACCTTATATATTTAATTTATTTAAATTCCCCTCTTCCCATCTGAATCCAATTTAGTTTCTTTCATCTCAATGTCTCGTATCTACACCTGTCTACCTGGAACCATAGAACTTTTGGAGCGGGAATCGAGTCATGAACTACAAGATACATTTTGTTTCATATTCTATTTACTAAGAAAAAAAAATATTTCTTTTGTTTATTATTTTTTATTTGAATTATTAATCTTTGTAATCGACCAAAAAAATAAACACAATTATTACCCCCTCCTCTTAATATTAGAGATATCACATTTCTAGAAACGTAGAACCCGAATAACGAATAAAAAAAATCCGTTTGTCCGAATCAATAAATGAATATCATAATTTAACAGATATATAAGCATTTATCCTTAAAGAGTCTCTTATAAATGGGGATTCAGCCTCTCTCCCAAGTATGTGAGACCGGTCTGCGAAATGGTGGCCACTCACAAAATTAGGCGTCGGGAGTGATGACCCTACAGTAAAAAATGCATCGGGAAACGTGAGTGAAAACTCCCAGGAGATTAGGCCACAAGTTCCAGGGCCTACAAGGCCTGTCGCGCCACTGGAAAAAAGGAGAAGAAGTTTCAGGTGAGTGGACTGAGGATTAAAATTGGAGGAGACTGTGGATATAGAGAGTTAATAGTTTTGGTCAAGATATGATCTTAGGAAGTACTGTCTGTGGGTGGAGGGAAAGAGCCACTTTAACTCATTGTATAAGTGGGTAACATGGGACCTCCTTGAAGCGCCAAAAACAATTTTTTTAGAATATGTTCATAGTGCGCGTCAGTCTGTCTTTAAGGACTGTCGAGAAGCCGCCATGCACTACACAGTAATAGTCAAAGTGAGGAAACGAGGAGCTTACGTGTGGATAAGGGAAGAAGATGACGGAAGCGATGGAAAAATTTAAGGGTACTTATTGTTCTTTGGGAGATTTGGGCAATATGGGGTTTCCAGGAAAGGGTTTAGTCGATGGTGGTACCTAGGTTTTTGACAGAGGAACTAAGGGTTATTAATAGATGTTAGATATTATTATAGTAGTAGGTAATAGATACAATATACAAATATGTACATGGTAAAGTACCTTCTAATAATATACGATTTAAAAATATATTTATTCGTATAAAAGAAGTATAACATACATTTTATGGGAAACAGTAGGAGGTGAGAGAATTAAAACTTCATGGTTTGATCTCAAATGGTAAATTATAAGAAAATATTATATAGCTGTAGCTTCTCTAACCATTTAAACATGTAATTTTCGATTTATATTATCAATCACAGTCCTAACTAAAGAAAACAGAAGAGCTATACTGGTTTAGGAGAGGAGTATATTGAAAAGGATTTTTGGAGCCGTAAAAGAAGAACACAGCTGGAGGATCAGAAGCAACGCCGAACTTACAGAATTGTATGGAGAGCCTGATATTCTCTGTGCTATTAGGAAGAGCAGGCTGAGATGGTTAGGGCATGTGGAAAGGACAGAACTCTGTAGGCTGCCTAAAATGATGTTAAATGACTCACTAGGAGGGAAAAGGAAAAGGGGCAGACCCAGGTGACGGTGGATTGAGGATTTGAGGAGGATGGGAGTTGATAATTGGAGGAGTCTTGCTGGAGATCGCGAGGCATGGGAAAGAATGGTGGCAGAGGCCCAGGTCCTACCAGGACTGTAGTGCATAACTGTAGTGAGTTATTATCAATCACATAGATAAACAATCAAACAAAACTTTATCAATTTTATAAACATAATAATAAGACCATTTTTTTTTTTCATTCTTTACTTAGCCTCCTCTTGATAGGTAAAATTATGTTTGTTATATAACTTAACGGGTTTTTACTTTTTCAATTACTGCTTACATTAAGTGATATTAACAACTGCACATAATCATTACGAAATATCCCCAAGTCCCAAGTTAATTATATTAATAAAGGCTCTTTATTATTAATTAATTTAATCCAGAATTCACTTTTCTGGCAATGGTATCTCATAAATTCTATTTATATACACACATTACACCCATAAAGAAATATTCTAAAAGTTATTAAATGACTATAACATAACGATAAAAATAATATATATTTATATACCGTATTCATCACTATAACTTTAATTAAAGTTTCTAAGTTTCTAAATTTTAAGTTGGCAAACTTAGTTAAGCATGACTTATTATTACTTATCGTAAGTTGATAATCTTCTTAGTTCCTTACTCATCTTAATAGGAAAAGCTATTTACTTTACTCAAAGATTATTCAATTCAAAATTTCAAGCATAAGAAACTGTTAAATAAAAATAATTTATTTCTAAATATGTGCCAGGCTAAAGAAATCTAACTTACACTACTTGATTGATTAAATATATAAAAAATTGTCGAGGTAGTCCTAATAGTTCGTTCTAAAAAAAAACAAAAAAAAAACACAAACAATTTGTTACGCTCAAGGAGAGGAGCTATTTAACCATACTTAATATTATGCAATAAGTTTAATCGCGTGAACTTCTTAATTATTTTTTCGTTATTTGAAATAAAAAAAAGTTCTTGTTTGGCAAAATTACATGTAGTGTTGAAAATAATATCAATTAACCAATTTTAATTTTAAAAAATCTTGTACCTTTTTGGGCATATAACTGTCTTAAATATAAAATTTAATTTTTGTACGATTTGTCGTTTTTTTGCTAGACTTACCACACGCACACACCTTTTTGCACGACTTGGTTATTTGGATCAGGGGATCCTAAAACGTGTATTTCCGTTGAAAAATGGAATTGGAAAATTCTCATAATCGCAATATTTCATATATAGGTAAGTGAAGTCCTTGAGTCTTTTGAGCATATCCTATCAACTTGCACCGCTTTCGAACATCAACGACTCACACTGATGAGGAAAACTGGACACCACGTTCTCTAAGTGAGCGATTTGCCTCAGCTGGTGACAGAAAGTGGTTGGCCCAGCTCATTTCAACATAAGAAGACCAGCCACAGCAATACTAGAAAGAGAAGGTTTTCCGTAAAATGAGTACTTGAAACAAATAAAGGAATACCTTAAAAAAGTTTATTGCCAATGTTAGCTTGCTGGGGTAGTCCGTAATGTAACCTTACCATAACCCGTGTTGCATATCATGCAAGGTAGGACGAACAAAGAAACAATAATAATAATCATAACAATTTCTTTATTTATTGTGTGGCATGTGCCTTTATTATAATACAAAATACAATAATGTAAGATTTAATGTCTTAGAATCGAAAACTAATGGTTGTGACAATAATTGTTAAAAAATATACGTGATGATTAAAGAATATAATATATAAATCATTATCATGTTCCCATACATAACATAGACTAAAAAATAAAATACAATTCTTACTTATTTAAAAAAAAACAATAAAATATTAAGAAACACTTCTATAACTTTTGCTGTTTACTTTTTATTTTCATGGAAAATGGATTAGTCAGGATTATTTGGAAATTGAATGGACAGGAAGTAATGGAATAGACGAGATTTGAGAGTCGGAAGGGTATTAGAATTACGAATATCAGAAGGAATAGAGTTCCATATGAAAGAGGATATCGGTGAAACTAATATTATATATCTATAACTTGTGTACAATTTCATTATATATCAATGTTTAAATCTCAAAATAACGAGGACCCATCTTCTCAAACAGACATGGAGAGTTGATAGCTCCTGAGGGTTTAAAAATTTGAAGGGTTGCGATGGGGGAATCGGAGGAGAGCTGTGACGTGTTTTAATGGACGCCTCTGCCAGTTTTACTTAATATCTTAGTTATTCAATCATGTACGAACGGTTTTATCTCAACTTGACAGCAAAGCAATAAGGAAACCGTCCCTGGAACCATTTGTCTCTTTCTTCTGCATCTGATCCGACACTTCTCCCCGAGAAATACCCTCCTTATGGCGTTTAATTTACTTCTGGAAGTAAATTTGATTAAGCCTAATGGAAAACTTTCAGGTCTATCCCATTCGCGATGTCTTTATTTATGAAATATTTGAAACGTCAGTTGTTAATTAATTGTTAAAGTTGCGTAAATAAATGGAGACGGGCTTTTATTCTATGAAATTCGCTTTTAAGCATTATTAGGAAATTCGAAATAAAGACTTGACTACTCATGATATTTTTTTATAATATAATTTGTGTTATTATTTTAAAATAACGTACCATTAAAAGCAGTTCACAGTGTTTAACCTATAGGACTTCAAATTATCAGGCATCTTAGTGTATTTTATGTTTATCATAAGCTAAATAAATATAACTACAACTTTGAAAAGCTACTAATGGAGAACTATTAGGTTTTATAAAAATTTGATTGATAAAATAAAGATTTTTTTTTAAATTTATTTATTTTAGTTAATTTAAAACTTACAAAACAATTTTTATCCAGCGATATTGCAATATGTTATGGGCAGAATCTGAAAACCTCATACCTGAGGAACAAGCGGGGTTTCGAAGTGGTAGAGGCTGCTCATCACATCTTCACTTTAATGTCACTGGTCAGCATTAACTTCACAACTAAAGGCAGATACTTATTTGCTGCATTCATAGATTTAAGGAAAGCCTTCGACTCTATCAACCACAGCCTGCTTTGGGAAAAGCTTTTTTCACTTGGAATCGGAGGGAAACTCATAAGGATTATAAAGGTGCTATACGACAATGCTTCAACTCAAATAACAACAAATGGAAAGCTTTCGGAAAACATAGATATATCGACAGGTCTTTTGCAGGGAGAAAGCCTTAGCCCAACACTCTTCATCATGTTCATATCCGATATTGTCCGATTCTTTCAAGATAATGAAGCTACAGGAGTTAGCATTGATAGTACTCATGAGGCAATCATGCTCTTGTTTGCTGATGACATTATTCTTCTCAGTAATACTTGGCAAGAAGCGCAAAAGAAACTGATGATACTACAACAGTACTGCGAAAAGAATTCTCTAACCGTAAACGTAAAAAAATCTAAGGTTGTTGTATTCCATAAGTCCCCTAGGTTGAAGCAGCTTAAACCCCTTTATTTGAATAAAGAAAAAATAGAATACTCTAAGGACTATACCTATTTGGGAGTACCATTCACTTCCTCAGGAAAATTTAGCAAAGCATCTGAACATTTTATTCAGAGGTCCTCTGTTGCAGCTGTAAGAGTATTGGATGTTTTGCGAAGGGGTAGAAGTGATTCATGGGAAACAAAAATAGCTCTTTTCGATTCCATGGTAGCCTCAACCCTTCTGTATGCTTCTGAAATATGGAGCTTAAGATATCTAGAAGCTGTTGAAGTGATACAACTAAAGTTCCTGAAGCAACTACTCAGATGGCCAAGGAGTACTGCCAACTACATAGTTCGTCTTGAAACCGGCCGAAACCCATTGAGCGTCAGGGTTCTGAAGAGAGCTGTGAACTACTGGTCCAGATTGTCAATCATGCCGGAGGAGAGGCTGCCAAGACTTTGTTTCAACAGACTGATTTCGCTGCATGCAAGGAACCCTGATATAAAGTTTAACTGGGTCTCACAAGTTAGATCGATGGCTGCTCAATATGGCTGTGAAGAAAAATTCAGTGTATTGTGCCCGAATGGATTATTAAAGTGCAGAGATGCAATAATGGAAAAGATAAAAAATCATAACCTTTCAATAGACATCCACCGATATCTCAATTCTAACCATAACCCCATATATAGAACTATCTCCAGCTTCAATATTTTCAGCCCAGAGCCCTATCTGACATATACAGCCAACATCAAAAAAATAAGATCATTGAGCCAGTTAAGAATTTCGAGCCCAGAACGTACCACACATTATGGAAAAACCAAAATGTTCATCTTCAAAGCACCAGAAACCTGCACTTTCTGTGGTCAGTTTATCTTGAACAGCCAGTTTCATGTCCTTCTCTACTGTGAAAAGCTCATGAAAGACAGAGAAAGATATTTACAACCATTTTTATCAGGATCCAGTGATGACCAAAAAATTCTTCAAATAGACAATATTGAAAAACTGAACATTTTCTGGTTCACTAAGTCAGCATGTAATACCCTGGATAATTTGAACTGTGAAGGTCCACACACCAATTAAGTGTCCAGTTATCTAAGGTTAACTGTTTATTATTTTTCATTGTACGGCGAATGTTTTCAGTTTGTTTTTCAAGTTGTTAATTGTTTTTGTTTGTTTTATTTCAGTGTCGTTTTTCTATTATGTATCAATTAAATGATAAAATGTATTATTTAAATAGTTTACAATTATTATTTTTAAGTTTTTCTCAAGAGCCGAATAAATGGACATTTATTATTAACTAGACTCATGTTGGCAATTGAAGAGATTTATAATTTGAATTGATTTGTACAAGATTGTAAATCTTAAACAAATAAATTCTATTCTATTCTATTCTATTGCAATCTGTTCTAATTAGGATATTTATTTCTTTTTAGTCAAGTACAACATTCATTCTACAATTAATACAATATATACAAAATAATAGATTTATAAAATAATAATAAAATATATTTTATTTGTTATCACCTTTAGCAGAGTGGCTAGCATAACAGCCTCATATGCCAAAGGTCATGGGTTCAAACCCGCACAGGTATTCCTAGGATTTTTTAGTGGGAGTAAAAAATCCTTAGTTATGCCGTTCTTCGGAAAGGACGTTAAAAGGTGGCCCCGGGCCTGTACGATGTCAGGCACTCGTTAAAGACCCTATCCTAATAAAACCTAGATTGGCAAAATTTGAAATAATTGGATTTCCACCGTTGCATCGCACAACCCATGAAGAGTCTTGGGCTCAGTACGTAAAGAGATTCGTACTGTTTCTAGGCCAACGGCCGTGCAATGAGGTGATTCGGCCGAAATAAATAAATATATAATATATATTACTCATTCCTATTATTGCAACTTTAAAAGAAAATTATTAAAACTTAATATATATGATATTATTTTTATTAAATATAAAAAAATTGTTTGAATGATCCAACAATACTGATTGCCAAAAAGTCACACTAACAATAAGGTACTTTTTTCGTTTTTTAACCATACTTCCGAATTGTTATTACCATTGGATGTATGTATGTATTTTTTTTTACCTTCTATTTAAATAAAATAGAGAAATTAATTCACATCTTTGATTGAACGCCTACAGAAAAAAAAAGCCTATTATCATCATTATTATGTACGATTTATTTTATTAAGTATTGTTTGTTTACTTGAACAAATAAATGGATGATAAGAAAAGAATGAAAAAAACTATGATTGAGGTATTCTGTAGCGAATGAATTTTTAATCTATTTGGTATGGGCCGTAACTACAACCATAAGAAACTAATTTTCCTCATATGTGGCTAAGAGCGTTGATCAGAAGAGGTTAATCATTTTGCCTCTCTGATTTAATGAGTCCACTGTCATGCACCAGATCCTGAGTGCCTAATAACTTGCTTCAAGCTGATAAGTTAACGTTGATAAGACTCAAATATAATACAGCCCTGGTACAATCGAAGCTGGTGATGAAGCTCTAGCAAGAAGGGAAAATGACAATATCCTTCAACAAAGACTCTTAATTAACCATGGAAGATTGCACCTTCCCCAGCTAGTTCCTGCCTCCATTCATCTCGTCGTAATTATGAGTCTCGTATCTCCTATCACCTCTTGTCTATATCAATCCCTTTATTCTCCATCAACAGGCAGATTTATTTATTAAATATTCAAATTTTGTTCATGTATGTATATGTATACACACACACATATATAACAAGAAAAAGATAATTCCGCTATGAATAAAAACCTTGTTTAATTAGTCTGATAAAGTTAAATAAAATCATAAATCTGTAGCTCTCATCAGGCAATAATAAAACAGAAGCCCTCATACAAGCAGTTAAACTGGATGAAGATTAGAATCTTATGCCGTTACCAGTCTCTTTATAAATAACATTTCTCCTTTTCACCACTCTTTGAGATTCTCTCGCTGAGTCAACCCTGATGAAGGCCTAAAAAATTGGCCCGAAACGTTGGCACACAAATATACTAAGTTTATCTTTTTTATTTTCGCTTCACCCACTTAAGGGTACGTTAGATCAAATAGTGTTTGATGTTATGAGATTTTTTGTCTTCCAGGCATTTCTTTATCCTTTCGGATCTTATCTTTCTCTCTTCGTTAGAAATACGGAATGGCTAATTTATGTTGACCCTGTCATGGAACCTCTTCATGTTGTCCTTAGTGATGTTCTTCGCAGTTCCGTTCGCTAAAATGCGAACTATAATTTTGAACTCTCGTAAGTCATTCTCAGTATCTCTAAACCAGTTCGGTTCGGTTCTCTTTTTGCCGAAAAAATCGAAGATTTTTTTAGTTATCCATCTGGGATCCATTTGTCGTATGAATCCTCCTTTTTCTTATTTTGTCGGATTTTTTTACGCTGAAACTCTAATCGCTGACTTGGAAGATCTTGTTATTAGGGGTGAAAATTTATTTTATTGGTGTGATTTTTTTTCTTTTAGGAATGTGCCCCTGCCAACATTTCCAGTATAATAATTATGTTCTTGAAAGAAAAATATAGAGGAGAGTAACCTAAACTGGGCTACCATTTTGTTTTTGTCTCAAAAATAAAAAACTATGCAAAAATTAACCATTTATCTTAAGTTATTAATATTTTAATATATTATTAAATTGATCATTAAATAAAATATCGAAATAGACGCTAAATGTGGAACAGGTACTCAAATATGGGCTATAAGTAGAAAGTTATAATATCTTGTACGAAAATAAAAATTATTAATATTTATTTATCTTATAAGAGATCAAATTACTTTGGTAGATGGAAGAAATCACATAATTTACTTACAAAAATTACATATCCAGGTGTCATATTCAGGCCCAGCAGTCATTACGTGCCCAGAGCTTAATGAATAATTAATTAATGATTAATATATATTAATTAGGCTTAATGGATAATTAACTCACCATACGAATGTTTTACGTACTGCCAACAGGCCAACAATCTGCGAAGATCAATCCTTGAAATTTGCTTTCCAACGTTAAAATATATTCTACTAAAACATCTTCTAATTGTTTCCCCAACGTTGTTTTTCTACCTAATGTCGTGGCAGCCGCTTCTTCACGACTAAGTTCTGTTTTCAGGCATAAGCGTTGCAATGTTCTAATGCAATGCAAGCTAGAACCCATATTCAGGGCCATAGTCAAAGTCCATATTCAAAATTGTTTACTAAAACCAACTTGATCATCTACTTTACAAATCATATATAGCAAGCAATAAATCGACCAGAAATCATACGATTAAACTTATATTCTGCAATAAAAAACATAGTTAAAGTATTTAGACCCAATTTTCATTGATTAAATAAATACTTTAATAAACATTGATTCGTACCGCAGACAATTTTTTGGCAGCACTAACACAAGTTTGGCTGACACTGGCGACAGTTCGCGCGCGAATGACGAGGATGAGTGAGTGCGACGTTAGAGCGAATGAATGAATGAAATAGAAGAACGTAGGTTTTCGATAATTTTAACTAGCTCATATTAAAGCACTAGCCCACATTCAGTTACTCTCTTCTATAGGTTAAGATGTTAATGAATTACTTTCGATTTTCCCTGAAGACATCTACTAGGTACTACTATGCATTTAGTATATAACCATGCATATACGCCTACATGCAATTATTTAGATGGTTGGTTGAGCAGAAGCAATAGGAAATCGGGGGTTGAGTAAGGTCATTGATCAGTAAGAGACATTGGTGTCAACAACATCGGTGACATCACTCAATAAGCCTGACCCAAATGCACACCACATCTATAATCCATTCATTGCTTACATATATTACCCAAATCTATCAATTTTCACTAACTTTCCAAAGAATTATGTTAAAAAATCAATTATTTAACTTCGATGATGAGTTTTTTAAGAAATTAATTTTTATTTAGCTGTAAGAATAATTATAATTTGACATTGGTGATTCATCATTTTTCAGTGAATTATTCCATTAGAGTAATGGCTTAATGTTTGATGTAAAATCGATACCTACAGCCTTTGATAGAATGAATGACGTTTGAAAGACATTTACTTCTAAAAACATCTAAGTAAAACTTAAGCAGTGCTTTTATTATTATGAAAATTTTTACAGAATCTCTTAGCTTCTAAACACTCTATACCTGACTTACAAAAGCAATTTCAATTATTTTTTAAAAATTTATATTTTTAATTTCTAAAATGTATATGCCTTTCACTTAACTACACTAAGCCTCATTTATATGGCCACACAGAATAGAGCTGTGGGGCTCTACTAAACCATCGAACTCTTCCCGTATCCAATCCTTACAATCCAAAATCCTACGGAAAATCCTCAATGCTCCTTACTATGTCACGAATAAACTCATTCATAAAAACCTTAATGTTTCATATGTAGCTGTCTTAGCCCAAACCAGGTTTCATTCCTTCCATGACAAACTCCATTCCCATTCTAACCCTCTAGTTTCAATCCTTGCTTTCTCTTCGATTCCTGATAATACTTCCAGGCGTCTGAAAAGAAAATGGTCCCGAGACCTAGCATAGAGTCTTAGAGTGCTATCAATGGGTAGTGTCTCTACATGTATTTCATGTAATTTTCTTAACTCCCATCACATTTACTTGATGAATATCTTTATACATTGTTATATAATTAGTTGTAAATATCAATAAATATGTTTAAAAGAGAAAACAAATTATATTGTCGATCAACACACTACATGGATGTACACACACTAAGTGGATTTTATGGAACTTGAAATGCTAATTTCGATAAGAAACTTTGATTATTTTGGTTTATTATTTTCAATAATCAACCTATGTAATCGACCAAAAAAAAAAAAAAAATAAAAAAAAAAATACCCCTACTCAAAATTTGAGGGTTTACGTTTCAAGGTGCGTAGTATCCGAATAACGGGTTAAAAAAAAAATCCGTTTGTCCGCCGTCTGCCGTCTGCCGTCTGCGGCATATATCCGAAACTATTGGACCAATTTTTTTGAAATTCGTCACAAAAATACTAGTTCATTCAACGATGATCCTAACACCTAACCGTTAATATCAGCTGGTTAGTTTTAAAATGGCGGCCGATTAAAAGAATTTTATTCGATAACTCAGTTATTTTTGAAGATAGAAAAAAAATCACTATTGTTTTTTAACCAGCAAAACGCGAATAATTATATAAAAGAGAAAAAAAGAAAAGAAAAAATTGAAAAATCGAAATCTCGCTTATATATACTCTTGTAACGACATTATTTTCGAAGATAGAAAAAAAAAAATCATTATCGTTTTTTAACCAAAAAAACGCGAATAATTATATAAAAGAGAAAAAAGAAAAGAAAAACGTTGATATTTTTCTCATAAATACGCTTATAACTCAGTTATTTTTGAAGATAGAGAAAAGTCTGTACAGAGTTTTAGAATCAGTAAAGCAAGATAAACAAAAAAAATGTATTACGTGTCAATAATACAATGAAAATGAATAGAAACTTTATTAGCATCAAAACAATTAGCTTGAACTAATGATTTACGTTATTCATTCGGTAACGACAAACTAAATTTTGCCATTCACAAGTCGATAGCAAATCAGGGTTCTAGGAGATCCCAGTGCTATTATCCAAAAACAATTGGGCCAAATTAAAAAAGAATCATTGAATTTGGTTTACAACTAACTTAGATATTGCGTTTTGAAATCAGTCGATTTATGACATGATGCTTCGAATTAGTGCTTTTCATATTACTTAATTGCCCATCAAAAGCCTTATAAACAGTTATACCCCAATATTGTTATTTGGAAATAATAAACCATAATGTAATAATTTACAGCGTTTTTTTTTTTTTTCAGAATCGCCATATCTCTACATATATTTATTTTATACATTTAAGCAAGCTTCATATATATATATATATATTTAATATTCTCATGATATTATTTGGCGAAATACTTTTTAATCTAATCAGCTTCTTTTTAAGATATTGTTATATTAAAATATTCATGATCAGTGCTACATTATGAAATCAGTAGAATTATCTAAAGTTTTCGCATGGAATTATGGAATGACTCAATTCTCCCATTTATGTTTCGGGCGCACGCTTGGAATTACCTTTGAGCATTTTATTTGTTTAAAAAAAATTATATGAGGCAATCATAAACTTAGATATTTTTTTTTTAAGTAAACCTTGAAAAAAGTCAATTTTATGTAACCCAAAATTAAAAAGATACACTTATAAAGTATATCAGAGTAATTTACATGCATGTGCCCTTTGTATTGATCACTTGTTTTTTGTCTACAATATTTATATGAGCGAACCAAGCACATTACGTTTATATCTACAATACTTAAATATAATTATATTCATGCGTTTAAATAAAATATTTCTCTTTCATTAAATTAACATCGATTGAGAAACGAAACAGTTTAGTTTTCTTATATATGTATATGTTTTTCTTAATGTTTTAAAATTGCATATTTGTTAATTCATTGCTTCTAGAAAATATGGAATATTTTTTTAAACCTTGAACTATTGACAACTAAGTTTTATTCTAAAATAATTATTTATTCGGTTATTTTTTCTTTTGGTTGCATATTGGTATACATAAACATTTATTATTAATAATTACAACTCATTTAATTGGAATTCTGGTTAGTAATTATCAGTTGTTATACAGGTGATACAAAAGGAACTGTATTTGTCACTCCCTTTGACGTCACCTGATTCATTTGTCAAGTTGCTTTCGTGATGAATCGTCCTTCTAACTTTGGTCAAGTTAAGCTCATCAAAGATTTGTTTTCAAGGAAAACGGTTGTCAAAATCTACTTATTATAAGCTGACAACGCATTTGGGAATGTCACTATTTTAAAAAATATTACTCTTTATAAATGTTTACGATATTTTAAAATTTCATTAACATTTTTCATCTCTAAAGTGAAATTATAAATTGTAATATAGCTTAATAAATATTTAAAAAAATAAAATAGCCCAACTGTAGAGTACAAGATATTTTCTCACACCCTTAGTATTCTAGTTGTCACAAATACGTATTGATTTCTTGATACTAAATTAATTATAGCAATTATTTTTTTTTTTTTTTTTGATTTAACGTTGCTTTATGCTGCTATGGCTAATCAGAGGATGCTGCTGTGGGAGTACTAGTTTTAGCATACCCAGGTTTAATTTGGAAAGAGATCTTTAACAAGTACCTGACATCGCAAAGGCTCGGGATCAACGTTTTACGTCCTGTCAAAAAGGACGGCATTACTAAGGACTTCCATAAAAAAAATCCTTGGACCACCTGGCGGGTCTGAACCCGCGATATTGGGTATAGAAGGCTGTATTGCTAGCCACTACACCACTGGTGACCCCATCTTTCTTTTTTAACATGAATTAATAATGATAAAAAAGTTAAACTATATATTAAATTTCAATAAGAAAATAATATATACATACATACATACATCTTCGGCTCAACACCCCGGTCCGGGTCCTGGCCTCTAAGAATAAATAAATAAATTTAAATATATATATATATATATATATATATATATATATATATATATATATATATATATATATATATTGATTTAACTGGCCCTTTAAAGATATGAAATATTATCTATTATAATTTTTTGTTACCATATATATTCTACAATCGAAAAAAAAATTATTAGTTAACATTATTATAAAATAAAACAGAAATAATTAACCTTTGTGTTGTACAAAACTAGACGTAATTTTCTTATTTGGATAAAAAAAAAAGTACTTTTTAATCGCTACTTGTTCCAGTTTCTGAGAACTTGAAACCTTCTTTTAATTAAGGATAATTAATATTTAAACTTGTCTAATCTGGGTTAAGCCTGCTTTGGCTTACACTAAGCAGGGTTGAAAAATGTTTGAAGGTAATTCATATATGATGGCTTGAGGTAACGTTCTAGTTTTAGCAACGGGTTAGTCCTAAATCATGAAAGAATGTATTTAGTTTTTCCTTAATATTTTCTGAAATATTAAGATAAATGTATCTTTATAACAGTAAATATATTATTTAAATTCCATAGTTACTTTTAAAATATTAAAAATGTCTAATGTCTTCAGATTTTTTTTTATCGTTTAGTATAAAGTGAGTATGACATTAATGTTTTATGTTAATTTTTAAGCATATAATTTTAAAATTATTCTTATTATTATTGTTATTGCTGTTTAAAGCATAAAAATTATATAAAATCAATTTAATGCTAGATTCGATAATATGAGAACCCCAAACGGTTGTGATTTTTTTTGTAATGCAAGATCGATTAATAATGTAATAACTCTTTGAAAAAAATTTAAAATACGAAGTTGAAATTTTTGTTTAAATTTAAAGATTTTATAACGAGAAATTCGACATTTATACCGCGATTATACAAAATGTGTTCATACGAAAAAATGTATTTAAACATGTAACATCTTTATGAATTAATACGTTAAATATAAATAAATACATCATATTTAATAATAGTATATTTTATTTTATATATTAGTTTGGATTTCTGTTACTGGGACGTTTCTGATTTTCAATTCAGTTATGTCAATGATTGATTCTAAGTCAGTAACCGTTTCGATTAAGCCTATTTGAAATTTCTTTAACGCTTTAGTGTAAATATTGTTTGAAGTAAGGTAGGTTTAATGTAAATTTAGAATTTTGAAATCCAGGAAACTGGGGCTCCGAAGTTAGTAGGTCAACAATTCGGTTTCTAAAACTAATTTCTTCGCAGCTCTAACTAGTTTGTGCGGTTAAGGTTCTCCGTAAAGCTGTCCTCTTTATGTTAACACTTCAGATCTTGATTGAATAGAATGTTAATAAACTTAATATAATATGCTTTATTTTACAATTTTAGTGGAAATGTATCCTATTAATGTTAATAAATATAGTTCTTTTGATAAAATAATTTATCTCATATACAAACATACTATAAATATTATAATATTTAATAATATTATAAAAAAAAAATTGCTGCGCATGCGCCAGTCTAGAGCATGTTGGTAACATCATGGTTACGAAATCAAAGCTTTTACCCCTGCTAAAAATCCCATAACGCACCTAAAGAAGTTTTCACTTAAAAATTCGAAATGGATTTTCGATGGATCGAAATTACATTTAAAACAATGCGGTTCTTAGAGAAAATAAATCTATTCTTTACAACACATAATTTATAATCACAACAAAGAAAACCCTGAGTGTAACCTTTTTGTTCTCACCCCTGCATATGATCTTGAAGCTAAAGTACTTTTTTTATTTTTCAAACACATGGTTTCCCGAGTATTATTATATTACAGTATATATTTACTTAAATGTGAACGTTTCTTTTCTTGTGAATAATATGATTATTGAAATTATTATTTTTAAAATTCAATAGTTTATGCCGTTTATGACCTTCAGC
The DNA here is from genome assembly GCA_023052935.1 of Piezodorus guildinii. NCBI lineage: Eukaryota > Metazoa > Arthropoda > Insecta > Hemiptera > Pentatomidae > Piezodorus > Piezodorus guildinii. Next base: position 94,449,351 of record CM041296.1, read on the forward strand.
GATGTGTGTAATCCTTTTTTTTGTTTAGGAATTCTTACCTTTTCCAATGGTATTTTATGTCTATATTTCCTCTTAATTTTATTTAATAATTTTTTGACATTTTATATTTATACAATTTGCATAATTTATAAGTATCTGATAATCAAAATTGGATAAAATTGATAATATAGAGTGTACCTTCTAGCAGTTAGATTTTTGATGAACATGTTACTTAAACAGTCCAATCCACAATCAAATGTGTATATTAAAAAAAACGCGGATTCGAAAAATGTCAAATCAAGGGACACTGTTTTAAAGTATCAAAAAAATAATTGATTATTCATTCACTTCGCTACTATGGTAGCGACAAGGAGTCCAAAATTTAGTGATTTTTCCAAAATTCACTCAGGCTCGGGACCTATAATATCGGAGTCGGAGTATAACTAAATCTCGTTCCTTATTATTTCTGCCCTGTTATTTGTAAATCTGTGTCATCGGAACATAACTTTATAATAAATAAAAGTTTAAAAAATAATGGGAGTAGCGTAGTCTAGTAGATATAGCACTAGTTTACTGTTAGAACCACGACTGAGAGAGAATATTATTTATTCATTTGTTTTATCCGAGGGACGAGAGACCTTCCTGGGCCACACCCAGCTCGATAAAGTGGGTAGCCAAAATGGGGAAAAAGCTTGCGGCTAAGCGTGATCTCGGACTAATCACCTCATAGCACGGCCGCTTGTCTAGAAACAGTAAGATTCTTATTATATGATGAGCCCAAGACCAAACCTTCCGGGATGTACAGATACAGATTTTTTTTTTTCAAAAATAATTAGATGAGCTCTTATATTACTGTTAGAATTACAATCTGGTATCCAGTAATTAATTGGATAAAGTTACGAAAAAAATTGAATACGTTTTTTTTTATTTTCTTGTTTGTATTTGAAACTGAAATTATTTTCAAACATGAGCAGTATAAAGTTATTTTCGTTATTTTAAGTGTATTAAAACTGTTTTGTTAAAGTTCTGAAGTTTATTAACCCATTTATCCCATTAATTCTCAAGCGCTTGTAAGGACTTTTAAAGCACGCTCTATTTCTCCCTCGAATCAGGAATAACCTCGTGTAATTGCTGGTAATTAAAATTTAATGTTGCACCGCTTTATTGCATAATTAACGACTTCATCTAGGCTTGTGAATTTCCAGTCAATGGAAACCTTGTTTAGTGAATATCCTGGGGTAAATCACTTATAACAGCACCTTTTTATTAAATTCTTTCTTCTGGTTATTTCAGTTTCTGTTGCACTTAAGTAAAATAAATAAATTGTGTTTTTTTTTAGTTGACTTAAAGCAAGCTACCAATGATAAGGTGTTATGACTTTAATATAAAATGAATTCAGTGTCATTGGGCTCTGAATTTCACGATGATACAGCCAATCGCTCTTTTAAAAGTTTTTACTTCTTTTTTTTTACCCCAAATTAACAAAATGTATTTAAACATAATTAAATATATTTTTATCAATAATTGATTATTGCTTCTGCTTGTTATGACGCTCTACTTAAATCGCCCTGAAGAAGACCTATAATTTAGGCAGAAACGTCGGCAACAGTTTATTTAGTTTTTATCTTAATTATGTGTTCTTTTGACTGCACCCTGAACTAAATTCTCCCAAAATTGGTTCAGTTTATTCGTTCGTTATTTTAAAGTGAAGCATAGATAACAGAAAATTAAATTTTCCCAAATACAAAAAAAATTGATTACTATGTTTGTTTCGAAAAAATATAGAAATAACAAATCCTATTTGGTTTATTACAATTTTATATTTCATGTAAACTATATAAAATATATTTTAAAGCTTTAATTTGGGATCACTTGTAGCTGGGTGGCTAGCGTAACAGCCTCCCATGCTAAAGGTCACGGGTTCAAACCCGCAGGTGGTCCTAGGATTTTTTAATGGGAGTAAAAAATCCTTAGTTACGCCGTCCTTCGGAGGGGACGTTAAAAGGTGGTCCCGAGCCTGTGCGATGTCAGGTACTCGTTAAAGATCCCTATCCTAATAAAACCTGGATAGGCAAAATTTAGGATTCCCACTGTAGCATCGTCCGATTAGCCATAGTAGCATAAAGTGACGTTTAATAAATAAACAAACAAAGCTTTAATTTAGTTTCCATAGGAATCCCATTTAGTTTGCAGTAAAAGATCTGTTTTCATGAAACGTTATTAAATTTTAAATAATTAATAACAATGTTATTTTATAGATTTATAACAGCGTAGTTACAATTCGGTACGTGATATTGTTTCTAAAATCTTGATTATTATATAGAATAATATAAATGTTTGACGGTGGTAACATTCAACTAATATAACCTCCCTCTTCACCAATGACATTTTTCTCAAGTTTATGAGCTTACAACAGCTTTATATTAACTTGTACGATTTGTTTTATTGCATATTAGCTTTTCTAAAATATTACTACTTATCTTTCAGGAATAATTTTTCGATTACTTGTTTACAGAAAATTATCATTTAAAAAGAAGCTTTATTGCAATGTATTTTTCTTTTAAACCTTCAGGAAAGAATGTCCTAAATGATAGTATAAGTCGCATCGAAACCCGTCCAGTGGTTAAGGAGTTCTTGAAAACCAAGAATCGTTGTATAATTTTATATTTATAGGGATGTAGATATATTAAAGCATTTATTATTAATTGATATAACAAACTTTATTAAAAATTATATGAAGTAAATAAACCATACACTCCATTGCCAGAAAAGTTTATACGTTGTTACTGCTATAAGATATAGCGTGTTTTACATTTAAAGGCGGTCTATTACTTTGGGAGTTATTTATTCGAATGGAATTACTGGAAGGCGGGAGGAACACTCGATTTATCCGGTGTCCGTTTTATTTTCTTCCGTTCCAGTAACTTCTGGTTTCCTCCTTGTGACAAGGGAGAACTATTACATTTGGTCTCGCCCCCTCCTCCCCGATCACAGGGGAGTCATATATATCACTCGCTTCACCAGGGTCTGTCAGATATAGTCAGCTTCTCTTTTCTTGATCATCAAATTGTGTCTGAATATTAAATAAATTGTAATACATACTCTATTTTAATTACTGTTTCAATAATTATAGAGACCATTAGTAAATCTATTCATTTCTTTTTCTCCGATAATTTCATACGCCTAAATATGTCAGAATGTAATATAAAGTTAGAATCGGTCATAATTACTCCGTAGAGATTTGAGGTGCGATCGGGTTTGAAACAGGGTGACTCCCTTCCACCTGTTTTGTTTAATATAGCTTTAGAATATGTCATAGAAAAGGTGATGTGTACCGATAAAGGCTTAAATATGGGTGACAAGATTCCGGTTTTGGGGTATGCCGATGATTTGGTACAGCTAGGTGAAGACACGGAAACCATACAACTAAATACAGGTGTGTTAATAAAAACCGGTAAACAAATAGGTCTCGAATTAAATACCGATAAGACGAAATATATATTAGTAGCAGAAATGGTGGCGATCTTAATGAAATTAATATTTCAGGGCATACTTTTGAACACGTAGAGAAATGCACGTATTTAGGTTCAATGATAACTAGAAAAAATGAAATCCAGGAAGAAATAAAGTCCCGGTTAAAGGTGGGGAATGCGTGTTATTATTCATTTGCTAAATTACTTAGCTCGCGGCTTCTGTCTAAAAACTTCAAGGTTACAATTTATAAAACTATTATTCTTCCGACGGTTCTTTAGGGATGTGAAACGTGGCCACTTACTTTGAAGGATGAACAACGGCTTAAGGTTTTTGAAAATAAGGTACTGCGAAAATATTTGGTTCGAACAGAGATGAGGCCATTGGACAGTTTAGAAGGTTGCACAACGCGGAGTTTGTACCCTGTGAATATAATTGAGTTGATAGCATCGCGGAGACTCAAATGGGCGCGTAAAGTTGTTGGCTCGGTGAGGAACGGATTCCGAGAAAGTTGGTATTCGCTGAACCGACTGGCAGGCGTCCGAAAGGTAGGCCGAAGCGTTGATTGGAGGATTGCATTAAGGCTGATCTCGGGGGCTTGGGCTTGACCGGTGAACATTGGACGAGTATGTGCAGGCGAAGTTTGTGGTATCGGCTTCGAGCCTTCGGGTTTAGTAAGTCTATTATTATTATTATTAGGTTTAATGAAAGTCTCAATTCAAATAAACATCTATTCTTTGTCTCAATCTAGATACTAATAACAGTGCTACATTACCGCGTTAAGGCTAAAGGAGGCGAAAGTTTAATTTGTTTCTGAAACTACAGATCGCAGCAACCTTCGTTCGATTTAGTTTTAGATCTATCTCATTGAAATAGTTGTCCGATTTTTAATTCAAAATATTCGTTTTTTCATTGTAAAGAGCAGATTCCGGGAAAGTAGTTTTAAATTTCCTTCTTGAAGATTTGAAATCTAAAATAGTTGTTAAGCATTTTTTCAAAAAAGTGCAAAACAGCGCAAATTTAAAACAAAATCTTGAAGTAAGATGAAAAGCACTTTTCAGATTCGAAATCCGTCCAACAGTGCCGTCGGAAACAGAAATTTACGATCTAAAATAAATATCACCGCCGCGACAGTGGATGATAGTAAGTAGGGATTGACAGGTAGTGCAGGTAGGCAGCTCACAGCCCAGCGAGCCGAGGCAACCTTTTGGCTTTCTAGAGGATCCAGTCATTTTGTATTTTAGAGATGATGGTATGTAATGAACCACAGTTAAAAATTAAATTTGTAAACCTTTTTTTTAAAAGTTTAAAATTTGGTTGGTCCAAAATAAATTTATAAATAAATAATAATGTAATATCCTTAGTTCGATTCGCAAGACTTCTGAAGACCTCAAGTCGCAAGATAATACAATATATACAGAATAATAAATTTATAAGACAATGATACAAAATATAATCAGAGCTTAAAAACAAATTAAAATACCGCATACCTACATACAATATATATTATCCTTGGGAACCCTAGACTAGGTTTACCCCAGTCATGAAGGGAAAAGGAAAACCCCAGGATTTCCAGCACACCTCTCTCTCAGCTGCGTCACTGATTAAGACTAATACAATTCTATTAGTCTTTTCTTGTATACTTCTGTCTTTCAGAAGGGTTCTGTGATACAATCATAGAAATGTATACCTCAATAAATCCCCACTTGCTTTTAATGCAGTAATATTATCTTCTATTTTTGGAAATACTAGCATAAAAAATGTGTAAAATTCTAATTAAAAGACTTCTATCGTTTTAAATTAACCTAAAAATTAAAAAAAAATATAGTGAATAAATATCAGATATAAGTAATAAAATAATGAAGATAAAAGAGGTATATAGAGTATAAGGAAAACATTTGAAATTAAATTTAAAATTATCTGGGGTAATATAATTCAGTTTTCCCAGAATGAGTAAAATTGCTTCTATACCATATGGTGGTGGCCTTCCAAGAAGTGCGATAGCCAGCCTCTCTTTTAATATTTTAAAATTAAAATTGATTATTATGGCTCATGATTAAATTTCATTCCGAAAACAATTTAGCCTGATAAAATGAAAATAAATTTTTTTTTCTGATAGTTAAACCAATTTTAAGCCGTAAAAAAAATTGCTTTAAACTAATTTTTCATTATATAATTTTTAAAACTTTAAGGTGATATAACCATCCCTTTTAAGTGTATCTGCATTGATGTCCTATACAGTCTTTCACTTTTTTTATGTATTTATTTTATAAATAAAAAAATTGTACAACATTCAGCGGTGCTATGTGCTACTACCGTTTATCGCTATTATAACCAGTATTTGCTAATAATTATTTGAAAACTTATAGTTGTGTAGAGGTTTTAATTGTTGAAGCAGCCAAAAATAATTTAGATGTAGGTGTGATAAAATATAAATCCTTAAATGCACCTACTGCAGCTCCACTCTTACCATAAAGCACATCTTTGAGGAGTGTACTCATTATAAAGACATTATCATCAGAATGGGTATGACTCCTAACTTGAGCAGTATTTTGAAAGACAACGAAGCTTCAATAGCAATGGTTATCAATTTTTTAAAAGCGCACTATCTCCTATCTCAACTATAAAATTTATGTGTGATTTTATTCCTTATTTCCTTTGTCAAATTAAACTTTGTATCTTTATAACATTATTCGATTTTCATTCATATTAGTCATTATTATTAGTACTTTTCAGCTTGTTATTTTATTTAAGTTAAAATAGAACTCCTCTTTCCCTTTAAGTGAATTTTTAGGCGTTTATGACCTCGAAGTTTTACGCCTTTAAGCATAAACAAACAAACAAAATATAAATCACAGTGTAGGACAATAATAAATTTTGAGTATTCAAATGAAATTGAATGGATTAAACCAATTAAGGGGTCAAATGTATTGTAGTGGCTAGCATAACAGCATTCCCTGGCCAAGGTCTCATTTTTTAATGGAAGCAAAAAATCCTTGATTATTTCGTCCTTCGGAGGGAACGTAAAATGGTGGATCAGAGCCTGTGCGATGTCAGGTACTCGTTACAGATCTCTATCTTAACTAAACTTGGAAAGGTAAAATTTAGGACTACCACTGTCGAATCGTCCGATTGGCCTTTGTAGTATAAAAGTGACGTTAAATAAATAAAAAAAAAAAACTAATTTAGTTTTAAAAAGAACCACAAGAATTGATCAGGGCATCCCTAGGAATTTAATTATTAGAATATATTAAATAAATAAATATTTATTGTTATAAATAAATTTTCATTCAGAAAGCCCCATGGAATTAGGAAAAAAAACATAAGAAAAGTGTTTCAAATTTTATTAAAAGCTCATATAATAACTATAAATATACAATTATTATATAATTTTAATATATAATTATTAGTTTAATATATTCGCATATTACCAAAAGTTTATTTTATTATTATTTTTTTTTTTGCCTTGTACTTTAACTTTTATTTTTACTTTATTTGTATCCTTTTTTACTGTGTAGGTTTTAAGTTAGGTTTTTCAGATTTTTCCTTCTGTTTTCATTATGAATTAGGCTATTGTACAACCAACACCGCTTGTACATACTACTAGAGTAACATGTAATTTGTGCAATCACCACTACATGTATGCAATCACCACTTGTAAAATAATGAAAAATGAAAATCTTAATTTAAAAAAATATATACAATAATAATAAATAATTATTTTTAGATGTTTAATAATAGATAAAGGGGAGCGCGTCTAGTGGACACTACTTCTGGCCCTGGGTTCGAATCCCGGCTTTTGCAAAGTCATTATTCTATTTTTTCATCCGGCGTGAGGAGGAATCTGGCGTATAAAGACCCTCTTGGGGCATACCCAACCACTATAAAGTGGATACTAGAATATTTTGGAAAAATTTGGTGGCTGAGGATGATGTCCTGAGCGGTTTAATCACCTCATTGCACACTGTGTACTGAGCCCAAGAATTTTTATGTGTTTTAGATGCACGGATTTCTTATCTATTTATTTTTTTTTAATTGATTGAGACGATTTGAATTCTTATGAATGAGCATAATATAAAAATTATGAAAGTGTGTATAAACAAAAAGGAATAGAGATAAAATGATACATTTTCTTTGACGCTTTTCAGAAAATAAACTGCTCAGTGTGGTTGTATTTTTAGATTTCAGATTTTTACATTAACAAAAATTATTTATATGCAATAATTTTTACTGAACGATTTAATTATCAAACTCTCATTTCATCTGTTAATAATAAACAATCGAAATAATTATTCCACTTTTAAATAAACAAATTCCTGATTCGTTTAGAGAACTGACTCTTCCGTTTAATTCATTAGTCAAGCTGGAACTAATGAATAATGCTAGACAGCCAGGGGTAATTAATAAAGTCATAAATTAATAAGAACCCCGATGCCTCTGTGGAAATAAAGGGAAGATGAACTCCGTCGCCTCTGGGACGGCTCGATCGTTCTCCACTTTTCTGATAATTTTAATAAATCTAGCTTTTTTTAATTTTAAAATTGTATTCATTCAATGTAAATTGAAGAGCTATTATAATTTTAACAACTATCAATAAATTTTATTTATGTATTTCTACTTTTTTTTTTGTGTCTTTAAAGAAAAAAGTTGCTATGCTTACATATTTCATTTCTTATAATAAATTTTAAAGCGTCTACATTAAGATAAAATTGAATAAAAGAGAATTGTATCAATTTTCAATGGAAGAATGTATTTGAATTTTTATTTAAAGAAACATTTAATATCTGCCACAAATACTTTATTTTATAAACCTGGAAATACACATAAACCTTAGTTGCTTTCAAATTATTTTAAATTCCATATTTATATTTTGATAAAACGAGTTTAATATCTACCCCATATATACTTAGTATAGTTTAATATAACCTCTTCTTCGATGGGAGCTCAAAATTATTAGCAAACAACAAATTGATTCTGTACAAAACGCTATTCTGTCCCATATTTATTAGCTTATTTTTACTTTGAGGTTAATTAATAATTTGTCTTGTGTTGATTTTTTCTTTTATGTTTTATCGTGCAGGTTTTTTTTTAATGATTTTTCCTTCTGTTTCAAAACTAACCTAGGCAATAATTACCATTAACCCCTCTTATCAATACCACTTAAGTGTAACATCTAATCGATGCAATAAAACAACATATATAAAGTCTACGGCTTGTGGCCAATTAATAGAATACGCCCATAACTCAGTTTTTTTTTTTTTTTTTTTTTTTTTGGATAGAGAAAAACATGTATAGAGTTTTAGAATTAGTAAAGAGCGATAAACAGAAAAAAAAGTTCTATATATTCAAGTCACAAATTATACTCTAATCTAGTTATTTGGAAATAATAAACCATTGTGTAATAATTTGCAGCGTTTCTTTATATCTTTGTAAATAACGGAGTAACAAGAGTATATATAGGCAAGATTTTAATTTATTACCGTTTTTTTTATCGCGCTCTACTGATTTTAAAACTCTCTATTAATTGGTCTCTATATTCAAAATAACTGAGTCATGAGCGTATTTTCGGGTAAAGTTTCAATTATTTTCTTTTCTTTTTTCGATTTCGTATAATTATTTGCAGTATTTTGGTTAAAAAACACTTCAATATATTTTCTCTATCTTAAAAAAAAATGAGTTATTTAATTAAATAACTTTTAATCGGCCACCAATTTAAAAATAAGCAACTGATATTAAGGTCTTGTCAGGATCGTTGTTCCATGCCTTATTATATTTTGTGGTGATTACAAAAAAAATTGGTCCTTTAGTTTCGGAGAAATGCCGCTGACGGCGTACAACGGACGACCGACAAACGTTTTTTTTTTTCGTTTATCGGGTTCTACGTATCTTGAAAGCCCTCAAATTTTGAGGGGCAGGGGGTAATTTTTTTTTTATTTTGGTCGATTACAAAGATTCATTATTGAAAATAATAACTAAAAAACAAAAACTTAATACAAAATCATTGAGACCTCTGAGAAAATATTAAAAATGCTTCAAATCCCTGCAGATAAAATGATATTCCTAAGTCGATTTTTGTGAAAAAGTATATTTTACATATATAGTGTGTTCCTATCTTAAATATGAAATTCTAATTTCTATTTCAACCTGGAGCAGATACATACACGATTTTTTTAAACATAATGTGGAAATAACATGGACTCTGGTGACCTAAAAACGTATATTTTCTTTTACATCAGATCCAAAATTTATACGATTATTAAAATTTCTGAAGTTTTTTTTTTTTTTTTTTAAATAGATTTATTGATATTTACAACTGTATAATGATATACATCTAGTAAATGTGAAACAAGATTATACTGTCATGATTCACAGATAGGGATACTACTATTGGCAGCTCTCCAAATTAAACTAAAGGTAAAATATTTATTATAGGTAAAATAATTTGCGTGAAGCTGAAATAGGAACTGGGTGTGTTATCTCCTTGTTTGACGATAAATTCAGAATCTGGCACTAAATTATGTTCTCCAACATACATTTCATTGCTCATAAAGATAGAAATTATTGAATTTAAGTATGTTTTCGAGTCGTAATTTATGATATAAAGAGACTAAGTGTGAATATATAATACTAAGTGTGTCTAGCCTGGATCAGGCGAAGCAGCATTGGAAAAAAAATAAAGGAAGATTATTTCCTATAAAATGAAAATAATAGTCTTACCAAATACTATTTTTAAAACTTAATAAAATAAGCTGAAGAAATGGAACTAGACCAGTTTATGGGTTATAAAAGCAAATCATTTTACAAAATCATATTTAATTATAAAATCTAAAAAGACGTGTTTTAATGGGAATAAATTTCAGTCCTAGCTTTAGTCTTCAACGATAATTGATTTTAAGTACTAAATATTTGTACGGTTTTGGTATTGTTCTATCGCCTTAATTTTAAAATAATAGCTGACCATCATTCGGTTTTTACATGTCAAACTCAACAACACTCTAATTACAGAGCTACTGATTAAATCGCTGAAATACTAGAAAAAAAAACAATATGCAACTGGGGTATTTGATAGGCGTTTGATAAAGTCTAGAACGAGGGGCTTCTCTTTAAACTCAAGAACGTTCTACTATACACGTACTATCTTCTTGTTCAATATTCTTTCTAGGGTAGATTTTTCTCTGTTTGACAGGGATCAGAAATATCTACAATTCGATCAGCCTTGGTAGGGGTACCGCAAGGATCCGTAGTTGCTCCTCTCCTATATATTTTATACACACATGACATACAAACTAACTCTGCAACATTGACGATACTGTAATTTTAAAATTCCCAATTCCCAAACTGTATAAAATCTCTTAATGCCTTGCAAAATCAGTGCTCCCTGTTATGAAATCAAGAAAAATCAAATTTTTTATAGGCGACAACAAAATTCTTCAGAACAACTCTGTACATTACCTAAGACTGATACTCGATCAAATGCTGGGGCTTACGTGTCAAGATGAAAAGAAAGACTCTCAAACCAGTGACTGAAATTACTATACTCTCTTCTATCTAAATCATCAAAACTATAAGTTAGAAACTAACTTGGAATTAAGCCTCACAGATTTGTGGCTCAGCAAAGAAAAAACTCTCATAAGAAAACTGCTATCATTTCAATCAAAAAATGTAAGACTTAAAAGGACAGTCCCTTGGTATGTAAATAGCAAACCCCTACAAACGGACTTACTACAACCATCAGTTGACTAGCACATGTGAACTATTCCCGTTTTCATAGTAATCGGATAAGAGACCTCCTCTATTAAATTGGTTAAACTGTTTAAACATGCTGCTTGGCATGTTCCTTTCATGCTTATCATATCTGCTTCTGAATACAGCATATTTGCCATATTGTCAGATAGCTTCTGGCAGAGGCGAATTAAAAAATTGAAGAAAAAAAAAATCATATCTATCATAATAAAGAAAAAATATTTGTTATTCAGCAGCTATTGAAAAAAACAAAACAGAAAAAGTTACACAAAGTATAGTTGTATATTTCCGCTATCGATTTTAATATATTATAACTTCAATAATTTCGGTCGACATTTTATGAATTACTGTTAATTGGTCTGATCCAGATTCTTTAATTAGCTGATATTTTCAGTCATTAGGAATTTCAAAAAGATTTGTATGAATGAAAAATATTAATGAATACTTTTGTTTGAATTAGCAACTAATTAGTGTGAAAATTTGTTAATTCCTTTTAAAATTTGTAGCTTCAACTCAGCCAGAAAAATAAGGCGCGTGCATTCATATATACTTAGTAGGAGAAAATATTGTAGTTAATAAACTAGTTCCTAAATATTTTAAAATGCTAAAGAGACGAAATCAAGGGATAGAAGGTTTCCGGTGGCGTTAAAAAAAAAAAAAGAAAATAGAGAAACAGCCAATATCCGACGTTTCCACCCACTTTACAGGTCTTTATTAGGGCTAAAAAACAAGATACAGTAGTTTAATTAATTAGTGCTTCTCTTAGGTTATCAATCTTATTCAACTTTTAATTATTTTTTATAATATTTTCTGTTATCATCAAACACCTACAATGTATATTGTTTTTAGCACTGATGAAGAGCTGGAATGTGGGTCGAAACGTTAGATATTAAATAGTTGTTTTACTATACTCTGTTTCTTTTTTTTTTTTTAAGCAGCATCGAAACCATCACTTCCTTCATATTCACATATTCATTGCACGTTCAACCACTGATTAATTAATGCAGAGTCAAAACTTGATTACAATTATTTTTTTTTTTTTTTTTTTTTGTTAATTGTCTGTACCCTGAAAGTGTTATTATTTATGACGCTTATTAGATTCTGACTTAATATTTAATGTCTTTTTAATAGCATAAGAGCTTTTTTACACTATCTTCATCATCTTACAATACATCTTTTTAGGATTTTTACGAATTTAATTTTTCGCCTTGTTGATTCAAATAAGGGGCCCTCTAACAATAGATGTTCGGCCGTTTGTGAAACGTTTTCACAATATTCACAGGTAGGTGCATTAATATTTCTAAGGAAGGTAATTATGGGTATATTGGCAGTGTGCAATACGAAGACGGTATAAAATCATCTCTTGTTTTCTGGAAATCCTCCTGCTAGTGGTCCATTTTTGGAATCTTTTTTGATATCGAACATTTTAGATTGGCTTGTTCTCCACACTGTTTCCCAGTTCATGAAAAGATTTTTTTTTTGCTGATCAAATTTTCTGCTGTGAGTTCCATTGGTACCATCCTTTCAGATATGCCATCTTGTCTGTCCAAGTTGGTGGCTCTGTCTGCTTCTTTGTTAGCTATAATTCCACAATTTGTTAAAACACAGGTAAAGACTATAGCCACCATTTTACAATTTCCATCATGTGTTCAGTATTTCCCTAAGGTAAGAATTATTTAAATTCAACTAATAGCGTTAAAGGTTCTTAAAGAACAATTATTTGTAATTTATATATTTTTTTCACAGCCATAATGTAAATAAGTTTTTTTATTTTTACTTTCATTGTGGATATAATTAGTTGACCGTTGAGAATTACTGAAGGAATTAGTCCGGGTGGCGGTCATTAAATGAAACAACTTAATAGTTTCAACTATTTTATTGTTTGCCAACGTTTCGACCCCCATTGTGGGTCATCATCAGGGCTAAAAAGATACAAAAAGGATACATTTAAAATAAGATTACAAATACTATTTAAAAAAAAAAAAATAAAAAAAAAAAAATAAAATAAAAAAAAAAAAAAAATAAAAAAATTAACAATTTCACTAGAGAATATCAATATTATAACATAAAAGAAAATAGATGTGTAAAGAAATCAATTAATTAAATTACAATGATAAAGGTATACTAATGAGAGCTATACAGACCAGATAATGACTAAAGATAATGTACAAATATATAAGAAAAAATTACATGAAATAAAAACCATTAACAAAATGGAGTACAGTGGAGATACGTACCGTCTGGTAGGTGAGTGGAAACTAGGTTCAATTTGGTTATAAGGAATATAGGCAGGTAGATAGGAAAGTACGTACAAAAGGTTGGGTAAAATGGAAAATACGTACCATATTTCTAGACGGGATCTGACAACAATGAGTAAAATTGTAATATTAACATAAAAGGAAGTGTTCAGATTAAACCTACAATATTAATAACATCATAACGGTATTAGAAGATGTTTTAACAAGATTGTTGAAGTAAAAACAATATAATACAATAGTAAGAATAATAATGTATAAACTATATATAGTAAAACTGACTACCTCCCAACCAACGTTTTAATAATTATTGTACATATATTAAGACATTAAAATTAACCAAGTGAAAATATTATGACAAAAAATAATAATAAGTAACAATCATTGACAGATCATATAGTTGATACAAAATAGTAAAATAATTACAAATAGGAATAAATTGAATTGTAAAACCATTAAGAATTTATTAAGTGCAGAAACAAATGAAATAGATACATATATAAAATAAATGTATACATAAATAAGTAAAAAATAAACCAATAAATAAAAAAAAAAAAAAAAAGGTATACAGTGGGATGGACATGGGAAGCTGTATTACTTAAGAGAGTTTAATATATGGCTGTACGTGGAGGAGATGCACTGTTTATCAGTTTTATGATTGACAGGATTAGATTGGAGATGGATGTGGACGGATTCAGCGATGAGTCTTTTTCAACGACAATATCCGCTCCTTAAATTCCTCTTTACATCCTATTATAGGCGACCACAACATGGACAAACTGACTACAAGTATTCAAACCATTTTTGCATTCACTAAAAAACAGACAAAATTTTCCCTCGTTAAAAAATTTAAAACTATTTATGAAAAGAGCATCAATAAAAAACCGTATCCCAAAGGCTCGGATGATTGGATCAAAAATATTTCCTCTACCTCCGTTCCCACTAATGTTAATAATATTTTAAGCTTAGGTCCCAATTTTTCTACCCCTTCTTCTAACCCTTCTAAAATGATTCCTCAACTTATAACAGATCCAGAATATATTATAAAGACGACATTTTCAAAATAACTGACGAAGACAAAGAAATTTCCCGGTTGCGGATTAGCAACATGATTTCCAACCACCTCCAACACCCCAAACCTCTTTCGTCACTTTCCCCTCTCTTCTTCAAAGATCTTTCCTTAACCCGCTCATTCCTCAAATCAAACGACCAAATTATAGTAACCAAAGCCGACAAAGGTAACGTAACAGTTATTATGGACAGAACTGAGTACGATGACAAAATAAATTCACTTCTATCAGACCTATCAACATATACACCCTCTACCCGTGACCCAACCCGTCCTCTCATGATAAAATTTAACCAACATATCAAAAGTCTCTTCGATAATAAATTCATTAATCTATCTACATACAGAAACCTAATCTCTTATAATTCCTTACCCCCACGTCTGTATGGCCTTCCGAAAATTCACAAACCAGGTAATCCACTCCGTCCCATTATTTCAAACATCAATGCACCTTCCTCCAAACTCAGTAAATTTCTTCTACCGTCACTAAAAATACTCAGCCGTACAAACTCCTACGACATTACAAACTCTCTTTACCTCCGACAACAATTATTATCACTTCAAATCCCCCCTAACTACATTTTAACATCTTTTGACGCCGAAAGCTTATTCACTAATATTCCCATTGACAAAGTTCTCCATTTAGTTAAAAAAACTGGACCATTATCAAACCTCACACCACGCTAAATCTTTCTACTTACTTACAATCACTGGAACTTTGCTGCAAATCAGGATACCTCACTTTTAAGGGAAAATTTTACAATCAGGTCTCTGGACTAGCAATGGGAAACTGCCTAGCTCCGGATCTCTCCAATATTGTTCTCAATGACCTCCTGGATTTCATAACCAAAATTTATAAAAACGATATCTTTTTCATTAAGAAATATGTTGACGACCTCCTCCTAATAATAAACCCTAAAAAAATCCCAGATATCCTTAAATCCTTTAATTCCTACGATCCACGCCTCCGTTTTACAGTAGAAAAAGAAAACAACTCAACAATTCCCTTTCTTTCTTTCTTCTTTCCCTTTCTTTCTTTCTTCTTACTGATAATAAGAAATACGGACGGTTCTATTTCCACTGATTGGTACACAAAATCCACCTATTCCGGTAGACTCCTCAATTTCTTCTCCCAGCACCCATACCATCAAAAAATTAATGTTGCCCAAAATCTCGTCCACCGTTGCCTCTCCTTGTCTGATCCACAGTACCATCCTACCAATATCCAGCGCATTAAAAAGATCCTTACCCTAAACAGCTTCCCACTTAATATCATTAAAAAACACATAAACTCATACAACAACGTAAAAACGACCATTACTCCCCCTACAATACAAGACCAAAATTCACCCACAATATTTCAATATAGATCCCTACCGTATATTCCACACTTGTCTGAAAATATTAAAAAATCCTTTAAATCTTCCCTACCCTCCCTAAAGCTAGGATTAAAGACCCAGAACAAACTTTCCCACCTTTTCACTAATACTAATGACCCGATAAATCCTCTCTACCGCTCAAATATTGTGTATAAAATACCTTGTTTAGATTGCGACGTGTCCTATGTGGGTGAAACAAAAAACTACTTAAAAACCCGCATATCTCAACATAAATCCTCCATATCCTCTCGAAACCTTCTAGCCTCAAAACTCTCCGAACATTCCATAACTTTTAATCATTCTTTTAACTTTCAAGATTGTTCCATTTTAGATTCTGTTCCCAACCATAAAAAAAGACTCATCGCTGAATCCGTCCACATCCATCTCCAATCTAATCCTGTCAATCATAAAACTGATAAACAGTGCATCTCCTCCACCTACAGCCATATATTAAACTCTCTTAAGTAATACAGCTTCCCATGTCCATCCCACTGTATACCTTTTTTTTTTTATTTATTGGTTTATTTTTTACTTATTTATGTATACATTTATTTTATATATGTATCTATTTCATTTGTTTCTGCACTTAATAAATTCTTAATGGTTTTACAATTCAATTTATTCCTATTTGTAATTATTTTACTATTTTGTATCAACTATATGATCTGTCAATGATTGTTACTTATTATTATTTTTTGTCATAATATTTTCACTTGGTTAATTTTAATGTCTTAATATATGTACAATAATTATTAAAACGTTGGTTGGGAGGTAGTCAGTTTTACTATATATAGTTTATACATTATTATTCTTACTATTGTATTATATTGTTTTTACTTCAACAATCTTGTTAAAACATCTTCTAATACCGTTATGATGTTATTAATATTGTAGGTTTAATCTGAACACTTCCTTTTATGTTAATATTACAATTTTACTCATTGTTGTCAGATCCCGTCTAGAAATATGGTACGTATTTTCCATTTTACCCAACCTTTTGTACGTACTTTCCTATCTACCTGCCTATATTCCTTATAACCAAATTGAACCTAGTTTCCACTCACCTACCAGACGGTACGTATCTCCACTGTACTCCATTTTGTTAATGGTTTTTATTTCATGTAATTTTTTCTTATATATTTGTACATTATCTTTAGTCATTATCTGGTCTGTATAGCTCTCATTAGTATACCTTTATCATTGTAATTTAATTAATTGATTTCTTTACACATCTATTTTCTTTTATGTTATAATATTGACATTCTCTAGTGAAATTGTTAATTTTTTTTTTTTTTTTTTTTTTTTTTATTTTATTTTATTTTTTTATTTTTTTTTTTTTTTAAATAGTATTTGTAATCTTATTTTAAATGTATCCTTTTTGTATCTTTTTAGCCCTGATGATGACCCACAATGGGGGTCGAAAACGTTGGCAAACAATAAAATAGTTGAAACTATTAAGTTGTTTCATTTAATGACCGCCACCCGGACTAATTCCTTCAGTATTTTTACTTTCACTTACTATATTTATAGTAAGGAAAAGTATTGTGATCGTGAAAATTTCCGAATTCCAGTTACAACGGAAATACAAATTTTAGGGTCCCCTGAGTCCAAATAACTAATTCCTGCAAAACGGTCTGTGTGTGTGTGTGTGTGTGTGTGGTAACTCCCGGGCGGAAACGGTAAGTCCTATGAAACTGGAATTTCATATTTAAGACAAATATACGCCCGAGACGTTACAAAACCTCTTTCATCAAAATGAGCTTCCAGAAGAGCCACTTTATACCAAGCATTTTGCCCCTTTTTTCGATTTTCTCGAAAACAGTTCCGACGATTTTGATTAAACTTGTTATTTCCATGTATAATTTAATGGGCTTAAATATCATTGAGGTTTCATTCTGATTTAAATGGTCTGACAGGGCTTAAATGCCAATATTTTAAATTTTCTTTCTCTAAAGTACCTTTAATTTTGTTGATTCTATAAAAATAACTATATTATCTTGTTACCACTGATGGAAATATATAAATCGAATGAATTCGATACCCAACTAATGGAGGAAACAGAAAAAATATTTTTGTAATGCAATTTTTTGTTTTTGAACGTAAGAGCAGTAATATACATGTATGATTTACCGTTGGAAAGCTAAAGATTTTAGAAAAAAAAATTATCTTATACTCAAGCTATTAATTAAACGTTAATAGAGAGTGATGAAAAGACTATAAAACTAACTGATTATTTTAGATAATAATATAATAGATTTTTTAATAAAACACATGTTTCTATAGAAATTCAATTTAATTAATTCTTTAATAGTTTCACGTATTTTTATCTCTAACTGTATTTGAAAATTCTTTCATTGATTTTAATAATGGAGGTAAGTGAAAGTCGTGTGTTGCACACACCAGATTTTTTTTAGTGGTGTCAAAACCCATTATATTCGTATGCCACCTTAAAAATGATAAGTTAAAAAAATAAAAAAAACTCTATAATGACCGGGATCGCAAGTTTCTTATATAGTAAGTTCTTTAGGAGTGTTTAACATTCCAAGACAAACGGACGGGAATCCTCTTTTGAAAGAAGGCGTAATTGCTTTTGAAGTTGCAATTGTAGAATTTCCGTTAAGGAATTTTAGGTTTCCACTTCCCCCCTGACCATTTATATTTCCTTTGATGTGGCTGCCATGGTCAGACAAAGGCATTCGGTCGGCGTACTTTCGTAAGCTCCAATCGATTTCCAAGTTTCTAGTTCGCAACTTCGGATTCTACTCCTTCCGGAAAGGTAAATTTCACTGAAACATTATAGTAGTGATTTGTTGTGGGGTTTGAAAACTCTGTTAATCAGTTTGTACTGATATATGAGTTTGTTTTTTTGTTTGGAGAGACGTTGGAAAAAACATGTATTTAGTATATGTATATAGTATGTAGTTAATGTCATATTTCTGAATATTTATTGGATTTCTCAACCGTAATTTTCTGTTCTTTTGAAACTCAGTTCACTAAATAACTATATCTATGTAACTAGTTGACTCTTTCCTGCTTCGCACGGGGTTATTTTAATGTGATAAAGTTTGACCGATTTTTAGTTTAACGCTTGGTCTTTAGTTAATGACCAAGAATAGCGGTATCATTATATATATATATATATATATATATATATATATATATATATATATATATATATATATAGAGAGAGAGAGAGAGAGAGAGAGAGAGCGAGAGAGAGAACAGATAGAGAAAAGATAACAACTTACAATTTATTTTATCAACTTATTCACAATTTGGTACGTAATGTAATTTCTAAAATCTTGCGAACTGAATAAAATAATATAACTTGTACCATACTATTCGACGGTGACAACATTGAACTATCATAACCTCCCTCTTAACCTATGATATATTTTCAAAAGTTTATGGGCTTACAAAAACTTTGCATTAACTTGTACAATTCATCTTAATGCATAGTAACTTTTCTAAAATTTTTGTGCTTTCCATCGGTATCATATAATATATTATGTAAAAGTCTATATTACTGCTCATACTTCAGGAAGTATGTTTTGATGACCTAATCAAAGAAAATCAAATTTTCCCTACCAACGAAAAAATAAAAGCTAACATATATAAACATATCCAGAAACTGAAGTATTTTAACCTTATATTAACATCAATGTCATCTTTTAATTTAATTACAAATCTATTAAATAGCTAAGTAATTCAGAAAATATTATGATTATGATAAAATTATTGTCTAATAATAATTTTATGTTTTTGATCCCTCCCTGTTATTTATTTTGATGAAATTGAAAATACGTTGAGAAATTTAAGTGTTTTATATTTTTTTAAATAAAAGATAAATGTAAGTTTTTTGTTGTTTTTTTTTTCAACGTAAAAATGTTAACTTGTTTATATACTTAAAGTAAAAGTCAAATTGATAATACGACTGTGGAAGATCAGAATAAGCTATTTAATCTAAAAATCAAGAAAAATAGATCAGCAAGATAATTAAAAATATTGACATAAACTAAAAGTTAGGTTGTAACGAATTATTAAATGACATTATTATAATATATTTTATTGTAAAGATATTTTAAAGTATATTCCCATTTTTCCATAGATTAAAATAGCAACTGATATATATATAGTGTAGGTTAAAAAAAAAAAAAAAGTGTTCACCACTACGACTCATTAGTGATTCATTATGTTTTGACACAAACAGACGTAGATTATAGGCATATATTAACATTTAGAATGATATTAAGCCCTTGGATTTATTTTTATTTATTACTTTTAAAATAATAAATGTTTATTTGTTTTAATCTCAAAAAGATTTTTTAAAGATGTTTTTTTATATAATAGAATATTAGATTTTCTTATCTAGATAACCCTAGAAATATTCCAGTTACAGTTCAAGTATTTTATGATTGAATTATCGACCAGTTTGATAGATGAATCTTTAAAATCCACCCCAGAGACGGTTTTGTCTCTTCAATATTCATATCGCTATACGAGCCTTTCAAAACTTCATCCCTCTATATCGCTTCTTAATTGGTAAAAAACCGACTCGTCTGATAAAAGTTCCAGGATACTGTAAATAAATAAAAGAGTTTTTATCTAGCTATTCGATACTGGTTGATGGAATCTGATCTTCTTCATTTTAAATACTAGGCTCGTTTATTATTTTTCACTTTAACTGAATTTGACCAATTTTGAGGTATGCTATGAATTAATTCATACCTACTTCTTACCCACGCAAGAAAGAAATCCCACTCTTTCCAGTCGGTTTTTTTTTAAGTGTTTATTCATTGATATATTACAATAATACAGAATACTGAGAAACTCTTAGATACCCACAAAAAAAAAAAAATTAATCAATGAATAAATTTGTAAAAAAAAAAAAAAAAAAAAAAAAAAAAAAAAAATTTAGCTGTAAGGCCGAAACAAACTAGAAGGTGAGCCCCATCACAAGAATTATTATTCATATTGTTATTACTCTCCAGAAGTTACGTTAAAGAGTTGCAACTCCTTAAAATGCACGATTGCAGAAAAGGGAGAACTTACCAGCATTGCAGAAGCTTTTAGAAGAGAAAATAAGAGGCTAAGAAAAGAAAAAAAAAAAAAGGAAGATGTAATTAAAACAAGGAATGGTCACTGTTCACCTAATAGTTCTAGGTGTTGAACATTTTGAAACGGCAAAAAAAAAATTAAAAAAAAATAAATAAATAAAATAAAAAAAAACTAAAAAAAAAAAAACTTTTTCCAAGTTAACGGCCGTGCAATCAAGTGATTACGTCTTGATCACGCTCAGTCGTCAGGTTTTTCTTGTATTCGGGTACCCAAAAAGAGGCTGGGTCTGAATCAGGAGGGTCTCCATACCCTTTTGAACCGTCAAGGGACTGAAAATTTGACAACTCTTGCTATTACCAGCTAAATTTTGAATTGAATACGTTTCACTTATAAATAAATGGAGAATGTTTTTAGATGAGAACTATAAACAGTATCATGGAGGGAGGTTTATAGTCACTTCGAGGCCAAAATTCACCGGAAATGCACCCCATATGAACAGGATTCTAAAAACTTTTTGATGAGGACTATCGATTATACGTATCTCTAGTTATACGCCCGGTCGTTGAACAGAAATGCTTTAATGAATAGTTTTCGAACGGAAAACAACGCTAAATGGAACTGTACTACTCATGTTATTGCTTTTGTGGTCAAAGATTCTTATGAGATTGGGACATACGAAACATTTCATAAGTTAATGAATTACACATACAGTAAAGCTTTTTAGATATCACTTTAATTCTATAAAATACATCTACATCATATATACTGTACTGAGAAATTAGGGTGACTAGAAATGTATATTCCTTGGTCTCCTTCTATGAGTTTGACACAAGCAATGTTAAAACATCAGTGATTAGCTCTGACGATTCGGGGGGTAGACATAGCAAGGGATTTTAGGGGGGATGAGGAAGGTGAATGAGGCAGTCAAAGGAAGTTAAGTGTTCTAATCGGTAATGCAACTGTTGGGTATTGTGGCTTAAGTGCAGGTGTGGGTTACTTTGTCAGTAAGTCCTAGGTAGCTGGTTCTGGGCTATCAGAGGTAGCCTTAAATATAATTTTAAGAGCCAAGATATTATTATTAAATATTATTATATTACTACATTAATAAGTATACCTTTGATCTCAGAAATGTCAGAGATGTATTTAATGACTATTGCATTGTATGCCTGTCTTCCAAAGTTTATAAATCTAATGCTTCATCCCACTGTGTAATTGAATTGCTGAATACCTGACAGATATTAGGGTAATAGATTTTTGAAATAGTTGGAGACATTTAGTGGAAGGCTAGTTGGACATAGTTTACAAACTATGCAGGTAATCTGTCCCCTGATTCCTGATTAACTGTATGTCCTCAATCAGATTCCCAGAATGTAATCAGCAATAGTTGGAGTCAATCGGTACCTTCATTTCGACGAAACTCATTGCACGCTATATTTCGTTGGATCGCAATTAGTAAATTGAAAAGTAATTACACAGACCACTTTGAAGAATGCTCGATTATTCAGAACGAATGACACCTTTCCCCCATTAAAGTATCACTTTTTTCTGCAAAAACAACAACAATAAGTAAATTTTAATGAAAAATGTTGTGAGATTCATTAATAAAGAAAATTCTTGACATGTCAATTTTAAACGACTCTATTTGAAATCGATTTTTAATAAAACGTATATTCATTTTTGTTAAAAAAAATTATAGATTAAATAATATAAATATATTAATTTGTTAATCAGCAATAACTTTATTCCTTATTCGTCACATTCTATTACATTTTACAGCTTAGTGTATCAGATAATAATTTTTATATAATCTTTCTCTTTCCAACGGTATATTATACGTCTATATTGCTATCCTTATTATAAAAAAAAACTATGTTTTTAATAAAACAAAAAATATGTTTCATTTTCACGGAATTTTTAAGGTTAATGGAGAGTGATGAAAAGCCAATAAAATTAACTGATTGTTGTCGATAAAAATATAATACATTATTTAATAAAACACATGTTTCTATTGAAATTTAAAATAATTAATTCTTTGACAATTTGGGTAAGTGAAAGCCGTGTGTTGCGAGCACTCGATTTTTTATTTTCACATTTTTTTTTTTTTTTATCATTAGCTATCCAGCAGTATACTATGCATCTACATTACTATTCTTGTGTTCAAAAACACAAAAATTGCATTAAATATGTTTGCACTTTCCTCCTTTAGTTGTTTATCAAATTCGCTCAACTTGCATATTTACCCGTTATTTATCAATGCTAATAAGATAATGTACCATTTTTTTTTTAAATCTACAAAATTAAGGGTACTTCAGAGGAAGACAATTTAAAATATCGGCATTTAAGCCCTGTCAGACTATTTCAATCAGAATGAAACCTACATGATATCAAAGCTCATCAAATTTTACATCGATACACAGAGTTTAATCAAAATCGTTAGAGCCGTTTTTTAGAAAATCGTAAAAAGGTGCAAATGCATAGTATAAAGTAGATCTTCCAGTCAGCTGATTTTGATAAAAAGTTGCTGTAACATCTCGGGCGTATAGTCTTAAATATAATATTTCAGTTCCATAGGACTTTACGTTTTCGCACGAGAGTTAACGCACACAGACCTTTTTGCGGGACTTGGTTATTTAAACTCAGGGGATCCTAAAACGTGCATTTCCGTTGAAAACTTTAATTCGAAAATTTTCACGATCGCAATATTTTCCCTTACTATATATTTCATATATAGGTAAGTGAAAGTAAAACGGGTACTGGAGAGTGTGAACAGATGATTTGAATTTAAGGAGATCGGAGATTGAATAATAATAATTGAATGGAACAAATTTACTGTTTTCGTTTGTTATTTGTGTTAATTGTTGTATTCCCTTTCCTTTATTACTACTGTCGAATATTTTTAATTAATCATAAATACATTCATAAAAATTGTTTTCATCATATTGATATTAATCACTTAGTTCGGGGACAAACCATTACGAAATCTGTTTTCCTCATGACAAAAATAAATTCATCACGTACGAATATCACACACGTGTACCACCATACCTGTAATATAAATGTAGTCTCAACATTAATCCTCAACTGCCACCTAGATAAAAATTTCATAAGGACAACATGTATAAATAACTTTTCTTGTTTGGCGAAAAATAATCCCTGAAATGGAAGGTTTCCCCGCGTGGGCAATCCTTTATTTGATCAACTCAGGGTTGGATTAATGGAAGAGAGTGGTTGATAAACTTGCTAAAAGATTTTATCCGCCCTTCCAAGACTCACGCTTTAATAGGGTTTTTTTTTTCTTTAATCCATCATCACCTTGATATTTTTTTAATTAGATTAGCGGTTTTAGTTTGGTTTAGTTGAAGATATAAAACTTTTAAGTACCTAAAGGAATGAGCTCTCCTTTGATTTTATCGATCTTCTAATCATTTCATGAAAAATAAAGAGTAAATTCTTTTGTTATTTGTTCAGGTAATAACTTTTTATTTATTATTGAATCCCAGATAAATTCTTTTTGTTTATTTTTTTTCAATAATCAACATTTGTAATCGACCAAAAAAAAAATTACCTCTGCTCAAAATTTGGGAGCTTACGTTTCAAGATGCGTAGATTACGAATAACGAATGAAAAAAAAAATCCATTTGCCCGCCGTCCGTGGCATTTCTCAGAAACTACAAGGCCAATTTTTTTTTAAATTCGCCACAAAAATACTAGTCCATTTAACGATGATCCTAACACCTAGACATTGATATCAGCAGTTTAGTTTTAAAATGGTGGCCTATTAAAAGGATTTTATTCAATAACTCAGTTATTTTTGAAGATAGAAAAAAAATGTATTGGTATTTTTTAACCAAAAAACTAGCAAATAATTTTATAAAAGTGAAAAAAGAAAAGAAAAAAAAATTGAACATTTTCACATAAATGCGCTCATAACTCAGTTATTTTTTAAGATGGAGAAAAGTGTGTACAGAGTTTTAGAATCAGTAAAGCGCTATAAACAAAAAAAAAAAAAAAAAAAAAAAAAAAGGAAAATTAAAACAATTTAAATCTCGCTTATATATACGCTTATAATTCAGTTATTTTTGGAGATAGAGAAAAGTGTGTATAGAGTTTTAGAAACATTAAAGTGTGATGAATATAAAAAAAAAATAATATCATATGTATAATTAAGTGACAGATTATAATAGATGTAATAACACCAAAAATCGGTTATTATTGAAGATAAAGAAAAATCGAAAAAAAAATTTGGGATCAAGACAACGTGATGAACAAAGTGTAAAAAAAAAAAAAAAAATTAGAAAAAAAATTATCTTATATGGTCAAGCCACAACTTATTAGAGACGCGATTTCCTGATAACTCGGTTATTATTGATGATAAAGATAAAATGTAAGATTTTCTGGAGTCAGGAAATTTTATTTGAATGTAAATAGAAAGAAAAGAAAAGAAAATAGTAACGCAGTCCTGTATAATTGCTTTTGGCTTATTATTTTCAATAATCAACCTTTGTAATCGACCGAAAAAAAATCCGTTTCTCCTAATTAATAAATAAATAAATACGAAATTTTTATTGCCAGTTGATAGAGAATTAAATTTTGGACGAAATGAAAAAAGTATCATTGAATTTGGTTAACAAATGGCTTAGATATTGCATTTTGAAATCAGTCTTAGTCTTATGATATGATGCTTTGAATTAGTGCTTTTCATATTACTTAACTGCCTATCAACAGCCATATAAACAGTTGTACTCTAATATCGTTTGTTATTTGGATATAATTAACCATTTTGTAATAATTTGCAGCGTTTTTTTTTTACTTCATCCTTCAATAGTTAAGCTTCAGAAGCTTTATATATTCTAATTTTTACAGATCCTTTAAATGTAATTGGCATAATATCTGTATTACAATATTTTAGACATGTTTCATATACGTATTAATAATTAGTTATATACTTCTACGTATTAGATGATTAATAGTAATTATATTGAGTAGTGTTATGTTAGTGTATTGTAATTTATCTCGTTTTCTTCATCGTTTATTGCCAGTAAATTCATTTTTTTTTTCTATGTGGTTAATAGCATTAATACTTTACGTTTGAAGCCTTTACCTCTCGGCCGAACCAAAAGGTTTGTTTCATAAATGTTTTACTGTCAACTTAAAATTATTTACACAATACAACACTTTTAAATTGTATATTTTAAGATTTGAGATTTTTCTTCTGTGTTAAAAAAAAAAAAAAAATTTAAACATTAAACACTCTTACGTATGGATGTAATTTCTTTTAATACTAACGAAAACCTGGTGTGATTTACAGTTAGTTAAAGAATCACTACTTGAACGAACTGAAATAAACTTTATTTATAATGAAAAGGGGCATGAGGAACATAACATCCTTAGTACTAATAGACTATAACTACTTAATAATAGAATGACATCTAGAAATACCTCTAATATAGATTTATATTATACTAATAAATGAAAATGAAATTATTTAATTAACTAATCTATAATAACTAGCGCACCATAATCACACAATGACATATTCCATTTTTTTTTTTTAATTTAGGCAAAAAGTGTTATAAAAAATTATAAGCTTTTCTTACTTTATGCTACTGTTGCTAATCACACGATGCTACAGGGAGAGTCCTAAATTTTTCCTATCCAGGTTTAATAAGAATAGAGATCTTTAACGAGTATTTGACATCGCACAGGCTCGAGCCATCTTTTTACTCCCATCAAAAAATCCTAGGGCCATCTGCAGATTTGAACCCGCGACATTTAGTTTTATGTTATTATTTTTTTTCAATAAATTTGTTTATCTTCTTTTCCGTGTATCTATATCTTAGCATCTTTGATGTTGTGAGGTCATTATGCTATACTCAATTGTAGTACCTTTTTTCTTATAAGCAGCAGGATAGTTTCAATAAATTGTTTTCTACATCTTCAAGAATGTTTATTTTATTTTTTTTTTAATATTTGATATACTTTCATTTAAACTAACATCTTCCATAAATATTTATATATATATATATATATATATATATATATATATATATATATATATATATTTAGGTATATTTCGTGTATTTTTGTTTACTTACTTCGTAACATTCTACTAATGAACCATGTTAATTACTACAAAAGCTATATACATTATATATTCCAAAGTTGGGCACTGTTGGATGATTTTTACAGGTGGGATAAATGTTCAATTAAATTAATGTCCATTAATGAAATGAGGAGGGCGGTATGGGCTTATGGCCCCTAAAAATGTAAATTGGACCTTTTGTATTATGTTAAGGAAGGCCTTTTGATCTAACGCCTCAGGAGTCCTTGTAATTGTTTCTTTTATTCTGAATATTTTTTTTTTTTTTTAACTTTTTTCATTCCTCATTATAAAAAATTTCCGAGTGGTTAGCTCCGAAGTAGTTCAACTCCAGTGCATCGTTGAGCGTGGGTACTTAATTAAGGTTTGTTGCTTTAAAAGAAATGATTACGTCGTCATATTTTTTTTCTCTCACATGCTCCTATATTACTCTTAAAGGTTCATTTTACTTCAACCTATCTATCTATGAATTGTTTATTCAGGGAAAGTATTATTAAATCAAAATTATAAATAAATTAAAAGGAAAAAAATTACAGAAAAATGTTCTAGGTTTCCCATGTATAAATAAACAAGTATAGCTGAAAAATGGATAAGTTTTACGAGAATCAAATTACATATTTAATAATAGGACTGTTTTATTATTATTGTATCATTATTAACATCGTCTCAAAAACTCTTGATTGAGCTCTTAACATTAATGTAGCGTCATTGATTAATGTCCAATCTGTTAAATCTCGAATTTTCAGTAGCTGATTATGTAAAATCTCAAATATAAATATATGTAGTATGAAATACATTTATATTCAATTGACAAAGAAAAGAGAAATACTTTAACGGGTTCATTTTTTTTTTCTTATCCAACATAGAGATAAGTTCTATATTTATACTATTTAATCTATAATAATTTTTCCTTCAAAGCTCAATATAATTTGTCTTTATCAAATTTAAATTTAATTTAAAACAGTTGAAATTGATTTTGAGAAGAGAGGTATTAAAATCGTCTGTTGCGCGCCCCAGATTTTAATTTATTTTTAATTATTGTCTGTGGAGTTGAGTGGAAACATTCGACTTGTATGGCATTCAATATTTTCTGATTGTATTTTATGAAACAAATTAGGGAAACTTCTCCAATATTTACTGTGTGATTTTTTCCTTATTTCTACTAAATTATGTTTGACAATGATTACTTATATATTACTTTTTCGGTTCTCTCTTAATGTTTGTTTATATAATATTACATGGACCCAAAATAGTATTCGAATATATTGAATGCTATTTTTATTCATTCCCTTTCATAATAACCCTGCGGACATGCACAATAAATATTTTTAATTATCCCATATTTATATATTAATTTTGCTATATGAGTACAAATAAATATTAAAATGAAAAACAAAGCCCAAAATACGAAACTAAATACAGTTAAAATATCATTTCTTAAGAAATAAAATTAAACTGCTACAAACCGGGGTCACCCATAGCGTAGTTGCTAGCATAACAGCTTTCTATGTCAAAGGTCGCGGGTTCAAACCTGCGGGTGGCCCTAGGATTTTTTAATGGGAGTAAAAAATCCTTAGTTATGCCGTCCTTTGGAGGGGACGTTAAAAGGTGGTCCCGAGCCTGTGCGATGTCAGGTACTCGTTAAAGATCCCTATCCTAATAAAACCTGGATAGGCAAAATTTAGGATTAGCCGTAGTAGCATAAAGTGACGTTAAACGAATAAACAAACAACTGCTACAAACCGAACAATAATAGCTAATAAAATATGAGACAGTTATGTGTATTACATCAAATATATAGTATAACTCGTGGATGTCCGTTCAAATTATTTACATTTAAGGTTCAAATAATGTAATTTAATTAATCTTTCCAATGATTTCAATTAATTATATACATCAATTAATAAACATAAAAAAGGCTTTCCTTTTGACTGACACCCTGTTACATGCAGTGCATGCCGTGTTCCATAGCTCTATGGATTTACTTGAAAATTTAGATATTAAGGGAAAACCTAGCACGCAAAGGTATAGTTCCCAAGATGAAGGCTCACTAGACCTCTGTATAATCATTTACCTTATCTCTAATCCTAGAATATTTGTATTCATGAAATTCTCAATACAATTTTATTAAGATGTTTGAGCTCAACTAATCATCGACGAGATGGTATGTTATTTTTTTCTTTATCATATATTTTTTCAATTTGATAAATGTTGCATATGGAATATGCAATAGTGGCTTTTCATTTCTTAGAAAATAGAGTGACTTTAATCTTTAAGCTCAGGTTCGGGATTATTCACACCAATGCTTTTCGTTATAATATATTGTACTTCATACGTACATAAGTAGGACAGTTAAAGTAATAACAAAACATCTGGTGCGCGCAACACACGAATTTCACGTACCGTTGTTAAAGTTAATTTAAGAATTTTTAGATACCGTAAGAGATTAACACTGTGTTCAGTGTAGGCAATGATATTAAATTTTACATAGGTATAGCGAGTTAAATCAAAATCGTTAGACCGTTTTTGAGAAAATCATAAAAACGTTTAAAATGCATGTTATCAAGTAGCTCTTCAAGTTAACTTATTTTGATAAAAAAGTTGCTGTAAAAATATGATATTTCTGTTTTATTCAATTTATAGTTTTCGCGCTAGTTTTACCTCAGACAGACACAGTTCTTTTGAACTCAGGGGATCCTAAAACTTGTATTTCCATTGAAGACTGGATTTCGGAAATTTTCACAATCGCAATGCTTTCCCTTATTTTTCATAATTCGAAAGTAAAATCCGATTAAATTCAAAATTATTTTTAATTGAGTTATGTCATGTTAATGTATTGTTAACTACTATGTTAAATTCACTACGATGTATTCATTTACATATATATATATATATATATATATATATATATATATATATATATATATATATAATTCAGTATATATACAAGACACTTTAGATATAATCCATAAGAGGGATGGGCAGAGGCCCAGGATGAAGAGGGGATTTGGGATGAGCAAACATAAGGAGTTTTTGGGTCAGCTTTCTGCTTCCGAGATTGCTTCTCTATGTACACTTCTTCCCATCTACCCTTTTATAACCTATCGCTTATACTTCACTAGTGCTAACGATATATATATAATCCCAGCTCAGAGAAAATAGGATTATGTACTTAAAGAGTTATAAATTTATTTATGAACTTAATATAAACAGACACTCAGAAAAAAAAAAATACAGATAAGCTGTTAATTTTAACTGTTAGGCTATTTTTCTCCCTGTACGAAAAATTATAAAGGATTTTGTTCTTTAAAACCCTAACTTAGTTAAGTCAACCTAAACCTTCGTTCATTATCCCTACATTGAAAAAAATAAACTGACAAAAAGTTACATTGCTTGCTTGGCACATAATTCTAAAAAAATATTTTGTTAATGAAAATAATATTTCATAAATTTTCCTATACCTTTTTGATTTTATTTGTGTTTGATAGAGCAAAGAAAACAAATTAGTAACTAAGAAAACTTAATTAAGGAGGGAAGTTAATTAAAACGTTAATCAAGCATGATTTGAAGTCAGTCAAAGCAGTTAATTTTGTGGCGTGGTTCTTTACTTTTCAAAAACTTGGCGTTAAGCGAAAAACTCGGGATGCTGAAAAAATAAACGAAACACCATAAAATTTTATTTTTTAAAATTTAATATTTGTAATTACCTATACTTCATTAGTAAAAAAAATGTAATAACTCATACTTTAAGGAAATCGCTTTGTATGAATATAAAGTATATATTTTTAGTACGACTATTTTTAACTGATAAATTAAAGCAGAAATACTCTAGTTTTTTTTTTTGCCTTTTTTTAAGGCTACACGGGGCTTACCTCCGTTCATAAAATCAATTTAAGAATTTTTAAATACAGTAAGAGATGAAATAAGTTAAATGAATTAATTTAATTGAATTTCAATAGAAACACATGTTTTATTAAATAATATATACTAATATTATAAAGCTGGAGAGTTTGTTTGAACGCGCTAATCTCAGAAACTACTGGTTCGAATTGAATAATTCTTGTCGTAACAATTAATAAATCACTGGAACAAACATTTAAACACGTACGAATCGATTTACGTGAAGACTGCTTTTCACAAGGCCAACTACAGTGAGTGTCAAGGTATTCGGAATTCGTATTGCTTTTCATTTAATAAGTATATTTCACAACTATTAATTTATATAATTCTTTTTAACTCATAAACCTTTAAAAGAGACTCTTATAATGCAAAATTACTAAACAGATAACCGAAATGTTTTTTTAAGAATAAACAATTAATTTTAAAAAATTACCAGATCATTCAGAGTTAAAAGTATTCGGAAATCGTTATATTCTGTTGTTTAATAGTTTCATATGCTCATTTTCTTACTAATTTCCACGTAATTTTATGCTCTAAACAATAATGCTCCCTCATGTAACATATACCCAACCTTGGAAAGGTATGTTTTTAAAATAAAGCCCTAAATTAAAAACGAAACGATCGAACAACGGATTCGAATAATTTTTTAAAGAGAAATATTCGAAATGTAAACAAAAAAATGATGAAAGTATGTGGATGGCTTAGTATAATGTGGAGGATATAATAGTAAAATACAGTCAAAGTCGGTGTCTAAAAAATATTAAATGTTAAAAGGGAAAGTGTGATTTAAGGTCAAAAAGAAAAAATACCTCAAATAAGTAATTCTAGATTATTTCAGAACTTCTGGATGCACAATAAGGGCCTTTTCACACATAGACGGCTGCCGTAAAAAGCTTATCTGCCGTGCCGGTCGTTAATCCACTCCCCTTTCACACGTACACGGCTGACGTCCACTTATAGCTGCCGAGATAGGGAAATGTGCCGTACACGGCAGCTACACGGCTGTTTTTTCTCTCCGGTCGCTACACGGCTATAGAGGATTATTAACCGTCCCAACGGCAGCCGTGTATGTGTGAAAGCTCCAACTATGCCCCTATATCAACGACCGTTTGGCCGGCTGGTAAGCCTAGGATTATAAACCGTTTCGACGGCAGCCGTACGTGTGAAAAGGCCCTAAGTGTTTCATCTGTTTGCCGCGTTCTGAAAAAATATGACGAAAACAAAACATAGTAGATGTAGTCCGAAAAAATGTCTCAGCAGGCAAGGCAATAAAGATGATAGACTGAATGTTTGCGACATTTAAAAAAAAATGAATTTAAATGTTCACAGATGAGTCTCATACTAAAATACATGGTTCCTATTATAAAATTATGGTTCGGAGGAAATCAAATAAACAATTTAGTGTATCACAGTAAAACACCTTGAGCGGTCAGTGAAAACAGGTTTTCTTTGAAAAAGGTTGATAAGATTTGATTATTGAAAGATATTATTGATATATTAGTGTATTTTTTCTGTATGAAAGGCCAGAATTAAAATTAGATGAAATATAACGAATAAAAATCACTTTCTATAACTATATATTTCGTGTATAGGTAAGTGAAAGTAAAAATTAATAAAATTGAAAACTAAAGTATCAATAATGTTATAGTTCAATTTTATAGCACGATTTAAAGTTTTTTTTTTGTTTGTTATAAACTACTTTCATGGTATTTTAAAAAACAAATGTTTTCAGGTTTGACTGAATATTGTAGAACATAATGCGTGTGAGAAACTCTGTATGTTAAAACAGTTTTCGAACTGACTAAGTACTCTTGAATAATTAAGAAGCGCTTTCAATATTTAATTATTACTGACAAGTACTCTTCTCACTAACTTTTTAGGCACTGAAGAAAATTATCTTAATCTGTCACATGTTAAGTTTTAAATATAAATTAGACCATTTATTTATTTATTTTAGGAGAATTATTCAAAATACTTCAGGCTTGTGGTAGATTTACCTGAAAAGTTTTGAAGAAGTCTGAGAATCTACGAATTGTTGAATTCTAAAAAACCGCTTATTCAAAAATATTTTTGCTCTCTTCTCCTTCAATTGGTTATCCGATTCTTCCATCTTGTATATATATATATATTTTTTTTTTTTTCTTTTTTTTTCGCAAATATAAAATCATTAAATGACGAAAATGAATTTTTAACTCTTTGATTAGTTTTGAATAAGCAAAATACCACTTAAAATAAGGAATCTCGGGTACAACTATTGCATGAAAGAAACTTAAATGATTATTTTTTAGGATGTATTAACACTATTGACTAATTAATTATGATTTTACAAACACAGAATTGACATATTTTAAAACGCTACGAAAATATTTACAACCTAATATATCATACATAGGTAAGTGAAATTATGATTTACCCGCATAATATACTCTGTTTAGTTAACTATAAAATTTGTAATGTTTGCTGGAGACGGAAGGAAACACCGGAAAAACGCAAGTAACATCAATTTTCTGTTAACCTATAAAGTAAATATCCGTTCACGGAACGAGAAATAATAAAATTTGTAGAAAGATGTTACTATAATGAGACGAAGGGATTGGAGTGTAAAACTGTGGCGTTAGCTTGTTAGGTCTGGCCTTATATTAAAAGGTTTCTCATCGCGCCCTTCCGTCGTTGAAATTACACTGAAACACTTCACACCCCCCACCCTCTCCCCCTTCGTCCTTATTAAATTTACTATTTGGCCATTTCATTTATACATTTTTCCCCCTTGTTTTTATTTTTAGACGGCTTAGGATAATTAAAAAAGCTAGATTTATTCGTGTTGCTCTCTTCCTGATGAAAAATATTTATATAGTTTTAGAAAAATAAACATTTTGTCTCGTATAGCCCGAAAATATTATAAGACATCCATGAAGACATACTTATTGCGTATGGTTCAATCCGTTCGAAATCGCCCAGACCTTGCCTCTGAACATTTTCGATTTTTCTGTGTTATTCTGTATTTTTTCATGAATATAACACCATGGATATATTATTTTTCTTGCTAATACTTTTAGTGTTGCAGCCAATTTAAGTCAGCTTCGCGGCTGAAAACATGCGTCAGAAAATTCTCTCTAATTTTGATGATATAGTAGATATCAAAACAATCAAATAAGGATTTAAACATTTGCACGATAAATTCAATCCTCTAACTCAGTTTGTTAGAAATTTTATTAAAATATACCCCCACATTTATGGTATTGTTCTGCAATACCACCAACGAATTTCGTGAAATTAGGTATCAGAATTTCTAAAATGTATGAAAAAATACGTATATAAATAAAATCTATACATATATATTGGAACATGTCAAAGGATACGCCTACATGGGTTGACCGCACCTACCAAAAAAGTATTAAATTCATGTTTATTGGAATTTCCACTTCGTTTAGGTCTAATATTATGATTATATTATATTATGGGTCCGGAACTGAAACGGGTTAAAATTATTTATTATAGGATGAGTTTTTATTAACGTCTAATGTTTAAAGATTAATCAAACGCTAGTCATTATATACTTATATCTTTCGTTAATTATAGGTCAGTCTGCCTCAGAGAATATCTGTTTTCAAAAATCTCTATAGAAAGAAATATATAAAGAAAATGGTGACCATTAAATCGGGATCTAATCGTAATATCATTTTGAAAAAAAATATGTTTTGATATAAATATACTGCTATTTAAAATATTCGTAAATAAAAAGTTAAATCATATAATACTTAGATAATATAAAACACAATTATAAACAACAATATATCATTCAAAATAAGCAACAATATTATAATGGTTGACGTAGACTGGCAATGAGGACATGTCTATAGGAATAATAATTTGAGCTTAATAATTCAGCAATTTTTTCCCACTGAGAGATTTCGTTCATAACTTTAATACTGTAGTAATACTTTAGCACCTACCAAAAAAGTATTAAATTCATGTTACATAACGGATAAATTTATAGCTCAAATTGAAAATCGTCAGAAGCAGATAAATGTGTTTTTTTCTTTATTTTATTCTTTCCTTATCTGTTTCAATGATATTAAAAACGTTATGTTATCATAAATGGCATTAGTCTACTAGTGGGAAGGTCGATACTCGTTATGTGGGATCTTCAGAAATAAATTACGATGCGCTCAGGTTAGATTCGAACTCACTTGGTCACCATGGCATCCTATATATTACCACCCATATAAATATTATAACTATGTGGATATTAAGAGTATTATTTGAAATTCATGCAACGCCCGAAAAGAAATAATTTTACTATTTCGAAGGATATGCCCGATTTTATTATTTTAAAGACTGTTTTGTTTATTTATGTATTATTTTCATTTTAAAGTTCAAGTCGCCATTCTCGTTAAAAGGGTTCTTAACAATTGAGACGTTGATTTCCAAGATGTACTAAAGGACATATATTTTTTATCATATCGATTTTTTGACATATTAGTATTCTTATCATTTATTTTTATCTATATCTTCTATTTGATTTTATCTAATGAAAAGTCAGGTCCTTTAAAAATTCGATTTCGAAATCAATGATTTTCTAAAGGTACTAATTACACATTTAGTTTGAAGGGTGAGCTACGCATGAAAAGGACTAATTTTACTCTTTTGAAGGATATGCCCGATGTTATTATTTTAAAATCTGTTTAAATTATTTTGTTTTTATTTATTCTTATGGTTGTTGTAGGATATCATGTGATAATTATTAATATGATTATTATTAATATATAATTTTTTTTTTGTTATATTCTTATATATATATATATATATATATATATATATATATATATATATATATATATATATATATATATATATTTGAATTAACATAAGAGATAGACAAGAAGAGAAAAAAAAAGAATAAAATGAGAAAAAAGATGTTAAAAGAAAAAAATATATTAATCTATTTTATGTTTATTGCTTGTTAAGATTTTTAAGATGTTAATATGTTTATATCAAAAATTGCCCATTAAGGAAAAAATAAAGTAAGCTGAGTAATTAGCAACCTATTAATTATGTTGGGCAGCACCATTTCTTCAATAAAGTGTATCTCTCTCCTCAAGATATTATTCTTGTTATAAGGATTCTTAACGATTACACATCTTGTAACCAGGACACGATTCAAAATGATTGAGGACCATTTTTGATTCGATTCCCTTTTAAAAAGGATACGAAATATTTCTGTGTTAACTAGGATTATCACTCTTAAAAGAACATTTTTATTATATCAAAATCTCTTTGCGTTGCAAAAACCTGTACTGTATAGTATAAGTCTGTCTATATTAGGGCGGAAGGGTCAGAATAATTTTAAAATTCTGAAAGTTGATAAGTTATTTCTCTTGTTCTGTTGTAAAATCGAGTAATTACTCCAAGTATTACCCTAAATCAGATCATAGTTGGGGTTATAACCAGCTATAGCTAGAGAGATAAAGCTTAGAAATATGATGCCTTTGCCGTGAGTTAGCACCAGCATCCAATCTGTGAGGCCGTCCACTCTTTACCCTTGCATTTTCTTTCCCTTTTGTGTTCATTCCTTCCTCCTTTTTTTATCTAAAGCTCCATTTTAATATGTCGTCTCTGCCGTCCCTTGTCTTTTATAGCACATGTCTTAATTAGTGAGTCTTTCAGGTGACGTATGAAAAAAAAAAAGTGGCATATCGAAAAGAAATGTCACCAGGCAATGTCCATTATTCTCTGCTAATTAGAATTATTTTACATTCGTTTTGTTCTTATTTTGTATATACCTTTTTCAACAGGAATCTGAGTTTGTTATGAAATTAGTAATTGGCCCCTTTTGCACTTTTAAAAAAAAAATATAATAGTGATTGAGTACAACATTTATACAATATCTACAAAACTATAAAATAATATACATTCAAGAACCAATGAAGTATTTACAAAGTCTAGGAGTCGCTCATACCTATATACAATCCTCAAACATACAGCACATCTAGTGGAGAATCTAACCAGTGAACTCCAATATACTTGTTTACAATAGGTCTCGGGGCCTCTGCCGTTTCAACCTAATAGGGGGATGGTATATAAGGATGTTTGGAGCTGGATAGTGATTGAGCTATCGGATTGGGGTGATAGATAAGGTTCAGATGGAATTTAGTGAATTTTGATAGAATAAGATCTAGAATAAATGGAATATTTAGTTCGTGATCTAAGGTATGGTTGGTGACATAATATCGGGTGCATTTTAAAGGTGGTGTCATTCATGTTTTAAAGTGTTTCGATTTAAAGTTTACCGCATAAACAAAGAAACCTGAGATATTTTCTATATAGATAGAGATGAGAAAAAGAGAACTTAGAGCTTAAATATTCGATCGTATCTTTCATGGATAAACTAATTAAATAAGCTTAAATAATATAGCAAAGAAATTTAAAATTGGAGGCTGATATTTAACTTCACCACTATTTTAGTTAATTATGATGCACTACGTTTCAGCTATAAGGCCATATTCTGGTGCAAAGAACAATTTGTATCTTAAGGTGAATGGGTACTTACACTCAGAAGCCTCATGTCTCAATTGAGCAATTGAAAACAGATCATTTAAAAATCTTTTTTTATTTTATTTTTTGAGGCGACAACCGCCAGGGTCATGTTCGCCTTTGCACCGTTAGACAAAGGCTAGATGATTATAGGAGTAGAGTGAGAGTATAGTTTAGGTCTGAGAGTAAAGATGGTGTGACTTTAGGAAGCGAATGATGTTAGTTATATGAGGAGAGGAATCAGAGAGTAGAAGCGACAGAACGGTGGGGAGGTTGAATAGAATATTTGAAGCAGTATATTGTCGGTATTCTGTGAGGATGTGGAGTATTGAGAGAGGAACCTGACATGATTGACAGAGAGGCGGATGTCCACGGGCCATGAGATAAAACCGTGGGTCAACCGAGAGTGTCCTATACGAAGTCGCGCGAGCACAACCTCTTCGCGTCGAGACGGCCGGCAGGAGAACCCCCAAGGGCCAACACGGGGCCGAATAAGGCGAAGCTTGTTGTTCCCGAGGGCCGCCCACTCCCGCTGCCAGCAATCCGAAATGCTCGATCGAATTGGAGTGACAAGATCAGGCAAGCTCACACCTTGAAGCTGAAGACCCCCAAAAACCGCATTATGTGCCGCTAAATCAGCCCGATCGTTCTCCACGATCCCACAATGTCCCGGAACCCAGAAGAAAACAATGTTGACCCGGGATGAAAAGGATCTTTTAAAAAATCTTTTAAGTAGAAATAATTTCTAACTATGACAGTTTATAGATTTATAACAATTTCCCATTTATTTTAACGACATATTTAATATTTGGTGGGTAATATTGTTTCTAAAATCTTGCTAGCTGAATTGAAGACTTGTGCAAGGATACAACTTGTGCGGCAACACTGAATCCTATGACCTCCCATATTACAAATATATGTTCATAAGTTTATAGGCTTATAACGACATCATATTGACTTGTACAAGTTTTTTTCATTGCATATAAACTTTTCTAAAATCTTGTGCTTTCCAACGGTATATTATACGTCTATTTTATTATTTCTAATATTTCTTGCAAGATTTTACAGCCTTGATTACAGAAAATTAATTTTTCCTTCTAAAGAAGAAATATTGCAATGTATTTTACTAATAAACCTTCAGAAAAAAATGTACAAAATAATCGTGAAAACTATCAAAATCAGTCACGTGATTTATAAGTATGTGGAAACCAAGAATCGCGTAATTATAATATATTTAGGTGTAATTAAATGATGTGTTGTTCATTACAATTTTTAATTTTACCCTATTATATGAACATTTTACAGTGATGGTCTCAACCCTGTGACTTTTTACTTCATTAACTAGAAATGATTTAAAAGGGGCTATAAATTTAATCTGAAGATGTTCCATTTTTCGCATCACCGTCCTCACTACTTTATTGGAATTTCCACTTCGTTTAGGTCTAATATTATGATTATATTATATTATGGGTCCGGAACTGAAACGGGTTAATATTATTTATTATAGAATGAGTTTTTATTAACGTCTAATGTTTAAAGATTAATCAAACGCTAGTCATTATATACTTATATCTTTCGTTAATTATAGGTCAGTCTGCCTCAGAGAATATCTGTTTTTAAAAATCTCTATAGAAAGAAATATATAAAGAAAATGGTGACCATTAAATCGGGATCTAATCGTAATATCATTTTGAAAAAAAATATATGTTTTGATATAAATATACTGCTATTTAAAATATTCGTAAATAAAAACTTAAATCATATAATATATCAAATAACAATATATCATTCAAAATAAGCAACAATATTATAATGGTTGACGTAGGCTGGCAACGAGGACATGTCTATGGGAACAATAATTTGAGCTTAATAATTCAGCAATTTTTTCCCACTGAGAGATTTCGTCCATAATTTTAATATTGTAGTAATACTTTAGTGTAATTGTAGAATAAAATAGAAAAAAAAATCTGGTGCAGGCAACACACGACTTTCACTTACCTCCATTTTTAAAATCAATGAAAGTATTTTCAAATACAGTTAGAGATAAAAATACGTGAAACTATTAAGGAATGAATCAAATTGAATTTATATAGAAACTTGTGTTTTATTAAAAAATCTATTATATTATTATCTTAAATAATCAGTTAGTTTTATCTTCTTTTCATCACTCTCTATTAACTTTTAAAAGCTTGTGTATGAGATGATATTTTTTCTAAAATCTTTAGCTTTCCAACGGTATATCGTACATGTATATTACTGCTCTTATGTTCAAAAACGAAAAATTGCATTAAACAAATTTTTTTTCTGTTTTCTTCTTTAGTTGGGTATCGAATTTATTCAATTTATATATTTACCTGTTTTTCATCAGCGTAAACAAGATAATCTAGTTATTATTATTGAATCTACAAAATTAAAGGAACTTTAGAGGAAGACAATTTAAAATATGGCATTTAAGCCCTGTCAGACTATTTTTATCCAAATAAATCTTACATGATATTAAAGCCCATTAAATTTTACATCGATATAGCGAGTTTAATCAAAATCGTCGGAATCGTTTTTTAGAAAATCGAAAAAAGGTGCAAAATGCATGGTATAAAAGTGCCTCTTCTGGTAAGCTCATTTTGATGAAAAAAGTTTTGTCTTAAATATGAAATTTCAGTTTCATAGGACTTACCGTTTCCGCCCGGGAGTTACCACACACACACACACACACACACACACACACACAGACCTTTTTGCGGGACTTGGTTATTTGGACTCAGTTGACCCTAAAACGTGTATTTCCGTTGAAAACTGGAATTCGAAAATTTTCACGATTGCAATACTTCCCCTTACTATATATAGCAAGTGAAAGTAAAAATTATTCTGGAACAGGGTCCCTTAAGAACAATTAATATGTATAATTAAGGTATACAATGTGTTTGGCCAAAAAACCAAAGGATTATAACTAATTTTTACTCTCAATGATAACAGAATAAAAGAAAGGATTAAAGTATACAATGACATAAAAGAGTAAAATAAATAACTTCTGCTTGATTAATGTGTTGAACAAAACTAAACATTGAAACTGAATCATATTAATCGATCCATTACCAAAGTTTAATATAAACCATAAAAAATAAATTTTCTTTTTAATTGATATTTGATTTGAAATATCAGGCTTGTTAAGCGTCAGTGTGGGATGACAGTAGGTACTGAAACAGTTAGGACTTGAAAGATGGTAAGGAAGAAGCATGGCGGATATGAGTAGACAGGGAATTCCAGAAAGTAGTGAGTGAACAAGAAAGAAATGATCAAAAGTTTTTGTTCTATAGGTAGGAATGTAAAGGTCAGAATGGCGAGATCTTGTTTTGAGGAAGTGGACTGACGATTTAAATTGCAGAAGTCTATGGATATAGGTGAGCAGCTGGGAGTTGATGATTTGGTAAAGGTATGATACTAGGAAATATTGTCTGCGGATAGAAGAAAGGAGGCCACTTTAACTCGCTTAGTAAATATGTCACATGAGACCTCTTCGGTGTGCCGATGACAAATCTTAAATATATGTTCATAATTGAAATAATATTGTAAACACTAGCTATCGAACAAAAATTCTGGTGTATCGTCCAGCTCTGTATTTCATCCAAAATCAAATTTTAATAGTTTCAAGTAATAAATATGGTTTATATGACTTATTTTCGCAATAAATCGTCAGTTGGAATGAACAAAAGAAATGTTGTTTAATATTTTATTTAAAAACTTGATATATTATAAAAGATGACAAGGACGTGCGAAGTGGAGAAGATAAAGTGTTGGACGGGAGAGCTGTCATAAACTCAATTAGTCTTGATTTAAGGGGAGATGATATCTGGGGCCAATTAGCCCGCGGCGGGTCCCCTACCCCAGACTCCCCCTGAAGGCCCCCCGGAGCCTGATCCCTTATCGCCTCTACTTACTTCCATCTGCTCTCGGCCACTGCATCATCTTGTTCCCGCCTTTCTGTAAGCGGACTCGTCAGGTGTCAGTGTAGTTCTTGAAATGATCCATCTCAGTAGGAAAGCATTACCACTATTCGAAAAGCAATATTACATAAGATCAAGATTGGCCTAGTACCTCACCTTCAGTTCTGATGTTCCAGTCCGGCTGTATATAAATATATATATATATATATATATATATTATATATATATATATATATGTGTGTGTGTGTGTGTGTTGTGTGTGTGTATAAAATGGTAACGGGATTTTGGTTTCCGCTAACTCCTTTTAAACCACAAGACGGATTTTTATACGGTTTTAACCATAATTTAGGGTATTCTTTTCTGAAGAATTATAAGTCTAATACATTGCACTTTAGAGTTTCTTTAAACGGGCAAAATAAATTATCGGTTAACAAGTCATCAATAAATTATTCCCGAAATATGAGTAGTAACATAGACGAATAATATACCGTTGGATAGCTCAAGGTTTTAGAAAAGTTAATATGCAATTAATGAAATCTTACGAGTCAAAATACAGCTGTTGTAAGTTCATAAACTTATGAAAATATGTTATTGATAAAGAGGGAGGTTATAGAGTTAAATGTACAGGATCTGCATGTTGTATTCTTCCATTTTAGTACGCAAAATTTTATAAACAATATTTCTGGGCGCTCCATGCATTAAATGGAGGAGCAGGCGGGTACTCGCTATTTATTTAAAATCTGAAAGCCGTTAGGGAAATGGTCTAAGAATGTCTACATCGAAATTAGTGCTATATTACTAGCACTGCACGCTCTCTCAAATATAGATGCAAAGAGCATTGTCTTGTTTTTGGATTCACAGGTGGCTATCTATCATCTTAGCTACGCAGCCAAATGCATCTATAGATAATGACGTATTAAACTGCCAATTAAATATTGAACAACTGCTTTAACAGGGTAGGCAGGTGGTTTTCCAATGGGTTCCAGACCACTGTGGTATCTGGGAATGAAATAGCTGACAAACTTGCAAAAGAAGGTAGAGCTTCAGAGCAGTCGGACAACCACATTTTATATCGTAGAGCTATGGATAAAGTTAAGAGGGCATATCATACTCTACTAATGGATTCTCTAAGACTAAGCACTGGGTCAAACTCCTTCTGGAGTAAGGATGGATACAGGTAGGTTTGAAGAGAAAAGATCCTGTTGCACGGTTCAGAATGATTACCGGCCATGATTACCTCGCCAAGCACTTGCATCGGATCGGAATGGTAGATTCTCCACTTTGCTGCCTTTGTTATGAGAATAGTGAAATGGATGCAGCTCATCCTCCCGATTACAAAAAATAAGAGGTGAAACCCCATCCAGATCGGAGTGGTACTGGGCTGCCAGATCCCTTATAGCGGAAGTCGAAATGGGAAAGCATAATTAAAAAATCAAATAAACAATACAAATACAAATTTATTTTTAATTATTTCAATTATAATACTATTTCATGAAAACAGATGCGGAGAACACTATACCTACCCGCTCCATTCTCAGACATATAGGCTCTTAAAATGTGAAATATCAGTTTACTGCAACAAATCGTTTTGGGGCCTTACCACTAACACACACACACACACATACAACGCAATCACAGAACATTTTGCGGGACTTGGTCATTTGCACCCACAGGGACCTAAACGTGTATATCCGGTGAAAAGGAAAACCTTGAATTTAAAAATTGTTAAAATCGTAATACATTCCCTTGCTTTATATTTTATTTTTATGTAAAAAAGTAAAAGAAAGAAAAAACCAATAGATGGTTTTTCTATGGATATTCTCTATGCTTTGAAAAAATATTTAGTTCCTTTCTTTCTTTTTTTTTTCAGTTCATACGTCTATTATTTATTTTATTTCACTTCTTCTACATTAATATAGTTTGATTAAAGTATATAGTCAAAGTTTGTTCAACATTTTTAGGTAATGCTTTTGCAGTAAGTAGAGATCAACCAGTACTTTTTATGAGAATGGTTGACAGTACTGAGTACTCTTAAAACACGCAGGTACTACTGATAAATGAATATTTAAAAATATAAATATGGATATGAAAAAAATCTAACGAAAAATCTATGTCACTCTCACTAAAAAATATTTTATTTTTTCACGACAAAAGCTTCCAAATTCAATTTGTATTATTACATTAAAGAGACTTAATCCTGGACCAGTAAGAATACTAACTTTGTAAGATAAAGTCACTGGAAAGTAGAAAAGAAACTCCTGGAGGATTCATAGTAACTTTCCTAGACTAATCTAATGGCATTAAAGTTTCTCATTCTAGTTCGAGGTTGGAATGATAAAT
Source organism: Piezodorus guildinii (assembly GCA_023052935.1). Taxonomy (NCBI): domain Eukaryota; kingdom Metazoa; phylum Arthropoda; class Insecta; order Hemiptera; family Pentatomidae; genus Piezodorus; species Piezodorus guildinii. Next base: position 94,493,120 of record CM041296.1, read on the forward strand.
TTAGGGAAAATACTAAGTAATCCAATTTAATGGAACCGTCGTATATTCTTACATAATAACAAATAAGATTAATTTCTCTCATCGTTCTTTTAGATTGTTTTTTTAATAACGGTATTTTTTTTTCTGTCCGAGGTAATTAATCATCTGCTATATTTTAGCGATCCATAACAAAACATAGGGAGATCTTTGCTACGCAGATTGCACTCATTCAAATATTTTTCATCTTATCAGTCGATGTTCGTCCCCTGAGATTTCCTTTGGGAGCACATCTACTCCCTATAAATTAGATAACTTATTCTTTAGCCAATAGGAAAACACATGAGGATCACTGTGTAACCGTTAGTCCAAAAAACGATGTTTTCTAACCATGCGCTGAATCCATGACATTGTTTGTAGTATTCGTACCTCCCTTCCCAATACCATAATAAAAACTTATAATTACTAACAACAATACCTCTAAAATGGTCTTGGTGACTACTTTTAAGTTTCTGCTTTTATGCATGTTGTAAGTCTAAAATAAAAATGAAATTATTGGTTTTTTATGGTAGATTAATGATTGGGATGAAATAGCAATCATTATATTTTTTCGTAAAAGCCTATAAAGATGTTGATAAAAATTCTGCCGATGGTTTGGTACTGCTGAGCGGTTACGCGGAAAAAAATACGAACTAAATACAAGTACGTTAATTAAAACCAGTAAAGAGAGAAGAGATCTTCAAATAAATGCAGATAAAACGAAATATATTATTAGTAACAAAGATACGGTGAATATTTTATTGATTATATTAATATATCAGAATATACTTTTGAACGCGTAGAAAAATTTAAATATTTAGGTTCTTTGATAAAAATTTATTCCTGGAAAATAAAGTCACGGTTAAAGGCGCGTTATTATTCAGTTGTAAAATTTCTTAGCTCGCTGCATACATCAAAATATGTATGGGTTAGAATTTAAAAAACTAATAGCTGACCCGATAGATGATGTCCTATCTTAACTATGTCTTCATAAAATTCGTCATGCCGTTCGCCTGTGATCCGATCACCAAGGAAAAGCGGATTCATTTTTATGTACATAGATAGATATAAAATCATTATTACCTTAGAAAAGTATCTAAATCTAACTACCAAAGTAACTCTTCTGTTCCTTCTTTTTTTCATAAGCTCCTTCTCATGACTGTTATAAACACAACAAAAAAAGAATTTGCAGAATCGGTCCAACCATTCACGCGTGATGCGATCACCAAGGGAAAAGGGGAATCATTCATTCTTTATATATATACATATATTTTTTTTTTCTTCTGACTGTTCTGTACGGTTGTAAAACGTGGTCGCATAATTCGGAGGATGAAAAGTGCCTTTAGATTTTCGAGAATAAGGTACTGTGTGATCCAAAGAGAGATGAGGAATTCAGAAGGTTACACAACGCAGAATTTCGGTGCTTTTTTTCTATCAGCATAATTTATTTCATCGTACCGTGGTGACTCAAATGGATTTGTAAAGTTGTTGGGTTCAGTGAAGAACCAATGCGAAAAGTTTGTGTTACGATGGGAGGATTGTGTTAAGTCTAATCTTGGGGCTTGAACGGTGATCAGGGGACGAATCTGTGGAGTTTCTTCCGAAGAATAGGTATCAAATAAATAGAAAATTATTTAATAATTTGTCTAGTACTGAGAGCTAAATCCTACAGATCTAGCATACACTGGAACACTCAAGATTACCCCATTACGTCTTCACATTCTCTTCATGTTTTATATTACATATTTATGTTGTAATATGTAACATCTATTCAGATAGTGCAGGCACGCGCGTGTAATATTTTGAGCGTCGCTACGTGAGAGAGCAGGCTAGACTATTGGAGCGGGAAGGGCAACCACTAACGGAATTTATTAACATGGACTTGGCCGATCCTGAATGCATAACTATCTAACATCGTTAATTCATCTCTTACTGCCACTTGATTATTCTAATCTATCCATCAAATATCGAACTAAATTCGTTCCCCATATCTGAAGTGGCTAAAGAATTCCCACGGATTGAATTTGAAATTTGCAAAAATAACCCTCAAACTTACAAATATGCAGTCGGTTAAATGCAAACTAATTAGTAAAAACACTGCAAATTATGATACAATGGTTCATTATTTCCAAATAACTATATACGAGTATAACTTTTTTATATTCATGTTTATAGGCAATTAACTAAAAGAAAACAAAACAAAAAACGTGTTGTTTTCTGTATTTTTAATATTAAATAATTAAACTTGTAATCAATATAAAACAAGGAATACATTATATTCTACAATATTCTAAGGAAATACATTCAAAGAGCTAATTCTTTAGAATTTATTATTTATGATTTTCGAAAGCATACGCTGAAGGCTTATAATATTTTTCCTCAAATTCCAAATTAGAATATAGGAAAAGACAAAAAGAAATACATTGGTAAAGTAAAGACTCCCCTGGGCTGAGGTAATCCATGCATTATCCAAAGCCGCTCCAATATCTGTTCCGAAAAGCTCCTCCTCCCTCGAATCGACTCGTATGTAAAAATTTAATACAGTGCCCCCCTCCCAAAATAAACAGGCGCATGTAAAATTTCAGCATGAGCTGGATTCCATCAGACGAGGATCGATTCTTCTCATTGTGAGCCAGTGCATAAACAGCATCCCTACGGCGTTTCCACTTTTATGATCTCCAATTCTATATCCAGCATTCTCTTCTTTTATTTTATGTTTTGTCTCTAACGCCATTCTATCCGGCCAATATATCTTTATTGTTTCTTCAAGTAGAAAGTTTCCCGACCTTCTTATATTAAGTTTGTTGTCCGAAGTTAAGATTTAACACAAGATAAATTTATAGGATTTGGTCCAGTTTTGGAATCTTATGAGGTCACTTCAGAGATTTACTTAGCTACAGCCTCAATAGCTTAGTAATGATTTATGGATTATCTTTTTTGGTTTATATACTATATTATATTATTCATAATGGTTATCATTATTAAAATTAGTCAAGAAATTTTTTCAAAGCCTTTTTTTGTTTGAGAAATAATAAAGTAGCACCCTAATTCAAATCTAAAACGTCCCTACCTTATAATAGCCCAGTATCGTCCCATCTCTCTCCTACTTTTTTTCGCTTAAACGTAGAGCTAGCGACGGCTTTTTGGGTCCCCGTCCGAACATGTGAAGACGTACTATTTAATAATATTGTATATTTTATCTTAGTAATACCATTGTAAATATTATTGTTCATGTTAATGATTTATGATAATAAATAAACCATTCGAGGTAATTTGACCTTGGCCCAATAAACTAGTCTGGTAGAGAAGCTCTCACCATCAATTATTAACATTGTAGGCTAACATCTCCAAGAGTTAGTTCAGTTCTTCAGATCACCAGCCTGCTCCTACCAGGTGGTATCTCCCTAGGTCAGAGTATCCTTGCCTTTGTAATCTGGAATGTGGTTTATCTTTATTTATTAGCCTTCTATCACCTTTTCTCCTTCATCCTTCCTATCCTCCTCATAGAATGAGGTGCGTGGCTTCTTACCATGTGCCTATGATGAATCCTTTCCGCTGCTGTTGAGCTTCTACCTCACAGGCATTTCCTTCCTAAACAAGTCCCCTCTGCTAATTGGAAGGTGCAAAGTCATCCCTTCCAGACAGGTTAACCTCTTAACATGGCGGTCATTATCCTTCATAATACTCTCTTCCTATCATGAACACGCATTGTCAAGGCTCTCTAGAGAGCCCTATCTGTCCATAATTATAATCATACCTCGACAGACATATCGGCCTGTATTTAACAACTCTATGTTTAATAAATAAAGGTCTTAACGTTACTACTGCAGTAACTTAGTCATTTGAAACGGGTCAAGACAAAGAAGAAATTATGTTAGACTTCTCTTTCTATTTTCTTCTGCCGATGATAACCTCATTTGAACACTAGCCGTTGCGACCAAGACCAGGCTAATAGTTGTTCAGCCATTGTGGGAAAGCGGTAACGACACCCTGCCTTTATAAAACAGAAACTATTCTAATTGGCGTGTGGTGGCTGGTGGCAATAAAAGTGTGGGCTGTTCCAGTTATCCGAGCATTAAACCCTGTAACAAGTGCTTTCAAAGGCTGCATCTCCGAGTTCGCTTTCGTCCCTCTCTTCCTTCTAGTTTTTATTACCAACTTTTATCTCGCCCCAGTTAAAATTTTTTTCAGATTTTTTTTTTTTAACCGTATAAAGTTTAGCACTAAAGATAAGTGAGATCGCATTTCATTCCTGCTAAGGACGAAATTCCAATGGAAGTGTTTTAATATGAAAAAAGTTTTATAATACCCAGTACCATTTACTTTTACGATTCGATAATATGATCATGTCTATAATTATTATATAACCCAAGTATTAAAAAATTGTATTCATTAGAAAAAATAATTATTTTAGACAGGTATTGGAAATTAACTCTTATGCTTCTCTTATAGTGAATATAAGTCTAAAAATCTAGTACGCGCAACACACGATGTTCACTTAACTCTTAAGTTAAAGTAAATTTAAGAGCTTTTAAATGATGTTAGAGCTGAAGAACGTTTAAGTAATGATATTGAGTTTCGATCGGAATATTTCTTTTAGACTGGCTGACGATGTTCTTCCTCAAATATGTCTTAGCGAAATCGTTCAAGCCGTTTACGCGTAATCCGTTCACCAAGGAAAAAGGAGACTCATTTTTTCATATGTAGACAAAGAGGTTAACTTGAAAAATTGAAAAAAAAATATACATAAAAAAATAACTTCCAAAGTATTTTTTTTTCTTTCATAAGACTTCCTACTGACTGTTATAAACACAACAAAAGAATAATCAGTGTAATCCGTCAAGCCGTTCACCCATGTTGAGACCATCATGAGTAAAGGCGATTCATTTTTATATATAATGATTTTAGATAAAATAACCGGAGGATAGAAATTATAATCTGTAACAACACTTAATTTTATCCACTTATGATCACTCTCAATTAAGTTTTTTTTTTTAATGTTAAGCTTTCCAGAGGTATAAGGATAGTAATATAGATATATATGTGTATTACCATCCTTATGTTAGAAAAAAAAATATACGTTTCCTCTTTTTTCCTCCATTTGGCTTTCAAATCATTTTATCTTTTATATTTATGTTTTATATATCAACGCTAACTGCGTGAAATATTTAATGTTCTTTATTACACAAAATTAAAGGTACTTTAGAGTAAGCAAATTTATAATATTGGCATATGAGCCCATTTGGACCTCTTCAATCGAAATTAAATCTAGATGAAATGAAAGACTATTTAATTTTACATCAATATAAAGTAACAACATCCCAGGCCTTGAATATGACATATCAGTTTCGTACGATTTTTTTGTTTTTCAGTTAGACTTACCACATACACACACAAACCTTTTTGTAGGAATTGTTTATTCGGACTCAGTTTACGTATATTTCCGTTGAAAATTCAAATTCGAAATCTTTACAATCGCAATATTTTTTTTAGTGTATATTTCATAAATTGTTTGGTAAAAGTAAAAATTACTCATATCCATATCGAAAAGTTTGAGTAATGAAAATATATGGATTTTATAAAAATTATATTGATCTTATGATGCTCGCTCACTGATAGATTTGTTTTTACGAATTTAAATTGTAAAAATAAATAATACCTAATTTATTTTTTCATTATAAATACTGAATTTATATTCACATTAGCTTGTATAAATCTACATTTGGTTCGTCAGTTAAATTTTAATATATTAATATTAAACTCTACCAGTTACGAAACGAAAATTGGTAAATCTTTATCTATGTGCCAATTCTTCATGTTCAATTGAAGTTGCATGTTGACTCTTGCCTGGAAGCCCTGATGTAGCCTGCAACATGGATAGAAACTTAGGATGATACATAGTTTTTCACTATTTTTTTAATATATTTTTTGACCACCATCCTAACTATACCTCCCTTCTGGTTATTATTTATTATAATTTGGTCTTATTTAATTGGTTTCTTTTTGGTTGGTTGATCTCAAACAAATCACATCTCTGTACCGTTGTTGGTACAGCATTTATTTTTTTTTTTATTAGAAAATACCGATTTCTTAATATTGACTTCTTAATTCAAGCTGATTTTCTGAATGTTTGAGTCATTTTCACTGGAGCCAATGCTTCAATGGTTCTGTAATCAGGTCACAGTTTTTAAAAAGAATTTCCCGCTGGGTTGGAGGCAGGGATGGGGAGAGTTCTCCAGTGACCAAGTCACTCCCCTAATTGGACACCTTACACTCAGAGGAACCCTATCGTTGTCAAAAACTTGATTAGGAAGGAAAAACCACTAGAAGTCATGGCTTAATCCTTAAAATCAAGCCACCATTTGGCTCTATGATCCCTATTCGGGAACAGAACGATGATTTATATATTTAAAAATCTGGTGCTCGCAATTCGCCACTATCTCTTACTTCTCTACTTAAAATAAATTCTGCTATTTCTACGAATAATATAAAAGTATAGCATATCGATAACAATCTAAGTCGAAGGAATTTGTTTACTCCGCAATTGCTTCAACCAATTTTTTTGTTCCTTACAAGTGTTTCTAAAACGTTCAGCTTCCCAGCGGTATATTGTATTGTATTATATTGGTTTGTTCTGTTTCCAGGCCTCCGGTTATAAATCAGTAACCGTTACTATATGATGAAACCGCTACAAAGAGTAACTTTTATAAAGTTCTTCTTCTTCGTTCTTCCTGTCGTAGGAAGTTAATGCGTGAAGTACCGTTTTCTGGTCTTATCTGGTCCGTTTTCTAGACTTTTCTGGGTGCTATTTGCACCATTCGGTTGTACATTTCCGGCTTCGGCTTATTTTTTGTGTTCAGGATTTATTCTCTTTGGTCTTTGGAGTCCGTCCTCCTGCCCATAAGACAGCAGGGGTTTGGTTCTTCTGCTCTCTTAGCCGTTGAAATACGACATTCTATTCCGCCCTCAAGACCATTGAACGGTTTTCACCTGTAACCCTAGGCAGGGGCCCTCATCGGGTGCTATCAGCCAGAGCCAGCTTTTTCAAAGAGGTGTTACTTCTCTCCCTCTTCCTTTTTCAGACGGGCAGACCGTCCTAGGCGGAGTGCATTTATAAACTAATCAAAACATACTTTATCAAAAAATAAAATGATTACATCTAAGTTGTGAATTTGAAATTTGTAACCGTGAAGTCCTTGATTTTTGTTAAAGTTGTTTAAAAAAAACCTGTTTTGCGTTCCTCCTCCATATCAATTCCCAAAGGTGGCTGTCTGTGAGGGACCAATGCGTTCCACAGCTAACATTATTTAAATCTACTACTCCTCTTAGTAGTATTTGATGGAAGTTTTCTCTTTTGACCAAGAGTAAATGAATCTTAATATTTTAGTTCATTATTGTGTATATATTTTATTGTAATTTTATGCTGTGTAAATATTGTATGAATGTAGTATGTATGATATCTTTCAGCACTACTATTGATGTCCAAATTGGGACAGATTGTAATTTTATCAATAAAAAAATAGTTGTTGAATATTTTAGTGAAGGGTATTTTCAAACCCTCAAACCATGTATCACTCCTTCACTCTTTAGGATTATTTACAAAGTCGCTCGTAGCACCTTCACGGTCAGACAAAATAATATATCATCTCTCTATATAAAAATTAATCCCTTTTTCCTTGGTGATCATGCGTGAACTGTGCGTGAATGATTGACCGATTTCGCTATTTTTTTTTTTTTTTTATAACAGTCCGGAGAAGGACCTTAAAAAAACAACAGAAAAAAGTTAGTTTGGTCGTTAGGTTTTTTTAATAGGGGGAGGGGGTTTGTTAATTTTCTAAAGTAATAATAGTCTCTCTATCTATCTATATCTTTTCTTTTTATCCTGTTTCTCCCATTTAACAAATTTTCTGTAAAATATTGTATTATTATTAGATTTCAAATACTCATATAATCATGCTTTTAGTTCATAATGATAGACATACTATAGAGACTCATGGATACCGTTTTCATTATAGTTGATATTTGGAATCAGGAGACGCCTATTGTTTTAACTTAATGAAAATTATTTATATTGCTGTTGGTCGAACACCAATAACAATAGGGACCATAGAATATTATTATTAATTTAATTCGATGATGTAATTTGTTTGTTTGTATTCTTTTGTATAAAATCACATTACATGTTCTATAGAATTTGTTTTGATCATAATCAAATGTTATTTACCTGTCCTTTTCTTGCCTCTTTAGACCCCTTTAATGGGAATGGTCTTGTCTGAATTCTATTTTTAGAAGACAGGAATCGAAACTTAACGAAGACAAGTCGTACAAAGCTAAAAATACATTCAATATAAGGACATTCAATAGTTGTTTTTCTCATACGACAAGCTCCCTCCATGTTGTTTACTTTCCTGCTATCAGTCGTATATATGTATATATATTTTTTTAAATTTATAATTATATTTTTTTAATTTTACCAGACCCTATGAGAAGAGTCTTGCTATTAATTTTTAATATTTATTTAACGCTAAGTAAAAAAAACAGATTAATGAGATATGATTAAAAACATGTAAAGACTTTCATAGATACCTTCCATCTTATTAAACATATTATGCAAAATTTCTTAGTTATTAAATTTTGCCGTTACTAGGTGTTCGATAACTGGGAAGAACGGATTATAGAATTTAATAGCGAAAATGCAAACAAAATCAACAATATCAATGCACTCAATAACACCTTTCTATTTGTCTAATTTTATTGTTAGATTTTTTTTTTTATTTTATATTTATAAAAATGTATTTTATGAACTATTTAATTCAAATTTGGGAAATAATTACATTTTTTAAAGGAGTTAGTTATTTATTTTTTTGTTTTTCCTGAGACTTCTGAAGAAACCTCTCTCTTCTTTTCCTTTCTATGAACAATTTTTCAAACCCACTACGTCGAAAGATTATGTTTACATTTAATAAACATACTGGAGATTTAACTGAAATCTCATAGGGATAATTTTTATTCTGATTGCTTCCAAGTCCATCAAAGCTTGTGGAATTTTATTAAATTGTTACGTGGGTTAATCAACTTTAAGTGTACATCAGTCATAAATTTTATTTGAAAATTTGTATATTTTAACATAATTTGATATAGATAATTATTTATATTTTAAGAATTCACATAGAGCAGAACGATTTATTGTAAATTTGACTCCGAAATCCGCACGAAATTACTAAAGATAGTCCCTTGACAACTAACTAAATAGACTTCTGAACCATTAAAAATTCAGTCAAATTGTAAACCGTCACTTTATTCCCACCTAATATAGGATGGATTTCAATTTATCTTCTATAAGTAAATGACGTGACTTTTAATTATAAGTTATTGTCTAGGTAATCTATGGGAACATGATAATTTATTATTTATTATATTCTTAATTATCACTTATACTTTTTCATAAATATTTTCACAGCGATTAGTTTTCGAAGTTATATATTATTATTATATATATATATATATATTATATATATTATATATATATATATATTGGTTTGTCATTTGTCTTATTGTTTTCTTTTTTACTTATTACTATTCACTGTATTGTTCTTTTCTTTTTTTTAATCTTACTCTAAAAATTTCACATTATTGTACTTTGTATTATTCTAAAGAGACTTGTCCCAGAATAAACAAAGGAGTCATTATTATTGTTAAACCGGTAATAAAATCCGATTCGGTTTAATAATAATAAAATTATTATTATTATTAAACCGCTTGATGATACTAAAGTGTGTTCTAAACCTTAAAATGGTTAACTGATTGACTGATTAGCTGTTGTAAATTTTTGATATCCTGTGTTACTCGCAAATGACCGTGTATTAGCAATTAAATGTCAATACGCTCCTTTTTTTTTTTTTGTCACTACATTTTCCTCTGTGATTATCAACGTTCTCCTATTTTCTTTAATCTTAACGTATGCCGTTTTAAGCAATGAGCTACTAATTTTTCTGGTTCAGAAAGATACGGGTAAGATAACCTTACACTGTTCCAGTTTGATATGTAGTGATACGGAATATAGTCCGATTGCAAGCGGATGATGTAGGTTCCAGAGAAGAGTGGAGGTGAGGATGAACAGGTCGGACAGGAAACAATAATGACCTCATAATTCACCCGATAACGGGTATCGGACAGCGCTCGGCCTATTCCTTAATTATCGACCCCCCAATCATAACTAACAGGCTAACTACTGCTCCTGCAATACACCACCGTCATTCAATAGTTCACGAGCATGGTTAAGGCACTCTAACAATACCCGACGTAATACTATTCGAGGTACTGGTACTATTATTGGTCAGTAGTGGGATAACTCGGCAATTGGACTGTTTGACGTTGTTTACGTACCGTTGAAGGTTCCATAACTAGTTCCCTCTGTATTAACTAGAATGTGAGTCGTAGAGGCGGTGAATGTTAAGTCGCGTCGTCTTAGAATTTAGACTTTCTGTCTCTGATTAGAACAGGTTTAAAATCTTAAGTATGACCTGTCGTGTTAGACGCAAATAGAGTACGGAGAACGTTAATTTTTTTAGTAGAATTCATTCAAGAAGATTCCTATTAAACGGTCTAAAGAGGCAAGAAAACCGTACGTAAATAACATTTCATGATGATCAAAAATTACTTTATAGAACATATAATGTGAATACAACCATAAACAAAATAATTACATCATCTAATTAAATCACTATATATAAAACAAATCCACTATTCCTTGGGCGATCGCATCAAGTGTGAACGGCTTCACCAATTTCGATAATTCTTTTTTTTGTTTATAACAGTCAGGAGAAGGATCTTATAAAAGAAAAAAAGTTACTTTAGTCCTTAGTTTTTTTTGTTTGTTTTTTTAGATTTTTTACGGAAATTATATGGTATGTATAAAAATGAATCCCATTTTCTCTTGGTGATCGCATCACTCGTGAACGGCTAGGACGATTTGCCTGATTATTTTTTTGTTGTGTTTATATGTTTGGTCGTTAGGTTTTTTTTTGTTCGTCCTAGTCTCCTTATTCCAAATATTAACTATAATAAAAACGGTCTTCGTGAGTGTCTATAATAGCCTATGATTATGAACTATATCTATTACTCAATGAATTTTTATTATATATTATTGTTTAATGATTTTATGTCACTTCCTATATTGTGGCTAACAGGAAGATGCTACGGCGGGAGTTCTAAATTTAGACCATACATGTTTAATTACCACAGGATTTGCTACCGTTTAACGTCTCTTCTGAAGGACGACACAGCCAAGGATTTCTCACTCACATTAAAAGATCTTAGGGCCACCTGTCGGGTTTGAACTCGCAACCTTGGGCATAGAAGGCTAATTATTGGATTTATTGATCCTTTTTAAAGATTTTTAGTTATGTTTCTCCTAATCTTATATGTGATATTTACAATATGATACACATGGTGCTGGTAGTATTTTTTATTCGATAATAATATTTTGTTAGTTTTCACATGAGTTTCAGTTCACCTCCTTTTTTTAACCTTAAACCTTTGTCAGTTGTCAGTTGGTTGCTCGCTAGCTATTTTTCAAAATACAACAGAACTGACTGTTATTGACATAACATTAGACCAATCGTAAAAACAGGACCTAATAGAGTTTATCCATGCTAAATGCGTCTAATAGCTAAGAATCCATACTAAATAAGTGCATTATCAAAGTATCCATGCTAAATTAGTGCATTAGCAAAGAATCAATGCTAAATAAGTGCATTAGCAAAGAATTTTGACAAAAATCTTAAACATCAAAATTATTTTAATATTGCTTTATTAAGAAATAATACAATCTGCTACTATCTAAGGTAATAAGTTTTAGGACTTAGAGAAGCTTCTTCATAGACAAGTAAAAGAATAAAATAAATAGTAAACTCAAAGAACAAATGGAAAGAAAAATAAAATAAAAAATAACATAAAATAATAAAATAAACATAATCTTGGTCACATTCATACCTACAAAAGGTCGTTGTAGGTGAAAACGTTTAATGTTGTAAAGAAAATACATTTTTTATGGGAGATCAATTTTGTTCACCTTTAAAGAAAACGGAAGGCTATTCAGATGTAAATATTTAGTGATATTTATTAGCGTTTTATGATAATTTTTGTAATTGTTATCCTTCCCAATTTTTTTATGGCATTAAATTAATGTCTATAACGTAGGCTGAAACGTTAATTAAATAACACTATATTAAATTCTGTGTGTTTTATTTTTAACTGCACCCCGTCTTTAAGTGTTGTCGATCTCTTTTAAGTATTTGTATTTTCGTATTTGCTTTACTCGGAATTTCGCGTGTTACGGATTCGTGCTAAGCAATAACCAAGCGAATTGAATTTTTTCCAGACTCTGGGACAAAATGAAAATGGTTATTTTTTTCATGAATAGGTTTTGGGGCGGTGTGCTTCCAAGTGAAGGAATAGCAGGTGTCTTGTAAATCTGTTGCTCAGGTGCGAGATACGTCTGAGAGCTCTTGGAGATCAATACCCTAGCCCTGGATTTTATGTAGTCATCAGATTACATATCCTCACGGAATAGTCCTTAACCAAATCGAATCGTTATTTCGATTCCTTTTTGTATAATAGTACAAAAAGGGTTTTAAAATCTCTTTCTCGAACAATGCATTTCCGATTATTAAAAAAAATAAATAAATATCATCTATTAAGTAAACTAGATTAAAAAGCATAGTGTTTTCTTATGTTATTTTCTTTTTATTTTTAAAACAAATTATATTATTGTAAACTTAGGTAGAAATAATTATTAGTGAGACAGTTCGCTGACTTATATTGTTAACATAAAAAATAAAATGATAAAATGAATTTCTCCTGTTCCTAAAGCCTAAAAATCTGGTGCGGGCAACACAGGACTTTCCTTCATCTCCGTTTAAAAAATCGATTAAAGATTTTCAACGACAGTTAGAGATAAAACTGAGTGAAACCATTAAAGAATTTTTTAAACTAAATTTATATAGAAAATGTGTTTAAAAAAAAATCGATTATATTATTACATGTATAATCAGTTAGTTTTATCGGCTTTTCGTCATTATTTATTAACTTTTACACGCCTGTGTATAAGAAAATTTTTTTTCTAAATCTTTAGAATTACAACGGTGTATTATACATTTATATTACTGTTCTTAAGTTAAAAAACAAAAAATTTCATTAAAAAAATATTTTTTTCAGTTATCTCCTTTAGTTGGTTATCGAATTCGTTCAACTTATATATTTACCTGTTTTTTTAAATTTGCTAATCTGATATGGTCAATTTTATAAAATCTACAAAATTGAAGGTACTTTAAAGGAAGAAATTTTGAAAAAGCGGCATTTAATCCCTGTCAGACTATTTCAATCACTATAAAACCTACATGATATAGAAGCCCGTCCAATGTTACAAGATATAGTGAGTTTAATCAAAATCGTTAGAGCCGTTTTTGAGGAAAACGTAAATAGGTGCAAAATGCATGGTTTAAAGAGGCTCTTCTGGTAAGCCGATTTTGGTGAAAAATTTCTGTAACATCTCAGGCGTATAGTTGGCTTAAATATGAAATTTTAAGTTTCATAGACTTTTAGTTTTCGCGCTGGACTTACCACACTTACATACGGAAATGTGTATTTCTGTTGAAAACTGGAATTCAAACATTTTCAGGATCGCAATACTTTCCCTTACTATATATTTCATGTAAGGTAAGCGAAAGTAAAAAAAATGTAGTACAGCTTCCTAATATAAATAGTTTATATAAAGGGATTTGTTAATCCTGGGTGAGATCACAAATTGTGCATTATAATAAGTTATTATTATAATTCAATATATTGGGCTGAGAAATAAAGTGTTTTTCAATATTTCAATTACTCCTCTATGTGTTTATAAAATCATGTTTTCTTGGTGAATAATGTTTACATATTCTTAAAAAAAAGAAAGATTAGTCAAGGTGTTTTTAGTCACCAGTTTAAGTGGTTTGTTCTTTTAGAACCGAAAATTTTGACTTGACATCTTTCAACTGTTGATGATCTAATTAAAAAAATTACCTGAAAAATGTAATAGATCAAAATGGGGTCATATATAATTGTTAAACATATTTTCAAGAATCTGAAGTTTTCGAAATCACTGTGAAAGGGTACGAATTTATTTTCCAACCCAATTATTTATTTTAATATACAAGTTTAAAACGGTGCTACTAAACGTAAATGTGGTTAGGATGAGTATGTGATTGTCACTCCTTCCAAAATTTGTCGATGATTTAAAAAAATATGTATATTAGCATTTTTCAACGATTCATATATATAAACATCCTTAATTAATTGTTTTCTTTTATTCATCTTCGGGGTCCCTAGAAACACCTCTGTATCCCAATTTTATGGCGAGTTGAAGTGGACTAACTCTTTCAATCGTCGCAAGTATTTCTTGCGTCATTCCTTTACCAAGTTATCCAATCCCGCCGTCCATCATACATTTTTGACCACCTACAATTCAAATCCTCTGTCCATCCCCATTGTACACGCTCTAGGCCTTCAGATTTATACAGTACCGCTCACCGAACTGCGAATTTCGACTGATCCTTTCTTATTCGATTCTCGATCCTATGGAATTCTATCCCTCCTTCCATCCGTCACTCCAATTCTCTTTCTACCTTCAAATCCCGCATATTTAATCACTTAATGAATATCCAGGCTCAATAGAATTGTAAATAAGCTATTTATTTATTTTTTCTTCTCATTTAAATATGTCTTTTATACCAGTAATAATTAACTTGTTTATATTTATTTAATTTACTATAAGGCTCCAAAACCCCTTTTGTACATTCTGTATATTTTATTCTAAAGGGACATGTCCCAAGATAGTAAAGAATTTATTTATTTATACATATGATAGGTATATGTGTGCTTATCTTATATTGGCAATATATTTGTTAGAATTTATTTTTTTCTTCATAATAAAAATATATAGAATAAGAGATATTCTCTTAGCTTACCTGAAATATTTATCATAATACGTGTCTTCATTCATTCATAATTTTGAAAATTTTTTTTTCTTTTATTAAAGTTATTAGAGATAATTTTCATAAAATATTACTATTACTATCAACAATTTTTATCTTAAAATTCTGACAACAATAAATTTTTCTTTTAACTGACAGCCTTTTTAGGAGGGAAAATTCCCTTTGTAATAAAAATGGTGACACCGAAGGAAAATCCAGTTTTAAATCTAAAATAAAGAAGGCTAATATATCGAGGATGGCCTTAGGTTAGGATATTTATGCGCCCTATAAAAAAAGGC
Organism: Piezodorus guildinii; assembly: GCA_023052935.1. Lineage (NCBI taxonomy): Eukaryota > Metazoa > Arthropoda > Insecta > Hemiptera > Pentatomidae > Piezodorus > Piezodorus guildinii. Next base: position 94,508,445 of record CM041296.1, read on the forward strand.
TTTTTGCCCTTATAAAGTCGCCCACTTAGTTTTTGTCAAAACCAAACTACTTTATAACCCCCTGACCGGTAATAACTCAAATTACTAACACTTTACTGGAACCGAAAACCATTGCTTGATATGATATTTAAAAGTAAATGTGGCTGTGACTACAAATTTATGGTCAGTAAACCTATTCGTTTTTATAAACAAATAAAGGTTAGTTCAGAATTAATTTAAAACTTCCTCCAGAAATTATATTATATGGTAAGATATAATAGCATTATTATTCATAATAAAATATTTTTTAATAAAAAGGAGTTATATTTATTGAAATATAATTTACTTTTACAATAATAAAAATCTGATTCGTGCAATACACGACTTTCACTAATCTGCGTTGTTAAACTCAATTTAAGAATTTTTAAATACATTTAGAGACAAAAATAGATTGTTAGAGAATAAATTATACTGAGTTTCAATAGAAATGTGTGTTTCATTAAATATCTATTATATTAGTATCTACGACAATCAGTTGGTTTTATCGACTTTTCATCACTCACCATTAACTTTTACAATTATGTGTATAAGATTATATTTTTTCTAAAACTTTAGCTTTCCAACGGTGTATTATACATCTATATTACCAATCTCGTGTTCAAAAACACAAAAAAAAATTTTTTTTTTAACTTTTATCTTTTATTCTTTAGTTGGATACCAAATTGGCTCAACTTGCATATTTATCCGCTATTTATCAATGCTAACAAGATGATATGCCTCATTTTTTGAAATCTATAAAATTAAGAGTAGTTTAGAGGAAGAAAATTTAAAATATCGGAATTTAATCTCTGGCAGACTATTTCAATCAGAATGAAACCTACATCAGATTAAAACTTAATAAATTTTACATCAATATAGCGAGTTTAATTAAAATCGTTATAGCCGTATTTGAAAAAAAACATAAAAAGGTGCAAACTGCATAGTTTAAAGTAGATCTTCCGATCAGTTGATTTTTAAGAAAATAGTTGTAATATCTTGGATTTATACTTGTTTCAAATATGAAATTTCAGTTTAGCACATCACACCTTTTTGCGGAATTTGATTATTTGTACTCAGAGAATCCTAAAACGTGTATTTCCGTTGAAAACTGGAATTCTAAAATTCTAGTCGCTGCGGTGCTATCAAATCAATTATACTGACAGGGTACAAACTTCATAATTATTGATTTTTTAATATTCAAAATTAAGTGACCCGTTCTCTTTTTGGACCAAATATTTTATTTAGAGACTTATTCTCTTTAAATTCAATTATCAATACTTGATATAGAATTGTTTTTCCTTTTTCTTTATAAATAAGATATACTAAATCAAAGAATCTATTTTTTCTAGTAATACTAGTCAATAACAATAGATAAAAGCTGAAACGAATATTTATTAATATCTCGAACTATTTGTATATAGAATTTTTTTCAATACTTTTTTTTATATCTCTTATTTATGGAATTTGATTAGGTTAATTATTCCAATTGAAGCTTTCATTGAAAAAACAATAAATTTTCTGTAATTGATAGTTTGAATTTAGTTCAGTCATATTAAGTGACTTTAATGTTTTCTTATGAGTTAGTAAAGGATTTTAAATGAATAATTAATTAAATAAATATTTAATTCATTTAAATACATGCCTATAAGAGAGGATAGAGGCTTGGAAATTAATTAATAGGGTTAAACTAATTATTAACCATTCTGATACGCCTTGTCCCAACAAAGGACAATAAGCCACCGATCAATGCAATTTGGGGAGCTTCTGTTGCTCTATTAATCTGGTTACTATATACGGTTCATTGAGCCATCAGCAGCAGTCTTTGATGCAAACCATATCCCTGCCTATTCATCATATATCCTTATGTATGCGTGTATTTAGATAGAACACGCACTTAAAAGAAGGAGGTAGATTGAATTTTTTTTTTTTAAGACCAAAGTAGGTATGTGTTTCTTTACGTATATCATTTGTGAATTTATGTTTATTTGAATCTCGAAATGACTTAAAGAAGAGTAGGACATACATAAGATAATCACTAGTTATTGTAACGAGCTATATAGGAAATCTCTTATATATATTTTATATATAAATAATAACGCGATTTTGGTTTCGCTGACTCCTTCTAAACCACTTTGACGGATTTAGGTAAGGTTTTCATCTTCATTTATGGCATTGTTTCCCAAAGGTTTATAAGTAAAATACATTTAAATTTAGCTTTTCTTTAACTGGAAAAATTAATGTTTCTGTAACCAAGTCATCAAAAATATTTTTCTGAAATACATGTAATAATATAGGCGTATAATATGCCGTTGAAAGAGCAAGAATTAAAAAAAAAATTAATATTTCATAAAATAAATCGTAGGAGTTAATATATAGTTTTAAGCATGTAAACTTATAAACTCACTATACATAAAATGATAAGATTAATATAGGAAATTTGTTTTCGACTATCTCTGCTTCATTTTAAAATAACAAACAAATGAACTTTCCAATCGCACTTTTCTTTAAAGTAAACTAAAGCGATAAACTCTAAATCGGACACGATCCGAAAGGCTTTTTTTAAGCATAAATGGCACCTTATTCAAATTCACCATGCGAAGCAGGTCCGCTAGTTGTTAATAATTTAAGTATTACAGCATTTTATAAATTTTACAACACAGTTATATTATAGCAAATGTGGGAGTAGAGTTATATTTCAAAGGAGATGGAACTTGTAAATGTAAAGCCTTAAGAAATCTACCGCTACCAGGTTTTCCCTACGGAATAGCATCATCTGATTGACTCTTTTATTTAGGCGTATCCGATGGATTTTTTCTACCAGAAATTATTTCGAATGCCAATACAAGGATTTATTTCCTAATATCTCAAATATTACTTAATAAATGTTTATAAAATTATATTTGAAAATACGGAAGCAATATAAATGGTGTTAAAATATCGGCATTTAAGCCCTGTCAGACAATTAAACCAGAATTAAACCTACTTCATATTAAAGCCCATTAAATTTTATGTCGATATATAGAGTTTAATCAAAATCGTTGAAGCCGTTTTTGAGAAAATGTGAAAAGGTGTAAAATACATTGCATAAAGTGGCTCTTCTGGTAAACTGGATTTGATGAAATAGTTTCAGTTACATCCGGGGCGTATATTTTTCTTAAATATAAAATTTAAGTTTTATAGGAGTTTTCATTTTCACCATGGAGTTAACACACACACTGCGGGATTTTTGAGTCCATTGGACTCAGAGGACCCTAAAACGTGTGTTTCCGTTGAAAACTGGAATTAAAAATTTTCACGATCGCAATACTTCCCCTTACTATATATAGTAAGTGAACTATACTATGGAATACTAAAGCAAAAATGTTGTATATATTGTGCAGGATTCTCCAATGAAATAAAGTAACAAAAATTTGTAGGTGTATCAATCCAACTTAATCTAAAAGAGTATTTTGAAAAATTAAAACAATAATTCAACTCACGTTTATAAACAATTAAAATATTCTATATGTTTTATAAAATATTTTTTTTTAAACTCATAAAAAACAATTAACATGTATTTTTCTCGTGAAAATAGTTTTAGTCCATTCAGAGGGAAAAAATTGTTTGTTTTATTTTTTACAATCGGTGCTATTAGCGATTAAATTGAAAAAAAAATAAAACAATTACTAGGACACTCCAATGAAATAAATAGCAAACAATTGGAGGTGTACCAAGACTTCCATCCCACAAGGATTATGGGACTGAAAATTAGCTAAAGATGGTTTCTTATAAATTGGAATCAAAGATATAAATTTGGTTTTAATCCCATAGAAGCTGAGTTCACATGCTTATTAGGCTAGGACCCTTTCATCGTTAAACGTCACCAAGAAGTTTTTTTTTTTCAAAACTACAGTCGATGAATAGAATATAACTTTATTAAAGATTAAAATCCTTGTATCATATTTTGTTATAACTTTATGGTAATCTCACTTTAAGGAGTAAGAGTGATATATTGTTCTAAAATAATGTCACTTTACGTCATCTTCATACTGACTCATTTTATTTTTATTTAAAAAAACCCTTGATATCTTAATATTTGCGATTCCAAGAATCTTCTTTCTAATCTTGATCCTCTCATAGTCTGTTTCTTCTTCCACTCTATGAACACAAGAAACTCCATATACCTACCAACCTTCATATACCGTTCTTAGAACTGTTTCTTTTGAAAATTCTTTGCTATTAGAACTCTCTCCATTTCAAATCCCGTTATTTCTTTCTGCTATCATCTCTTACATTTTTTACTTAGATCTTCCTTTAAAATTGTACTTACTAAATTATAAGCCCTCCCTTTATTATTTTACTTTCACTTACTATATATAGTAAGGGAAAGTATTGAGATCGTGAAAATTTTCGAATTCCAGTTTTCAACGGAAATACACGATTTAGGGTCCCCATAGGTTAGTGAGTCACCCATGCTTCGCTCAGTTGTATACTTTAAATGAAGTATATATAATTGATGTTTAAAAATTCAATGTTTAACCGATTTAATGTTTATCGCATAAACCAAGAATCATGAGATGATTTTATAAATAGATAGAGAAAATAAAAAGAGATAAAAGCAGGAATATTCAGTACTGACTTTCATGGATAACCTTACATTTAAAAGAATCAAATTTAAATTATCCTTTGTATGCCAGCGAGGTTATATATAAAAAAAGGATATATTTGTTTAATTATTATTTTATTTTATTATTTATAACGTATAAAGAGATTTAATTTAGTTTCTATTAAAGTCCCATTTCATTTCATTTTGAAACATTCATGAAATAATAATCTAAAAAAAAAAAAAAAAAAAAAAAAAACTGTACCTCGACAACCCATGAAGGGTCTTGGGTTCAGTACATATTGAGATTTGTACGGCCAAAGGCCATTCATTAGGTACTAAATGAGTGATTGGGCCTTGATCACCCTCAGCCGCCAGGTTTTTCCTCAATTTTTGTACCCACTTTAAAGAGGCTGGGTCTGCCCCAGGATCTCCATACCTATGTTCGCCCCCATGAATTAACAGAATAAATAACATTCTGTCACATCCGGAATTCGAAAATAAGACCCGGAGAACCGTAGACTAGCGCTCTATCCACTAGACCATGCCTCTCCCTGAAATAATGTTTAAAGTAGAAATAATGTCAGTTTGCATTTATAACAACTTTACATTTATTTTAACAACTTAGTTTACGATTTGTTACGAAAGTATTGTTTTTGAAATTCTGTGTACTTTAAGGAAGAACATAACTTGTACGATACTGTACGGTGGTAACTCTCATTTCCATAACCTCCCTCACTACTAACATTGCAAAGAACGTTTTTTCATAAGCTGGTGGTCTTAAAATGATTATCGTATTACATATTAACATTCTCAAATTCTGCGCTTTCCAAGGTTTATATTACGTCAATATTACTTTCAGGAAAGAGCTTTTGATGCCTTGATTACAGAAAGTTCAATTTTCTATCTAAAGAAAAACTTAATTGCAATGTGTTTTATTTATAAACCTTCAATAACTAAATAGTAGTGAAAACCGTATTAAATCCATCCGATGTTTAGGAGTAGTTCGCGGAAACGAAGAATCGCACTATCATTCCATTTGTAGAGAGATTTTCTAATTTATTTTATCTTAAATAAAACTTCTTTTTTCTTTCTAATCATACCTCGAGAAGTAAATATAAGATTCAAAACTTCTCTCACGCACTTAATTCTACAGTTACCTGCTACGTCTTGATACGTCTGTGATCTTTAGAATATTAAAGTTTAATTCCAGAGAAGTTGGGGACTCCACACACGTCGTTTGGAATCGGTAATTATTTCCAGGAAAAGGCTTTGGTTTAATTTTCCCTCTGGAACGAAAACTGCTCAACCTGAATTATTGAAAAATTGCCGGTTCATTGAGCTCACGCATCGGTGAGCTTCTCTTTTTACCTGCGTTTGCTCTCATTGAACAACATTAATTTGTTTTTGTCAATATGGCATCCTCCCATTTCGACAAATATTAACGCAAAACGCGGTGTTCAATTACGATAATTTTATCTAAATCAAGCGATTATGATTAGAGAACTTGTTAGCGGTTGCGGTCATCAAAATCACTCATTAATTAAAAACATATATTTGTGCGACGACGTTATGATCTCAATTTCTTGGTTATAATCTAAACAAATATAACGCTCTCAAAATTTTGAGGTTACACCACGGGAAAAAGAAGAATGATTATAAACTTTAAAATTTTGTTATTAAAATAGGCCAATAAACAAACTAATAGCTCTCAAAATTTTTAGGTGACACACTTCTAAATAAGTAGAAACCAGAAAACAATAAAGCGAATCCATAAGTTTAAAGTCTGAATCAAAAGATTTAATAAAATACCACAATATTGTAAGATATATATTTGGCCATTTCCAAAAGAAGTTGATTGATTTATTTCATTTTCGTATTTAAAAACCTTTTATGCTTTCGATAGGTTATTTAATAAAATAGAAATGAATTTTTTTTTTTAATTTTCCAACAATAGTTCAGTAATATATAATTTTAGTTATATAAAAGACTAATATTAGTGCAGATATAGCGGAGTGGATATATGAACAGTTCTTGTTTCCATTCGCCTTGATGATGACCCACAATGGGGGTCGAAAACGTTGGCAAACAATAAATAGTTGAAACTATTTAGTTTTTTTCATTTACCGACCGCCTCCCGGACTAATTCCTTCCAGATCTTTAATCTTTTGGATGCGAACCTAATAAGAAAAAAAATATATGCGATTGCGGTTTTAATTATTTTTTTCTTTCCCAGAAGTTATTCTGATTATTTTTTTTTTATTACATCTCTATGTTCACCGCTGCAATTATTCTTTTCAAGAAACTAGTGCCCAGTATTGTCTGCCATATTGAAACACAGAGGTTTTAAACCGAATAAAAGAAGTTAAAATTCATGACTTGCTCATGTTATATATGTACATATATATTTTTTTATTTTTAAAATAAAGACTGTATGGTTGTTGTATATAGCATTATGTATGTTCTATATAAACTTCTTTGCAATTTGATTTCTATTCATGTGTGCCTTTTGACATCGTTAAATGTGCCTATAGCATAAGGCCGTAGGTAAATATGTTTTCTTCAATGGCTTGTCATTGCCAGGGATTTGTGCCGTAGAGAATTCCATTGGCAAGACGCTACAAGGGAAAGCTCTGAAGTTGACGTCTTCGGTGTCGATTGTCAGGGCTAGTATAAATACATATTTGTTAGCGAATTTAGCAGCCTCTTTTTTTCAGAACAGCTTTTCCTCTTACTAGTTTATTTATACGATCAAAGCTTTCTTTTCTTTCTTCAAAGCTTATTCTGTCTTGGTTCGTCTTACCTTATAATTTCCTCTAAATAATAACCTGGAGTTGAGTGAGGGCCCAGGATTCGCTGGTATACGTGAGGATAGGTAAGAAAGTTGTTTTGTATATTACTTTTTTTTTTCCCAATAAGCCTTACGAGATAGGAAACACCTTCCTGTATACGTTATTCTATCCTTTATATATTCGTCCATTCACCTATACTCATTTAGGTGTGCGCCTAGATATTTAAAATTCTCCATGTGCTCAATTTTTTCAGCTCTTAGTCTGATAACTCGTACAATTCGGTTCTCTCTTCTTCCTCACTTCATGATTTTTGTTTTGTCAGCATTTATTTCCCCTGTGTATGGGCTTAAGTGCTCCTGGAGGACGCGAAGATTGAACTGTAGATCCCTCCCATTATTGGCTAATACGACGATGGTGAAGTGGGTAGGCGATAGATTCAAGTTTCCTAGGCAGTAGGGTCTCATTCTTTACTTGGCCTTCTTAAGAGCCCCTCTAATACCATTACAAACAACAGTAGACTAAAACTACAACCTTTTTTGATGCCTTGAGATATCTTAAATTCCTTGAACAAATTTTTTCATGTTCTGATGATACCTCTCTGGTTTATATAAAGCCCTGAGATGGCCATTTCTAATTCTTTCTGATTTCTGATCCTTTCATTTAGTTCTCTCTCGATATCGTGTTTCGAAACCCAATCAATTGCTTAGGCAAGATCAACAAAGCGTTAGTGCACTTTTATTCTTTTCTGTTACCTTTTCAGTGATCTGCCGCATAGGGAATATCAGATCTTGGGTACTTCTTTTTGGCCTGAATCCATACTGTTCTCCAAAGTTTTTCTAAATTAAAGTATTCTGTATAAAATCAAGTTTATGCTTGACATGCCCTGATGATGGCTCACAAGTTTGAGCCGAAACGTTGGAAAATTAAAATATTCAAAAAAGACTTACTCCAGATATTATTTTCTACAGTCCACTCTACATCCTCAATATAATTTTCAATAAAAACAAAAAAGATCATTTTTTTCGAGCTCTTTTAGGTTTAGTAGGAAGCTGGTTTTATTTAATATTGAAAGAAAAATTTAGATCAACTGTTAAGTTCTTCATATTTTTTGCGATGACCAAGCAAACATATTCTGGGAGCCGTCGCTGCGCCAGGCTTCTGGAATGTTTATAGGGAATATCATTTGATCCCTCGCTGCTCAGCGCCCCTTCCAATATACATATCCAGATTATGCCAAGGGTTCTCCAGTTATTAAAAAGTGAAGCTATAACAATCCAATAGCCGAGGTAGGGGCGAGCGGGAAGCCTTCAGGGCTGGAACGGCTCCAATAAAAGCCTAGGAATGGTGGGGATATTTATAGCCACCGTTCCCTCCTCACATCTCCTCCCATAATTTACGGTCGACTTATCTCCTCCCATGTAATTACGTTAGATTATTCCTTGTCTGGATCTTACGAGGCCATTATCAATATTTATCAGAGTGGCTCATATACTTTCCCGGCTGCTATCAAATGTCATCAAATAAGATAAATTCAGGACACAATTTACACATACTGCTACTTAACAATACGGTTTTTGTATGCTTTGAGGTCAGTGAAAAACTCATGTGGCTCAATTTCATTTTGATATATATAATTAACTAGCAGACTTAACAGACGTCATGTCTTAAATATGTCTTAGTGAAATTGGTCAAGCCGTTCACGCGTGGTGCATTGACCAAGAGAAAAGATATATAGAGATTATTATTATTGTGCTGTGTCACATGAAATGTCCGTTTTCAAGGTAAAGGATTTTTATTAAAAATACGATATGAAAACAAGATAGTTTTATTCGAAATATTTACCTTCTTTTTCTACACATTTTTCCCAACGTGACACAAACTTTTTTTATCCCCGAACTGAAAAACTTTGAGCTTTGAAGTGAAACAAAATCTGAAAACGTACTTTTCACTTGATCATCATTTTCAAAAAGTTTTCTTTTGATGAAGTTGTCTAAATTCCTGAACAGGTGGTAATCTGTTGGATACAAGTCGGGAAAATATGGTGGGTGCGGAAGAACCTCGTAGCCCAGTTCTTTTAATTTTTGCACGGTTTGTTTTGAAACGTGGGGTCTAGCTGCCGCTCAGTGAGATCATGAGGTACCCATGTATCGAGCTTTTTTACTTTCCCAATACACTTTAAATGTCTGGAAACGGTAGATGCACTTGTATTTAGTTGTGCTGTGAGTCCTTTAACTGTTTGGTAGGGGTTTCCTTCTACTGTATGTTTGAGGACATCGTTGTCTATTACGGACGGAGGTCTTCCTCGGGGCAAGTTTTCCAAGTCAGTATCCCCAGCTGAAAACTTAGCAAACCAAAGGCGAATGGTCCGTTCATTAACACTCCCTTCCCCAAACGCCTTGCAAATATTTCTAGCGGCCTCAGCTGCTGAATGGCCGAGTTTAAACTCGTACAAAAATATTACTCGAAAATCGCGTATTTTCCCTGTTCATATTTGGAGGTATACTAAAAAGTGGGTAATTGATTGGGAAGGTTATGTATATAATAAAAAGGTAGAGGATTAGTAACTGTTTACTTTAAATGTGTAAACATTCGGAAGAAAACAACAGAGACCTGCAAAATCCTTTATGTATTTCAGAAACTATAAAAACGGACATTTCGTGTGAAACAACCCAATACTTTCCTGAAGATTCCTTCTCCAAGGTTATAAACACAACAAAAAAATAATTAGAGAAATCGATCGAATCGTTTACACGTGATTTAATGAGCAAGAGGATTTATTTAGATATATATACATAGGTAAGACATTATCGTTTCTATCATATGATCCTTCTCCTGGCTTTTATTTTATTTATTAACATAAATAGAATTAGCAAAAACGATCGAGCAGTTCGTTCACACGTGATGCCACCACCAGGAGAAAAAGAGATCCATATATACATAAATGGCCGTGATCTCCTGCGTCATGCAATCTTTTAAATAAATACGTTTAACATAATTTGAAGCTATAATTATACTTCATCGCTATTTTATTAAAATGCAAGAACATGTATTATCGTAAGTTGGGTAGATTATTCCACCCAGAAGTCTCAAATCTAAATTGGCATTCATTCATATGTATTTTATATGGTTTTCTCTATTGTTTAGGATATTATTTTCTTAAGTTTTATAAATACACTACATTGCAATTATGTTTTTCTTTACGTGGGAAATTTTTTTTTTTTTTTTTAAATTAAGGGAATTCTTTTCTTCTTTTTTTTTCTAAAACATGACTATTTGTATAGACGTATAAAATACTATTTAAAATCAAGAGGTTTTTTAAAAAGATCAAATGCATTAAAAGAACCACTGCACGTTAATAGGAAGTTGTTATAAGCCTACAAACTTATGAACATTTCTTCTTTTCTAAACAATAAATTATCTCAAAGCGATAAACGGTAAATCAGATTATACATTTAAATTGCTTCAAGAACGAGTCACTAGTATTATATAAAGATTTGTAGAAAATGGAACATGGTCTATTTATAGCATAAGGTGTTTTTTTTTTTTTGCATATCATTAATAATGTTTGTTTTTTTTTTATATATTAATTTTCAAATAAAGAATATAAAAATTAAAGCAACGATCTGGTAAAGTGCATCATGGCATAATTCATTAGCTGGATTAATTATTTTAGTCGGCCTATTGGACAGTATTCTTTATTTATTTTTCCTCTTGGCTGAAATTAGGCTTGGTTTTCACAGACTTTTAGAAGATGAGTTATAAGAGGAATAATAAGGAAGATGGATTTTCGTCGTATCGGTGAATTAATTTAGCTACGAAGCCTTGGCTGGTGTTTTATGGAAACCTCTAGGTCAAGTCGAATCAAGATTTAATCACTTTTTCAACGCCTTTCATTACGTTTCAAGTCTTCCTTTTTCACCAAGAGCTCAGGGTTATCAATTTCCGTCCTCCCTTTGTTCAGGATAAAGATAAATACCAAGTTTATTAAAAGAACGATTAGCTTCCCTTAGATAAAAAAAAAAAAAAAATAGGAGCTAAAACAATTGCATTTGAAATTTATAGACCTTAATAATGTTAATAAGAAGAAAAAATATATATATCCCTCAAAATTTCAATTTTTATCCTAAATAATGTTATATTATAATTTTTAATTTAATTTTTTATTTCCCTGAAGAATTAAAATCGTAACAGAAAGAGAAAAGAAATGGGCTTGTTTAGATTCTTCCGAAAACCATTTTTATTAAAATGAAAATCAGTGATCAACATTCAAGAGTACTTCACCCATCTTCAGCATCTTGCTATCGAAAAGTTCCTTATATTCCAATCTATTTTTATTCAATTGCGTCATTTTTTGCTATAAATATAATTAAAATATTATATTAATAAAGTGAGTTGGGATCAAAGATCATGGGTAGTATTTTCTCCCATATTATTTTCTACATTAATAATCTAGTCTATTTCATTTAATTTTTTGCCACAAACGGTGAAAATGAATAAAAATGGATTTGCACATCGAGAACTGTGTCGATGGCAGGATCTTGAAGATGTGAGAAAAACCTCAAAACGTTTATCACATTCATGACGTTGATCCTAAATAGATATTTAAAAAAAATCATAAGAGAAGTGCTGTTTATGGAAAAGCTTCAAGTTTATTTATGTGATCATTCGTTAATTATCAACCATTGTAAAACAATTTGGAGTTTTATTTTTTGTTGACTACGAATGGTCTAATAGTAAAGTTACTGCTGAACCATTAAATTAACGATAAAGACTAAAGAATAACAATTTCAATAAGTTCAAACCTTCAAAAAATCCTACTTATACCGCCCTTCGGGGAAACGTAAAAAGGTGTCCCGTTCCTGTGCGATGTCAGGTGCTCGTTAAAGACCCATTTAGGACACACTGTAGTATCGTACAATTAGCCATAGCGGTATAAAATGACATTAAATGAATGAGCAAACAATTTCAATAATTTATTATTTTATTTTATTATCTAGATATTGTTTCATTATATCAACATGATAAAATTGTTCTATACTTTTATACATACATATATGTGTATGTGTATGAACATAACGACATCCTGATATTCGTATGTTAAATATTTGAGATTACTATGTATATTTTGTTATGAGCATAGTAACGCATTAAAAATTACTAAAGCTTTGTTGTTGTTATAATAATATGAAATAATTCATTTGACAATAATTTTAACAAAAATTAAAGCCTGTTTTAATAAAAAATATTTCCTGTTTTATTTTAATTTGATAATCATATTAAATCGATATTCAAACTGTTTTTGACGTCTTATTTTTACTTTTTATTATCTGTAGGATGCCTTATAATTTGATTTAAATATTACAAAACTAACGAAATCTTTTCGTATTATCTTATATAATTTGGTTTTAAATACATAAACATTTCAATATCGTGGTGTAAATTTATCTTGGATAGATGGGGTGAAATCTATTATTATTATAAGTATTGTGAAATGAAAGATGATAATAAATTGCTTTTATAATTTATAACTCAACTACGTCTTTAGTTTTCAATTTTCTCAAATTAAAAATTGAGTTAACCCTTGCAAAATCTGAGACAGGAGAAGTATTTCTCACTTACGCTTCATTTCCTTAGCATTGATTAATGATGAGATGAAGGCCTAGAATAATTAATTCTCCAAGACTTTTTTTTTTTTTTTCAAAATCCATTTTTCACACTGCTCTAAGATTTTCATTTCGTCATTCTCATCTTTTTTTTTTTTAAACTTCTATTATTTAACTTTCTAATTTTGCTACGTGACACTGGATTGAAACAATTATAAACATTATAATCAAGAATATTTTCACATTTCTATTTTATTTTTTTTTTTTACCCAGACGCCTATTATAAGAGTATTGCTGCTAAAGAGCATTTAATGTCAAAGAGCTTGGGGAACCATTTCATTAGCCACTAGAAAATTTTTGGTAGAATTTGGTATTGAGGGAATCAGTTCCAGAATATGGCAGAGACCTTAATCCTGGACTCGCTGGGAAATTTGCACCACTGTATATACTAATGCTAATTATCTTTGACTAATGCTGTTTTGATTATTCTTATAATTATTTGTTAAACTAAAATCATTGTTGATTATTTAACTTTTTTCTTTTTTTTTTATTTATAGTAATTTAAAACTGTATTAAAGAACACAATAAGTAAATATGAGGAATGAAAAAAAAAGTCATGAAAATGTCTTGAGAAAGAACTACCCAGTGGTAGCACTTCACTAACTATTTTAACTCAGTAGGTCCCGAGGACACCTTCTTTTCAGTCGCCTTGGAGGGTTATCATGGATATCTAAGGAAGATAAATTACGGACTAGTGGATTTGTATGGGCAGGGAGTTTAGAATGAGAAGAGAAGTATCTATCACGGACTATGTCTGCAACAAATGGGATGTTAAGGTCATTCTGAATGAGTTAATTTGTAACAAAACAAGGAGCATGCAGGATTTTGCGAAGGATTTTGGATTTTAAGGACTGAATGCGGGAGGATGGTTTCATAGTGCCCCAAAGCTCGATTCCATATGTCCAAATAGGTCTGATAATAGTGATGTAAATGAGTCTTTTGTAATATACTGGAAGTTTTGAACGTTTGTCTAGTAAGTGTTGTAGTAATCGATATCTTCGAGCAGTCTCTTATCGTTTCAGTCTTGTGTGGGATGATTATTTAACTTAAAATTGATTTTATTAAATGAGTGTTTGGGTCCTGATGACCAAGGTGTTTTGTGCCAATAAAAAAAACAACCAACCAACTAATGCTAGGCTGGATTTGAAATTTTTTCCAGAACTATTCTGATATAAGTAATATTGATATATACATTTATTTGACTGTATGTCCCTTTTTTGTTACCTAAAATTGTCTTCAGGATTGATTCAGCAAGCTATGTATTCTTTGTAACTCAGCAAAGTTGAGCAGCCGATCCAATTGAGGATTTCTTTCCTACTGTTTTCAAATTTCTATGAACTAAATATTTTATAATAACCTACAAAGGTATGCTATATTGAACTTAATGAAGATTTATTTGTTTCATGTTTTCTATTTGCTGAATCGAAGTAACCCAATTTATTTTAGGATATATGGTATATGTGCCAATCCATTCTAATTCGTCCATACCATGCCTCTTAACTTTTTTTTTCTCATCATAGTCCTACTTTTTCTTTTGGTTCAATATTTTTTATATATTCGACCATCTGAGATGTTAATATGTGAATTGATTAAAAGATGAAGTGGTGAAAGATTATATTGGTGCATGATAGATACTTGAGGATGGTCCTAGAGACCGAAACGTTGTAAAATACGAAAATTAATTTCTATTGAGAATAGCCAAAAAACAAGACCTTGGATAGTTCTGTTTCTAACTAATTCTTTTAGTCCTGCTGTCATTTTAAATCAGTTTCACAGTTGAACATAAGTCCTAGGAAAATATATCCAATTCTTGTAATTTTGAAGATATCAAATCAAAACAAAAACTAACAATATGAAAAGAATGTGCTTCACACTTTTCATCATCATAGCACATTACCTAAATAGTAAAGAAAAGGGTAAAAAAAAAGAAGATTTTCTAGCCATGAATAAGGCCTAAAAGTTTGGACGAAACGTTCACACAATAAATGACATTTACTTAATTGAAATGTTTCAATGACTGCACCTCCTATCGACTTCTTAACTTCTACCTACAGTCAACCATTCTTCCATCGTGTATTTATAAGTATATTTTAAGACTTTAGTAACAGATTATTTCAGCTTAGGGGTAGTTTATATACTCATTTTAAATATACACGTGTTTTATTCAATGAAAAACAAAATATTGGTTTCTGTAATCAGAGAAACATTTTCAATTGATATATTATACGTGTGTACCTACCTGTTTTTTAGTTATTTTTCATTTTTGAAAAAGTGTTTCGTTCTGTAGTTAAGTGCATTTACAATAATAAATCTTTGTCATTGAAAAAATAACAAAAACATTACTCTCCCCTCCCCCTATCCGATACCTAAAAAAATACGTTTGATCGCCGTACGCCGTTAACTACTTGACCATTTTTTTTAAATTCGCCACAAAAATATTAGACCACACAACGACGATCACAAAACCTAGACATTGATATCAGCTTGTTATTTTTACTTTCACTTACTATATATAGTAAGGAAAGTATTGCGATCGTGAAAATTTTCGAATTCCAGTTTTCAACGGAAATACACGTTTTAGGGTCCCCTGAGTCCAAATAACCAAGTCCCGCAAAAAGGTCTGGTTGGTTGGTTTTTAAAATTTTAATGGCACAAAACATCGCGGTCATCAGTGCCAGATATATTAATTTTTATAGAAGATAAGGTTAAGACAAATAGTATAAGTTAAAATATTAAAAGAGATATTCATTAAAAGATATTATAATATATGTATAATTCTACTTGAGATAAATGAATGTTAGATAATATTCAAGAGAAAAGAATAAATAAATAAATAAAAAAATAAAATAGAAAATAAAATAAAAATAAATAAATAAAATAAAAAATAATAATAATAAATAAAGATAAAAAACAAGTAGATAATAATAAAAATAAATAAGTAATAGTAATACATTAATATTTAATTGAAAAATAAGGTAATAAATATAATAATTAGAAAAGTAATTACAAAAATAAGTAAAATAAAATATAATAGAAAAAAAATAAAAAATGAATAAATAAAATTAAAAAAAAAATAAAATAAAAATAATAATAAAAAAAAAAAAAAAAAAAAATATATATATATATATATATATATATATATATATATATATATATATATGTATATAAAATAATTTAAGTCCAAAGAAAACAAGAGTAGTTCAAATAAGCTTGTAAAAATCCATTTGAGAGAGGAGACACATTAATTCATCAATCCTTTTTCCATTGTTTCCCAAAGCATCTGCGACGTTGCTCGGTATTTTATTTTTGTTCAGCTGCCTGATGTAGAAGGAACATTCTTCAAAAATATGTGCTATGGTCAAGGTTTCCCTACAATGCTTGCATCTTGGGGGCAATTCTTTTGATATTATGTGCCTATGCGTTAGCCGTGTGTGTCCGATTCTCAGGCGGGCCAGGACCACCTCTTCTCTACGGTCGGTGCGACTTGAGGTTTTCCAAGGTTTTACCTCTTTCTTAATTGCTTTGAGCTTACTTGGATAGCTGTAGTTCCAAGTTTCTTCCTATTTCTTCAATACATTTTCCATTAGTGGACGTGCTAGCTCTGATGGTGTCAGTAGTGTCCTACCACGACCTGGGAGTGTAAGGGCTTCTTTGGCAGCCTTATCTGCCATTTCGTTTCCTAATATCCCCATATGGCCTGGTATCCACACATAATGGATTCTTTTTCCTTCTTCAGCGAATAATTTGGTTAATTCTAGGATTTTTAAAATTCCTGGATGGTTGGAATACATATTCTCTAGTGCTTTTAGAGCGCTTAATGAGTCTGAGGCTATGGTTATATTCTCTATAGAGAGTGTTCTGGAATAATCTAGAGCCATTGCGATCGCATTCACTTCAGCTGTGTAGACGGAGCAAAACTGATGTAGCTTCGTCTTGTAGGTGCAATCTGATGTGACAAAAGCTGAGCCAGTGGCTGAGTCCGACTTTGAACCATCTGTGAAAATTAATTTGTGGGTAGGCAATGTGCTGATGATCTTCTCAAAACGGTCTTTGAAATTTATTGATTTGGAATTTCCTTTAGTATATTTAGCCAATTGAAGATATAAATAAGGTTTTTGGAATGTCCATGGTGGTGTCTTGTTTTTTACTGCATTTATATTTATTAATTTTAACTTGTTAACTACGGATGATATTCTTTCTGCTAGTGGTAAGGTTGGGTTAGCTTTTAGTTGAAATCTCGCTGAGTATTTAGGTTTGAAGATGTATCCGTGAGCAGGATGGGTAGATTGTGTGAATAATTTGGTGATGTAGTTGATGGCCAGTTTATCACGTCTGTAAGATAATGGTGGTAAGCCAGATTCTGCGCAAAGACTTAGTGAAGGACTTGTCCTGAAAGCTCCTATGGCAATGCGTATGCCTGCATGGTGTACTACATCGAGTTTAGCCAGATTATCCCTTTTTGCAGAACCAAAGACAAAACACCCATACTCCATCTTTGAACTTATTATTGATAGGTATACTTTGAGTAAAGTAGTGCGATCTGCACCCCAACTTGTTCCAGTTAAGATTTTCAATATATTGAGCTTTTTTGTACATTTTTCTTTTAAAGATTTTATGTGATTCTCCCACGTTAGGCGTCTATCAAATTCTAAACCTAAGAATCTACAATTATTTACGTATGGAAGAGGAACGTTGTTGAGCAAGAGATCTGGTAGGTCTGGGTAATGTCTTCTTCTACTGAAATATAAGCATTTTGTTTTCTCTGCTGAGAACTTTAATCCTGAGTTTTGTGACCAATCACTAACTCGATTAAGTGACGCTTGTAGCTTCTCTTTTATAGACTGCAAATCTTTGGAGCGACAAAAGATTGCCAGATCGTCAACAAACAGCATTGGTTTGACTCCTCGTGGTAAATTGGTTGCAAGGTCACTGATTGCGAGGGTGAAAAGGGTTGTACTAAGAACGCAACCTTGTGGGACTCCATTTCTTTGTTCATGGGACATGGACGATGTATTTCCAATTCGAACTTTGAAATATCGATGGCCAAGAAATTTTTGAATAAAGTTCGGCATGTTCCCACGGAATCCTAATGACATTAATTTTTCCAGAATTGTAGTAGTATTGGTTTTATCAAATGCTTTGTACATATCAAAGAAAATAGCTATGGCTTGTTCATTCCGAATAAAGGTGTATTGGAGCTCCGCTTCGATTTGAACTAAATGATCAATTGTAGATCTACCTTTACGGAATCCACACTGGAAGTTTTGAATATGATGGTTGGTTTCCAAAATCCAGGTAAGTCTTTTATTTACCATGCGTTCGAAAACTTTGCACAGGCAACTCGTTAAGAAAATTGGTCTGTAGCTAGAGGGGTATCTCTTATCTTGACCATTTTTCAAAATTGGAATCACTTCTGAATGGAGCCAAAAACTAGGAAAAACGCCAGTCTGCCAAATGTGATTGTAATAGTTTAGGAGCCAGGTCAGTGTGTTGTTTGGGAGGTGTTGTATCATAGAATAATGGATATTATCAGGCCCTGGTGAAGAACCCTTAACACTCTTTAATACAGTCTGAACTTCCCACATCGTGAATGGCATATTGTACACCAAGTTTGTATCGGAGGTTGAGAAGTCAAAATTCTCTGTACGTTCGCTGGCTGTGGGTTCATTGTATATTTCTGAATAGTAGGAAGCAAAATTATTTCCTACTACTTCGGGATCATCACACAATTTCCCATCGATTAATAACGTGTATCCAGTGGGAGAGCTTACTCCTTTGATCTTTCTAATTTTATCCCAAACTACATTAGCTGGTGTTGAAGAATTAATAGATTCTACAAAGGATTTCCACGATTCTTTTTTACTGCAGTTCAATGTTCTTCTACATATTGACCTTTGTTTTTTGTATTCAATAAAGTTTGCAGGATTCATATTTTTTCTAAATTTATGTAGAGCTTTTCTTCGATTTTTTATCGCTTCTTTGCAGTCTTTATTGAACCAAGGTACAGATGGTCGTTTGGAAAATCCTTTGGTTTTGGGTATCGAAGATTCAGCGGCCAAAAGAATTACTTCTGTTATGGCTTGGCATCCTCTATCAAAGTCTAGATTATTTGCCGATTCAAGAGGGGGGTTTGCTAAAGAGGAGAAGTTTGTCCAATCCGCTTTTTCAGTAATCCATCTTGACTTTCTTTTATATGCATATGATGTATTCAATAGTTTCAACTTTATAGGAAAGTGGTCGCTGCCATAAAGTTCCGGTAGTACTGTCCAGTCTATGGTGTGGTATAGAGAGGGGCTGCATAGGGAGAGGTCAATTGCTGAAAAGGTGCCGTAGGTGGAGCTCAAGAAGGTTGGCTCTCCAGTGTTTAAAGTGAGAAGATTAGTTGAATTTATAAAGCTTTCGATCATTCGGCCTCGTCCATTAATATCTTTACATCCCCAAAGTGGATTGTGGCCATTGAAGTCGCCGGTATATATGACAGGTTTAGGAAGCTGTTGGTGGATATGGATAAGATGTTCCATCTTTATTGCATTATCCTGAGGAAGATATATATTACAAAGAGTAAAACTGGTGCCCAAGTTAACTGTGGCAGCTACAACTTGAAGTGGTGAATCTAATTCTATAAGTTTTGAATATACCGTTTCCTTAACAGCAAGAGCAACTCCTCTAAAAGCGCGGTCACTATTATCATTGTCTTTTCTAAATATTTCAAAGCCTTTTATCGTAAATCTGTCTGAGGGTTTTAAGTGGGTTTCTTGTAGGCATATACAGACCGGATCTATGTCTCTGAGAATTATTTTTAAGTCGTTGTAATGTACTTTAACTCCATTACAGTTCCATTGAAGTAGGGTCATAGTTATTCATAAAGAGAGGGGTGAAGTATATGTACAGTAGAGTACGTGTGGTAAGACCAAAACTGAGTGAAATATTAAAAATATATGTATATCCGGATCTTGTCATTGGCTTTATTTATTTTTTATTTCTTTAGGGTTAGATTGACTCTTCTTATTACCTTTTTTGTATGATATTTTTTTATATTGTTGAACGTCAGCTGTATCGTCACACGAAGTGTTTTCTACGGTATCGTCATCAGAGATTGTAGAAGTTAGGGATTGAGCAATAGGAGGCTCAAGAGAAGGTGTGAGTTTTCTTTCCGTCTTAGTAACACTTCTAGTCCGAACAGGCACTTGATTCGGAATGGGCGTAAGAGGGTTGGTAGAGTCGAGAGGAGTGGGTAGGTCAGGAATTGAAAAAGTAGGAGAGGGTGTGGTGGAGGTATCAAGAGTGGCAGAAGAAGGGTTAACGCTGTTGGACAGTAAGGAAGATGGTTGGGGTATAGGGAGAGGAAGAGTTATTGAGGGCGGGGTAGAGGCAATATCTTTATCCGCTGCGATAGATTTTGTAATAGGCATTTCATCCGTTTGGGTACTAACCTCAGGTGAGTTTTCATGTTCATCTCCGGATGAAGGTAGAAGATTAACCTGTACTCCTATTTCTTTTGTTGCGATTAGTTTGATGTTTTTCCTAGCGACTTCTGCAAAAGATTTGCTGGAAACTGTAGGATTTCTCTCTTTGTAAATCTCTTTGGCCTCATTAAATGATATTTTTAATGACGTTTGTATATTTTTTATCTCCTTATGTAGCAAAAATTCCCGACAGTTACGACTCAGCGCATTGTGTGGGCCTCCACAATTAACACATTTTGGAGCCAAACCGCACTTTATATTTTCTCCATGTTTGGCCTGCCCGCACTGAATGCAAACGGCTGCTTTTTTACAGGCTGATGTTGGGTGAGAAAAGCCGAGACATTGGAAGCATCGCATCGGGTTAGAAATGTAGGGCTGGACCTTGATTATCTCATATCCAATTTGTATAGTTTCTGGTGGATTAGGCGTAGGGAATGTGACAATATACGAGTTAGTTTTAATTTCTTTTCCGTCTTTTTTAATTTTAATTCTTACAATGTTTGTTATCACCAATGCTAATTCTTGCATGATTTCTTCTATTTTAAGATATTGAAAGTCAAAGCACCTAATGACACCTTTGGAGTAGTTTAACGTTTTATGAGGTACGACTTGAATCGGGAATTGTCCTCCAAAATCCTTACATCTTAATAAAACTTCGGATTGTTGTCCTCTTGCTGTCTCTACCAATAGAGAGCCGTCTCTCAATTTCTTTACTTTTTTTACATCTCCAACTTGTCCTGAGATGAACTTGTTTATAAAAAAAGGTGAAATTTTCTGGAAACTGTCCTGGTCTGTTCTTTTAATTATTAAGTATGTCGGATTTTTGTTAATGTTAGATTCAGCAATGGATTTTTCGGTTGGAATCGGAACTCGGGGTCGAGAACGTTTCGTGGTGGGAATGGGGTCTGCTGATTGTTCTCCCATTTTTATAATTTATTGAAAGGGAAAAAATTATATTGAAATTATAAAAGATAGTAAAATTAACGCAAATTGATATATGTAAAGTAAAAGTCACTAAATATACAAATGGATAAAATACAACAATAAATCAAAAAGAAAAATATTAATTATTTAAACAAGATAAGAAAATAAAAGTAATCCAAGAAGCAAATATTACACCTGTTTGTAGATGAAGAAGAACAACAAAAAATTAATGAGAATTATTAAGAGATATATTTATATTTAAAAAGAAAAGAAAAGTGATAGAATTCAAGAGAACACTTAAAGTTACTGATTATATTACTACTAAAAAAAAAAATAAAATAAAAATAAATACTGCTAACTAATATAACTAATATAGAGTTAAACCAGAAAGGGATATTAACCTAATTAAAGTAACAAATTTAATATTATAAAAATAAAAATGTATTTATATTAAAAGAAGTTAATATTAAAGAAATAAAATAATTAAACTATAGGCATTGTAACGTATAAATATAAGTAAGGAATAAGATTATGAATATAAATAAAAATTAATCAAACTAGAAGTTTTTGGCTTATCTGGTGCCGGAAAGCGTCCTTTGTCGGCCTGGCTTCAGAAGAAGGTTGTTTTCTCACTATCAAAGATGCCGCAATTTCAAAGAACGTACACCGCGATCTGAACTCTACCACGGTTGACACAAGACTGGCAAAAAGGTCTGTGTGTGTGTGTGTCTGTGTGTGTGTGTGTCTGTGGTAACTCCCGGGCGGAAACGGTAAGTCCTATGAAACTGAAATTTCATATTTAAGACAACTATATGCCCGAGACGTGACAAAACTTTTTTCATCAAAATGAGCTTACCAGAAGAGGCACTTTATACCATGCATTTTGCACCTTTTTTCGATTTTCTCAAAAACGGTTCCGACGATTTTGATTAAACTCGCTATATCGATGTAAAATTTAATGGGCTTTAATATCATGTAAGTTTTATTTGGATAAAAATGGTCTGACAGGACTTAAATGCCGATATTTTAAATTTTCTTCCCCTAAAATACCTTTATTTTTTTAGATTCAATAATAATAACTAGATTATCTTGTTAATGCTGATGAAAAACAGGTAAATATATAAATTGAATAAATTCAATACCCAAATAAAGGAGAAAACAGAAAAAATATATTTTTAATGACATTTTTCGTTTTTTAACATAAGAGCAGTAATATACATGTATGATATACCGTTGGAAAGCTAAAGATTTTAGAAAAAATATCATCTCATACACAAGCTTTTAGAATTTAATAGAGAGTGATGAGAAGAAGATAAAACTAACTGATTATTTTAGATAATAATATAATACATTTTTTAATAAAACACATGTTTCTATATAAATTCAATTTGATTAATTCCTTAATAGTTTCACGTAATAGTTTATCTAAGTTTAATAGTTTATCTCTAACTGTATTTGAAAATTCTTTCATTGATTTTAAAAATCAAGGTAAGTGAAAATCGTGTGTTGCCCCCACCAGATTTTTAAAATGGCGGCTGAATAAAAGTGACTTAATTCAGTAACTCAGTTATTGTTTAAGATACAGAAAAAAATTATAAGTGTTTACTAACCAAAAAAAAACGCGAATAATTGGAGAAAATAAAATAAAAAAATTTGAAATTTTATCCATATATACATCAGTTATATAAGCTTTATAACAAAAAAAAATAAATAAAAAAAAATTGTAATCTTGCCTATATATACGCCCATAACTCAGTTATTTTTGAAGATGGAGGCAAAAAATTTAGTGTTTTTTAACCAAAAATACGCGAATAATTATAAAAAAGAGAAAATCGAAAATAAAATTTAATTTTATCCATAAATCCATAAGTGCTATTTGATATATAATTGAACTGCCTACAAAATGAAAAAAAGTCATTGAAATTGGTTAAGAACAAGCAGACATAATGCGTTTTGAAATAAAGAACGGTGATATGTAATTTTCCTTCGAATTATTTATTGTTTTTCATATTACTTAATTGCCTCTCGACAGTTTTATAAACAGTTATACCCTAATACCGTTATTTGGAAATAATAAACCATTGTGTAATAAATTTCAGTGTTTTTTATCATACCATATCTGTATTAGCTGTATTTATTATGTTTCCACTACAATACATAATATAATCTGGTTTAATGGATTATAGATACCTATATTAGGGGAGATGGAACATTCTATTCTGAGAGGAGATAGCATTGAGTCGGCACCGCGATTCTGTATTCTGGCTCAAACTAAAACAAAGCATTTCCCTGCTTATCAGATTTAACGCTTCCGCTATTGAATTTGACTGAGTAAGCATTTAAGCATATTACCACTAAATGTTCTACAGTACAAAGAAATATCGAGGATTATTTTTTTATTTTTAGGGGTGCTATTAAAAAAAAAAATTGTCGCTAATAGATATTTTTACTTTTCGATTTATTGTTTAATAATCTACTAAGAAATACAACCTCATCTAATCAAAATTCAAGCTTTTAAGATGCTTATAATTCAAATGTTGACATTTAATTTAAGTTTTAATTTTACATTAAGTAAATTTAAAAATAAAAATAATGTAAATTCTGGCATCTATAATAACGAATTTGTATAACACCGAAATTTTATATTTTTATAGCAAAAACGTCTAAGATGTTATCCCGACATTTCCAAAAATATTGGCAAACCAGAAAAGCCACATGATACCATGCAATTTGCACCTGATACTTATTTTTCAAAAAACCTCTAATTCAAATAAAGCTTGATTAAACTCGATATGTATCAGTGTAAAATTTAATGGGCTTTAATATGTTGTAGGTTTTGTTCTGATAGAAATAGCCTGACAGGGCTTAAATGACGATATTTTAAATTTTCTTAGTATTAATTACCTTTAATCTTTTAGAATCGAAGAAATCGAACATATCTCTTTGTTAGCATTGATCAAAAGCGGCGTACTTACCCGATCGAATTTGATAACAAAATGAAGGAGAGAATGTCAAAAATATTTTTATATGTTTTTTCCGTACGTTAAAATAGTAATATAGATATATAATATACTGTTGGTAAGATAAAGAGTTTAGAAAAAAATGATATCCCATAGAACAGAGAACGGCGTGGCCTAGTGGATAGAGCATTAGGCTGCTCCAGGTCCCATGTTCGAATCCCGGCTTAGGCAGAATTATTTAATCCTGTTATTTCAGCTGTGGAGTGACCCTGAAGTATGGACTTCCTCCTGGGGCACACCTAGCCTCTATGAAGTGGGTACGAAATTAGGTGAAAAACCTGGCCGCTAAGCGTAATATAGGCCTAATCAACTCCTTCCTTGGTCGATGGCCATTAAACAGTACGAATCTCTAATATAACTGAGCCCGAGACCCTTCGTGAGATGTAATGGAACATCTGGTGTTTTTTTTTCATGAAAATGTGTAAGGTAATGAAGAGGGGTAAAAAGTGGGTTAAATTTAGTGATTGTTTGAAACAAAAAAAAAAAAAAAAACGATTCTCTCGAAACTCAATGCAATTCTTTAACTTTTTTTCAAGGTAAGTGAAATTAATTTTTTGAGCACATCAGATTATTTTATTTTCAAAATTAATGTTTCTCTAGTTTGAAAAGTCATGAGGATTATTTTGATATTTCACTGAGCATTTTTATTATGTTTTAACGTACATCTTTATCAAAATAACAGAACGTAATACAATATCAAACTATAATGGATAGGTCTATATTCATTCCTTAGGGCAAATAAGAAATTTCAACGCGCCTAGGCAGGATTCTAACTTGCTAAGACAATACCTTAACATTATCGTAAAATCTACTGGGAAAATCTTAATGAACATCTTGGATAAAGTAACAAATGACCCCCAAGAGACGGTTACCTTCAAAAGATGACGGATTGGTCGAGTAATGGGAAAGAAGTTGAATCAATACTTTCCCAGTCAGGCTTAGTACCTTCTCTAATCAAGCAGAAATTTACTCATACGAGATTGACTTGATTATTTTGTTAGCTTGAGTGCTTTATATTTGATTAATTTTATTCTGAGAAGTGAAAGTATATAGACATTATTTTTCAAATTATTTATTCAGTAATATTTTATCTCAGTGAGGACATTGGAGCTTAATATTGAAATTAAATGAAAAGTAATTTTATTTTAGGACGAGTAGTCCCCTAAGAATAACAAGAAAAGTACAATATAAATGATAATTTTCTAGTCGTTTAAGACTTCAGTTTAACAATAAAAATTTAAATATATGTTACAATTTGTTTGAAAATGAACAGTAGTAATAGTGATATGAGACCACATTCATGCAATATATATACCGAAAATAATGATAAAGTCAAATGTCATAAAATAGAAAATAAATAAATTCATATAATATATATATATATATATATATATATATATATATATATATATATAAACAACCTATAATTGTGATAAATACAAAGTTGGCAAATAAATAAACATCATACAAAATATCATAACTAAATACAATATTTACAATCTGCTAAAGGGAGGGATTGAGCTAGAGGATTAGAATGATGAAGGTTCTGGTGGAATTTGGAAAATTTGGATGGTACCAGGTCTAAAATAAATGGAATATTAAGATCGTGGTGTAAGTTAACAATAAAAGACAGATTTTGTGACAATAAATAATTATCATCTATAGCTTTTAAATATTACATATGTAGGGAAGATTGAATACTTTAGGAGATGGAGAAATAATTGGTTTTTGAAAGTGGGTAATGATAAGGCTTTACGGATGGGTATAGCAAGGAATTCCAAAATAGGGTAGCCCGAAACAAAAAGGATTTTTTGAAGGAGGGGGATCTTTGGGAAGGTATATATTAGTTAATGGGTTGGGATCTAGTGTTTACTGAATGGACACAGGAACAAGTGGTAAGCATATCAAGAATATGAGGAGATTCTTTTGTTTTGAAAGATCAGAAGAGACAGACACCAAGGGGGTATTGTCGATGGAAAGAGGGGTAGAACCAATTTAACTAGGTACGCCTCGAAATTCCATATGTGAATCTTATGAAGACTTTCATCCGTCTCATTAATCTCATGTCAAACTTCTCAGACAGCCCGTCGTATACGAGGATACCGTAGTCGAACTGGGGGGAAATGAGAGAAGAGACCAGTAGAATACTGGTTATAGGTGGGAAAGAATCCCGAAATCTTAGGAATTGTTTCAGGTTTTCGTGTGATTTGAGAAATATGATTACTCCTATATAGGTTCTGATCGATAATGACTCCAAGGTTTCTTACTGAGGTGTGGAAGTGGATAGGTAGGCTATAATACGGGAGGAAATTTAGAAGGTTCTTGGGACTGATGAAGATGGCTTGGATTTTTCCAGCATTCAGCTTCAAATCATTGATCGTAGCCCTTGCATTGATATCAATAACCTGTTGTAGCTTTTGGAAAGCCTAGAGCATTTCTAAGAGTGGAAGGAAAAATAGATTTGCAGGTCGTCACCATATAGGTGATATTGTGAGAGGCGGATGCTGTCTAGGAGATAATTGATATAGATGGAAAAAAGATTTAGCGATGATTTTTGAAAATCTAAATCATAGCCTTATATATAAATTAAGTTAATAACAATACGCGGCTACTTATTTAATTTATGATATTTATGCCAATATTACCTCCTTTTTTTATATATTATAAATATTATTACTAAGTAATATATTACTGCCCTCAATCTTGATCTGGCAGAGAATTCGCCTTTATATTGGAAATGAAGAGAGTGGTCGTAGAAGTTAGAGCCAGCTGCCAGCGGACTTACTGTTGCTCAGCTAAATAAAGTCTTGTCAGCCGGCGACCCTAAGCTTTTGTCTTGTAACTTTCTGCAACATCTGGGATTTTCATCTGAAATTCTCTAATCTGTCAATGTTCCATCTGTTCTCAACAACTTTGATACGAAAGATAATTTAACTTTTCTAAGTGATCGATGCAACGTTTAGAATTAAAAAAAAAAAAAATCCCGAAAATTATGTTACAATAATTTATTATTTCTAAATAACTATATTAGAGTATAAATGTTTATATAGCTGTTTACAGGCCATTAACTAATATGAAAAGCAATAAATAAATTATTGAAAAATGGCCTATCACTGCTAATTTCAAAACGTTAATTCTATACATCTGCTATTCTTGAACCAATTTCAATATATTTTTTTCTTTTCTTTTTTTTTTCTTGTAGGAAATTTATTGATCTATCGAACAACGTTAATAAAACAATCTTAGGAAATGATTGAGATTATAGGCTCATATAAAGGCAAGATTTAATTTTTGTTTGTTCGTCGCGATGTCCTAATTCCAAAACTTAGTATATTTTTAAACGAGATGACTGTTGTTAACGTCTAGCTATGTGTTAAGATCATCGTCGGATGCTCTTGTATTTGTATGACAAATTTAAAAAATCTGGTGCGGGCAACATACGGCTTTCACTTACCTCCATTTTTAAAATCAATCAAAGAATTTTCAAATATAGTTAGAGATAAAGATACGTGAAACTATTAAAGAATTAATTAAATTGAATTTATATAGAAACATGTGTTTTATTAAAAAATCTATTATATTATTATCTAAAACAATCAGTTTTTTTTAATCTTCTTTTCTTCACTCTCTATTAATTTTTGTATAATATTAAAAGCTTGACTGCAAGATATTTTCTAAAATCTTTAGCTTTCCAACGGTATATCAGACATGTATATTACTGTTCTTATGTTAAAAAACGAAAAATTGCATTAAAAAAACATTTTTCTGGTTTCTCCTTTAGTTGGGTATCAAATTCATTCAATTTATATATTTACCTGTTTTTTATCAGTGGTAAGAAGATAATATAGTTATTTTTATAGAATCAACAAAGTTAAAGGTACTTTAGAGAAAGAAAACTTAAAATATCGGCATTTAAGCCCTGTCAGACCATTTTAATCCAAATAAAACCAAAATGATATAAAAGCCTATTAAATTTTACATCGATATAGCGAGTTTAATCATAATCGTCGGAACCGTTTTCGAGAAAATCGAAAAAAGGTGCAAAATGCATAGTATAAAGTGGCTCTTCTGGTAAGCTCATTTTAATGAAAAAGGTTTTGTTACGTCTCGAGCGTATAGTTGTCTTAAATATGAAATTTCAGTTTCATAGGACTTTTCGTTTCCGCTCGGGAGTTACCACACACACACACACACAGACCTTTTTGCGGGAGTTGGTTATTTGGACTCAGGGGACCCTAAAACGTGTATTTCCGTTGAAAACTGGAATTCGAAAATTTTCACGATCGCAATACTTTCCCTTACTATATATAGTAAGTGAAAGTAAAAAATGGTTGGTGTACTAATTGTAAAAATATTGATTTTTTGAATCTTTGAAAATGACTGGGTTATAAGCGTATAAAATATTTAGGCAAGATTTCATTTTTTTTTTTTTATTTATTTACTTTTTTTTCCCCGTCTTATTGACCTAATTCTAAAGCTCGGTACATTTTTTTTTCAACTAAAAAAAAACAAAAACTAATGGGCGTACGTGTAAAAATTAAATTTATATACAGATAAAGTTATAGTATGTATGTATGTAAATTATGTTAACGAGTTTTTCTTTTATTGTACTAATAACTAACTTCATCTTCTTCAATAGCCGCTACGGACCTTTTAACTAACCTACAAGCACAGTGAAATTTCACTGCGTGCTGTTTATTAACGTTTATTTTATTTTTTCATGACATATTTATCTAGAAAAATTATTATACAAATTTTATCCTGGTGAAGATAAGGCAATGTGTGTCGAAACGTAGCTTTTACAATAAATTGTTGACACTATTTTTTGGTAAACATTCGAACTCCACGACTTGAATATTATCAAACTTCATTACGCATACGCACAGTCATTATTTAATTTTCGATTTATTTTTTTTAATATGATTGGTAATAAAAAAAAAAACAACTACACTTTGTTTAGAAACACTTATTCAAATTATTATTATTTTAACCTAGGTTAAACTATAATATATTATATATATATATATATATATATTTTAATTCTCTAATTTAAAAACTGTCACCTTACAGTTAAATGTTAAATAACTTTGCGGGACAATTAAACTAGAATCGAAGGCTGTTAGTTTGGTCGAGAACTGATTGCGATTGGGATGTTGGTGTGCCCCGAGAGAGCTGGAGTTTGTGAGAAGTATAAATAGCTCTGTTTTCGAAACAAAATTATAGCCTAGTTTTCCTCTATCAAACTTTATATTTCGATCATGTCCTAGATAAGGAACTGTAGAAAAAAATATATATTTTTTTCTTATGTAGGAATTTGGTATGCATTATCACAGTCTATATTTGTTTTATGGTATTGAAAATCTGGTGCGCACATCACAATAACATTTCCATTTGAATTAGACTTTTAAAAATGCATTAAATATTTATTTTTAGGATATGATTTAATTGTATTTATTTTTCCATATTGTTTCTTCTCTTTTGCTGTAATTTTACTTTTTTTTTTTTTTTTTTTTTTTTTTTTTATATATATATGGTTTAAAAGAAGTTTTTATCTCTATAATCATTTACATCTCTATTTGAAATGAACTATTTAAAGATTCATTTTATATTTATTTTTAGGACATTATTACCTTTTTGTTTTGTTTTTATCCTTATTGTTCATCCTTTTTTGGTATAATTTTTTCCTTATGTTTCTTCTTAATATATTGTGAATGGAGTTTCCATCTCTGTTATCACATACACCCCTATTTGAATTAAAACTTGAAAAATTGCATTTAATATTAATTTTTAGGCCATATTTTTTTTTTTTTTTTTTGTTCATATTGTTTCATTTGCTATAATTTTACTCTAATTGTTTTCATTGAATATTTATTTTTACGATAACATTTAATTTTAGTAGTTTTTATCCACATTGTTTCTTTTCTGTTGCTACAATTTTACTGTTTTTGTTATTATTATTGTGTGAATGGAGTTCTAATCTTTATTAACTCTGTATCTTATTAGGACTGAATGTTATATTACTAAATAAAATTTACTATTCAGTTATAAAAGAAAAGTCTCTGAATAAGTATTTTGTCTCATTGAAATTTTCAGCTTAAAAAAAATAATTATTACATTTACTCTTCATTAATGTATCTTATTTTTTGTTATATAATTAATCCTATGTATTAATTTGTCCTAATTTTTTCAATAATTTAACAGTTTTATTTATTTCCTTTCATTGCTCTTATTTCCGAAAAAGAAATTTCAATGTGGAAGAAACTTTCTCATTTTTTCTTCTACAGTCGTAATATTTATATTCAACTTAACATATAAAAATCCTTTCATATGATTCACTTATATTAACTATGTAATATGTTCAAAAATCATTTAAAATAAACAAAAGAGGAAAGATATTTTGAAAATTCAGTCGTTGTCGGATTTCTAATGAGGCTAAAGCCTACTTGATATTGAAGAACATTGTTGTACGCTTTCATTGAATCATTTTCGGGAAAATGGTGAAAGTAGATAAAATTCATTGTGTAACGAAGGATTTTATTTCTTTAATATAAAATTTTCGTATCCTACTTTTTTTTTTTCAGTTAGTTAAATATATACTAAAACACACAAGGACCAATTTTCGGGACTACGTTGACCTATTTATTTCGACACTTAATGTCCAACCCACTTTAAAATTTAATATTCGAACTGGAATACAAAAATTTCCATGATCGCAATTCTCCCCCTTCCTTAATATTTCATATGTAGGGAAGTGAAACTAAAAATATTCCAACGTTCGCATAACTAAGAACCGCTAGCAATTCAAGACAAAATTCCCTTATGAAACTTGTGATATATTTTAATGTAATGTAGATTTTTCTCTTCATGCATAACTGCTAAAGTTTAAGAACATTACGCCTTAGGAAGAAAAATGCTTAAGAAAACGGGAGATGTCTTGTTAGAGAGCTGTGGAGATTTTCCTTATAAGATAGAATGGGGACAATCTAACCAGTTCATAAAAATTCTGTGCGCAACCTCTTCCGATGTTATTAGCTTTAAAACTTTACCCTCGGCCACATTGTTTACTGATAAGACGCTTCATTTTATTTTTTATTTGTACCTTAAAATATTTGTTATTTATATATTTCACTTTTTTATTTATTAATACTAATACGAAAATTTAATAATAGACTGGAGGGTAAAATAAACTAAAAAATACTTTATTTATAAAGCAGTGCTACCAAACTGTTTGGGTTGCTTATCAGTATACTACACTTTGTTAGAAATATTTTTTCAAAATTAATTTTAATAATTAGCAAATATTATTATGAAATCATAATTACATTTTTTATTTAATTATTTATTTCATTTTTTCCCAACCCAGTTTTATTAATAATGTAATGATATTCATAACTTTCAATTATTAATAAATGAATGGACATGGCCGTTAGTGCCCAAAAGTTTATCGGTTGAATAAGATATTAAGAAAGAAAGAGAATATGAATTGCGTTGTATGTAAAATTTCCTATCTCTGTTAAAAAGTTTTGTTCGGGTATATTACAATTTTTTTAATGTGAAAAATAATAATAATGCTATAAATTCCATTCATAAATTTTTTTTTTGGATAAACAAAAGTAAAGTTAAATTAGATTAAAAAATACAAAATTAAATAAATAAATGTATATTATTTCGTAACATAAAGGCTTTTCAACCACTAGGGTTATTTTAGCCCTAAATTAATAATACAAATACAATCCATTTATGTAAAATAAAAACGATGTCTAGATAATTACCTTTAAAAAAATAATAATAAAAAGACATAAAATATTAAAGATAAAAAACATGATATAATTTTTTTTCTTTTTTTTTTTTTTTAACGACACATACGATTGATAAAATAATGAATTTAAATGTTTACATTTGTTGTAAGAAGTGTATAAATGCCATAAAAAACAAATTTAATTGTTACAGATGCTTGAAAATGGCCCTAAAGGCGGAAACGTGATGCGTAAAAGTAAATAAATAAAAAAAAATATATCAAAAGCTTCTTTTGTGAAACGGCAAATATATATCACACAC
The DNA here is from genome assembly GCA_023052935.1 of Piezodorus guildinii. NCBI lineage: Eukaryota > Metazoa > Arthropoda > Insecta > Hemiptera > Pentatomidae > Piezodorus > Piezodorus guildinii. The sequence continues at coordinate 94,540,968 of CM041296.1, forward strand.
ACACACACACACACACACAACAACATATATATTATATTTATTTATTTTTTTTTTATTAATTTTTCTATTTTTTATTTTTTTTTGGCCGACTCCTGTGTATTTTGTAACATTGTCCCAATATCATCGTCGTTACCAATTTCCTTCGCTCCGTATATAATGTACATATATGATAACAAAATCTATGAATAAAATGAATACAAAGTTGACAAATAAATGTTCTGATATTGATGAAAAACTATAACTGTATGTATATCTAACCTATCAGAGTATGTAAAAATATATTAGTATAAATTTAAAAAAATATATAAATAATGAACGTTTTGTTATTTATTCAGAGTTATATAAAACTATGATATTTATAGTAGTCTTTTTTTTTTAGCAATTAAAAGTTTGGCTTTACAATAGATCGATACGAAAATATACTGTAAAATGTTTAAAAAGAGATTTTTATCCAAAATGTTACCACTACAAGTTTATTTATTTTATTTTAAATTTTTTTTTTTTATAATAATTATATATATTAAATTACTTTTCCTGATTGTCTTCTTGAAAACAAAACTTCACACAAGTCGTACTTAGTAGATACTTTATCATTTTTTAAATGTGAGATTATTCTGAGATTTATAGAAAAACCAAGAGATGTGTTATTGACAAACTGTAACTTTTTTTAAAATTTATTAAATACACATTTTTGTCTTAGACGAGGCTAAAAGCGATCTATATAAAGCAAAAAAAAAAACATCTAAATTTATTACATCTCTATGAATACTTACTAATTACTTAATTTAATTTGCATAATTAGGAGCTATATGGTGCTGTCATTCTTACATTTTTCAGAATAGTTTATTTATTGTTTCAAATGGATTACAGTGTATGTATAACTACCATGGATATAGGCGTGCAGCACCACTTGCAACTTCTTTCAATCTTTGCCATGCAAAGGGATGTTCTTGCGTGCTAGTTGATGGAGAGGTGATCGATTTCATTTAATGGAAATAGTAGAGCAGTTATGAGCCTCACTCAGCTATCTCTTTGCCTGAGAGATTTGAATCATCAACTTTACCATTAGCTAAAATAAACATTTCAGAGTGCCCTCTCTCCATCTAGATTGGATCAGGTAAAGAATAATAACCTAGCCACAAATGGTTTTGTATTCCAACGGTTTCCGTTGAAAGGATTATTATCTTATAAAATCAAAAATCCGCGTTACACGTAAAAATAATCTGGTGCGCGCAACACACGACTTTCACTTACCTCCGTTGTTAAAATCAATTTAAGAATTTACTAAATTACGTTTCAATAGAATTATGCGTTTTATAAAATAATCAATTATATTTTTATCTACACCAATTAGTTAGTTTTATCGGCTTTTCTTCACTCTCCATTTACTTTTACAATTCCATTTATTACTTAGATAATATTTTCTTCTAAAATCTTTAGCTATCCAACGGTATATTATGCATCTATATCACTATTCTTCTGTTCAAAAACACAAAAATTGCATAAAAAATATGTTTGCACCTTAAGTTGTTTATCAAATAGTCTACATTTAATTCTTCTTTAATGCTTCACATATAATACACATACACAACTGGGGTCACCCATAGTGTATTGGCTAGCATAACAGCTTTCTTTGCCTAAGGTCGCGGGTTCAAACCTACGGGTGGCCCTAGGTTTTTTAATGGGAGTAAAAAATCCTTAGTTATGCCATTCTTTGAAGGGGATGTTAAAAGGTGGTTCCGAACCTGTGTGATGTCAGGTACTCCTTAAAGATCCCTATCCTAATAAAACCTGAATAGGCAAAATTTAGCATTCCCACCGTAGCATCGTCCTAGATTTTGTCATAGCAGCATAGTGCTTAAACATTTAACGAATAAACTAACTAACTAACATAGACAACTACGGCCATTCATCAGAGGATCTTTTTAGATCACTTAAAACTAAAAAAAACTCAAGAGATACTGATTATCAATTGTGTCAAAAGATAAGAAAAGAGTACTATTACATGGGAATACATAATGTTTGTAATATTTTATGCTTCATTTTGTTATTGTGACCTTTTGTTTTGTGCAAAAGTGCTAGGCTCCCATCATTATAATATTTTTGATGAAATTCCATGGATTTCTTTGTATTTAATTTGTACAAAACGTCTTTCTTCAAATAAAGATATATTCTATTCGTTTTATTCCTTTTTATCCTGCTTGCTTCTGTGTTTAAAATCCATTTTTACTGTTTTGAATTGTTATTCTTGGGACATGCTTAGAGGCAATGATCCATATAAGATAAATCTTTCTATTACCAATGCTTTTTAGGGCAGTAGTTTACTGCATCTTAGGAAAATGGAAAATTCTCACTGCTATTTAGCCGTTACTGATTATTTTTTCAATTTCTGAGTCCTCTCTATGGTTACTTTGTATTTAGATTCCAGAAAACAGAACTGGTCCAGTTCTGCTTTATTTCCTTTTGTGACTGTAGACATATTTGGATTACTCGTGCTACTTTGGTATTCCTCATGTTTGGTCCAACCATCATTATTAAGAATGATTAGGACAAGACCAAGTGGCAGTTAGAACTATTGGACTGTATTGAATGAGTGAAAAAAGTGATGCGATTAAATATTGGTGTATTTGAAACAATTGGGGAAGATTATGGATTACAATTTAGGTGGGCTACATAATTACTTCTTAGTATATTTTTTATCTCTTCTTTTCCCCGCCTTGTCGTCTAGCCTAGGGCGACCCTTCCGTCCTCTACTTCATCCTTATAAACAGCGTACTAAAAGAATAAAAAATGAAATGGTGTGTAGAGTATTCGCTTCCGCTGTACTTCGGCTTCTCTTCTTACCATATGCTTTATATTACAAAAATATGGCCGCTTATGGCACATCGATTGAATTACATTAATTGAACATGTTACTCATGTACCTGTTATTTAATTATACTTATGAAACGTCTTCTCTTTCCTCCTTTAATATCTTATACCTTTATTGACGTTTCAATAACCAGCTATGTTTCCTCTTTTGCAGATTCCTATCGGTGAAGAAATGGCTGCTGCGGAAGAAGCACCAGATCGAGCTGGCCCGGAAGAGGGGCTGGAAGGGCTATTGGGTGTGCCTCAAGGGCACGACACTGCTCTTCTACCCCTGCGACTCGAGGGAGGGCAGGTCGGTGGAGGCTGCTCCCAAGCACCTCATCATCGTCGACGGGGCCATCATGCAGCCCATCCCAGAGCACCCCAAGAGGGACTACATCTTCTGCCTCAGCACTGCCTTCGGGGACGCCTATCTCTTCCAGGTAGGTCCATCTTCATTGCATTGTATTGTATCCCTTCTAACGCCATCTTTATATTTGTATTACTATGTTTTTGACCGGCTGTTCTTCTAAGGCAGCGGTAGCTTCAAAAATTATCTCATTTGATATATATTTAATGTGTTTAATACTAATACTATACTAATATGTATATAAATATTAATATTTATATACTTTAATATTCATATTGATTAATATTTAATGAAGCCATTGGATTTCTTTTCCAAAGTATCGTGTTTACCGATCCCAGTAGGTGACATGCAGGGTAAGATGAAATTAGACATGTTTCAATGAATGACATTATTATTAACTTGAAATATATGGATCTACACAATACCTGAGAATACTGAGGGATTGCTTTTAGTTAGCCTTGCCAAACAACATTACATAAAAGGTTACCTTCTGACACTTCTCCAACTGCTCTTCTGACCCCCGATAGACTTATCGATTTCTGATTCTTCTTTTTTCGTGGATGAAACTTGACTCTCCTTTTGGATCTTCACTCTCATCCTCGTCACCTCGGGCGGGGTTAATATGGGAAGTGTTCCAAGCCAGGGGTCCTTTGTCGTAGGGTCTAGGAAGTTTCCCGAGGTATCGCTGGGGGGGGGGGGCGTGGAGGTAAACGTCTTTTAATGTTTTGCCGACAAAGGCTTCTTAATCTTTTAATATTGATTGATATTAAAATTATTTAGCCTAAATACATAACAGTATAATAGAAAGGTTAAAGAAAGGAGTCACCTAAACCTCCATTATTTTCGGTATGTAACTTGCGTGGGACAGTTAACAACCAAGATCATTGTTTAGTATTAAAGACGTTATACGATGCAGAGTAAATATCTTCAAGCTGAAAATTTTGCATTACTGGAAACCGCATCGCAGTCATTATTTCGAATATTAGAAGCATATCCCTCGAAGCCATTTCTTTTTTTTTTTGTTTTCTTTTTTTTCATGTTACTCTATGCTAAACATCATATCTTAAAATTTTATTGACGAAAATTATCTTATGTTAGATTACAAGTCGATGTAAACTGATGAAGTCACTTTTTTTTTTCTTTTTTTTCATGGTTACTCTATGCTAAACATCATATCTTAAAATTTTATTGACGAAAATTATCTTAAGTTAGATTACAAGTCGATGTAAACTGATGAAGTCGCTTTCCGCAATCAGATTTCTAGGAGTGTAATAATTTCGTATTTCCTATAGTCACTTCGGAAAGTAACCCTTTTAGTGATATATCGTCGTTTGCTACACTTGCCGAAAGTTGTGCATGTAATAGCGCCTTATTCTTTGCGTTGCGAGAAAACATTATAACTAAATAAATGATCTAATTTGATTATAAATGATCAAAATTCTTTGACAAAGAATTTGTAAACCGGTTTGGTTCTGACATTTTACGCATTCTATACCGGAGTGTGCTGAGACTCTGTTTAAGCACCAGACATTTCTCTAAGTCCAAAGTTTATGATAGATTGATCTAAATTTTTATATTATTTATAATTGTGTTATTCATATTATTTTTATTTGATATTGAAGAATCATTATCGTTGCTATATTTTCCATTTCGTCTCGAATACGTGGCATTTTTAAGCATGTAAATATCATTTGTAGTTTAGTTTTTATGAGCGTTTTTCTAAATCGTTGCATATTTGTACAATTCGACCGGTTATCTTCACATAAGCACTCGTTTTTCGTTCGGCACTAAAAGGGTTAATCACATAATATAGGCTGGATGCTAAACTTAGAAATATAAAATAAAAAGTAAAAAGAACACATATTCTTACCCCCATAAGAAGGTTTAAATTCGTTCCGTTTGGGGTTTGAGTCGCGCCATTGTTTTTTAAATGGGTTTGGTGTTATAGCCCAGCAGCTTTTTGAGATTTCTTTCTATATTTTATTTATGGAAATAGTTTAAGTAAAGTTAGAAATTTTCCAGATTATGTAGAAGTAATAGAGTGGGGGGGGTCAAAAAAATTGTTTTCTCCTGAACAGCTTAACCGATTTTCACGGAAAAATATATGTTAGGGATTTCAAAAACAGAGTTTCATATAACATTTTTTTTCCAAAGAAAAAGTTCGTCAAAAATAATATTAATATTTTTTCCTGAAGTCCGACCATAGCATTTTCCTAGATTTATCATCCTTGGGCTTTTCAAAGAGCTACGACCAATTTAACTGAGGACCTCCACGTTAGGGGTTGAGGGGGGTTGTCTATTGGTGCCAGCCCTTTCTAGTCAGTGAGGAAATGCAGGGATTTATTCCTTGGACCGTTCCTGTATAAATCTCCTGGGGGTATTCTTACTTCTAGACCGTCAGAGCCTCTCTATAACAGAAAATATCCCACACCTCGCATCATTTGTGAAATAAATTGGAGGTATCAACAGCCCATATAAAAGAATAACCATCTGTCATATGATTTTCTACATTTTCCCTGGCTTTCCTTAAAAATTATATTCTACTAATAGTGACCCATTCCGACATTGTAAGGGTGCGATTTGATTATAATGCCATTTATGTTTATAAAAACGCTATTTAACCGATTTAAAGTTTATTGCTTTGGTTTTAATCATTAGAGAAGAAAAGGCGTTCATAATTTTATAGCCTTATAAAATTCTATTAAAATGTAGGACTATTTTTGTTACAAAATAGTTTGTTTTTTTAACTACTGTGCTTTCCAAAGGTATTTTATTTGTCTACATTATTATAATAAAAAGAAATTATACAGATATTTCCAGGTAAACTTCGCGAAAAACGAGTTTATGCAATTTTTTAAAATTCATATAAAAAAAAAGGCCTCTGTTCTCCAGGTCGAAATTATTACAGCAAGTCTGGCTGTGACTAAGGTATTTATGAAGAAAATATAAAATGTTAGAATCTCTTTCTTTATAAACCTTTAACTCGCTAAATGTATAATTTTTCATTAATTTTCGAGAATTCTTTTAACCACTTTCCTCACTTTTAAGGTAATGAGTTGTAATAACAAAAGACATAAAGAATATTCTTGTTTTTATTCGATATATTCAAAATTACTAAGATTGGAGAGGTTTTCCTAACACAGAAAGTATTTGCCAGAAAAAAAAAATCATTAAAATCAAAAAATGTTGAGCAGCAAGGTCTGGACAATTTCGAATGGATTGACCCTTATGTTAGTTCTATTTTATGTTATACAAATATAGTATATATTTTAATGTACAGGAACATTTAATATTTTTCCGATTGAACATCAAGATTGTTCAATTAGATATAAATTTGAAAATATATTGAAAATTTTATTTTCTACGTCTTTTTTCTTTGAAATCGGAATGCTTTTTTAGAGCAAACTTCTTTGTATCGTTTTAATTTTTATTACATACAGAAATATGGGAAATTATTGCGATCGTGAAAATTTTTTAATTCCAGTTTTCAACGAAAATACACGTTTTAGGGTCCTCTGAGTCCAAAAGTGTGTGGCAACTCCCGGGCAAAAATGAAAAGTCCTATGAAACTGAAATTTTATATTTCAGACAAATAAAAGCCCGAGATGACACAGAAACATTTTCATCAAAATCAGCTTACCGGAAGATCTACTTTATACCATGCATTTTACACCTTTTTACGATTTTCCCCAAAACGGCTCAAACGGTTTTGTTGAACTCTATATATCGGTGTAAAATTTGATGGGCCTTAATATCTTGTAGTTTACATTATCATTGAAATAGTATGACAGGCCTTAAATGCCGATATTTTAAATTGTCTTCCTCTGAAATACTTTTGATTTTGTAGATTTGAAAAAAAAAAAATTGGTACAATATCTCATTAGCATTGATAAATAACGGGTAAGTATGCAAGTTGAGCTAATTTAATAAACAACTAAAGGAGAAAAGAGCAAAACTATTTTTTAACGTAATTTTTGGTTTACTTATAATAAGAACAGTAATATAGACATATTATATACCGTTGGAAAGGGAAAGATTTTAGAAAAAATATTATCTGATACACAGAGTTGTAAAATGTAATATAAAGTGACGAATGGGGAATAAACTTATTAGTGATTAACAATTGAATATAGTTATATTATTTAATCTGAATTATATGTTTCCTGCGAAAATGAATACACGTTTAATTAAAATTAACTTCTAATATTTTTCAAATTGAAGTATATTTAATAGTTTTTAAATTTATTTTAAAAGTTGAGGTATGTGGAAGTCTTGTGTTGCCCGCACCAGATTTTAAAGGATAGAAAATAACTTTAAAAATGTTAAAGTTTAAAAATCATTAAAATCAAAAAATGTTGAACTGCAAGGTCTGGACTATTTCGAATGGATTGACCTAAAGGTTAGTTCAATTTTATGTTATAAAAATATAGTATATATTTCAATGTACAAGAACATTGAATTGTTTTCCAATTGAACATCTAGATATAAATTTAAATATATATTGAATTTTTTTTTCTTGGTCCTTTTTTTTTTTTAAATTGGAATGTTTTTTTATAGCAACCTTTCTTCCATCGTTTTAGTTTTTATTATTATATTTCTCCTGCATAGAAATGAGAATGAAATAACTAACCTAATTTGATTTAAATTTATTTCATCAATATAAATTGGTTTCTAAACTCTTTTATAAATTTCCTTTGTGGGCAACGGTTCTCCCTAGACGGCTAAGTAGTGCAATATTCGACTTTGCCAATTATGGGAATCAGGGCTGGGATATTGCTAATTGGGGCAATTAGGGAGGTGGATAATTACCACCCCCACCTCTCCCCGACACTCCATTCTCAAGATTAAAAATACGCGGCACTTGGAGGGACCTCAGCTGCTCAGTTAGGTGAGTAGCCAATCAGGACAATGGAAAAACAAATACAAAGCAGATGTCGGCTCAAGCCAACTGGATATCTTTGCATAACTAGACCTAGATATCTGCTAACATCTACAAATATAATCTATCCTCCGGTCGGCGAGGAGGGAATACATTAGCCGAATTTACATAGATTAGAATAACTGCCATCCAGTCCGTTCTGGGGAGGGGTCCTCCCGCATTAAAATGTATCTCTGCCCAATGTCCTGCATCCTTTCAGATTTTTTAATACTCCCCAGGATTCGCCCCATTTGTAAGGGGTCCAAATAACATTAATGTTGATTTATCATTCTTTTGGTTGTAAAACATTACATCTAGTCTACATTACAATCTGGTTATAGATTGATAAAACTGAGGGGAAATTATAATAAATTATTAATTAATTTTAATAAAAATAAATATAAACACACAACTTTCACTTACCTCCGTTGTTAAAATCAATTCAGTAGTATTTCTTTATTTCCAGATCGGCTGCGTAAGCCATACATGGGTTGATATAAAATCAGGTTTTACATAAATCAATTTAAGTAATTTTTAAATACATTTAAATATGAAAATAAATCATATTGAGGATGTATCGGCTGTAGAAGCTATTATTGATGGAATAATCAGGAGTCAGCCTTTGTTTTAAAATATTTTTAATTTTGCAAACGTTTCGGCTAAAGCTTGTGAGCCATCATCAGGGCTACAAACATCAGAACAAAAGAGATACATATTAATGTGATAATGAAAATTTTTTGACTGTAATGACAATGATAACATTTGAAGTAGAACAGAAAATATACCAACATACTTAAATATTATAGATACAAATAATGATAATATGATAATCATAAGCATAAAAACAAAGCTTTAGACTTTAATATATAAGTAAAGAATTATATACCAACGTAGCCATGTCCAAGCATAGGTAGTATGTAGAGGTGTTCATGTAAAAACCCTGAAGGTTTCCCCTCTAAATATAAATACTACTGCTTATCTTTGTTTATAAAAAGTTTTACAAAATCATACAATGGAAAAATAAAACAATATATGAACAATAAGGCTCAAAATTTTTAACAGACAATTATAAACACTAGAATATGAGGTATGTAAAAGGTTCATAAGGTATATAATAAAAAAATAAAATAAATAAATAACAAAAACAAAAACCAGAAGTGTTATAAACGAAAAGAAAAATATACAGTAAATGAAATATAAATCATACAAGCAAATTATACAATAAAGTAAGAAAGTTATAACTTAAAGAGACGGAAGATGTTGGCATACGAGGGAGAGATTATTTCTTTGTCTGTTTTATAATTGACGGGTACTCGATCTTTTTCCATATGGATGTGTATAGATTTATATTTTATTTACTGTATATATTTTTTCGTTTATAAACACTTCTAGTTTTTGTTATTTATTTATTTATTTTTTTTTTTTTATTCCACATCCATAAAGGGATTTTAATCAAAATGGTCTGAGCCGTTTTTGAGAAAACCGTAAAAAGGTGCTACATGCATGGTATAAAGTGGCTCTTCTGGTTAGCTGATTTTGATGAAAAAGTTGCTGTAACATTTCGGGCGTATATTTGTCCTAAATATGAAATTCCTTATTGTACGACTATTCGTTTTCGTGCTAAGCTTACAACACACACACACACTCACACACACACACACACATACACAGACACAAACAAAAATTATTTTAACAAGTAAAAAAATGTAAAAAGAACATAATTTCGATTTTCAATGTTACAATAACCGTCTATATTTTTGAATATTCCTTTGGAAAGATAGATATTTTCTTTCTGGATAAAAATTTATACCATTCTACCTTAAGTTTGAATTTTGTTTTCAACAAAAAATTGTAGAAAAAGAATATTAATGGTAATGCTTATTGTTATTATTTTGCTATTATTATTCAATTTAAGCTAATATTGATTTGAAACGAATAAGGAATCCTTTGTGTCTGGCGAAGCTGACGAAGTGCATGCTCTATATATGTATTGAAGTGTATTTGTATTGTACGATGTTGTTATTCTTAAGGGACATAATCCTGGAATAAAGTTATTTTCGTTATTATTACTCTGCAAATTTGGCTAAAAAATATTAAATTAAACCACAAGATTATTTATTATATTTATTAATTTGTATGGAATGATTTTAAAACATTTTTCTTACCTTTGTAAAATAAATTAAAGTTCTACTTCGAGAATCTTATACATACACTATACCTTACTTATTACTCCCTAATAATGGAAAGAAAATTTGACTTTCGAAATAATATTAAAGATATAACAAAGAAAAATAATGATTAGGAAATTAGTACCTGCCATATCTTTTATAGTACTATGAGGGACTTACTTCCCTGTAATAAGTAAAATTACTGTTTTGTGTTTTTTGGCCGGTTTATTGGTAAAGTTTTATGTTACGAAGTGATAAGGCCGTTTATCAGGAACCTGAGGATGGCATGTGCGACAGTGAATAAATCCATGGATGTGAGGACAGGAACAAATGGCGCAGTAACATGTTCCCGGCCCGATCAGTGGCCGCAGGACCCGTTTGTCGTAATTGAAACAGTTACACAGCTCCGCTGGAACATGTTCCCATTAGTTACGTTCCGTTAACGCGGATTATTTCCTCTTCTTCCGTCCTAGATTACTAGGTCAGATCTGCCGAAACTGGCTGGATTTTATTGTAATCGATTGCAGTGTTAATTACCGCAGTGTAGTATTTAGAATGAGTCAAAATCGTTCTTTAAAAATAAAATGTCATTTACAAAGATTTTAATTTTAAGAAATATCTATAAATTTGATTTTTACAATAGTTATGTGTCACTTCGACGTTTTATGATCTGCCTACGATTTTGATATAGATTCTGTTGATGCTATTGATATCATCGATGGATGATATAACAAAAACCTCCATTCTGGAACTAGTTCTTCTAAGATTAGGTTATTTGTACACTTCCTCAAGAAAGACAAGGACGCTGAACGAAAGAAAAAAATAATATTGAATTAAAAAACATACTACTTGTCAATATGGAAGCGGCGTGGTCTAGTGGATAGAGCACTAGTCTACTGTTCTCCGTGTTCTGGGTTCGAATCCAGGCTGTAGCAGAATATTATTTCAGGACCGACTTTAGGGTTTGGAGACCCTCCTTGGGCCGACCCAGCCTTTATAATGTGTGTACCCTATAATGAGTAAAAACCTGGCGGTAATCAAGGTCTAGTTACCTCATCGCACATTGTCATGCTCGGGTGTGCTTTTATTGGGTATGTCCGTTTTCAAGGTAAAGGATTTTTATTAAAAATACGATATGAAAACAAAATAATTTTATTCGAAGTATTTACCTTCTTTTTCTACACATTTTTCCCAACGTGACACCAACTTTTTTATCCCCGAACTGAAAAACTCCGAGCTTTGAAGTGAAACAAAATCTGAAAACGCACTTTTCACTTGATCATCATTTTCAAAAAGTTTTCCTTTGACGAAGTTGTCTAAATTTGTGAACAGGTGGTAATCTGTTGGGGACTAGTCGGGAGAATACAGTTGTGCGAAAGAACTTCGTAGCTCAGTTCTTTCAATTTTTACACGGTATGTTTTGAAACATGGGGTCTCGCTGCCGCTCAGTGAGATCATGAGGTACCCATGTATCGAGCTTTTTTACTTTCCCAATACACTTTAAATGTCTTGAAACAGTAGATTCACTTGCATTTAGTTGTGCTTAGAGTCCTTTAACTGTTCGTAGGGGTTTCCTTCTACTGTATGTTTGAGGACATCGTTGTCTATTACGGACGGAGGTCTTCCTCGGGGCAAGTTTTCCAAGTCGGTATCTCCAGCTGAAAACTTAGCAAACCAACGGCGAATGGTCCGTTCATTAACACTCCCTTCCACAAACGCCTTGCAAATATTTCTAGCGGCCCCAGCTGCTGAATGGCCGAGTTTAAACTCGTACAAAATATTATTCGAAAATCGTGTGTTTCCATGTTCATATTTGGAGGTATTCTAATAAGCGGGTAATTGATTGGGAAGCTAGTGTTTATAATACATAGGTAGAGGATTAGTAACTGTTTACTTTAAAGATGTAAACATTCGGAAGATAACAACAGAGACCTGGAAAATCCTTTATGTATTTCAGAAACTATAAATACGGGCATTTCATGTGAAACAACCCAATAGATACAAAAAAAAATTAATACAACTAAAACGCGTATAGAGACCCTCCTGGGCAGACCCAGCCTCTTTTAAGTGGCTACCAAATTGGGGAAAGAGCCTTGGGGCTGAGCGTGATCAAGCCCTAATCACCTTATTGCACGGCCGTTGGCCTAGAAACAGTATAAATCTCTATATATAGTTAGCCCAAGACCCTTCATGGGTTATACACGTACACGTAATTTTTTTGTTTTTTTACAGAGGACAGCAGATATGATTCCGTCAAATCGGAGTGGTATTGGGCTGTATAATAATATTTCTGATAATGGATGCCGAAAACGAGAGACATAAATACAAAAAAATAAATTAAATAAAAAAACTCCAGAACATAAGAATAATACTTTATGAAAAAGTGAGTTTGTATAGGAAGGAAATTTGGAATTACGAGAGATATATCTCTTTCTGGCTATTTCTACAACAAGTAGGATATTGGTATCTTTGTGGATGTTGAGCGAAGTAAGGGGTTTTAAGGATTTTGGATTGTAAGTAGTGGATTTTATAGTAAATCTCCAAAACCCAATCCCAATATTTGTGTTCTTTGAAATACTTGAACGAGGTTGTAAGGAAAGTCATTGATACAAGCATCTTTGTTGAGTATGGTCTATTCAACAGGAATAAATGTAATTTTTTTATAGGCTACAGTAGTACATAAGATAATTGGTACAAGATTTAAATGTAATTTGTTTGGAATTATTAGGATTTTTTGCATCTCTAATTGTTACACCGTCCTTGAATTGGCTGTGACTTCAGACTGATTATTAAAATTATCATGGACTGCTCATAATATACAACATGATGATCTCAATAAAATAATATTGAGTGTTAAAAAAAAAAAGAAAAAAAAAAAGAGCGTTTATCAATCAAATAATTGCATTATTGTTTCTTTGATATAAATACAATTAATACTTCAATTAACGTCCATTGTTATACCGTCAGAACTCATGAATATGATCGAATTGCCTTAAAATAACGAGTATTTTGTAAGACACCTTAATTTTTTTTTTTAAGCAAATAAGTAAAATAAGACTAAGTCTAATGGGATTAGATAGAGAGTGCTTTAAAGGGATTATTAAGTATTGACAAGTATAAACAGGATTAGAATATTTACAGTCTTTTGAAATCTTGAATTTGATAAAACGCTCTTCTTTTTTGTTGTTGTTTATGTATTTAACGTCACTATATGCTACTATAGCTAATCAGACGATGCTACAATGGGAGTCATAAATTTTGCCTATCCAGGTTTTATTAGGATAGGGACCTTTAACGAGTACCTGACATCGCACAGGCTCGGAACCACCTTTTAACGTCCCCTCCAACTCTTCTTTTTTTATTCACCCCAATAGGCTATATCCTGTAAACATTTTAACTTATATTCAAAAATATGGTTAATTTATATTCTACATTCTTGACCTACTCGTTCATCGGTAGATTCGTTCAACACAAGATCCTAGCCCACTACCTCTTTTTTCCTTCTCATCGAACATTATCCTATGCGTTCCGCATCGTTCTGGAATTCCTTACCCACCTCTATACGCAAAGCATCTTCTTTAAGCTCATTTAAAAACGAATTGTTTCTTCGTCTCCTCAGACATCCATCTTCCGAGCAATTGTAAACACAACGTTCGGATAATGATCATTTTAATTCTAAAATGAGGACCACTACAAATACGTAAAAACAACCTTTTTTTTTTTTTTTTTTTTTTTTTTTTTTTTTTTTTTTTTTTTTCTATGATCTTATAATATTTCTGAAAAGTACAATTATAAAATCTCTTCATACACATATGTTCAAATAATTATAATCACATATATACAACTGTCTTTTCACTACTTTCATAAATAATGTAATTAGTAGTCGTATGTCGTACAAGTGCTCGTACTTACTAATTTTATAAATAATATAAGTATATCCTAAGTTTATATTTTTTCAATGTATTCGTGTCTTTGCTAGACTCTGTTTATGTACTTCACTCTTATTCTTAGGGAGACTGAAAGGCCCAGAATAAAATTCTTTCAATAAATTGAAGAGATAATTATAATACTACGATTTGTAATAATTCAAAACCCATATTATAAGACTGCATTGATGGTTTTTCTTACAATGCGATAACGAGATAACGTTATTGGACCACTACTTACTTCTTGAGAGGGGGGAAGGGAACGATTCCTCCGTAATCACGTTCTAATTACCAAGGGCATCCTCTTGAGAGCAGCTCGTCCAATTAACGGAAAGGGTTGTCCTTTGGGGAATCTACCGGCCAAAGAAACGGAAAAATCCAATCATCCAGGTAGCTTGTTGTTCAACTAGGAATCGGATATGTTTTGAATAAGGACCATGCTTTAAATGAAGCGATAAGGTTATTTAAAGTTTTTTTTTTTTTAACATGGGAATGTTTTTAAATCTTGCAGTTAGTTTTATTTACATTGTCACTGGCAAGTGATTAGATTCACAGATATATTTTTTTTTTCTCAAAAATAATACATCTCTTCTCGATTCCCCAATTTGAATCAATTTTATTTTACTTTTGCTAATCAGAGATTTTGACTATATCCAACATTTGCGCTTGTCTTTAGCTTAGTCTCTATACGCAATCTCTTTATAATTCAGAATTTGTGTTAGAACATAAAAACTACTGTCCAATCTGATCTTCAAGCGACGAGGGAACATACATAATTGACATTTCTCAATTTATAAACATAAAATAATTTTATTTATTTGTCTTTAGGGCAATCCCCATACAAATAGAGCAGGCTAGCACAGCACAATTAATGAATTCATCACCAACAAATATACATAATTAATTACATATCGAATAAATATTTAAAACAAAAACAACAAAACACATATACAGCAATAAGCATAAAGGCGCTGATATTTCTAAGATTAATTTCATCTAACATATACATAAATAACATAAATTAAATATAAGAATATCAATAAATAATGTAAAAATAATAGTACTGAAGCAAATATTTAATCCCTACAAAATACTAACTAGTCCCGAAACCTTTAAGAGTGACATTCTGAGCAGAAAGATGTTGAAATCTTATTTAAAGATTCTCTTTGACAAAAATAAATAATGATTTCAGGTCTATTACGTGGTGTTTCGCAAGAATTTCATAAAAGCCATCAATACTTACATTATTCAATACGGTCATGAAACGGGTTCTATTGTCATGGTATGCGGGACATCGAGCAAAAAAATGGAAATTTATTTATAAAATTTATAAACATATGTACTATATATTCAGTGTTTATAAGTACTTTACACCTTCGCAGGAAGTTTTAAACCTGTACTATTACCTATAAGGCAAGATTTTTAGTGTATAAGTTACGAAATTTTATACTACAATACATATCATTTAGAGACATAATCTGTAGAATCAAATAAATAAAAAAATTATTCTGGCACTAGGTCCCATAAGAATAACAGTTATGTGCAATTAAAATACATAATACAATATACAATAGACAAAATAAATATGATTAATCATTATTTAAAATGGTAAAATAAGAAGAAGTACATACATAAAAACTAGAACAGAAAAAAATATATGTCTTCTGAATTTGGACTTCTGAAAAAAAAATCTTATTATACAATAACAAAATGAAATTAATTTAGCTGTAAACATTAATCTTCATTTATTGAATGTAGACTTCTAGATGGAATTGACATATCTCTTTGCTGATCGTCTATTTGGGATGATAGAAGGTAGAGGAACAGTTGGGATTTGAATAAGCATAAAGAAGCTACTTGGCGGATATGGGTTGGTAGAGAATTCCGGAGTGTAGTAAAGCGGAAAATAAAGGAACGAAATTTTGGTTCTATGGGTAGGAACGTAAAGGTCAGAATGTCGCGATCTAGTTTCAAGTGAGTGGACTGAGGATTTAAATTGGAGGAGACTGTGGATGTAGGAAGGATGATGGAGCTAATAATTTGGTAAAGGTATGATCCTAGGAAATATTGTCTGCGGGTGGAGGGAAGGATCCACGTTAACTCACCTTAAAGTGGGTAACATGAGACCTCCTTGAAGTGCCTAAGACAAATTTTACGAAAATATTCATAATGCGCTTTAGTCTGTCTTCAAGCACTTAACAAGTTTCATTTGATTTTATTTACTTCTTTTAAGATATCACGATATTAATTTAGCTAAACTTGGCACTATCCCCACTTTGAAAAATAATATTGAAAATAAAAGAGATTACTTACACAATCGAAATTTCTACAACCAGAACAATGATAAGTCTATACAAGAAAAAAAAATTAAGACATGTGGGCCCCAAGTCATCCTTCGATCGAGTGTCAGTCCTAGGTAATGTACAAAGTTTGTCTGAGGAATTTGGTTGTTGTCGATAAAAATAGGTGGGCAAGTGTTTTGTCGTAGTGTAAACGTTAGGTTTTTTGATTTGTCGTGATTTAAACGAATTTCCCACAGATTGTACCAATTTTGTAGTAGCATTAAGTGATTTTGGTGAGTCAGTGAGGCCGGTATGGGATCGCCGTTTGATGTTAGAATTGCTGTATCGTCCGCATGAGTAGCAATCGGTATTATTTATTATCTTAGTTATTACTTAGTTTTTGTTTTGATTTGATATCTACAAAATTACTAGAATTAGAAATATTTTCCCAACACATGTATTTAGCCGCGAAGCTGACTTCGAATGGCTGCAACACTAAAAGTATTCGCCAGAAAAATATTTAATCTACGGTTTTCTGATCAAGAAGGGATAGAGAATAACTGGTAAAAAAAATCATGAAAATCAAAAATGTTGAGCAGCATGGTCTGGACCATTTCAAATCGATTGACCATATGTATTTTTATGTTGAATTTTAAAATTCAGCGCATAGTTCCCTCATTATATCAAAAAAGCATTGCATTCAGTGCATATAGTAATTTTCTGAAGATAGTTTTGTACGAAATATTTTATGATTAAAGTTTTTCTTGCTATGATTTTTGGTTCTGTCATTAAAAAAAATCTTTAGCAATTGATGATGTAAAATATTAACCTTATTTTCCTAGCTCAAAAAATTTCAATAATGTAGCTAGGTTTATGTAAATTAGTACTCGTCCAAAGGTATGGTAAATTTCTTGTACTACAATACATATAAAAAAAAAATAATAAAAAATATTTAGGCTAAGCTGATGTATATTTTTCTTGGTTATAATATGTAAATTTGTTAAAGGCTGACATTTTGTCTATGTATTTCATGTTTATAAAAAAAAAAAGTTAAATGCCATCTGTTTTAAATTGAATATCACTTTATTTATTTAACTTAATAGCTTTAAAAAGAGAGATATTTAGCAGAAACAAAAATGTAAATTTTGTTGCTTTTATAGCATCGCAGAGTTCTCGTATGTCACACATATTAATTGAATTATGTGGTTGAAATGTCATTTTGTAATTCAATTGGTGTTACAGAAGTGACTATTAGGGGTTTTCAAATGTTATTACTTTGTAATTTCTATCTTTTTTATGTTAAAATTTTGTTAATAATATCTTATCCAAGAACTCCACTCAACAAATTTTTTAAAAATGTTGGTTTAATATATTACCTTATAACTTGGTAAGTTAGTCTTGATAGAAAATGAGAATAAATGTTGATCAGAATACACTTAATGAACTGTACCTCAGAACATCGGGAATGTCACAACTAATCAGATTCTTTAATGAAATGATCATTTAACATTCATAGCACGCAGAGTCCGGAAATTCAGAAACTGATTGTTTGAATTATTTAGAAATCCTGGTGGGGCAATCTTGTATATGTTGATATTAAATCAATCTCCTTGTCTTCGGAATTGGAATCTTTAATGTTCAAGTTGTACTCCTGTTTCTATTTCAATATTATATAATTCATGTAATTACAAATATAAAAACTTAGCTAATTATAACACAATGGTTTATTATTTCCAAATGACTATATTAGGGTACATGTATTTATATAGCTGATAATCTTTTCAATTTTTTTATATCTTCAATAATCATCGAGTTTTGGTGAAATTCCATTAATTATAATTAGTGACTTGAATTAATAGATCATCCTTTTTTTTTTTCTTTTCCCTCTGTTTATCGTGCTAAATGATTCTAAAACTATATATGTGTTTTTTCTCTATCTTAAATAACTGAGTTATGGGCTAATTTTTTTCTTTTCTTTTTTTCTCTGTTTTATAATTGTTCGCGTTTTTTTTTTTTGGTTTAAAAAAACCTTTTTTTTTTTTTAACATCATTTATTGAAATTTACAACTGTACTTCAAGGTACAACAAGTAAATGTGACAAAAGTTAAATGGCGTGACACAAACTTGAAGAAGAACTACCCAATGGCAGCACTCCTGAAAAAAAACTAATAATGTTTTTCTCTACCTTAAAAAATAACTGAGTTATTGAATTAAATCACTTTTAATCGTCCGCCATTTTAGAAATAACCAAAAAATAACAACGGAGAAATGCCGTGGAGGATTTTTTTTTAATCGTTATTCGGGTTCTACGTATCTTAAAATATAAGCCCTTTTGAGGAGGAATTTTTTTTTTTTTTTTTTTATCTCGATTACAAAGGCTAGTTATCGAAAATAATAAACCAATATCTGTAAAAATGTTTTTTGATAATATCATTTAGGACAGCATATACTTTGTGGAAACCGATACATAGAATTTATCCATTTTTGAAGTTCACAAAATCAGTTGTTGTTAGGTTTGGGTTAAAAAGTGAAATACGAATCAATTTGCAGATTTTTTGCTGTTAGAATTGATTATGGTTTTTTTAAACTACATCAATTTAAAAAGGAGATATTTAGTTTGTTCCTTGGTAAAACTGTTTTTTTGTTTTTTATTTTGCAACATTAACATTAAACTTGCTTATTATGTTCAGTTGGTACTTGCTTAAAATGCATCACTTTTTCACTTATTATGTCAAACTTCACTCTAACTACTCAATAAGCCCTGACACATTTAATTCTTGTTTCTTTTTCCTTCTAAACTTTTAGACCAATAAGAACTTGTTCTTTATCTTATGCCAATGAAGTCTCTCATCTGTCACCATTGACCTTTATTGTGATAAAATGTCATATTACTGAATATAATTTTTATTTTATTTTTTTAAGTCATCAGCAGAAATATTAAAACAACAACATCACCATTTAAAATAAAAACTATTTATTATAATAAAAACTACAACCATTTGTAGTTTTTATTATAACTTTACGAATTGCATAACGTTGAAATAGTTGTAGGAATGCTATCTATTAAACGTATTATATCGTTTTATAGTTAACATTAAAAAATTGTATACGATTTAAATTATTAATAAGCTCAAACGAACAAAATCAAACATACCTTAGAAGATGATATTTTAAAAATTTCTCATCAAACTCCAATAAGATTAATTTTTAATATCGCACTACATTTCCTTACTAACTTAAATTAATATAAAGATTCCGGGAAATAAATATACGAAGAATACTTTGTTACTGAGTGGTTTATTACATTTTTTGTTGTTGAATATGTGTACTCACTCTGGAGGTTTTTTCGAGTCTTGGTGATGTTGAATTGGGGAACATTTGTTTGCTTTGTCTTTTTCCCAACATTTTATTAACTAAACTAAGCTCCGCATGTGGAATATTTTATTTATTTTACATATTTTCTTTCATTGTTTGATGAAATATACCAATCTGAAATCTGTATCATTTTATAAATATTTGATTTATTAATAAAATTGTATATTAAATATTGTTGAGATGAGTGACGTTAAAACAAAAAAAAAGATGTGCTAACGTAGACTCGATCCCGTACCAAAACGAGCTAGTCTTGGAGTTCGAACGGTACTGGCTTGAGGGCAGTGGGGGCACTCTTATCTGGTTAATGTTTACACTATTCAATAGTAGTACGTATGTAAAAAACCTGTACCACCACAACCCATGAAGGGTCTTGGGCTCAGTACATATAGAGATTCGTACTGTTTCTAGGCCAACGGCAGTGCAATGAGGTGATTAGGCCTTGATCACGCTCAGCCGCCAGGTTTTTTCCCAATTAATTTGGGTACCCACTTTATAGAGGCTGGGTCTGCCCCAGGAGGGTTTCCATACCCTAGGGTAGCCCCCCGACCGAATTAACAGAATAAATAATATTCTGCCACAGCCGGGATTCGAACCCAGGACCCGGAGCACAGCAGACTAGCGCTCTATCCACTAGACCACGCCGCTCCCTAGTACGTATGTAAACCAACAAATATTTTCCTAATTTCAAAACTATTTTTAATTTAATTTAATTTCTAAATTCCAAATAAAAATATAGATGCAAAAAAAGATAATGTTCAGACTCAAACAAATATGTTTATTATATTTAATTAATATGAAATTTATATATTTTGCTTCATACGAATTATTATGTCTCTGAATATGATGTTTCGCTGCATTGATTTATCCATCACCTCGTTCCAAAAGTTGACCTGAGAAAATTTATGCCAACTGAGGCTTTTCCGACACTTCCCCAACTTATTTCAGTTATAATCAGGCCTTCAATTAAAAGTTTTTCCCTTCTTATTCAGGCTTATGCAGATCACGGAGTGAGTACCTTTTATCTTCCACGGCTTCTCTGAATTCTTCTGCCTCTCGGAATTTCCACATCCCGTTCTGACTGGAAAAAACTATTTACTAATTCGTTAACTATTTCGATTGGGAACCTGTTTAGGAAACAAATAAAGGAAAAAAGATTTTTCCAATCTGTAGGATGCGAAGTCAAGGATAAACTTTACTTTAGTATATCCCTACATTCCGAAACTTTTTTTGTTTTTGTAACAACTCAATTTATTCAGAAAGTGCTCCACCACGCTAAGGTAATCTTTTTCATGGATAATATAAATTGTTTTTTCTGCCTTTCTTGTTAGTATTTTTTTTTTTTTTTTCAGAACTATAGACCTCGACCGAATCCTATATTTTCCACAAGCTTTAGTAATTATAACCTCAAAATACTTTTCGGAGGTTGCCTGTTGATGATTAATGATAAACAATTTTTATTCAGCGTAATCATAAATCGGTAATGATTTATCGAAATAACAGAGGTTGTCAAAATAATTATTTAAAATATATATACATAGTTATAGAATTACATCATACGGACGTGGGGGTTCCTGGCCCATAATAGAAATATTTCAAGTAAACTGCCTTGCAATACGTATAAAATTATTTTGATTATATATTTTTTTTTTAAATTAATTATTATTATTTTTTAGAATTGAAACATACAATCAAGCAAAAGCTTGAGCGATAATTAACTGAACGACTAATGTAATTATGAGGTGATTATTCTAAAAATTATAAATGACTGATTTAAAAAATTGTTTGTACTTTTTCTCGTTAAAAATTTTAGAAATGAAGATGGCTCCTAACATGCTCAAAGCTAAACGAATCTGTTAATAAAGATAATGTGAAAAACTTGTGTAATTTACCTCACTTAAATATTATTGCTTTATTGTTATTTTAAACTATGAACCCAACAAAAAATAACTCAACTGAAAATTTTTATTACCAATGGTGGCTGCGATCATGTATTTTAATTTCAACAAAAAATTAAATTTGTGATGGCGCACTTTCTACTATGATATCTTAGTATTATTATTTAGTTCTTAGTGCGATCCGTAATAAATCAATAATTCATCCATCCATGTTTAAACAAACCCGTTATTCTGGTCTATTATCGTTTTGAATAGCCTTTATCTGTTTAACCTTTAAAAATAAAAAAAAAATAAAGCAGAAAATTTCTTGAAGTAAAAAAAAATAGAAATTTTATTTGAAGTAAAATAAAATAGAACGTTTATTGTCTGTAGAATGATTCTAAGATGTGAAATACACCAGAATGAAAATGATGCGTTTAGGTACTGTTAAAGGTAGTTGCAATTAATTAAATATATAGAAAATTTAAACCGTAATATGGACAATAATAATGGTGCCTTTTGATCACATTCATACAATTTTATTTTTTAATATTTATTTATTGGAATTTACAACTGTATAACAAGTAATACAACAAGTAAATTTGAATGAAATATAAAAAGGCATGAAACAAATGTAGAGAAGGTTCCCAATGGAAGAACTCTAAAAATATTCTAAACTAGAAGGTCACGGGGCCATCTCCTTTTCAGACACCTCGGAGGATTGTCGGGAATTGAAGAGGAAGAAAGGATTGAAACGAAAGGATTAGGGTGGGAATGGAGTTTGTCATGGAAGGATTGATACCTCGTACGGGCCAAATCAGCAACATATGGGACATTAAGGTCTATATGGATAAGTTTGTTGGTGACAAAGTAAGGAGCATTGAGGATTTTACGAAGAATTTTGGACTGTAGTGGTTGGATACGAGAATAATTCGATGGTTTAGTAGAGCCCCAAAGCTCAACTCCGTAAGTCCATATCGGTCTTATGATAGTCATTTAGATGAGTCTTTTGTAGTTAAGTGAAAGATTAGAACGTTTCTCTAGTAAGTGTTGAAGTAGTCGAAACTTCTTGTCGTTTCAGTCTTGTATGAGGGTTCCAAGTAAGGCGTTTGTCAAGGTGCAGTCCTAGATATCGGATCTGCTCAACCGGGATAAGAGGATTATTATTGAAGGAGACATAGGGCAGGATGTCATAGGTTTACGACGAAGGGTAAGGTAATTTGATTGGATTTGTTGAAATTTACTTTAATTCTCCAGTTCTGACACCATACTTCAAGGTCTCTGAGTTGGGATTGGAGAGTTTGAGAGGCAATTGTTGGATCAGTATTGACTGATAACACACAAGTGTCATCAGCATAGGTAGAAAGGAAGGTATCAGAATGGGTTGGATATCAGCGACATAAACTGTGTAAAGGACGGGTCCTAGCTCGAGGGACACCAGCAGACTGACTAAAAATGGATGAATATGAATTATTATGGTTGATTTTGAAGAATCTGCCAGTGAGGTAGGACTGGATAATAAGGAAGTATGTAGGGGGCATACAATATTTAAACCTAGATAGGCAAAAATTAGGACTCCCACTGTATTATCGTCCGATTAGCACAGCAGTATAAAGAGTCGATAAATAAATAAACAAACAATAATAAATAAAGGTTATGTGTGTGCGTTTCTTCCATTTTCATTTTTATAAAAACTAACTAGAAACCAAGAGGAAACTATCTTCTACTTTATCATTTAAACTTCTAAAATATTTAGTTATATAGTAGTTAAAGTAATGGGCTTTGAATTTTGCTATTAGGACAACTTAAACGTTCATTACAGCTTTATCGGTTTTATACTTATTTCCATTTGATTTATTTTAGATTATTTATTAATTTTCACGTTTGTTTTATTTTAAAAAAGAGTAATTGTGAAATCATGCTCATGTTGAAAAAATGACAGAATTTTCTTTTAGTTGCAATTCGGTCAACGGCTATATGATATATTGAAAATAAAGAAGCAATTAAATAAAGTAGCAGATGGGAACATAAGAAGCTTTACCCCTCCTACCCCTGATCTTTTACTTAAAGCTTTCTCTTAGGATTTATCTAATATTTTTCTTTTGCTAGCCATTAATTTCATTTTCCTTGGTTCTCTGGTTTTTCTTTCGCAACATCGAGTAATATTTAAAAATATATCAAACAACTTTTACGACGAACTTGATAATTTTGATTGGTTCTTTATATTTTATTTTAAATGTAATAATAAAGTTATTATTGTTGAATAATAGTATATTCGCTGTAACCACAGTTGGAGGAATACTTTGTTGATTCAACAATACAGTGCAAATACATCTGGTTGGTGGTTGCTATTAATCAAGTACAAATATATACCTACTACATGCAATACATAGTTATGTATATATACCTTATGTTTAAGTACCTATGTGTATAACTTATTTTATAACTATAAAATCAAAAGCAAAAGCTTTTTTATGACATAATAATATAATTAGTATTGTTGATACAAAATGCTAATACTGGGAATGGGCTTCTGAGCAAGATCTCGGACTCCTTTTTTTCTTGCCAAAAATAGCATAGCGTCCAATTAGCAACAATAAGATAAAGTGACGTAAGAGATTATAAGACATATTGAAACAAGAACTATGAAAGCTCAGATCGATCTAAAACGTCTGTCAGAAAAGGCCGTGGTTTTTGAAGGGACAAGGGCGCTGACATTCGTTTTTATTTTATGTTGTTCTTTTTTATCTTTCTCCTTTTTCCCTCTACCACAGATTAGCTTTGGTATGACGTGAAAATTGCAATAGGTTTGTTTCTTTAAAGTGAAAATCACAAACTTTCGTTTATCTAATTTTTTGTAAAAAGATTGCTTCTTCTTCAAGTGGAACTACAACTTTTCTTTTCTTCCATATTTTCTGCATCTAAAAGCGGGTCTTCAGGGACTTCGCATGTTGGGCAATTGCCATAATTTTATATTTTCATTAATTTGAGATTTTTTTGTGCGACCGTTGTTAGTCCGCTGCATTACTAATTGTGCAATTTCTTTGCGATCGAGTTCCTGGTTCTTGGAGAATCATGGTATCAGGCTCACAGTCGGCTGGGTTTGATAATAATCTTGTCCTTTCAATTGTGACTCCCAGTCATATCTCTCCTGCCATTCCTGAAAAATATTTTTTTAGTCATTTTTTTTTTTTTTGAACACAAGAAGAAAAAATATAGATGTATAATATACTGTTGGAAAGCTAAAGGTTTTAGAAAAATGTTATGTAACATACAAAGTTGTAGATTATTTGCAGAGTGATGAAAAACGAATGAATTTAAGTGATTGTTATTGATATTAATATCGATATTATGCTTTCGGTTTTCTATCCTAAGTGGATGCGTATACACACACCGCTGGGCGTGCGACAGTCTAGTGCCGGTAACGTACCATTTCGGTGAAACTGATTGGTAACGGTAACCAGTAAGTTTTTTCCATCTCAGAAATCCCTCAACGCGCTCTTATAGCAGTTTTCACTTAAAAAAAAAAAAAAAAAAAAAAAAGTAAGTAAACTCTAAGGAAGGTAATCCTCGCTTCTATCGATCATCTAAAGTTCCTTCGTTGACCCTTGTCAACACAGTTTTGTTGACTGTTTGCGAAGTCGATTGGGGATAATTCAGAATTAAAAAGAAATCCAGCTGAGGAGATTTAGGGTTTGTAAAAGTGTGGGAAGTGGAGGGGGGAGGTTGAGTGGTGAAAAGTCTATTTCCCGAGTAAATCGAATGATGTCGCCGAACGGGGTGGAAAATCAATTACTCGTTAACTACAATTAAGTAGGTCACTGATGGATTAAAAGGGAGCTTTTAGCGGCGGATCCTGTCGGGCCTACACTCCCTCGTTCTCTATCTCTCTCTCTCTCTCTCTCTCTCTCTCTCTCTCTCTCTCTCTCTGTCTTTTTCCTTGTCTCTTTATTTCGGACGGATAGGACCTGACATTGTTTGGAGCCGCTTCCAAACAACTGACTTGTTGAACAATGTTATCTCTTGCATTCTTGAACCTGAATGGCTGATGCGGTGGAGCTAAAAACGTCAGCAAAGTAGATCAGTAAATATCATCCTAAATAGGTATAGATTTTCTTGAAATTCACGCTGAACAATTAATCCCTATTTATAAAATAAAGCATCATTTCACTCAGTTTTGCGTTCAACGCAGTGTTTCAAAATTTACTATGGTTGTGTAGCTGAAATTTTTCCTGGAGGTATTACCGTCTAGATAAAAAAAAAAATGCCTTAAACCTTTATAAGAATAGTTTTCGAATGAATCAAAAACAATCCATCATTTGTCATATGTACTAATTTGAAAGATAATCAAATTTATAAGAACATGAAAGCAAATTAATCTTCGGAAAGATAATATATTTATAACAAAAATACTTAAGCATATTAAGCTTCGTGTCAGGTTCCTGTGAAATAAAGAAAAAAAAACAATAAAAATTTAAAATGTTTTCAGAGCATAATGTAACTTATTTCTAAAACTTAAAAAAAACATTTAATTTTTTTTTTAGGGCAGTTAGAATGGCGAATGGGAAAAATTCGCATTTATGTTGCAAATGAGTAGTTCGCATAAAATCTGAAGCAAATTAGTTAATGGTATGCCTACTTCAACTGGTTTATTATTTTGAATTTACGTAATAAAATTAATATCTGGTGAATAACGACACTTTATTAATAAAGCTACTTAAAAAGTGACTGATTGATAATGAGGTTATGTGTATCAGAGTATAATAATAATAATAAATTCTTTATTTATGGGATCACTTGTAGCTAGGTGGTTAGCGTAACAGCCTCCCATGCCAAAGGTCACGGGTTCAAACCGCAGGTGGTCCTAGGATTTTTTAATGGGAGTAAAAAATCCTTAGTTACGCCGATCTTCGGAGGGGACGTTAAAAGGTGGTCCCGAGCCTGTGCAATGTCAGGTACTCGTTAAAGACCCCTATCCTAATAAACCTGGATAGGCAAAATTTAGGACTCCCACTGTAGCATCGTGCGATTAGCCATAGTTGCATAAAAGTGACGTTAAACAAATAAACAATAAACAAACAAATTCTTTATTCATTCTGGAACAAGTCCCTTTAGAATAATATTACAAAATTTACAAAAAGAACTTTAGTTTCTTAGAGTAAAAAAATAAAACAAACAAAAAATAATATAAATAAAAACGAAAATGATCTATAATAATAAATTAAAAAGCTACCCTTTAATATCTTATAATTAATGACAAAACTAGACAAAAAAAAAAAAAAAAAATACGTCCAGATATACAAATCTTAATTTAAAGAACTTTACAATATTGGTGGAATGTTGATAAAATAATATATTAAATGTTCAAATGCAACACAAAATAAAACATATTTAAGTTATTGTTTCTATTTTTTTTTTTTTTTTTTTTTTTACTGCTTTTATTGAAATTGTTTATATCTATCTAGGGCTCTTAGGAAATTGGATAGAAAGGAAGTAATTGAATACACGGGATTTAAAGGTAGTAACAGAATAGAATTCCATACGGACGAGGAGCGGATAAGGAACGATCCGTCGAATGCTGCGGTTCGATGGGGCACCATATATAGGTCTGAAGACCGCGAACGAGTATTACGGGAGTGGAGAGAGGATTTGAATGAAAACATATCTGAAATTTAGGATGGGCGACGGTATTGGAGAACTTGAAAGAGGAAGGTTGCCAGGTAGGACTTACAACGGTAGGAAAGGTAAAGCCACTTCAACTCTTCGTAGAATCGGGTGACAGAAGTGTCCCTGGATATCCCGAAAATGAAACGTAATCAGCAGTCGAATAATCGTTTTAGTTTTGCTTCAAGGTCCTCAGACACCCCGAAACACGGTAAACCAGGAGTCAAAGTGGGGAAATATTAAGGAACAAACCAGGAGTCTACAGGTTTCAAATGGAAGAAGGTGGCCGTGATGATTTAGGAGTTTTTTAAGGTGGATATAGTTAGAAAGATTTCAGAGACATGGTTTTTACAAGAAAGAGCTTGATCGAGCGTGGTCTCGAGGTTTTTATCTTTTATATGTACCCTTGTATAAATTAACCGAAAATGAAATATTTTCTGGGTGATGAATCACATGTATAATATGTCAAAGATATTTAAAAAGAATATATTAGGAGAGTTTCATCAATACGATTATTGTAAAATTGACGATAAAAAGTGACAAGGTAAGTTAATTTTAGACGAAAGTTGCAGTAACACCGCAGACATACTGTAACATACCAAGTATGCCAGTTTTTCACAACTCTTTCTTTTTTTTTGCTTTTATTATTAGAATATTTTATAAATCATGATAATAGTTCAAACTATTTAATTAATGTTACAAGGACATTCATCAGCTGACTTCTAGATAGATAAAGAAACCAAAATTGTTTAAAGCTTCATTTTTGGAATCTCAATAACCCCTTACAAACATGACGCGGTATAGATGTCACCTAATAACATATTTAAAAAAAATTAGAGAAATTTTCGATGTTTAATTATAAAATATGTTCCGGAAAATCAAATAATGTGAAATATAAGCCGTAGGGAGTTAAGGATGAGTGGTTGATGGTTGACTGATTGATAATGAGGTTATGTGTGCCAGAGTATTTGTATCGTATAAATTAACCCGAAATGAAATATTTTCTCAGTGACGAATCACATGTATAATATGTCAAAGAGATTAACAAGAATATATTAGGAGAGTTTAATCAAAATCATTTGTCAAATTTTAGAAATTATTTTGTACAAAACGATTATTGTAAAATTGACGACAAAAAGTGACAAGGTAAGACATTCTGCAACAAACCAAGAATGGGAGTTTTGTATAAGTCTTTCTTTTTGTGCTTTTATTATTAGAATATATTGTAAATTATGATAATAATTCAAATAATTTAATTAATTCTACAAGAACATTTATCATCTGACTTCTAGATAGATAAGATACAAAAATTGTTGAATTTTTGGAATCTCAATAATCCCTTACAAAAATGTACTCTGTATATTTGTCACCTAATAATGAAATAGGGAAAATTATACAAATTTGCCGGTGTTTAATTATGAAATATATCCCGGAAAATCAAATAATGTGGAATATAAGCCGTAGGGAGTTAGGGTAGGGATGGTGGGGAGGGGAATATAGGGAGTGATTGATATGGAAGCCTGCTTCCTGATGACCGCCTCATTCCTCATGCCTCCTTCAATACTTCAATATTTCTCACCTCTGCTCTCCCTCTACTTCAGGATAAATCTTGGGGAAAATTGTTTATCTTGCAACTCCTCGTAACATGGATTTCGTCTAGTAGGCAAAAGATATTCATGTTGATATCGCCATGCATTATCCATGATCATTTTTTAAGGACGTTGAGCGAAATAGATGTTTTTCTGGCGTTTTCTGAACCTTGAGAAAAGACATTTTATTTTTTAAGAATTTCTGAAGAGTAATTGTCCTTAATAATACATGTTTTTTTTTATTTATATCAAATAATACAATATTGTAATTATCAAGACATATAATATTAGGTCCCGAAAATAATGCAGGATTACGGTTTTAAAAGAAAACAAAATTATTTATACCTGTTGTTTATGAATCATGTTTCACAACATTGTTTTGTGTTTATCGGAATTTCTCTTTCTTTCTTTTTTTTATATATGGTTAAGTGAATACAGCTAGTCTACTGTTCTCCGGGACCTGGGTTCGGATCCCGTCTATGACATAATATTATTCATTCTATTAATTCATTCGGGGGGCGACCCTAGGGTATGGAGACCCTCCTAGTGCTGACCCAGCCCTTTAAAAGTGGGTACCCAAATTGGGGGGGAGGGAGTGGTGGCTGAGCGTAATCAATGCCTAACACTTCATCGCACAGCCGTTGTCCAAGAAATAAACAAAAAACTATGTGCACTGAGCCCAAGACCCTTCATGGGTTATAGCGGTACAGGTTTTTTTTTTTTTTTTTTTTTTTTTATATAGAATTTATCTAATCTAAAATGTTTATGCTTATAATTTAAATGTTATTCATTATAATAGGTTAATTTGATTTATTAATTTAAGAAAAAAATTATTTATTACAAACAACAAATTTCTTGCATACAATGCAATTTGCCACCTGCAATTCCTTTGCAATGACCAAATTTTCGGACTGCTGAAGCAGCGGTTCATCCTAGCAGAGCTCGTCAGGTGATAAGCATATCTTTTGGCCTGTGGTCTGCGTAGTCGTCGGAGTGGGCTGTAACGATTCGTAGGGCATTTTAATATTTCTGTAAGTGGGTAGGTGGTTTATGTTAGTCTTTGGTGGAAGTTATTGTATTGTTCTGTAGTAGTAGTTAAATTTTTGGTATGTTCCAGTTGTTATGTATAACGTCACTTGTCACGTAGAAGGGTGCGTCCACTATTTTACGCAGCACTTTCGACTGAAACGATTGAATTCTTTGGATATTTGCTGCTCCCGTATGTCCAGATTTAAGAAAAATAAGTAACAAAAATACCCTACACTAATACATTTATAATTGTATTTCACTTCGGGACAGTACTTCATTATGGTTTATCATTTGAAAAAATTAAGTTACACATTAAAATAATCTTATTTGAATTTTTTTTTTTTTTTTTTTTTTTTTTTTTTACTCTTTCCATTGAAAAAATCACTATAGCGTGGAAATCAGTTTACGGTTTTAAACCTTTGTCTGTAAAAAATAGAAAAAAAAAAAAGTTTAAAAGCAATTTGCATTACATTATGTTGTTTATATATTGAGATATTTAATATAATTTGAATTTTTTTTTCTTTTATACAAAATCACCAAGTCGTGATATGAAACCCAAAGTTTTCTTAAACTTATCTAATAAAAATTGTAAACGATGGTAAATGTAGTCTATTTATATATATGTATATTACATGCATATATAATTTCATTTTTGTACAACTTACTGCTTTTTGAGAATTTCTACAAACACCTCTTTCTGATAATTGGCAATTAAGCCTTGCGGTATTATTGCTTGAAGAAATCTAAATTGTAACAAGACGCTAGAGTTGGTTAATCCAATCGTTAGCGAACCAATGAAATGAAGTAAATGCAAATTAATCCCTGTTTGATTCCCTTCGGTTGGGAAAGTGGGTGTGGTGACGTCATAGATTTTAATCAACCCCCACTACCATCTCTTTCACCTTTATTGAGAGATACTCCGAATTTTCAATTTAGGAGACGTGTGTAAATACATATTTTTTTTTTTCTCGAGTGATTCGCCTATGAGTGGATAACCCAGCAATTTTATCTCCCCTAACCCTTTATTTGTCTGATCAAAATAATGTACAGAACCGTTTTTATAAAATTGTCAATGTCCTTAAACTTTGTTTATTATAACTTTTGCGATAAACATAATAGTTTTAGAGTTTTCCCGAAAAAAAACTTCTAATGAATCATATTTCTCACCTTCTCTCTCTACTTCATAAAAAGCCGATGCGGTGCACTAAGGGAGTTTTTAAAATTTATAAGTGGAGATATTACGTTAGAAAGGAAGAAGGGTTCCGGGCGACCAATAATGGATAATGATGAGGGTCTTCTTGGAATTGAAGGAAATTGTTGAGTCAAACCGTCCAGAAATACTCCAAATCGCAAGAGAGTGTGGTGGGTCAAAAGATATTATTGGTCGCCATATATTTTTTTTTAGTAAAGGTGGAAAAGTCTTACTCTCCAGTAATCTGCTAACAGTTTCTGTCGAAACAAAGAAAATTTTAAAGTACTTTATGGGTTCAAAGTCCTGCTTCTTCCACTATACAGTCCATACCTTGCACTATCGGATTACTCCATATTTCGATCTATGGTCGATTTTTTTCAAGAGAAAAATATTGATAATTTTGAGAAAGCTGAAACTGCTGTCAAGAGTTCTTTGACTGCAATTCCAAAGAATTGTATCAACGTAGGATAGATTGGCTAGCAGATAGCTTACGATGGTATGTAACAATGGACTATAATTTGCGTATTAATTGTATTTTATATCAAAGAAATAATAATTCAAATGTAATGTATTGAGGATACTGAGGGGAGTTCATAATTAAATAATTTTAGTATTAAACAATTAATGATAACGAACCGTTGTCGGCAAAACATCAAAAGGGGTTTACCTAACCCCCTAGATTTCCCATCGGTACCAGAAACTTCTGGTAGTTTCCCCCCAGCGGCGGTCAAAAAGAATATTAAGATGGGTGAAAAGATAAGAATAATAGCACAAAGGCTGTACCGCCAACCGGGGTACTTCCCATGTCAGCCCACCCGAGGTGACGAGGATGGGAGAGAAGATTCGTAGGGCAGTCTTATTCGAACCAGGAGTTAGTCAAGTTCTATCCTCAAGAAGAGGAGGTGGCCGTCGGGGTTCTGAGAATAGCTGGAGGATGATGCCAAGAAAGGGGACCTAAGACTGATTTCACATTCGCCAGCCGGTTAAGTGTTTCAAAGGTATATTGTTATTTGTAATATTGTATGGCAAAGGTAGTAAAATGTCCCTCAGTATTCTCAATCAGAGTTCTAGGCAATGGGTTAATATAACTTATATGTGTAAATTAATAATTATAATAATGTATTAATTGAATCTTGTTTACTTTAATCTTACCCTGCATGCCACCTATTGGATTGGTAAACACGATACCTTTGGAAAGGAGATCCATGGTATCATTAAATATAGTTTATATATTGACTAAATATAGTAAGTAAGCTAGTTTTTGAAGCTACCGCTGCCTTAGAAAAGCAGCCAGTCAAAAACAGCACAAATATTTGGTTGAAAAACGGTCCTTTTTTTTTTTTTTTTTTTTTTTACATCATATGAACACATTTCTTTATCCCTTAGACATTGCCAGAATTAATTAATTATTTATCTCCAACATCTATGGTACAAACTTGTGAAAAAGAGTTTAGACGGAGGAAGAGGAGGTATTCATTTTCGAACCGACAATTTTACTAGATCTTGAGTAAGCAAGACTAACTTATTTAGAGAAATAATTCGTTTCGTTGAGTGGTTCTCAAATAGGATGGCTAGGTTAGCGTTTTAAATGCCGTATCAGCACTCCCAACTTCTATAGAGATTTATTTAGCAAGCTAAAATTCAACGCTTGCTCTGAAGCAATTACTTAATTAATCTAGCAATGAATCGTTTATTCCAACCGTATCAAGCGCACTTATATGATCTATATGCCAGCGGAAAATTGCCATTTATATTCCATCGAATAAGGAAATTGGAAAAGTTGCTGATGAATCAAAGAAGCTATTTTATCGAGCAATTCAATTGTTTTATATAATTTAAGTTTCCATGGAGGATTAGCAGATTAATGATTTTATTTACGATTTTTTTTATTAGTTATAATTATTAATTTATTTAATACCTTTGTTATAAACATGTCACTGACTTAGATCCCCATAAAAAATATACAGTATTTTACGTATTTACCTTCTCCTCATTATGGCTTCTTCATGCCAAAGTCATCTATTAT
The DNA here is from genome assembly GCA_023052935.1 of Piezodorus guildinii. Classification (NCBI taxonomy): domain Eukaryota; kingdom Metazoa; phylum Arthropoda; class Insecta; order Hemiptera; family Pentatomidae; genus Piezodorus; species Piezodorus guildinii. The sequence continues at coordinate 94,574,231 of CM041296.1, forward strand.
GTATGTAAAACGAATATTACATAAGATATATGAAGAATCTTACTTAATTGTAAATTTTTTATTATCTTTTATAATTTACCCTTTACCATAAATTCACTAATTTATATTATTAATTCATTGTCATTTTCTTTATCCAGAGAGGATTTCCATTATTATTATTTCTTATTTATTTTTTCTGCATTTATTTACATAATATACAAAATGGTAATAACATATATATTATTAAATCAAACCTCGCAAGACAATGGCTAAAATGGTTGTATTTGAATTGTAGTAACATTATGATCTATTTTTATTCATTGTGTCCACAGTAAAATAATTAAAATTCTGGACCAACTATTTCTGTATTTTAAAGATTTATTTATGTATTTAGTTTCACCGAATCGAGCCCATTTAATATATTTGTTACTTCTCCTGGGGTTTGATCATTTTTTCCTAAATATTTCATCCTGAACTCCTAAAAGACAGAGCATACTGCCAAAATGTTGTAGGCATCCTCTGGTTCCTTAAGGTTACACATGGCACAGGTAGGTCTGCTATCACTTCCATGGGTCTGATTTTTTTCCCGTATTTATTTAGTTATTTATTTAAAAACAACAAAAAACAAATGTCTACCAAACCTGTAAAATTATAAAAAAAATAGTAAATCGAATTTATTATAATCAAAATAAGTTTACCTGCAGTGTTGCCTCAGGATTTTACGCCATGAGACAGAAACAACTTGGGATAATGAAATTTTCTCTATTACACTTATCTATGAAACAACATTTTTCAGTATGAAAGCTTAAAACACACTCAAATATATATATATTACACACTCAACTATATATAATATATGTATATATTTATATAGTTTTATATATTTAGTTTTATTATATTATATTATATTATAGTTATATATACACACTCAACTATATATAATATATGTATATATTTATATAGTTTTTTATTTATTTTTTTACTTTTATTTTTAAACGGCTTGACTAAATTACTAAATAAATTTAAAAAAACAATCCTTAACTTCCTTATATTACACATTTATTATTCTTCACAATTTATTACATAGTTTTTCTACGCTTCGGGATTCTTTCCCCATTATCAAGACTTTTTTTAAAAAACACTTCTTAACACAAAACACATTATATTACATTTCTAGCTTACTGCTATTCGTCCTACTAGATGTTTATGTTAAATAGCCAATAAAGAGCACGAATAGCAGTATGCTAGAAATGTAACATAATGTGTAGTGTGCTAAGAAGTGTTTTTAAAAACAAGTCTTGATAATGGGGAAAGAACCCCAAAACGTAGAAAAACTAGGTAATAAATTGTGAAGAATAATAAATGTGTAATATAAGGAAGTTAAGGAGTGCTTTTTTTATTGTGAAATATTAAGCAAAACTTCCTAAAATATTATAAAAGAAAAGAAACTAAATAAATTAAAAAAAGATTTTGACTGAATTCCCTTTTGGTAATATTACATGCGCTTTATAATCATGCAGATTTTTTACCCATTTAAATAGCCCAGAAGGGCATAATTGTCGAATATTAAAATTTTCTTTCCCTAACGTACCTTTAAGTCATTTCTCCTTCTTATTATAAGAGTTATCACTCATAATTTTATTTATTTATTAAAGTTCTTGAATGTCATTTTATTATTTATAAATAAGGTATTTATTCGAGACACATGAATTCATTCCACACGTCTTAAGAATAGATTTACAAGATGTTTTGGGACGTGAAGCTAAGATTATGAATAGCGATCGCGAACCCCCTGGGACTTATCGAGTGAAGTATAGACTTGCAAAGCCACGAAAGCAGGCCTGTTGATGATTGATGCTTGGTAAGTACCTTCCTCGAGGGTCGAGGCTTTGCAGAAGATACAGCCCTAAACCTATCCCTCATGCTCTCACCTGTTTTCTTTTTATCTGGCGTTTACACGTTTCGTCTTTGTTCCTGCTTGATAAATTGTTAGTAAGAGAAATAGTTATTTTACGTTGTCACAATCACTGGGGCTGTTGATGTCACTAATGATGTATTATTAACGGTGGGAGTTATTCCTTTATTTTTCGAACGAATTGATCAAAGATAACGTTTTTGATAAGGCTAATGATCGCAGTCAATTCGACTGTTGTTGATGATGCCTTATTTGTGTACAGACGTTTTGACCCCCTTTTTAGGACCTCCAATGAACTAAAGTATAAATAAAAATTGCATATAATTATATATTTATTGTGGTGTTAACAACTATATAGTTGATAGAATTTAACTCATCAGTCTCTGGTGGAGAACTGATAATATCACTAACTTCTTCCATGATATCTTTTTCCAGATTAGCTTTGCTTGAACCATAAGTCATTCCTATTACGACAGAAAGGAGGTACTTTCACTGACAAACGGTTAACCTCTTGCATCTTAATGGTGTTACAAGAAGATAGTTGTTTCTTAATTGAATTCGTTGATGTAAATGAAATTAAAATTCGGGGTCACAAATATGTGGTGATATCACCACATATACAACATCGATAATGGGCGATATCAACACACGTGTCATAAACATTGTTTGCAAAAACACAAAAAGGTATCTGTAACATAAAAACATGGAAACATGGGGTACACATGGAGTACTGGAGGTTATATTTCTTTGGCAACCACATGTATTGACGCCACACACACACACACACACACACACACACACACACACAATATATATATATATATATATATATATATATATATATATATATTATATATATACATATATACATATATATTGATGATCAAGAAAAGTAGTTGATATAATTATTCCTTTATTCAATTATCATTTTTCTGATTACTTGAGTAGACTACCTCAAACGGCTTTGTGCCAAAATGATGAATGACCATACATATATATATATATATATATATATATATAAAACCTGTACCACTACAACCCATGAAGGGTCTTGGGCTCAGTACATATAGAGATTCGTACTGTTTCTAGACCAACGGCAGTGCAATGAGGTGATTGGGCCTTAATCGCGCTCAGCCGTCAGGTTTTTCCCCAATTAATTTGGGTACCCACTTTGTAGAGGCTGCCCAGGAGGGTCTCCATACCCTGGGGTCGCCCTCACTGAATTAGTAGAATTATAAATATATATATAAAAGAAAATTATTACAAATTTACTTACAATTTGAGACAAAATTATGTCTTACATAGACCTGTGTGGTTATTATGAACTTCAAAAGAATACTGAAATAAAGACGCTAGGAATGGTCCAGAGAGAGGAAAATTCCTCCTTAATTACCTCGTCAGAGAATCGGGGTTTTCTTTTGTTTGTTAGTAAATGATTTATGACAGTATTATTATTATTGTCGATGCTTATTGTTAGTATGCGTTATGCAAATTTAATAAACACTATATTTATGCTTACAAAAATAAAAATGAAATAAGTGGCCTTGAATTAAGATTTTATTGGAGAGATTAAACAATTTTGGAACGATGAACCGGCGATGATTGCTACTTTAAAAGTTTTACCCCAAATAGAATATTTAAAGACGACAAGGGTTCCCTAACTACTTGAAGAACTGCCCCCGCAATCGAGTTAACCGCTACGTGACTCGAATCAGAATAAAATAATTAATTTTAAGGCGCTTGTTAGAAAAGTGCCCGAGCCAACTTTTTGTATCGTAATAACTTTCGAAATTAAACTTGATGCAAACACTCATTCTACTGTTTATAACTAGGTTTGCGATCTAATGGTAGGCCAATGAAATATACCCACAAGGGAAGTTTTGTTTTCTTTTTATTTTAGATAAGATTTTTTTCCTTTTGGATACAAATATATGTTTAAAAAAAAAAATATATACGGCTGATAAAGTTTGATTTTTGTATTATATTTTTAATGATTTATAAAGTTTTTTGTAAACTTTTAAGTTTAATGAAGTGACTTACTAATACTTTAGACAAAAGTACTTGCAGGTTTTTTTTTCGTTTACCTATCATTCAAGGAGATTACAATTATGCATTTCGATATTTTTTTAACCCTTCAGTATTATTTCTATTTGTATTAGCCAATATTATTGTTGTTTAATTATTATCATTTTTTCAATTAACTTTTTTTTACCAACTATTCAGTAGGACATTAATGCTGACATTGACATTGCCGAATTTCGCGCGCCGAATTGAAAAATTTGCGACGTTTAGATGAAATAAAATTTATTTTACAAATTTTAAAATGTGTATCTTGTTCTTTAGGATTGGTAATATATCATCGTCTTTTTACAAACGATTCCGAATAGCTTTCATTATAACACTAGCTCTATGGGGATCTATTTAAAACCCTCCAAAAAAATCGATCATATCATATTAAGTGTGATCATAAAACAAGCGATGCTGCCCAACTTGATTGGGTTGCTTTTACACAGCGAACTTATTTTTTCCCTTAGGACTACTTTTAATATAACAAATTCTAATATACAATAAAAAAATCTGGTGCGGGCACACTCAACTTTCACTTACCCCCGTTTTTAAAATTGATTTAAAGAATTTTCAAATACAGTAGGAGGTAAAAATGAGTGAGGCCATTAAATAATTAATTAATGGAATTTCTATAGAAACGTGTGTTTTATTAAAAAAAAAACTACTACATTATTAGCTAAAATAATCACTTAGTTTTATCGGCTTTTCATCACTCTCCGTTAACTTTTAAAAGCTTGTGTATGGGATAATTGTTTTTTTTTTTAATCTTTAGCTTTCCAACGGTATATGATACATGTATATTACTGTTCTTTTGTTCAAAAACAATTTTTTTTTTTTTCAGTTTTCTCCTTTAGCTGTTTTTCAAATTCGCTCAATGCATATTTAGCTGTTATTTATCAATGCTAACAAGATAATATGGTTATTTTTATACAATCTACAAATTAAAGGTACTTTAGAGAAAGAAAATTTAGTATATCGGCATTTAATTCTTTTCAGACAATTTCAATCAGAATGAAACCTACATTAAATTAAAGGCCATTAAATTTAACATTGACATAGCGGGTTAAATCAAAATCGTTAAAGCCATTTTCAAGAAAATTGAAAAAAGGTGCATCATGCATGGTATAAAGTGGCTCTTCTGTTAGGCTGATTTAAATGAAAAAGGTTTTGTAACATGCCGGGCTTATATAGCATTTCCAAGTCAATTGTAACCTTTTCCAAGTCAAATGTAACTTTTTCCATTTCAAATGTAACCTTTTCCAAGTCAAATGTAACCCTTTCCATTTCAAATGTCACCTTTTCCAAGTCAAATGTAACCCTTTCCAAGTCAAATGTCACCTTTTCCATTTCCAATGTTACCTTTTCCAAGTCAAATGTCACCTATATCAATAAAAAACATAAAAAGTAAATTTTAGTTAAAATAAGCGAGAGCGATAAAAAATACAGCTCGAAAAACGTAATCATGACCACCCGAAAGCAAAATAATTAATCCATATATCAATAAAAAACATTAAAAGTAAACTCGAGTTAAAATAATTGAGAGCGATAAAAAATATAGCTCGAAAAACGTAAGCATAACCCCCCAAAGCACATTAATTAATTCCTATATCAATAAAAAACATTAAAAATAAATTCGAGTTAAATTGCATGGGAGCGATAAAAAAATAAACCTCAAAAAACGTGATTATAGGACCCGAAAACACAATTATTAATCCCTATATTAATTAAGTTAAAATGTATGGGAGCAATAAAAAAAAAAAACGTAATTATAATACCCGAAAACTCCACTATCAACTCCTACATCAATTAAAAACATTAAAAGTAAATGCGAGTTAACATGCACGCGAGCGATAAAAAAGACAGCTCGAAAAAAGTAATTATAATACCCGAAAACACATTAATTATTCACAAAAACTACCCCTCCCTCTAAAAAATCAAAATTAATAACTATCTTAAAACTAAATAGACGATAATTAATTTTTATAAATATAGCTAGTAAAAAACAGAACTTGGTACCAAATATCTAAAAAACAAAAAAGATAGCGATAGAATATGCCAAAATTATTAAAAAAGTCATAATGTTAATTAAACTAATTATTTTTCTATAAATAAATAAATAAAACGGAATATTTGAGGCTAGAAGTGAAGAAAAAGGTGACATTTGACTTGGAAAAGGTAACATTTGAAATGGAAAAGGTGACATTTGACTTGGAAAGGGTTACATTTGACTTGGAAAAGGTGACATTTGAAATGGAAAGGGTTACATTTGACTTGGAAAAGGTTACATTTGAAATGGAAAAAGTTACATTTGACTTGGAAAAGGTTACAATTGACTTGGAAATGCTATATATGTCCTAAATATGAAATTTCAGTTTCATAGGACTTTTTGTTTGAGCGCGGGAGTTTCCCTTACTATATATTCCATATATAGGTAGGTGAAAGTAAAAACGCTGTAAATTATTACAGAATGGTTTATTATTTCCCAATAACAATATTGGGGTATAACTGTTTATAAGGCTGTTCATAGGCAATTAAGTAATATGATAAGACCTAATTCAAAGCATCATATCATAACACTACCACTAATTTCAAAACGCAATATCTAAGCTAGTTGTAAACCAAATTCAATGATTCTTTTTTCACTTGGTCCAAAAATGTTTTGGAGAATAGCACTGGGATCTCCTGAATGCTTTCTTCTTATGAATAGCAAAGTTTAGTTTGTCCTTACCGAGCGTATGACGTAAATATCATTAGTTCAAGATAATTCTTTTCATTGTATTATTGACATGAACATTTTTTTTTTCATCGCGCTTTACTGATTCTAAAGCATATATAAGCGAGATTTCAATTTTTTTTTTTTTTATTTTATTTTTTTTTTTATTCTTTTTTTTTTATTATCGCGCATTACTGATTTTAGAATCAAAACAATGTACACACTTTTCTCTAAATAACTGAGTTATAAGTATAATTCATTTGAAAAATATCATTTCTTTTCTTTTTTCTCTATTATATAATTATTAAAAAACAATAATGATTTTTTTTTCTATCTTTGAAAATAACGTAGTTACAAATTTATGTATAAGCGAGATTTCAATTTTTTCCTTTATTTTCTTTATTTTTTTTTTTTTTTATCGTTTTTCTTATTTTAAAACTCTTTACCCAATTTTCTCTATCGTCAAAAATAACTGAGATATGATATAAAATATCACTTTTTTTTCTTTTTTATATAATTAATCGCGTTTTGTTAGTTAAAAAACACTAATAAATTTTGTTTCTATCTTCAAAAATAACTGAGTTATTGAATAAAATCCTTTTAATCGGCCGCCAATTTAAAACTAACCAGCTGATATCAACGTCTAAGTGTTAACATCATCGTTGAATGGACTAGTATTTTTGTGGCGAATTTAAAAAAAATTGATCCAGTAGTTTTGGAGTTATGCCGCGGACGGTGGACGGTGGACAAACGGATTTTTTTTTTAGCCGTTATTCGGATTTTACGCATCTAGAAACGTATACCCTCAAATTCAGAGCAGCGGTAATTTTTTTTTTTTTTTTTTTTTGTCGATTACGAAGGTTGATTATTGAAAATAATAAACCAAAAGATCAATATCTTAATTACATTTGAAAAAAATTATATTTCTTTTTCTCGACTGTCTCTCATATTAACCTAAAATAAAATATATATATATATATATATATATATATATATATATATATATATATATAAATATATAAAATTATTAATAAATTATAATAAATATCACATGACAACCTATATCTATTATTCACAACTATATGACAGGCTGCTTCAATATTAAATCTCTCGCATATAAAATACAATAAAAATGGAAACATTAAAATTAAAAGTAGAATATGCACATATCCTTCAAAAATTCGTCCTTCAGGCGTTTTTTTCGTTTACAATAACTCACTTCTTAGCTATTTCTTTTTATGAAAAATTGGCGTATAACGTATTATTTCAACCGTTATACTTTTGATATGTTTTAAATTTATACATGCATTCTTTCTCTTGGATACTGGCAGTTTTAGGTCTAGTAGACAAGTTTATAAAGTTATGTTTTTTATATAAAAAGTTTCCCCTTGATATTTCTCGAGGGTAGCATAAAGTAGGAATAGTTGCCCTGCTTTAGCACCGGTGTTAGAGCTGTTGGAAAGTAATATCACTGCCTAAACTATGCAAACTATCAAGGAAGGGCAAATATCCCTCCAGGGCTGAGACAGTTCCATCATCATAGGGATCATTTCCAAGCCAATCAAAGCTTTGACCCCGGTCAAAAGCCGACCCAGACAGCTCCCGAGGGACCAATCAGAGCCGACTTCAGCTACCGATTACGAACTGTTGTTATTGGAGGATTGCAGTTTCCAATAATATCCCCTCCGCTGTCGAGAGACCTAGTCCTCAGAAAAACAAAACCCCAACAACAATAGGCAGACCAACCATTAGTAATTACTAGCTTACGAATATTATTGATAAAATAATATTTATTTTTAGGTATATATTTTTTTTGTACTTTTGTCTTCACCACGGTTGCTGTTTGGCAGTTAAAGATTTGTATATTCCATTTTAACAATATTTATACATTATATAACGATATATCTTCTCTTTAATTATGCAATATTTCGATAGTGAATATAATATTTGTTTATTCATTTAAAGTAACTTTCATGCTAATATGACTAATCGGATGCTGCTGCAGTGGGAGTCATAAGTTTTACATAACAAGTTTTAATTAGGAAAGGTCGCCGCTTTAGGCTGCTTCTACTCTTACTAGACAAACGGTCAAACCTTCCTCTGCAACTACAAAAGGCTCATCTACATGACTATTATAAGACCAATCTGGACTTACTAAACCATCAAATTCTTCCCGCATCCAATCCTTACAATCCAAATTGCTTCGTAAAATCCTCAACGCTCCTTACATTGTCACGAATAAACTTATCCATAAAGACCTTAATGTTAGGTATCAATCCTTTCATGACAAACTCCATTCGCACTTTAACCCACTAGTTTCCATCCTTTCTTCCTCTTCAATTCCGGATAATCCTCTGAGGCGCCTGAAAAGGAAATGGCCCCGGGACCTTCTAGTTTAGAATATTTTTAGAGTGCTTCCAATGGGAAGCTTCTCTACATGTATATCATGTCATTGTATTATGTAACACATCACATTCACTTGATGTATTTTTGTTAATACAGTTGTAAATACCAATAAAATGATTAAAAAAAAAAAAAAATTAGGAAAGGGATTGATGTAGTTTCGGCAACTGCTTTTCTAGATCACTAGATCAGTAGCTCCAAAAACTGTATTAATTAATATATTTTATGTATTTATATTACTGCATTGCCTAAAACCATTGGAGTTCCTTTCAAAAAGTACCATGTTTTCCCAGTAGGGTATAAAATATTTACCCAGAAATTTAAATTTAACTCTCCAGTGAACTCTCTTCGTCCTATTTTTGTATTTAATTGGGAGAAATAAAAATTCCACTTCATTAACATACTATTTTATAACATGCATATATTCGAATTTAAAAAAAAATACCAACACTTTTTTTGTTTATTTTTTCCCACCTAATACCTATATTAAAATAATATATTTTAAATTAGAAAATATTAATTCATATATTCGAAACGTTTTTATGTATTAACGCTGTATTTTAATGAACTAATGTTACTAAGGGGAGCCCGTGGCTGAGTGGCTAGCGCGCTAATCCCGTCGCCAAAATTACCAAAAATAAAAATTCTAGTATCATAGCATTTAGTTAAATGGGAATCCACACACAGACTCTGCCTGTGAGTATTCCCACCCGGGTGTAAGATCCGTCAGCCAACTGGAGCCTACTCACAAAAATCACGAAAATTTGTATTATTGTTTTTTAACCGAAAAACCGTGAATAAGTATAAAAAAGGGAAAAAGAAAAGAAAAAAATTGAAACTTTACACATAAATACATCCATTACTCAGTTATTTTCGAAGATAGAGAAAAAATGTATAGAATGTTAGAATCAGTTAATAAATAAGTCACAAATTAAATCTATTGTAATTTTTGGAAGTACATCCAGCAAAACCCCGTTATTACTGAAGATTGAGAAAAATCGAAAAGATTTTTCAGATCAAGAAGCCGCGATGAACAAAGAAAAAAACAAACAAAAATGGCTAATCAAATGAATATTATAGAGAATTAAATTTCCTACATCGTAAAAAAAGAATCATTGAAATTGGTTCAGAACTAGCAGAGATATTGCGTTTTGAAATTAGCAGTAGTGATATACCATTTACCTTTGAATTATTTATTGCTTTTCATATTAGTTAATTGCCGACTTACAGCAATATAAACAGTTATACCGTAGTATAATTATTAGGAAATAATAAATCATTGTGTAATAATTTGCTGTTTTTTAGTTTCAATGAACTTAGTCATTTTTATTTATTATAATTCCTACAACAATAAACAATTAATAAATTGAGCCAAACAGGGCCAGTTCGAATTCTGGTTTGAAGTTTTAAAATGAATTTCGGCATGGGTGTTAAAATCGATATAAACTTTCCTATTCTATCTATAATAGTTTAATAGCCTGCAGAATTACTTTAAATCCCTCTACCCTTTTTCAAAAATAAAAACGTTTCACTCCCCTTATAAAAATAAAATTAAAATAAAAACCTTATATTGTTCAATCATATGTATCATTGTTATTTATACTTTGTAAACTGCTTTCAATACAAAGGAATCCGAATTAATATTGGGCTTAATTTGAACTTAAAGGTGCTCTATACTAATCTCTTCATATCAGTTGGTCAATTAATTGAGTGATTCATTCATTTTGATTCTGACTACAAATAATGTTAGTTGTTCTTTACGACCTGGATGACACCCTCTACATCACTAAACGCCTCCGATGACATCGTCCGCAGTCCCAAATCGATTAGCGGCAACGATTGATCGAGCTAAGGATGAAATCGACAATATACTTCCTCAATAATCGTTTGATATATTGCTCCATTGAGAACACAAAGGGCATCCAGGACAGGCACAATTCCACGGCACAGACTGACGCGTTAGTGAGAAGAATTTATTTTTATGGCACAATGGGGCATTTAAGCGATCGGTTGAGTACACGGGAAAACACAATGGGAGATGGATGGAATGCATGCTATAGGTAACAAAAGGAACTCAGCTCAGTAATAAATGAACACAGGTCCCTCGGCAGTCGGCGAGAGCAACTCTACTTGGAATTTTAAAAATTTACATAAATTTCACATTGATGAAAACAAAAATCTAGTAAATATTAATTTATTTTCAAATGAAGAAAACTTGAAATTATGAAACAATAGTTGACCTTTTAGTAATTTAATAAGGATATGGTCTAGAAGCACAATAAAGTAGTTTTAGGGCCTAGGAGAATATCTTGGAACAATATAGTCATGGTTTAGCTCAGTGGTTCCCAACTGGTGGTCCGCACACTCCTGGGGTCTGCATACCAAGTCCAGGGGTCCGCAAATTGTCATTGGGAAGTATTTTTTAATTAATGTAAACTTAACTTGAAATATTTATAAAGCCTTGACTTTTAATAAGAATCACTTGCTCTACACGTACAAATTTAACGTTCTAAGTGATATAATTGCTTGTGTTTAAAGACAGGTGTCTGCTACTGTACAATAACAAAATTAAAATTAATCATTTTCTGACATAATAAGCAAAATTTTAAAATATCGGCATTCAAGCCCTGTCAGACTATTTCAATCAGAATGAAACCTAAATGACGTTAAAGCCCATTAAATTTTACATCGATATAGTGAGTTCATATTGATTTAACCAGCTTAATTAAATCCGTCAGAGCCGTTTTTGAAAAATCGTAAAAATGTGAAAAATTGCATGGTATTAAGTGGCTCTTCTTGTCAGCCGATTTTGATGGATAAGTTGCTGTAACATCTCGGGCGTATACCTAGTTACCTTAAATATGAAATTTCAGTTCCATACGACTTTTTGTTTTGCGCTAGACTTACCGCACACACGGACACACAGACCTTTTTGCGACACTTGGTCATTTGGACACAGGGGACCCTAAAACGTGTATTTCCGTTGAAAACTGGAAGTCGGAAATTTTCACGATCACAATACTTTCCCTTACTATATATTTCATATATAGTTAATTGGAAGTAAAATATTGATCGGACGATATTCAAGTGGAAGTCCTAAATTTTGCGTATCTCGGTTTAATTAAGATGGGGATCTTTGAGTACCTGACTTAGTACAGGCTCTGGACCACCTTTTAACGTTCCCTCTGACGGCATAACGAAGGATTTTCACTTTATTTAAAATTACATTTAGTGCCATCTGCCCGGCTTAACATTAAATTTTAGTTATTCAATGTTTTGCGTATTGAAGTAAACTTCCAGAGCTTTCATTTCTATTTCCCCAACTAGGCCATTTTCTAGGATATAGTGTTTCGGTAGAAGTATTTCGCACGCAATGAACTTGATACGGTGAAATCAACTAAAAATCTATTATGATTTAGGGTGTCCTTGTCATTGAAATAATTGAATGAAGGTTTTCTTAATAAGGCCAAAATTTTTTGTTGGGAACCCCTAGTTTAGATAATGAATTTAATGTTACAATTTAACTGCAGCCATTCATTATTGGTGGCTTGACACGGATCTACAGTCTGGGTTTTTTTATGACCGCTATTCGGATCATCTTCTTACTCAAAGTTTAAGTTATGTTTATTTGTAATATACCCTCTTATTTTTCAACGTATTTGTTTGTATGTATGATATCTCATTTTGCAGAGAGTCTGTAACTTTCATTGTGTAGCGTCTCCCTCAGTTTAACACGTTTTAGCTCTCTTGATGTTGCTCGAATGGAATATTTGACGACAGTTCCTGTGTAAGAAATTTAGTGGACAATGTTTTTAGTTCTATCGCATATGTCGCTAATAACAACCGTTTAAGAGCTATATTGATTCGAACGAATTAAGTCACGTTTTGCTGCATTTATTAAGTGTTGGGGCTTTATAGACAATCTCCATGTCAAAACAACTGTGTTGGTTTAGTTCTTATTGTAAATTTGAAGTTATTTTCTTATGTAATATTGTTCACTAGGGCCTGCTGATTAGGAGCTATATTGTTCACAATGAAAAAATTCATATTTTGCCAACCTTTATCAGTGTTGGCACTTTTTGACATACTAGATTTCTGTTGGTGTGCTCGAATCAGACTTTAGCGACAGTTTCCATGTCAGAAATTTAGTGCAAGATATAAGTCCTAAGATATGAGGTATTAGTCCCACATGGTCTGATTGTGTGTTTCTGGTGTTGTGGGGTGTGCTGTGTGTGGTAAGCATTATCGCGAAAACGAAAAGTGGTATGAGACTGAAATTTCATATTTAAGACAACTACTTGCTCGAGATGTTGTAGCAACTTTTTCATAAAGATCAGCTTGAGCCACTTTATATCATGTATTTTGCACCTTTTTACGATTTTCTCAAAAACGGCCAAACGATTTTGATTAAACTTTCAATATCAATCTAAAATCTAATGGGCTTTAATATCATGTAGGTTTCATTCATATAGAAATAGTCTATAGAAATAGGGTTTAAATGCCGATTTTGTAAATTTTCTTCCTTTAAATTTTTAGATTCAATAAAAATAACCGTATCAGCTTTTTAGCATTGATAAAAAAGGATAAATATATAAGTTGAACAAATTCGATTAACAACTAAATGAGAAAAAAATCAAAAATCTTTTTTATGCAATTTTTTTTTTCGAACATAAAAACAGTAATGTAAGTATAATGTACCATTGGAAAGCTAAAGATTTGACAAACAATATTATCTTATCCACAAAACTGTAAAAGTTAATGTAAAGTGGTGAAAAGCCGATAAAGTTAACTGATTATCGAAGGTAATAATATAATAGATTATTTAATAAAACACATGTATCTAATGAAACTTATGTAATTATTTCTTTAACAATTTATTTTTATCTCTAAATCTATTTAAAAATTCTTATATTATTTTTAACAACGGTGTTAAGTGATAGTCGTGTGTTGCGCGCTCCAGATTTTTCAACTTTAAGTTTATTTAATAGTTCTTAAATGAATTTTAACAACCGAGGTAAGAAAAAGTCGTTTGTTGCCCACTTCAGATTTTTAAAAATATAGAAAGAAAAAATTGGTATAGTAAGTATTAAGGCAGTAATAGACTACAGTTATAAGCAATAAAAAAAATATTTATTAGATGCATAATGAGGTTGGGAAAAATACAACTAAATTTTTATATCATCATGATCATATTCATTGAGTATTTTTAAACATTTTCCCTCAGCCCGTTAATAGTCCAATGTTATTCTTTGAATAAACCATTGTTATTGGACAATTTGATAAGAAATAATATTATTTTAGAAATGAAATAGAAAGAGAAAGAAAATTAGTTTAAGATGGACTATAATGCCTCATAGCACGACCATTATAGCAGATAGCATTTTCCCAACGAATTTTAGTCCCACCCGTAATGCCCATAGAGATGGGTAGGAGGTTCATTTTCATGATTTCCCGGAGGAAACTTATTTTCAGCCGAGTTGGCGAATCTCGACGACTGAAGGATCGTCATTATGGAACTCCTTTTCTTCTCTTTCCTTGCAAACAGCAGTTACCATCTTGCTTAATTGTGTACTGTCTTTGCAGCTTTTGAAAAGGAAACCAACTGCAACGTTTTTGTTTCTTTTCATTGAAGCTCCAACGGCGAAACTTTAGCGTTAATAGTTTTCTAACTCCTACCTTGCAATATCCTCAACATACTTACTCAAATACTTACATATTTATAGGTGTTTTCTAGGCTTCTCATTACCCGGAATAATTATTTATTCTCTTAATTCGGTCTCAGTGTGACCCTGTATTAGGTAGACTCCATAAAGTAGCTTCTCAAAACTTTAGGAAAAAAAGTGGTGAACGATTCAGGTCAAATTATCTGCTTATATAACCTATTTCAAGAAACAGTACGAGTCCCTCTTATGTACTAAACATAAAGTAGTCCCAGAATAATAAAAAAATTATTTATTTAAAGTACATACGTTTTACAAACATAGTTAGAACTTAGCATTGAAATATTACATATTATTTAATTAAAATAAATCAGAAAAAAAATCAACCAGTTTTAATTATTTGATGTTTACGAAAATCGAGTCTCAAAATGTTTCTTATTGATTATTCATCAGTCTTAAAGCAGTTAGCTATGACCGGTATTCAGTAAGAAGTTAATATTTACAGCCTAAACAATAATAATAATAGTCTTACCGAACCCGAAGGTTCGATGCCTATACCATCAAACTCCGCCTGCACTGACTCGTCCAATGTTCACCGTTCATGCTCAATCCCCCGTGATCAGCCTTATCGCAATCCTCCCATCGATGGTTTGGCCCACCTTTCGGACGCCTACCAGTCGGATCAGCGAATACCAACTTTCTTGGGATCCGTTCCTCAACGAGCCCAACAACTTTACTTGACCATTTGAGTCTCCGCGATGCTATCAACTCAATTATATTCACAGTGTACAAGCTCCGCAATTCTGCGTTGTGCAACTCTCCAGTGGCCTCATCTCTCTTCGGACCAAATATATTACACAGTACCTTATTTTCAAAAAACCTTAAGCCGTTGTTCATTTTTCAAAGTAAGCAGCCACGTTTCACATCTGTAAAGAACCATCGGAAGAATAATAATTTTATAAATTCTAACCTTAAATTCTTAGACAGAAGCCGCGAGCTAAGTAATTTAGCAACTGAATAATTGTCATTATTGCATAATTGCATTTCCCACCTTTAGCGGGACTTTCTTCCTGGATTTTTTCTTGTTATCATTGAACCTAAATACTTGAATTTCTCTACGTGTTGAAAGGTATGACCTGATATATCAATATCACCAAGATCGCTTATCGTCGCTTTCGTCTTATCGGTATTTAATTCCATTCCTATTTCTTTACCGGTTTTTATTAACACACTTGTATTTAGTTGTATGGTTTCCTTGTCTTCACCTAGCAGTACCAAATCATCAGCATGCCCCAAATCCGGAATCTTATCACCCATATTTAAACCTTTCACGGTACACGTCACCTTTTCTTAATAAAACAGGTGAAAAGTCACCCTGTTCCAAACCCGATCGCACCTCAAATTCCTCAGAGTAATTATGACCTATTCTAACTTTATGGAATGTTTCCGACAAACACACAGCCTAAACAATAAGATTATAAATGAATGTTATTATAATCCAAGCGGTTATTTATTATATAGTTTAATTAACTGTAAAAATAACTGCAACCCTATTATGGTTACTGTTAATTTGTTGTGATCTATGTGTATTGTTTTATTTTTTTTACGTCCGCTTATTGTCACGGGCTGAGCGACAGGTGTGGATGTAAAAATAAATGATAAAAAAAAAAAAAAAAAAAAAAAAAATTGTTTACGTTTATTTATAAGTAGTTATTGAAACGTGTTGATGTATGCTGATGATATATTTAATATTTTTGTCGTCCCAGCCAGCTTTATTTGTATGGGGATTTCTCTATATTATTATTCTTAATAATTCCAGTAAACTAATACTTAAAAAATATGGTGCGGTCAACACTCGACTTTCACGTACCTCAGTTGTTGAAATCAATGTAAATAGAGTTATAATTACAAATTATAATCAGTTTTGTTGGAAACTTATGTTTTAGATTAAATAGTATAACAATGTTAAATTGTTAGTCCAATAATCACTTCTATGCTCTATTCGTAACTTTACGTAACCTTTCACGAATGTTTATTTATGATAAGATTTATTTTAAATCTTTAGCTTTCCGACAGGGTATATTATACATCTATATTAATATTCTTATATTGAAAAAAAAATTATTTAAAAAAAAATGGTTGCTGTTATTTCCTTTAGTTGGTTTTCAAGTTCGTTCAACTCGTACATTCATCCGTATTTTATCAATGCTAAATGATATCATTATTATTTGAGAATTTACAAAATTAAAAGTACTTTACCGTAGTATATGGTATATACATAACTAAATCGTTTTGTAAGCATTATGTCTCAACAACTACCTGAAGCAAGAATAAAAAATTTATAATGCCACTTAACTTCTACAGAACCCACTCTTCAACTGTAATCTTGTTCCTTCGGACTTCGTTGTTTACTTTCATTATCGGAAAGCCTTTATAATAATTTTACATTGGAATAGAACGACGTCACCAGTCTAAACTGAATATAATCGAAAATTCCATATGGCAACTAAGCTTAGAACATAAAAAAGATAAAATAATTTTGAGTTCGCGTCTCGCAGCCGGACCTTTTAACTCTTAACTGGGCATTAATCCCCCACCTTCATCCTCTTACACCCGAGATACCCCTGTATAGCCTATTAAGACGAGGTAGGGTTGAAAAGAAAAAAAAAAATTAACATATTGGTTATAAGAATTTAAAAAGAAAGAAATAAGAGATTTTATGCAAAGAAAAATAAGGTTGATATTAACTGTTTTTAATTAATTGTAATTTTGTGATTCAAATTACACCGAACGGAATAATCTTGATCTTAATTCTTATTTTGAGTGATACATAAATAGAGGGAAAACGTAATTAATTTCAATTTCGACAAAATACGATGTTTTCTATATGGTATGTCACTTTTTTCATTTTCCCTTTCCGGAAAGAGGTGACTGATGTGCAAACTGAAAGAAAATAATCGCAAGTTTTCCCATGTTGCTTTTCAGAACAAGATCTTCTAAAGAAAACATTTCATATATACCTCTTGTTTTCTCTTAATCTCGTGGCTCGTTTTTAGTAGATATCAGAAAGAAAATCTAACATATTTTTTCTTTAAAGTATTTACCATAATTTTCGATTCAGTTATGCCAAAGGCTTTCCAATTTTCCTATCCCAGATTTGAAAATTAAAGGGAAAGGGAAGTAATTTATTTATTTATTTTTTCGATTACAAAAGTTCATTATTGAAAAAAATAAACCAAAATCGTAAATTTCATATGGCACAACTCAATATATTCTTCTTTATTTGTTATTTGGTTGAATGTGTATAATTTGACATGCATATATTTTTACAAATACTGATGATATTATAAATTCATACCTAAAAGTAAATGTTGTACAATTCCAGGCACCGTGTCAAGTGGAATTGGAAAACTGGGTTAACAGCATCCACTCAGCATGTGCGGCAGCATTTGCAAGGCATCGAGGAAAAACAGGAACGCTCCATCTCCTACAGGAAGAAATTTTCCGTTTGGAAAAAGCTATCGAATCGGTAAGTCTTCTATCTATCTTATAAATCGTTAGGGAAAAATGGCTTTTCTTTTATTCTTACTTTTTTAAGTCTTCTACCTAATTTTCTCTAATTCTGTTTCTATTGAATTCATCATAATTTTGAATACAGTATGGTCTCAGATAGCATAAAAAAATGTATAAAAATACCTACAAATCAAATACCATCTCTCATTTAATTTAATTTGAAGTAGTACAGAAGTTAACTGAAGGACAGTTTTGAAAATAATTGATAAGTTCCTAATGAGATATTACTCCACTATTATTAAAATTATACAGATATATATAAATTGTCTTTCTAGATGTAAAAATGTTTTTTGTTAGACATAAAGTAAACTGTTAGTTGTATATACCTTTAACAGTAGGACCTAAATGATTGATTCCTTTAAGCTTTTATCTAAAATAATATTTAATGATTTAATAATCTTTCTTTTTAAAGATTATTTTTAATGTTATGATAACCTTTTATTACAAAATATGACACCCCCTCATCTTTGATCCTGAGTGCAGTATCAGTATAAGAAACATAAACATTAATTTTAATTTTGTAAAAAAAAAAAAAAAATACCAAGAAAATTCTAAAATAAACTTCTAAATTCTATGAATTTGCAGAAATTTTTAATCGACAAAAAAAAAAAAATAATAATAAAAACTATTTATTATTCAAAATCTTAAAGTTCGAAACTTAAAAGGCGTTGCTAGTCCTCTCCATAGTTAGACTAAATTTTCCAAGTCATAATAATTTGTATAATGAATTGACATATAGAAGTAAAAAAAAGAAAATTCTTAATCTTGTATGTGTATATAAAGAGTTTCTAGGCTTGGATAGATTATTGGATATTTACAGCATTCTAGATATTCGAACTTTTTTTATAAATTAATTATATATCTATTTAAGAATTTAAATATACAATAAATATAAGTGTGAAAATGTGCGGTTATAAAGTGCACATGCAGAACTTCTTCTCAGGCAAGAATTCGCAAAACCTTTAAGCTTTACCTTGATTATTTTAATTAGCTAAGAATCGACGAACGCTTAGAAACGTTCAGTAAGGGAAATTCATATTATAATCTTACATTAAATTTACCTTATTATCTTAGAATCAATATTCCATTCTGGACTCCTAAATTAAGGGCTACAATTCAAACCGAAACGTCTGTGCACATTGAAAATAATTTTGATATTTATCTTCTTTTATTTTTTTCACATATCTTTCAACAAACTTTGCCTTGAATATACTGATTCCTTATATAGAATATCGTGTAGAAATGCAACACGAAGACAGTGGTAACACAATCATTATGGTCACTCTATCCACAACCGGCTTATGGCTTGCTGGAGGTTGTCTCCTTCCATCCATATTGGCCTTACCGCACAATCAGAATGTCATCAGAACAGGATGAGCCTTGGCCAAAATGGAGGCCACAGGTTGGTTCCTCAGACCGCTAACCACGACAGATGCTCAGCCAATCACAGCCTGTCTCTGAAGCGCAACAGTAAAGCATCCTGAAATTGGAAGGATCTTCTCTATCTAAAGATCTCAGTTAAATTCTGAACTCTGATTGGATTCTCTATTGCTTCATCATCCTTGTTCCGATTGGATTGTTTGTTTCTGTTGGATAATAATTTTAAATTGTTTATGATTCGTATTTCCTTTTTCAATCTTTTTATTTATTGAGCAATATTACAATCTGTCCAATTCAGGACATTTTTAATAGTGATAACGTACAACATTCATACTACATTCACACGATATATACAAAACTATAAATTTATATAATAATAATAATAAAATATACATATATACAAAATAAAATCAATAAAAATATATACAATAGTCACTCATACCTATATACAATTCACAAGCATACAGCACGTGAGTGGAGAATCTAGCCAATGCTAGAACTCCAATATACATGTTATAAGAGGTCACGAGGCCACTGCCGTTTCAACCTTCTAGGTGGGTTGTATGGATGGGTGGGGCTGGATAGGGATTGAGCTAGAGGATTAGGATGATGAATGAGATTCTGGTGGAATTTGGAAAATTTGGATGGAATCAGGTCTGAAATAAATGGAACATTAAGGTCGTGGTGTAAGGTATAGTTGGAAACATAATAAGGAGCATTTACTATTGTACGGAGGACTTTGGATTGAAAGGATTGAATGCGTTTGATGTTAGTACGTTTAGCTGTCCCCCACAGTTCAAGTCCGTAGGTCCAGATGGGCTTCAGTATTGTCCTGTAGATTAATAATTTGTTGTCAACTGTAAGTTCAGATTTTCTGTTGAGTAGTCGGTATAACTGTCCGAATCGTCGGTTGAGTTCTTGTCTTTTAAGTCTTGTAAGTGAGTTCCAAGTCAATCTTTTGTCTAATAGTAAGCCAAGATACCGGACTGTATCTGAAGGAGGAATTGGAATGGAATTGAAGTAAACTGGCGGACAGGAGTTTCGTCGAAGAGTGAAGATTACGTGTTTGCATTTGGCTTTGTTCACCTTTATGCGCCAAGCATTACACCAGTCTTCGATAAGAGAAAGGTGTCTTTGCAGGTTTAAGGATGCTGTTTCAGGATTGGAACTGGATGATAGGATGGCGGTGTCGTCTGCAAAAGTTGCAAGAAAGGTATCAGGATGTGTAGGAATATCAGCAGTGTAAAGGATGAAGAGGACGGGTCCCAAGACGCTGCCTTGAGGAACACCGGCCTCAACGGGATAAAGGTTAGAAAATTCTACACCACAGCGAACTCGGAAGGAACGTTTTGAGAGATAGGATCGGAGAATGAGGTATAGAGACTGGGGTAAATGGGTTTTCAGCTTGAAGAGTAATCCAGTGTGCCATACCCGGTCAAAAGCTTGCGCAATGTCCAGAAACGCACCAGAACAATACTCTTTGCATTCAAGAGCTGAGGAAATATGGTCTACAACTCGGAGCCCCTGTTGAACTGTGGAATGCTGAGGACGGAATCCAAACTGATGGGAAGGAAGATTTTGAGATTCTAATATGGGTAGGATACGTTTAAGAAGAAGCCTTTCGAAGATTTTTGAGAGGATGGGGAGTAGACTAATAGGCCTGTAGGATGAAGTGTTGTTGGAAGGTTTGCCTGGTTTTAGAAAAAGAATGATAGTGGAATGTTTCCATATCAGAGGAAAATAGGTGGTGCGTAGGATGGAGTTGTAAATATAAGTAAGGAATATAATAGCTTTCTGCGGAAGTTGTCGGAGGATCTGGGGAGTAAGGAGATCGTGTCCAGGAGATTTACGGAGGGTAAGTTTTTGGAGAAGATATTTGACCTCAGAGGGATTAATAGCTTTAGGAGGTAGGGAAAGTGGAATTGGTGACATAAGAAAGTCTTGCACTGTTGCGGTGTGATTGGCGTGGGATTCCGGGTGAGGAGTGAAAACTTTGGAGAGGTGTGTGGCGAATTCCTCGGCTTTATCTTCATCAGTCGCAGCCCAGGAGTCATCACCACGTCGGAGAGGATGGGAAACTTGATGGTATTTTAGGATCTTTTTCGTGACATTCCACAGGAAATTATCACGAGCTGATGGAGAGGAGAGGTAGGAATTAAAGGACTGGGAACGGAAGGTCGCCAACTCCCTCTTCAATTGTCTACAATAGAAGTTATAGGAGCGGCGATCTGTTGGGTGTCGGGTGCGCTGCCATAATGATCTTGCTCGGCGTTTGGTATGGATGAGGTCTATAATATGTTGTGGAATATGATTTTGGTGAGGATTTATATTGGGGTGTTTAGGAGAGGAGGCAGTCGAGACAGCTTGTTGGATGGCGGTGGTGAAGGAATAGACGGAATTATCTAGGTCATCTGGGGTTTTGAGGGTTACTTTGAGGTCAATATTATCGGTCAGGATTTGGCGGAAAAGGTTCCAGTTGACAGGGCCTCGGATGAATGATGGTGGAATCGGTTTTGGAATTGGAGTGAGAGATACTTTTAGGATCAGTGGACTATGGTCTGAGGATAGTTCATCAAGGCGAGTTACAGAAAAGTTGAGGGAGCCTAATCCGCTGTGGATAAAGAAGTCGAGGATGTCAGGATTGCGGTTAGGATCGGTTGGCCAGTAGGTAGGGGAGTCAGGAGGCAGGATATTAAAATTTCGGGAGTTGAGTGCAGACAGCAAATTTCGTCCCCGTGAATTCCTAAGGAATTTAGAAAGGATACAAATGCGGTGTTGGAGATGGAATGTTTGGGAGGGCAATATGCTGATGTAAGGGTTACCGGAAAGGAAAAAGTTTTGATTACTATGGCTGTGGTTTGTAGGAAATCATAGGTAGGAAGTGGGAGTAAATGATGAGAAAGGGATTGGTGGACAATGATAGCAGAACCGGCATGGGCTTTGCCGTCTGGGTGGTCAGTACGGTATGTCATGTATTGCGGTATTTTGAAGTACTGTTTAGTCGTTAGTCTTGTTTCAGTTATAAGTGCAACATCGATTGTTTTGTCTTGCAACAACGCTGTCAGTTCGTCAGTATGATTTCTAACACCATTCGCATTCCAAAGGAGAATGGATAAGGAGTTAGGTGAATTCATTTAAGGATTTTTCAAGGCAGGGATTAGATTTGATACTAGATTTGTAAGGAGTGATATAAGCGGCATAACAAGAGATTTGATTTCGGAGATGAACGATGTCATTAGACTGGTAAGATCTGTGACGTTTAATGGTGGAGGGATATGAGAAATTTGATGTTGAGCAGTTTTTTGAAGATTAGGTAAACTTTGAGGAATAGATTGTTGTACAATACATTGAGAAAGTTGAGAAAAAAGTTGTTCCGGCAGTGCCTCGACTTCATGATTCT
Source organism: Piezodorus guildinii (assembly GCA_023052935.1). Lineage (NCBI taxonomy): Eukaryota > Metazoa > Arthropoda > Insecta > Hemiptera > Pentatomidae > Piezodorus > Piezodorus guildinii. Next base: position 94,597,321 of record CM041296.1, read on the forward strand.
GGTTTCCACCTCCAAGCAAGTGGGCAAATGATACGTTAGAATTTACAAGTTTAGATGGTTCTCTTCTGCTTCTGGTTGGTACAGCTGTTTCATTCGGATCCTGAGGTTTTTGGTATCTGGTTCTGAGTTTCTTGTAGATTTCACATCCCTTGTAGTTAGCCGGGTGGTCCTTGAGGCACAGAGCACATACAGCGGGTGTAGATCTTGATCTTGTACATTCTTCTGTTTTATGCTGTTCACCGCATTTCACACAGCGTGGTATGTGATGGCAATAACTTTTGGTATGACCATATGCCTGACAGTTATGACACTGAACTATTTCCCTCTTTGTGTAAGGTTTTTCAACTTTTACACGGGTATAGTACAGTCTACTGAGGTCATAGATTTTTTCGACTCCTGCTGATGGTTCCAAGTCCACGAAGAATAGAGGCAGTGGACTTTTATCTTTTAGAACGTTGGTGACTTGCCTCACTTGGAATCCTAATTCTGTCAGTTCTTCTTTGATAGCTTCAACGGGTGTTGAGGAATGTAGGTTTCTCATTACGACCCTTAATGCTCTCCCCTGGCGCAGCTGATAAGTATGAAAGTCAGCTTTGGTCTCAGTCAGATATTTTACAATCTTTCTGTAGGTTTCAGCAGTAGTCGGAGATATTTTAGTATCATTGGTTCTACTTATACAATAATAACTATTAGGATCAGTTACTTTGTTTAAATGCGCACACATCAGTTTAAAATTTTTAATATTTTTAACAAATATTGGTGGAGGTAGTGGTTCCCTGGGTATAGGAGAAGATTCCATGGTTTCTTTTTCATTTTTAGGATCTCAAATGGATTCGGTGTAAAAAACGGGGATTCATCAGTTATTCCTTGTGATGATGTGCTGGGCTGTGATTCAGATCCTAATGAGGTAGCTGACGCGGTCGCTGGTGGAATTATTTTTTTATTTTGTTCACGGCGGGGTCTCTGTTTTGTAGGAGACGAGTTAGAACCTGCAGATCTAGATCTTTTACTTGCAGACTTTGAGGACATGACTTGATGAAAATATCTCATTGATTAAGAAAATAATAATAATAAATAAATAATGAGATAACAATTAAAGATAAAAGAAAGACAAGTTAACGAAAAGCAAGCCCGAGCTTGCCGAGCTGGCGGCAATCAGCTGATCAGTGACCCTCCTTTCACTTTTTCGTGATTTTACAAAGTAAATTATAACTTTGCTTACCAAAATTTCTCCAATATTCACTGTCGTAGTATTCCTGAGGTCTAGTGATGTTCTCCAGACTGAATTCAAGCGAATTCCTACTGAAAAAAGCAAAAATCTGAGAGACGATGTAACAAATGACTGTTATTATCGAGCGCATCAGCTGATCTTCTATTCGTATTTCCAGAATTCATTAAGTACATTTCCGAACTAGCAATAACTATTTAACAGGTTTTTATCTTCAATAATATGATTGTGCGGCAGCACACGACTCTTACATACCACGGTTGTTAAAATCTATGTAAGAACTATTGAATAAAGTTAAACTTGAGCACTCCAACAGTCACTGACAATCCTAATTGTATTTCTAATGGTGCTATATTATAAAATTGAATTCTAATTCTTTTAGAGTAAAAATAATTGAAGCGAGGGGTTACCTGTAGCAAGGTGGTTAATATGGTTAGCCTCCTATGCCCGAGGTGCCGGGTTCAAACCCGCAGGTGGCTCTAGGATTTTTTAATGGGAGTAAAAAATGCTTAGTTATGCCGTCCTTCGGAGGGGACGTAAAAAGGTGGTAACGTGACTGTGCGATGTCTCAGGTACTCTTTTAAGATCCCTAATCTAATTTAAACCTGGATAAGCAAATTTTAGAACTCCCACTGTAGCATCGTCCGATTAGCCACACCAGCATAAAGGGAAGTTAAATAAAATGAAAAGCAAAAGTTGAAGCGAAATTAAAACGGGTAAAAAATCAAAACTATAAAACATTTTTAAAAAGAGAACGGCGTGATATATTGGATAAAACACTCCAGGTCCCGGTTTCGAATCCCGGCTTTGACAGAATATTAATTATTCACTTAATTCAGCCGTGGGGCGACCCTGGGGAATGGAGACCCTCCTGGGGCACAGCCTCTATAAAATGGGTACCCGAAAATGAGAAAAAAAAAACCTGGTGGCTGAGTGTGATCTCAGCACATCTCATTGCGCGGCCATTGGCACAGTATTTATCTGTATAGGTCAGGGGTTGTAAAGATAAAGTTTTTTTAAATCAATTTTTTTTCGAAGTGTTAAAAATGTGTTCTTATTGAGCATTTTTAATATTTGAATGTAGTTACTTATGCAAAGGAAATGTCGCAAGAAGATAATTCAATTTTTTTTTCTTAAAAAAAAAATATTGAAATCATAAATAAATCTAAAAAGAAACTAACAACTTGTAAATAGCTCACTGACAATCTTATTAAACCGAAGAGGAATGTTAAAATAAAAAAAAAGCACAAAAGAAAGAGCATTTTTAATTTTTAAACATTCCGAAAGTGTACATGTCCTGGTACATTCTTGGCACTCGTTTTAAATATAATCAAATTATCCCTTGCTGTATTTATGTAAACCTAATATCAATATTAGTAAGGATACAGCAAACAATTATGATATTGAACTTATAAACCAAACCGGTATGGAAAGTTCGGTTAGTAGACACAGGGAGTGTTTGTATATCTAATTTCATTTAGGAATCTCCCTAAATTAAAAAAAAATCCTTCAATACCTTTTTAAGTTTTATTAATATCAGTTTTGTGAAACATCCATCGGTTTATTCATAAAAGAAAAAAAATATATCACTTTTAATTGTTAGTCCAATACCGAAATGAAATATTTATTAATATTTCCACAGCAATTTTTTATAAATAACAATAATCATATCAATTAAATCAGATATTTAATTAAGGCTAGAACTTTCATTTTCAATTTATTTATTGAAATTTTCAACTTCTTGGTAAGAAATCATGTAAAAACGAAAAAAGATAAATTTACTAGAAAAAAAAAGTTTAAAGAAATCGCCTAATAATAGGAATCCGATTAGAATGTTCTGTCAGAACATCTCGAGGTCATTTTCTTTTCGAACATCGTAAAGGATTGTCAGGAATCGAAGACAAACAATAAATCGTATAATTTTTTTTATTTCTAATAAATATGCATTGAATTAATACTCTTAACTATGATTAATTGATTTTCTATGTAGTTTCTGAGACGATGAATATGGAAATCGATCTAATTTTAGGGGCTCAAAAAAAAAAAAAAAAATTGTTATCAATCTGGAAGGAAGCATGGCTTAGAATATATCGTTCAGAGAAAAATATTACGTTTCTTCTCCCTTGTCAAATATGGTTAGCTACTCCCTTGAGTATTTTCCTGGAACGCGTGGCAATTTTGTTTTTCTCAAAATTTTATATAAGCTTAATATACTGGGAGTTAAAGTGGTTTCAATTAAGTTTTTCTTAGAAAGGAGGAGGAAATTCCAATTTGGATCTGCTGCTCAACTTCGCTGAGTTGCTACAGTACACAGCATACCGCATCAATCCCGAAGACAATCTTAAAGAAGAAAAAAGAAAGAGAGAGATTCCGCCAAATAGGAAATACATATATTTTACTAATTTTGAAATCGATCATGGACATCCGAAAATCCAGACCAACCTCAATATATATGGTGAAGCAGGATTCCCAGTGAGTCCAAGATTATGGTCTCCGCCATGTTTTGCATCTCATTTCTTCCGAGTCCATAGTTCTCTAAAAATAATCCAGTGGCTACTGGGATGGTTCCTCTGCTTCCGAACCAAAGTCCCACGACTTTAAATTCCCTTTCGCCGAACTCCTCACGAAATTTTTCCCTCAGGTATGGAATACATTTTGTATAAATGTTCTCTTTCTCCTCTTGAATCCTCTTGCCTTGTTCCTGGTCATTTGTTTCATAAGGCAAAAAACTTCCTGAAAACATTTATACTTTTTCACTTCCAAAAGTTCTGCTATTTCTTTCTTTATGCGGTTGTGCCGGCGGGTAACGAGAAGCATGTTATGTGGACATTTTCCCAACACATGTGAAGGGGTTTCTAACTCTCGACCGCATCTGCGGCAGAGGGGTCCAACAGCCTCGTTACCCTGGCATCTTGATCCAGGGACTCCACGAAGTGGTGCGTAGTTTATGTTCAATTTTAGTGCGTTGGACCACTCTGATCCTGTTGACATCTTTCGATCGAACATAAACCTGTTTACGCTCGGGTTGGCTTTAAAATGGACCACGCTTACACCCTGCCACTTGCACTGGCCCCACTCCTCAAAAGACTTTTCCCTCAAGAACTGTCTCACACTCTTTACCGTGAGAGGGGCCTCCATAGCATTTCCCTCAATCCGCAGTAGTTGGGTGCACTCGCGGATCTCCTCCGTTAAGTTGAAAATATTTTGAAACAGGGCGTCTGTTACTCCGGCCAATCTTTGAGAAATCGCCCAAAATTTTTTTAAAATTTTTCTGTAATCAAGTCATCCAAAAGTTATTCCAGAATTATGAGTTGTAATATAGGCGTCTAAAATACTGTTGGAAAGTTGATATTCAATAATATAAGTTGTACAAGTTCATAGAAATCCGTTATAAGCGCATAAACTTAAAAAGATATATTATTTGTACTGTTGTGATAAGGGAGGTTATGGTGAATCAGTGTTGCCTCGATACAGATTGTATTCATTTATACAGTATTAAAGATTTTAGAAAAAATACCAAATCGTACGTGGGGTGGTACAATAAATGAAAAGTTCTTATAAATCCATAAATTAACATTATTATTAATTATTTCGACTTCATAAAAACAGATTTTCAGCTGGAAACTAAATAGGAGACCCATAGAAATTAAATAAAACTTTTAAAATCTATTTAGGAAAAATTCATTTGAATTATAAAACATTAATGAATTGAATAAAACAAGAACAGTTTAACATAAACAAATAAACTATAACAATTTTGATTTTTTAACCAATTTGTGTTCCTAATATCCGCCGATGATTAAATATAATAATGAATAGACATTATAAAAAAATCTGGTGCGCGCAACACACGACTTTCACTTTACCTCCGTTGTTAAAATCCATTTAAGAATTTTTAAATTCATTTAGAGAGAAAATAAATTGTTAAAGAATTAATTAAATTTAATTTCAATAGAAACATGTGGTTTAGTAAATAATATATTATATTTTTATATAAAAAAGTATATAACTAATACATCGGCTTTTGATCACTCTCCATTAATGTTTACATATTTTTTTTTCTAAAATCTCTAGCTATCCAAAGGTATATTAAACATCTATATTACTATTCGTGTGTTCAAAAACACAAAAATTGCATGAAAAAACATGTTTGCATTTTTCTCCTTTATTTAATTATCAAATTCGCACAACATGCATATTTAATCGTTGTTTATCAATGCTAACAAGATTATGTGCCTAATTGTATGAAACCGATAAATTAAAGGTACTTTAGATTAGTGAAAGAAATTTTAAAATATCCTCATTAAGCCCTGTCAGACTATTTCAATCGGAATGAAACCTACTTGATATTACAGCCCATTAAATTTTACTTCCATATAGGAATTTAATCACAATAGTTTGAGCTTTTTTGAGAAAATCGTAAAAAGGTGAAAATTCATGGTATAAACTCGCAGCGCCTGATTAGGTGATTTCGATGAATAAGTTGCTGTAACATCACGGGCGTTCGTTGTCTTCTTGTCTTCCTCTCTAATTTTCGTAGATACCTCATTTCTATCGCTTGTATCTGAGTCGTGTGTTTTGTGGCGAGGGTCCACGATTCTGAGGAGTACGATAGAATAGGGAGGAATGTCGATTTATAGACTGCTAGCTTTGTCACTTCTCTTCTCCCTAGGAAACCTCGTCTGACCATACAGAACATCTTGCCTGCTGCTCCAATTCTTTGGGCCACTTCCTCGTCTATGTAGTGCTCATCTCCCAGATATTTAATGCTGTCAACCTGCTCTAATCTCTAATTCGTTCAACTTATATATTTACCTATTTTTTTAGGAATGCTACTTAGACGATTTTAATTTTAATTTAAAGTTAATTTTTTCGAATCTACAAAGTTAAAGGTACTTTAGAGGAAGAAATTTTGATATATCGGCATTTAAGCCTGTCAGACTATTTTAATCAGAATGAAACCTACATGATATTAAAACCCGTTCAATTTTACATGGACATGGCGAGTTTAATCAAAATCGTTTGAGCTTTTTTAAGAAAATCGTAAAAAGGTGCAAAATGCATAGTATAAAGTGGCTCTTCTGGTAAGCTGATTTTGATGAAAAAGTTTCTGTAACATCTCGGGCGTATAATTGTCTTCATTATGAAATTTCAGTTTCGCACGGCATTTAGTTTTTGCGCTAGACTTACCACACACACACATTTTTATGGGACTTGGTCATTTGGACTCAGGGGACCCTAAAACGTGTATTACCCATGAAAACTCGAATTACAAAATGTTCACGATTGCAATACTTTTCCTTACTATATATTTCATTTATATCCAAGTGAAAGTAATAATAATAATAAAAAATTGAAAAACAAACAGATAAGAAATATCAATAAACAATGATCGTTCTGAGATATGATAAGTGGAGGGAGAAAAGGTGATGAGGAAGGAGCTCTTGGTGAATGGCTTTTATCCTTCCTTAATCAATCTTTCTTTTGACTGGAATCTAGGTGAGGCCATTAGGCCCCTGTCTTCCTAATCTTCCTTAGAAAAGATTTTTCTCCCTGGTTATGCTTTAGAATTACATCTTTTCTCATTTTCGAAAATAAAAAATTCTTCTATCTTTATTAATTTTTCTTCATTTTTAATAGTTGCCGTAATTGCATTTAATTAACTTTTTTCTGGATTTTATCCTCATTGATATAATCTGAGAGGACTTAGATGCCAAATGTTCGAAGTTTCTTCTCTAAATTACATTTAATATTGTTTTACTAAATAACTGATTTGGAACTTCCTCTTCTTTTTATATTTGTTTATTATTATCATAATAAATCATTTATTATTCCTTAATAATATAGCGGATTTTCTTTTTCGGAAATTAAAAATCATTATACGACGAAAATGAATTTCATTTCTCTTCCATTCTGAGAAAGCAAAATACCAATTAAAGATAAGGAACTCGGGTGAAACTGACGCATTAAAAATCCTCTTAACTAATCCTTTTTTAGAATATCTAAACATTATTGACCAAGTAAACATGATTAGGGTTTTGTTGTTGTTTAGGGTTTTGAGGCGTAAAACGGGGTCATAAACGCCTATAGTTCTCTAGTAAAAAATAAAAAATAGAAATTAATAGGCTAAGCTTATAATAATAGTAATAATAATGAGATAAAATATTAGATAAAAATAAAATTAAAATTAAAATACTATATTGTATTAAATAATAGGTGACCCTTGAGAAACCTGAACAGCGCCGAAATATTTTATTCATTATCGGAGAGTATGGAGGATATATTAGGTCTCCGTCCAAATTTGCTTAAACTTGTCCTATAAAAAGGGCATTCTTCTAAAATATGGCTGATAGTTAGGATATTATCACAGTGTTGGCACTTAGGAAGTGGTCATTTGGTAATGAGATGAAGATGAGTCATGTTAGTCATGTTAACCATCCCTATCCATGACAACTTCCTCTCTGTGGTCTTAGCGATATGATGAGGATCAAGGCTTTACTGTAGTCTTGACGTTTTTCAGTTTGCTAGCAGGACTTTCATCTCACATGGACTGCCAGGAATTTGATATTTCGGAGTGGATGGGATATATCTCGCGGTGTTAGGATAGCTACGCCTTGACCTGGAAGGGCGAGTGCTTGTTTGGCGGCCCTGTCCGCCAGCTCATTACTACTATCACCACATGGCTTGGGATCCTAACAAAGCACAACACTGTCTTTTCTAATTCTTTAATCATATGAATGTATCGATGGATCTTTAGGACGAGAGGTTAGCGAGAGTACATGCGATGTAGAACTTTTAAGGCACTCAGTGAGTCTGTAACAATGGTGATTGAGTTTGTGGGAACTGACATAGCGTAGTGTATGGCTGACACTGTTGCTTAAAGCTCTGCAGTATAAATGTTACATAGTTTATGCAGTTTTAACATTATTGGGTATATAAACACGGAGAGATTTTTTTTTTTAATATATTTTTATTGAAATTTACAACTGTATAAAATACAACAAGTAAGTATGCTGATTAATGATAAAATACATGAAAAAAACGTGAAGAGTGACATGAAACATGAAAACATTAACTGCCCATTGGCTGTACTCTTTAGTAGTGAGTCTAAACAATAAGGTCTCAAGGCCATCTTCTTTCCAGACGCCTCGATGGATTATCAGGAATTGAAGAGGAAGCGAGGGTTGAAACTTATAGATTAGAGTGGGAGTGTAGTTTTTCATGGAAGTAGTGATAACTGATACGGGTCCAATCATCAACATATGGAACATTAATGTCATTGTGGATGATTATATTCGTGACAGAGTAAGGAGCGTTAAGGATTTTTTATTGTAAGGATTGGATACAGGAACAGTTTGATGGTTTAGTAGAGCCCCAAAGCTCAATTCCGTAGGTCCGGATAGGCCTTATGATTGTCATGTAAATGAGTGTTTTGTAGTTAAGTGAAAGGTTAGAGCGTCTATCCAGTAAGTGTTGAAGGAAACAAAATCGGCGACAGAGAGAATTAAATGGAAATATTGAAAATTCAAATTCATATTCATTCATTTTTACTTTCACTCACTATATATAGTAAGGGGAAGTATTGCGATCGTGAAAATTTTTGAATTCCAGTTTTCAACGGAAATACACGTTTTAGGGTCCCCTGAGTCCAAATAACCAAGTCCCGCAAAAAGGTCTGTGTGTGTGGTAACTCCCGGGCGGAAACGGTAAGTCCTATGAAACTGAAATTTCATATTTAAGACAACTATACGCCCGAGACGTGACAAAACTTTTTTCATCAAAATGAGCCTACCAGAAGAGGCACTTTATACCATGCATTTTGCACCTTTTTTCGATTTTCTCAAAAACGTTCCGACGATTTTGATTAAACTCGCTATATCGATGTAAAATTTAATGGGCTTTAATATCATGTAGGTTTTATTTAGATAAAAATGGTCTGACAGGGCTTAAATGCCGATATTTTAAATTTTCTTCCCATAAAGTACCTTTAATTTTGTAGATTCAATAATAATAACATATATGATATACCGTTGGAAAGCTAAAGATTTTAGAAAAAATATCTCATACACAAGCTTTTAAAAGTTATTGGAGAGTGATGAAAAGAAGATAAAACTTACTGATTATTTAAGATAATAATATAATTGATTTTTTAATAAAACACATGTTTCTATATAAATTCAATTTGATTAATTTCACGTATTTTTATCTCTAACTGTATTTGAAAAGTGAAAGTCGTGTGTTGCCCGCACCAGATTTTTTTTATTTCAGTTCAGCAACAAATTTTGATGTCAGGAATTTTGTAGATTTTACTAGCTTTTTTATTGATTTATTTCCTTCACTGTTCTGGTTAACTTGAGAAAGGTAAATTTACTGTCAGTGAAAAAGAATATAAAATATATTTTACGTTTAGTGAATGTAAACCTTTTTGTTTAAAATTTTCATCATAAGTTTATAGTGTCAATGGATAATATCTTATATAAAAATAATCTAAATTTCAAATGAATAATTTGATAAATAAGTTAAATACTTGTTATAAATTATCGCATGTTCAACCTATTTCATTTAAAAAAAAATCGTTTTCGGCTTAACACATTTGCTAATTATCTGCCGAGGTTAATCCATTCACGTACACTGGAAATCCCTCATAAATAATTAATCAGGAGAAATCAATTACTGTTAATTGCTTAAAGGTCGATATATATGTTTGGATTTCCTCGTCATTTACATCAATCATTTGGGTTTGTTTTTTTGGGAATATCCTTATTCTTTATAATTCGAATTTTCCTGCTCAGTTCATTAATTAAATATATATATATATATATAGAACTATCTCTTCCTTTCTTTATATTTTTATTTATTATGACATAAATAAAACTTAATTATAACGTTTCGAGGTAATTTCTTTGCCTCATCTTCAGATTGTTCAAAAATTATCTAAAATACAATTTAATATTATACACACAACTGCAAAAACAACAAAAAATATTATCAACATTTAGAATTCAATTATCACTTTTATATTTAATATCTGTTTCTAAAATAACTGTATTAAAATTGTACTTACTAATATTTTCCATATTGCACTATAATATTGGTCATATAATCATACACTCTTATTTATATATGAATCATTTTGTCAATTGTTGTTAAAAATATTTTCTATTTCAATATCACATAAAAAATTGTTTCAACATTTTTACTGCTAAATAAATGCATCTATGAAGCAGACTAAAGTCATATAATAAATAATAAATAAATTTTTCTTTGCGTAAACAAGCAAGTTATACAAACATTTATAGTTTAATCTACAAATTAGTAATTCACTATTATTAATTAATTATTACTTAGGATTAAAGTATGTTATTTAAAAATATTGGGCTGATTTGAATTGAAATTGAATTTAGTAGGTTTAAACCGAATTAAGTCTCGCTATTAAATTTAATAATTTATTAGATTTACTTCAAATAAATTTTAAAAAATATATAATATCCAAATTCAAGCTCATTATTCCAGAAACAATGAAGTATCATACAAATGTTCCTACTCAAATTTTCAACTACCAAGCTGATTATTAAGTTGCATCTTGGAAATTATGTCGTAAAACACTCTTAATATTCCCTCCCCCCTCCATACCTTAAATTAATTTTTTTTAAGTTCAATACGTTCTTTCTTGCCAATTATTCGCCCATTTCTTTATTTTATTTATTTTTTTATGGAATTTAATAATCACTTTGTAAATGAATACGTGCAAAAACCAAAAAGAAAAAAATATATAATCATCGTATTATTCCCAAATAATTTTCTATCCGTCCCAACTCTATTGCATAAAGAATGTCTTCTGACCACATAACTATCTCATTAGCAATAAATCCTTCAAAACATAAAATCTTCAAAACGTTAATCACTGGGTTTTATTTTGTATTGAGTATGGACTTGACATATGAATAAATAAGCACTCTTGAGGAATAGGGTTTTCTGAAGTATTCGCAATGTCCAAAACTTTAATAATGGTGCGACATAGATGTTCCTATGTATTTTTTGTCTGGAATTTAATCATTTTAAGTACATTTTGATTTTTGTTAGTCAATTGAAAAATATTTTTCAAACATTATCGAATAAAGCATCCAAGTTAAAAAAAAAAAGGTTTTGTTTTAGTCATTATTTGCTAATTTGAATTATTCTTACTTCACATACAATTGTCATTTTGTATTATTCAATAATGGTGTTTTTGTTGTTCAATGTATTCCTTCCTTTTTTTAGTTAAAAAATAAAGTTGTATATCAAAGTTAGCCGTTCTTATGCAAAGGGAAAGGCTTCCGATGTCTTTGTGAAAGAAGACCTAAGTTTATCCTGTCGTAGGGGTAAAAGGAAAAGTTGGAGGAAACGACATTACTTAAGAGATCCTTTTGAAGTTGTCTCATTCTGTATTTACTTTCTGCACGGTTGGAACACCCCAATGTTCAACTACTGAAGACAAATCTGATACAAGGGCGCACATAGGTATAGTTTTTTCATAAGAGCGGTGTCTGAGATAGCAACAGATTTTTTCCTTCTATTTCAGATGGAAACATCTTTCAGTTTTTTTTTTTTTTTTTTACTTTAATTTTTAGAAAATGTTCATAGATGTACAGAATATGACTTATAAAAAAAATGAAACTGTCTGTGATTCATGAATGAATTTTATTTTAAATATCATAATCTTTGGAACGATTCCCGCTAACTTATAAGGCTATTTCATATGCCATGTTCTCCTTTTTTTTTGCTCTCCCTACCTCGCCTTTTTAGGTTATACGGGAGCATTCTCTAGCCAGGAGGTAAGGGTAGGTTATTAATGTCAGAGTAAAAAGCCCCACCGACAGAGAGAAGCGAACTCTACTGCTATGTTTTTTGACCGGCTGCTTTTATAAGGCAGCGGTACTTTCAAAAACTAGCTTACTTGATATATTTAATCCATATATAAACTATATTTAATGATACCATTGGATCTCCTTTCCAAAGGTATCGTGTTTACCAATCCAATAGGTGGCATGCAGGGTAAGATTAAAGTAAACAAGATTCAATTATAATACATTATTATAATTATTAACTTACACATACCGATTGTATTAATACATTGCTTAGAACTTTGATTGAGAATACTGAGGGACATTTTCACTACTACCTTTGCCACACAATATACAAACAGAAATACCTTTAAATCACTAAGCTGGCGAAGGTGGAATCAGTTCTTGGCTCTTAGATCTCCAGCTGCTCTCTCTGACCCCCAGACCGACATCTCCTCTTCTTGCGGATGGAACTCCGCTGTTCTCTTGCTGGACTTCCACTCTCGTGCTGGAATAAGAATGCTTCTTTCGAATCTTCTCCTCATCGTCGTCACATCGGGCGAGGCTGATATGGAAAGTACCCCAAACCGGGGGTCCTTTGTCCTAGGGTCTAGAGTAAGTTTCCCGAGTTATCGCTGGGGGCCCCCATTGAGTTAGGTAAACGCCTTTTGATCTTTTGCCGACAAAGGCTTATTGACTTTTATTTAATTAATATATTTTTTTTTAAATAAATAAACTTTATTTACATATTTACATTTTGACAAAATGTTAAGAATGATTTGGATGAGTCATCCTTACAATCAGAAAATACTTTTGTTTTTTTGTGATTATAGTACATTAACCTAAATGGCAAACATATGGCGAAATATAATTGAGGTTATATTGCGATTGTAGGAAATATTATACAAAAAAAAATACGCATAAAAACTACATATAAAATAATTGATAATACATAAAATATTTGAAGATACATAAAATAAATGAAAATACATAAAATAATTGAAAATACATGAAATAATTGAAAATACATGAAATAATTGAAAATACAAAAATTAATAGAAAATACATAATATGATTGAAAATTTAGAAATTTATAACATAAGAAAGTAAGTTAATTTAATTATAATGTTTTGTTCTCTTATTGGGTGTATCGTTTTAGTGAAAATTTATTGTAATTACCGATTTCTTTTATTAACGGGTTTTTAGAGACTAGAGTAATTAATATAATAGTTATTTAATTAAGAATTTCCATCCCTCAGTATCCTCAATACATTACACTACATTTTCGGGTTGTAAAATAATTTCGTACCGTTTTCAATATTTCATTTTAATCCTACCTGTGTTTGTAAAATCATGTTTATATGTTCGATAATATTTGTATATCCTAAAAAAAATTAAGGTTTTTTTATGCATCGGTTTTAACTGAAATTCCTTATCTTTAAGTGACATTTTGGTTGCTCAAAATGGAGTAGAAAAAAAATCATTTCCGTCACAATTATTTCTTATTTCCGAAAAGAAAAATCCTCTGCACTGATGGTTAACAATATTTGGAGTGTTTATGGGGATGATGCTTTTAGAGAAAGTACCGGATATTTTTCCTTGGAAGACGCAAAGCGCTGAGGCAGTCCTTCAACTGTTGATGATGAACAAATTCAAGCATTGGTCACAGACAACCTTCACTCTACGACTCGGGATGTCTCAGAAATAATTTATTAAAAATATTTGCAATAATCTGAAGTTTTTATTGAAATCAGTAGTAACAAAAAACTCAATTTATTTATTTTACAACTCAATATTATATCTTCTCCAACTTTATGCTGGGCAATACGCGGTGCTATTTTACTACTATTAGTCTTCGCTTCAGTTCGTTCGACCAACCCACCCCTGGGGTTTTATTTTAGTTTAAAGTTTGTGAAAAATAAAATTATGTTGAGAAATGATTGGAATATAATGTCAAAAACAAAAAAAATAGAATAAATTCCTCTTCACTGGTTTGCCTTCAGGGCATAAAATAAAATCTATACTCGTCAATATTTCCCGTTATTTTTGTAAAAACACTCCATTCTTCTCTTTACTATCTACCCGTTAAATAAATCAACAAAAATACATTATTTCCTAATGTTTAACTTTTTAAGATCTATTGAATTGAATTTAAGATCTAATTGAATAAAATTTAAAAAAACATAATACTTCAGCTTCGGCATTATCCATAGTGATATAAATTTGACTTTCCAATTATATAATTAAGTGTCTAAGATTACATATATTTATAGGTGTTACAACTATCAATTAGTAATCCGGACATTAGTAAAAAATATTTTAAATTTTTTTTTTATCTTATAATAGTAATTACCCGCAAAAAAATAAATAAAATCCATCTATCTCATGATATACCTATATCTATATTGTTATATTTCCTTTATTATTTTAAATCAAAAGAACAATCCATTTGGGAGCTTTGAAATATTTTAATAATGAACATAAGGCATGCGGCATTACTTGACTTAAATGTAGCTAATTAAGCATTAAAAACCATTAGCATTAAAGGCAGAAGACATCGCTTGTGTGATGATTGTTTTGTTTAATTATTTAACGTCACTTCATAATACTGTGGCTAATCGGACGAAATGTTGATTGTAAGGCCAATGTATGAGCGTTTCAAAGCTTAAGTATCATCATTTTTAATAAAATGTATTTATTTATTTTGTTTTATAGATAATATTTTTAAAATACACTGCAAATCATTACACAGTGGTTTATTATTTCCGAATAATTATATTAGGGTATAAATTAATAAAATAGCTTAAGGAACCAGGAACACTGTTAATTTATATTCAAGGAAAATGGTCAATCACCAATGCTATGTTCAAAACGCTATATTTCCGCTATTTCTCAGCCAATCACAAAGATAAGAGGAAAAAATCGTACGGCGGACTGACAGATTTTTTGTATTCGTTATTCGGGTTTTACGTATTTTGAAACGTAAGAGCTCAAATTTTGAGGGAAGGGAAGGAATTTTTTGTTGCATCGATTACTAAGGATCATTATTACAAATAATTAACCAAAAAATAATTAAATAAATCAGTTGACTGGAAAGATCTACTTTATACCATGCATTTTGCACCTTTTTACAATTTTCTCAAAAACGGTTCCGGCCGGATTTTGATTAAACTTTTTATATCGATGTAAAATTTAATGGGCTTTAATATCATGTAGGTTTCATTCTGATTGAAATAGTCTGACAGGGCTTAAATGCCGAAGTTTTAAATTTTCTTCCTCTGAAGTACCTTTAATTTTGTATATTTGTAAAAATTAACTATACCATCTTGTTTACCCTTGAATTATCATTTTATAGTCTAAGCTTTGCTTAGTTTATTTTACCCAAAAACCAATTTCTTTTTTTAAATTGAGCGAGTACACTATGCTATCTCGAAATTTTGATTAATTTTGTCTTGGTTGGTTAAAAATGTTTTTTATTGAAAATAATAAAACAAAAATTAATTAAATTGCTATTATTAAAATCTATATTCTCTTATATTATCATTTTATAGGCCTAAGCATAAATCATTTTATATAAAAATGTATTTTTTAAATTTAATTTAGTGAGTTCCCTATGCCATCTCGAAATTTTTGCCAAAAGTCAGCCGAACTTTTAAATATAATCGATTATTTGGCGTGTTGTCCTGCTTCCTTTCGACCATTTTACCTTCATTATTCATAATTCCACATGTCTGGGGTATTCCAATTACTCAATAAAGAGATGTAATTCAGCCCAAGCGTTAGGCATACACATTAGCTAAATTGAACTGCTGTTGAACTACACTTATCCTGTGTCACCTCCTTTGACAGCTTGACCCTAAGTAAATATATCATCTTGTTCCCTTAGGATAAAACCGACCGGAAAATTGCTTTGGGACATTATGTTGGTTTGTTATAAATGGGACTTGTAATAATGAGCTGTTTAATTAATTAAAACGTTAAGTTGAATTTGCCATATTTGTTTTATTTATATTGGCTGCTCTTTTCTTCAGTTAATATTTTGACTTAATTTAAAAACTTTTGTATGTGATGAATACCTTCATTGATAAGATAAAACAGTTTCTTTGCTTACAAATAGTGACTATATATACTGATAAATATTGTATTTTTAGCATGAAGACTTTTTAAATAACTTATAAACTTGAAACTGTGGACAGATAACATTGATCAGTGACTTCTGAATTGACACTTTTAACAATTTTTTTAATATCATAATGTTACATAAATTTTATGTTACATTATGTCATAAAATGTAGGAAAGGGTCTATGCTCTCTTTCTAGTTTTGATCTTGATTATTTATTTAATTGAAAACTAAAATTTGTAGAGTTTTGTACTTTTAGATATATTCCATCCTAACCGTTTAATATTTAATTTTTCTTTACTGGTTTTCAATAATGAACCTTTGTAATTGCCAAAAAAAAAAAAAAAAAAAAAAAAAAAAAAAAAAAAAAAAAAAAAAAAATAGAAATAAACTTTTTAAAAAAATAAAATAAAAAATTGCCCCCTCTCAAACAAAATTTGAGTGCTTACGTTTCAAGGTACGTAGAACTCGAAAAGCGAATACAAAAACATCCGTTTGCCTGGCCGTCCCCCGTACGTCATACGCCGTCTGCGACTTCTTCCCGAAACTACTGGACCAATTTTTTTTTTTTTTTTTTATTTAGGCACAAAAATACCAGGGCATCTAACGATGATCCTAACCCCTAGACATTGATATTAGCCGATTAGTTATAAAATGGCGGCATTTAGTTTTAAAAAGTGATTTAATTCATTATCTCAGCTATTTTTGAAGAAAGAGAAACAATGTTCTTGAATCACGAAATTTTATTTGAATGAAAATCAAAGGGAAAAAAAAATAATAAAGAAGTCTAGTATAAATGCTTTTGGTTTATTATTTTCAATAATGAACCTTTGCAATCGACCAACAACAACAAAATTACCCCCTCTCTCCAAATTACATTTCAAGATACCTAGAATTCAAAAACGATTATCCCATTTACACTATTATATACTTTCTAAAGACGTATATCACCTTTGTTCTATATAAAACCGTTATTCTATATATAAATCGCCTTACTTGCAGAGAATATATTAATTTCAATTAAATATCCTTAATATACTGATCAGAAAGTAACTATTGAGAAGTCTAATGCTTAATGATGTTAATAATGTGGGGATGATATGATAAGGGTTACAAATTTGTTACAAAACTATTCAATTTAATTATAGAACCCTTATTTATCATGAATATAATATTTACGCTTTTTTTTTTTTACTTACATGGTTCTGTTAACATACTTTCTGATACGTTTAAATATTTGAATTGATAAAATTTCTGTTTACATTGCAGGATCACAAGCTCAAACATATGGCTGAGCTACAGCAATCTGTAGTATCTGATCCAGACACAAAATCGCAAATTTCTCAACAGATCTTGCAATGGGAAGAAAATCTAGAAAGGTTGCACTGTGAACAGTTCCGCCTCCGATGCTATATGGCAAGTCTTCAAAGTGGGGAGCTACCAAATCCCAAGGTATTTGAATTGTTATTTTCTTATAAATTAAGCATTATTTGTCTATGAGTTCTTACTACCAATTTATTATACTAAACTATGAATCTATTAAAAATGTCATTGTTCTCATGAATTTTAAATTGTAATTGAAAAACAGATTAATTATTACTTTTTATTTTTATTCATACCCCTTCCTGGCCCATGAGGCAAAACAGAATATGGCATCAGTGTTTACAGCACTGATTGAGGTTTTCCTCTTCTACTGCTCCTGTGGTCTTCCTTGAACTGGTATTTTTCTCCCTCTTGGAGCCATGAGGTTGATGTGGGCTGTACCCAAAGCTGTCTTCCACCCGTAGATAAACTCTTTGAACCACGGGAAGTTGGTTTCATTCACTAATTGAGGAAACTCCTCCTCAGTGAGGACCAACTTTCCCGTGGCTCTAAGGGCATCAAATACAGTACAGGTCGTGACCACATGCTCAGCAGAACTCTGCGATTAATAATTACTTGGTTGATTATTTATGCAGTTGGCTTAATTGTTCTTATTATTTTTATACTTATAAAATTATACATAAACTTGTAAAATATATGGATTGTGCAAGTTTTAAAGTGACAAAGATTCAATTTTATTAAAAACATAACACTTAAAAGTGGAATCTGGCCAGAGACTTACTTAAATTCATTAAAAACATTGATTTGGATCACTGACTAAAGATGGGCAGCGTAGGTAATTCTTGTATTTTGACTAAAATAATTGTTAAATCTAATACTACTTTCATTTGTAAATTAATATAACCATATTATCATTCATGTAGTATACCATTAAGGTGTGGAACATGATGTTTTAATAAATGGTCCTTATGGGGGGTTACCATGTAAGCAAAAAAAAAAAAAAAAAAAAAATAAAATGTATATATATATATATATATATATATTATAATATGCTTATTTAAAAAAAAAAAAAATATTTCTTAAGGAAACAATTAATTTACACAATATTTAATAATCTAAATTTATGTTATTGATTGTTTAAATTAACTTTATTATAACTTACAAAATAAAGTATAATTAGCTAACAATAATGAATTAATGAGCAGGCCTAACATGTTGATGCTAACTTCTATTCTTCTACAGAGCTCTAACTCTGAGGTCCTACACTTAACATCCAAACAGATCTACCTTTTTTCTCTACCTGGTTCCTCTGGGATTTTCCTTTACCCTCTTCACCTCTGGCCAACAAAATTAAGTTTCTTCTTTACCAAATGTGTTATTTTTGGTTCTGGATCTTCTTTTTAAATAATCGATTTTTCTATTATAGTGGATATTAAAAACTGGCTTGTGGAATATGTGAATTTTATAACTTAAAACTAGAATATAGATCTGGCAGTGGTTTTGGTTAGTATCCAAAATGGAGTCTACATATTTGTAACAAGCTTCCAAAATGGTGACCATGTTTGAAAACAAACATACAATTAAAGCTGACAATACCTAAACATGTTGTTAGCCTGCATAACATAATATTTATTATAAGATTGTTAGCCTGTCAAAAAATAAAATTAAAATAATTCTAACAATTAAAAATTTCTTCTATAGTGGGTATATTACAATATATATACAGATAGATAGATAGATAGGTAGATAGATAGATAGATATATAGAGAGAATTCAACTAATTCTATACTCAGTGGTTGTCACTCATGAGGTTTCCTTAATCACTCATTGCAATCAGATGTTTTTGGTGCCTCCTTTAATATTTTAAAATGGATTATGCCTGTTTTTAAACCAATCACCTCTAGCATGTAAACTTTATTTCTTATGAATTAAAGTTTAAAAGCTTCAAATTGCAATATAGAAAATACAATAAAATATTCGCTGATATTAATTTACAGACATTACATTCTTTCAAAAATCTTTAAACTTAAGAAGACTAATACTTTTTTTTTTTTTCAGAGTTTACTCACTCATGTCTCAAGGGCTACAAAATCAACCTTAAACAAACTTGGAGTCTTTACTGTTTCTTCATTTCATGCATTTATCTGTGCTCGCTCGCCATCTCTGTTGAACAATCTCCTCGCTGGAAGAGGAGCCACCAAAAGAAGACCGCCTATGCTGTCTCGCTCAAACAGTGGATCTTCTAGAAGATCATTACAGATGTCGAGGGAAGAACAGGAAAAGACTGTGAAGGTTTCCGTTCCGGAAAATCAGGTTAGTAGCATCTTGAAGTTCAAACATTATGATTGGTTTTCTTTCTAATTCATTGTTTTAAAATATTCATTCATTAAGCTTGTGTGTGGCTAAGAATGTGGCTTAAGGTATTGTGTTAGTGTAGATAACATCATGTACTTTAAAATATAAAAAAAGGTCATTGAGTTTAATATTAATATACATACTTGGATTGGAAGGTAGATGCAGAAATATATAACAGGATTAACTAGGCAAATGTGGTTTACTACCAGATATGTAACACTGTGGGTAGGGAAGGGATAAGTAGGCAAAAATGTCTAATTCCATATCTTAAAGGCAGTATATCTACCCATACTTTTGTATGGAACAGGGAGTTGGATATTAACAGACCAACAGGATCAGAATCACTGCTGCCGAAATGAAATTTCTGCAAAGAACGATTGAAAAAACAAGAGAGACCAAATTTGGAATGAAAGGATTTTTCAGGAAGTGCAGTTTACACTGCTGAATGAGCTTTTAGAAACTCGCCAGCTGATGATATTCAGCCTTGTTACTAGGATTAACAACCACAGAGATTCTCTAAAAACCATGGAATATGGATTGCTGAAGAACTATGGGCTGCCCCTAGATGTCCTTTCTTGACTACATTGATTAACTCTACTGAGAGAGGGGGAAAGACTTCCGACTGGCCAGCAATCTGGCTAGAAAAAGGAAAGAATGGAATACCTGGCTGGATGCTCCACTGCGCTGAAAGGCACTAAAGGAAGAAGAGGGAAGCTAAAGAAGAAGAAGAGTTTAATATTGCCATTAATCTTCTAATTATACTATCTTCTAGACAAAGAAACCATTTCTTCATTATGAAAGATTATTTCTAAATGCAAGGAGGGGAGCCATGGCTGAGTGGCCGTCTCTCATGCTAAAGGTGTGAGTTCGAATCCCAATCCCGACGTGGCTTTTATAAGGATGTAATAAATGGGGATTCACTCACAGCCTCTCCCCCGGGTATGTGAGACCCGTCAGCCAAATGGTGGCCACTCACAAAATTAGGCATCGGGAGTGATGACCCTACCCTACAAATGGCATCGAGAAACGCGAGTGTAATATCCTAGGAGATTACACCGCGAGGCCCAGGGCCTGCACGGCCTTTCGCGCCACTGAATAATAATAATAATTTCTAAATGCTGTTGAGACATAAATATGGTCTATAATCTTAATATTCAAATCATGAGAATGATCACTATATTTTCTCTTTTAATACATGTTAGTTATAATCTGAAATGTGATTGTTTCATTTATAATGGTGGCTCTTAATGGAGGGAGATGAGGAGAGGAGGGAGTTGAGAGAAGCACATCTAATATTTGCCTAACTTTTTTTTCCTGAGAAACTAGCAGATCCTATATAAATTGTGCACTTAAAATATTGGCCACTGTTTAAACGCTCTCTGTTTGTACAATAAGATATTAATTAATGCATATGTGGATGTTCAAATATTCAGAGGGAAAAGTGCAAACATAAAATTGAACTTAAAAATCTTAAGTTCTTGGATTTGTTTATGTTAAACGTTTTCTTTTCATGAATGTAATTATCTTCATAAATTTGGAGAAACATAATTTATATGAGGCTTTATTTCAGACTTCAGGCAATGTAATTTTTTCAGAGAGCTCAAAAACTTATATTTTAATTTTTTTTTTTCTATTTACTAATTTAATTTTTTATTTCTTTATTGAGGGGTTCTCAATCATCGGAAATGTCTAGAGCAACTAATTTATCATATCATTACAGTTGAAAAGTTATATATGGGTTTATATTCATTGCGCAGTTATTTGTTTTTATGTCTTGACATAAAAACAAGTAACAACAAACTTCCTGATGTTTATTGTTATATAGAAAACCTTTCCTGTACAATTTAAGAGCAGTGTTTTATTCAATATATCAAATTTACCAGGATCTTTACAATATGGATCTTTGAGCTTAAAAATGCCATATGAAAATTATGTATTTATAAATAGTTTCTTATTAGCCTTCATCAAAATATTAGAAAATTTCTTATAATAATTATTTTTTTCATTTATTTACTCCTGAATTTCATATCTAATCATGGTTTCACTGATCATAACTATAAAATATTACATTACAACACTAATTGACAAAATTGTAATAATAATAATTTGCTATAAGACATTAAAGGGGGAAAATTCCAATTATTGTACAAGTTAATTTATGTTATCTACAGTTTTTACAGATATGTTATATATTATTATTTTTCTTTCCTTGTTTCAGTTTGTTAGTGTTTACTTGAGAGAACAAATGACAGTTGAAGAGTTTTTAGCTTCAGCATGTAGCAGGAAAGGGCTTAACCCCATGGAACATTTTGTTAGAGTGAAAAAACGGAGAGATATGGAAGATCACAATTACTTTGTTCCACATCGGTCAGATACTATTGAAACCTATGTAAGTAATGCTTATGTTTTCACTTTATTATAATCTTTCTTTTCTTTTTTAATTTTTTCGGAAGTTTTTCTTAATATAAACACTTAAAAGAGTACACATTTCCACTTGACTTCCATTTCTCACTTAATCACTTTATTTCATAAGCTTTTCATATTTGTCGACGTTTCCCCATTTTCAAGACTTATTTTTTTCATTATATAATTGCTATTTCATATATCACCCATCATTTTATTTCATAGCACACTGCTATTTGTCCTTATTTGTGTTCATTGGCTCACTGAACACCAATAAGGACAAATAGCAGTGTGCTACGAAATAAAATAATGAGTGATATATGAAATAGCAATTATATAATAATATACTTATTTTAAAATATTCTTTTAAGAAAAATAAATTAGTTATCACAATATTTACTTCATTAAAACTCATATTACTCTCAGGGTATGATATGGGTTCTTGACAATCAGGCACACAATCTTCTATATAACTTTTTAATCATAATTATAACTTAAAAAATAACACAAACAATATGCAGGCTAACCAAGATCCCTCTTCATATTCAGTAGCAGCTCCTTCCTCTCTCAGGTCATAACTTGAACTCCCCTCTCTATAACCAGGTATCTTTTTTCTACCTGGGCTATTACCTGGGGTGTCCCTTGCATCCAAAACGTTATGTTTACAAACAAACATCCAAATTGGAGCTGTTAATTTTTATTTTTATTCTATTTTGTATCTAATTGTTAGCCTGCCTAACATAATATTTAAATAATAAATAAATAAATAATTGTATACTTTATAAAAAAATGAGTATATTACAATATAATGAAATAAATAAGTCTTGAAAATGGGGAAACAGCCCCGAAACGTCGACAAATATGAAAAGCTTATGAAATAAAGTGATTAAGTGAGAAATGGAAGTCAATGTGTACTCTTTTAAGTGTTTATTATAATCGATATATAATGGAAATAAACTAACTTCCAATAATTTTGCAAAATTGTATTATTATTCTAATTTACTATTACATTATTTCCACTTATTGATTGAGAGATAAAAAAAAAAAAAAAAAGAATGTTTGTTTTATTCAGTGATAACTATAATTATATCAAAACAAAATTAACATGATAATCAATAAAAACACATTATAATTGTATCTTTTCAGCTTCATACACATGAAATAGTAGAAGTGTGCGCAAAAATATTGTATCAAGTAGAACTGCAGAGAACCACATTGGAGCATATGTGGGGATTTTCCGTTGAAGCTGAATTGATTGAAAATGCCGATCGACAGGACGAACTATGTTGCTATGTCAGTAGAGTTGAAGACAAAAGTGTTGCCATGCACAATGGTAAGATTTTATTTAGTTATTTGTTTTAATTGAAATATATATTATGTAATATCATTTAATAGATGATCAAAAAAAAAAAATAATAATTAGAGGGAATGGTAAACTGCTGTTTACTTTCATTCAAATATCACTGATGTTTAGGCAAAAGGACACATGTCATAATTTTTATAAAAATGGGGTTTCTATGTTTTCAAATAAACAATTGTACAATGTTTTGGCCTGGTATGTGTTTTTAAATTGAACAAAAATTGTGTTCTTAAAACTTTTTTTATTTAATTAAATCAAGGTAATTGACATATGAACAAATAAATGAAAGAGGGTCAGGCCTCTAGAATCATATTCTTTTATATGAATTTACTCCCGCTGGCTCCGTCACTTGTCTCTACCTTTGGGTTCTGGGTCCTCAACCATTTTAGACAGGCTCCAACCAGCACTGCAGCAGTAAAGCATAGGCTGTGTCAGGAGCCTGGATGGAGATCCATGGAGTACACTGGCTGTTGGACGAAAGAGAGCATCAAGAGGCAGGATGAAGATCCGTGAAGGCTGGCTGCTGGACGAATAAAGAGTTTCTGAATGCCCTTCCCTCTGAGATAAGTTCCTAGTGGGGGTGGGGTTAATTCCATCTGGAGAGAACGTGTTGATTTTACTTATTGACGTAGAGACCCTGACCCAGGTAGAATTATAGTGTCAACAATATTTTTCCTTGAGTAAATCTGCAAAGAGGTCTAAATTTGACAATGTCTGGTTTAAGTTTGTACTTTTCTATAAATAATAGCCCTTTTTGAGATAATATAGTGCTTCATTAATAAAGAAATACTTAGGCAGGATTTATAATGATTTTTCATAAGTTTGGAGAATTGTCCTGTAAATTTCACATTTCAGGACTTAAGCCATTTCCCCAAACATCAGTAATATATTATTAGTATTTTTTATCATTGAATCAGCTAGTCATATATTTTAATAGAATGGAAAAAAAGTATTTACTGTTTTTTCCTCTGAAGGACAACAGTATTCTGTAATTTAACGATAGGATTACAGTATTTTCAATTAAAGTAAAAAACTACCAGTGCTCCCAGGCTCATCATATCTGTTTATTTTTTTAATTTCAGGAATCATAAAAGGAGATGAAATAATGGTAATTAATGGCGCTATAGTATCTGATCTTGATATGATGTACTTAGAGTCAGTACTTCAGGAAGAACTGAGCCTTTGTATGATGATGAGAAGTTCCCGAACCGAACCTCCGGAGACACAAGCTGGTGGACTCCTCAGGCCTGATGTCGATATTGAAAGTCTCGTTTGCCCGCCTCCTCCTTCAGAACCTCCTGTTATATCCGAGGAAATGATTTCTGGGCTCATTGTACCTGCTCCTGGATGGAGTAAGTTTTTTATTAATATAATATAGGATATTGGTCCCAAAATAAATTAATTAAATCCTTTGAATGATAAATTATTCCAAGAGAACTTATTTAAATTTTTATTGTCACTGAATTATAAATAAACCTGCTGCTACAAATTTATTAGAAATCAGTATCTGTGATATAAATGTTTCTATTAAATAAACACTCATTTTTACTTTCACGTACTTAGGGAAAGTATTGTGATCATGAAAATTTTCGAATTCCCGTTTTTAATGGAAATACACATTTTAGGGTCCCCTGAGTCTAATAACCAAGTCCCCCAAAAAGTTGTGTGTGTGTGTGGTATGTCTAGAATAAAAAAGAAAAGTCCTACGAAACTAAAATTTTACATTTAAGACAACTATACTCCGGAGATGTTACAGTAACTTTTTCATCAAAATCGGTGAACCAGAAGAGCCACTTTATACCATTTTGCACCTTTTGCATGATTTTATCAAAAACGACTCAAACGATTTAATTTAAACTCACTAAATCAATGTGAATTTTAAAAGGCTTTAATAGCATATAGGTTTTATTTTGAATGTAATAGTTTGACTAGGCTTAAATGGCGATATTTTAAATTTTCTTCCTCTAATGAACGTTTGGTTTTGTACATTCCAAAAAGTTAATCATATTATCTTATTAACATCGATAAAAAACATTTGATACCTAACTGAAGGAGAAAACAGCAAACATATATTTTAGGTTTTTTTTCTTCCGAAAACAAGAATGTTAGTATAGATGTATAAGATAGTATAAAGATAAAGATTTTTGAAAAAATGTCATCTTATATACAAAGCTGTAAAATTAAGTGATCATTTTAGATAATAATTTCTATTGTTAGATTATTTAATCTGAAACAACTGTTTCCATCAAAACTCAATTTAATTCTTTAATGTTTGTTTAATTCTAACTTTATTTGAAAATTCTTAAATTGATTTGGATTATGGAGGAAAGTGAAAGTCGTGTGTTGTGTGTGCCAGATTTTTACTCATGAAAATTAGAAATTATATTATATATGTGTATTTTTGTATTCTAGTTTCAAATCTATTGATAGGACACAATCAAATGGGGAAAATATAGGTTTCATTTATGGAAAAAAGTTTCTTATGCTGACATGTCGGTTACCAAACAATTCTTTTTTTCATATTCATAGTTGATAATTTAATATTCATCACATTCTGACCTGTTATTTATTAAATAAATAAATTAATTAAATTCATTTAATTATAGTCTATTTAATTAATTTATGACAGATAAATCAGCCTAAAAAGTATAATAAAAAATAAAATTCTTAGTCCCACATTAACTCTGTTTTTCATGCGACACCATGACATAGGTACTTCATTTTCATAACATGAAACCATTACCTTTCAATTTCTGTATTTGCGTACATTTTTCAAGCAATATAGCCGATTAGATTCTTTAAACAAAAAATTATTTATTTATCGTTGTTGAATTAAAATTAAATTACTGTACCAGGGATGAGTTAAAATAAACTTTTTATATTAATATTTTAATATTACTGTAATATAAAAATTTATATTTAAAAAATTATAATAAAAAAGTAATAGCTACTTGAAATTCTTTGATACTGATTTGATCATTATTATAATATAATTTTTTTTTCTATAGTTTTATTTTATGACAAATTAAGAAATCTTGAAATTAGTAATGGGGGCATTTAGATTAATCATTGGTATAACAAAAATTAATAAGTATTTTATAAAAGTGAATTCTCTTAAAAATATTTCATCTTTTTATTCCATTCATTACTATTAATATTGATTTTTTTTTAATTATTGTTATTAAATAATATTTTATGTTTTACATCCATGAAAAACTTTCAGACTAATTGTTTGGTTATATTATTGCTTTTATATTTGACTAAAATGTACAACTCTTTCAAAAAATAATTAATTATTTTTAAGGTAAATATTTTAATTATTTAAGGTAAATATTTAAAGCCATATACTATTGACAAAATTCTGCTATTCACTTTTATTTTTTAATGATATTTCCAGTTATCCATATCTTAATTAGATCCTGAAAGTCTTTAATACATTTGAATTGAGCATTCACATGAAATATTTGTTATTTTACTTGACTAAAATCATTTTCCTAACTAAAATAATCACTATCTGTTCCATTCAAATCACCTTCCCTAATAGAACTAATAGAATTTTTTTTTAATAAGTTTGAATAAAAATATTTGGATCATCTGATAATACACAATAGCATTTAAGTGATGCTAACAAACAAAATATTTGAAATTATAATCTACATTTCAAATAATTTAAAAAAAATTTATATGTAAAAAAAAACATGAAATTTTTATTTGTGATCACATAATTTGAAGAACTTTTTATTTTTAAGTAATTTAAAGGTAAAAATTATCTTTCTCTTTAACTTATTCTCTTAGCTTTAAAATTAAATGTTAAACCTTTAAATTTAATAAGCTAAATAAATTTCCTTCCGTTTCTTAGTAATACAAGTATGAGCCTTTCAATAGCTTGAAATTATTCATTGATGACTAAGTTTAGACACTGAACACCAGGTGTAATGGTGGACACCTTGCCCTTGAACTGTACATTAGCAAATTACATAAAACAGTTAATATGACCATAGTAGTTTACTGATAACATTTTAAACCAGTCTAACATGGTCTTTGTTAGGGGATATTATATTTTACATCAGATTGCTACAACGCTTGCAGTGCTGGCTTATAAAGGACTTACATTATTTTTATGTATATATTATTTTTTTTCTTTTATAAATTTAAGTTCATAAATCTACAGCTTTTATTTTTAATTGAATCAATAACTAACAATTTGAGTATATGTACCACCGAAGGAAGTACGACTAAAAATTTTACAATTTATATTATTACTAATAAAAAAATCCTTATTTAGTAAAATATCTCATTTTTGATAAAAATTAAGATATACTAGTCTTTCTTTAATTTTCATTTTTAGTTATTATTAATAAATAATTTACTGACATAATTGATATCCGAATTTGTACAAATTTTATTTTTTATTTAATTATTTCTCCTTCTCTTTGTTCACATTGTCTGAAATAATTTTTTTTGTATTATCTACTTTGATTAATATGCATTTAATTTTCTTCATATAAGTCTGTTGAATGCACATTGGTATTCAGTTCGACTTATCCAAGATTAGTTATCTTAAGACTTATCAAACCAAGCATTATTCAATTGTTTCTTTTTAAACCAATTGATTAATCAGCTGTTCAACACTACTAGAAAACAATGGAGGTTATATAACTTAAAGTTGTTAATTGATTTAATGATTTGTTTGAAAACAATCCCAGTATTTGCCTATTAATTTAATTGAATAGAGCGTTATTTTTCCCAGACCTATTTTTCTTCCATGCCAATTACTCTATTAACAACTATTTTAACACTATGTCTTATTTTTGTTTTCCATTATTCTTATTCTTCTCTGTCTATTGCTTATATTATTGTGTCTTTGCTAACATTTATCTGTGTTAGTAATAAAGATATTTTAAACTTTAGACCTTTACATTCTCGTCGAGTGATTTTCAACTTAATCTAAATTAATGTCTTACTAATTACATGTTTTCATTAATGATTTCATCTTTAAAAAATCTGGTGTGTGCAACACACGACTTTCACTTACCTCTGTAGTTATAATCTATTTAAGAATTTTTCAAAACATTCAGAGAAAATAAATTGTTAAGGAATTATTTAAAGTAAGTTTTAATAGAAACATCTGTTTTAATAAATTTCTATTATATTATTTTCTATGACAATCAGTTAGTTTTATCTGCTTTTCATTACTTTCCGATAACTTTTAAAATTATGGGTATACGATTATATTTTTTTTTTAATCTTTAGCTTTCCAACGATATATCATACGTGTATATTACTGTTCTTATGCTCAAAAAAAACATTGCATTAAAAAATATTTTTTCAGTTTTCTCCTTTAGTTATTTTTCAAATTAGCCCAACTTGTTTTTTTAGCAATATTAATCAGATGATATGGTCAGTTTTATAAAATCTACAAAATTATAGGTACTTTAGAGGAAGAATTTTTGAAATATTGGCATTTAAGCCCTGTCAGACTATTTCAATGAGAATGAAACCTACATGATATTAAGCCAATTTTACATTAATAAAGCGAGTTTTATCAAAATTGCTAGAACCGTTTTTGAGAAAATCATAAAAAGGTGCTAAATGCATGGTATAAAGTAGATCTTCTGATCCTTTTGATGAAAGGATTCTGCAAAATCTCGGATGTATAGTTTCATAGGACTTTTGGTTTTCGCCTGAGAGTTACCACACACACACAGACATTTTTGCAGGACTTGGTCATTTGGACTCAGGAGACCCTAAGGTGTCTATTTTCGTCCAAAACTAGAATTCAGAAATTTTCACGATCGTAATACTTTCCCTTACTATATATTTCATATATAGGTAAGTGAAAGTAAAAAAAAAAAATCCATTAAACCTTTTAATGCTCAGTGATTGTTATGACCACATGTAAATATACTAGCCGTTGATTTATTTAATTGAACACTGTATATATTTGTAGTGATCCTGAATAGCTTACATTTTAGGTATTATATAGGTCAAAAGCTAAACCTGAAGTTATTTGACTTTCTATAAAATTTATAGTATAAACCAAGTAAATATGTTTCAATAAATTTAAAATAAATATATTTTAAATGTTTTGCTATTATTTGAATTATTTGTGATATTAAATACTATGTCTCATTTTATATATTTGTATACTTCTTGAGTAGAGATAATTTTTAACCAATAATATGGGGAAAAAGAAAAAACAATTAAAACAGCACATTAACAAATTGGGGAGTCTTTATTACCACAATTTCTTTCAAATTGAAATAAGTTAAATGTCCTAAAATAGGAAAAATAACTAAAGGTCTGTTCCATCTTACCTGTTGCACATCAACAGGTATTGGACAGAAAATAAATGTTGCTTACATTAAAAATTTTAACGATGGAAGAATGGTTGACTGTGTGTATAAACTGAGAAGTTGGTTGGGGGTGAAGTCAATTTGTAGAATTAAAAAAATTAGGCACATCATCTTATCTGCATTGATAAATAACTGTTAAGTATGCAACTTGGGCAAATTTAGTAAACAACTAAAAGAGAAAAGTGTAAACATATTTTTTAATGCACTTTATGTGTTTTTGAACACACAAATAGTAATATAGATGTATAATATACTGTTGGATAGCTAAAGATTTAGAAAAAATATTATTTAATATATGGAATTGTAATGGATAGTGATGAAAAGACAATAAAACTAACTAACTGATTGTTGTTGATAAAAATATAATAAATTACTTAATAAAGTAAAACACATGTTCCTATTGAAATTCAATTTAATTAATTCTTTAACAATTTATGTTTATCTCTAAATGTATTTCAAAATTCTTAAATTGATTTTAAGAAGGGAGGTAAGTGAAAGTCGCGTGTTGTGCTTACTAGATTTGTTTTTTTATAAACAAGCATTACAAATTTTAACATTGACGAAGTGTAGCGGGGTTATAGTCTCAGAAATATTCAGGCACAATAAATTCAGTTGACTTAATTAAAGTTAAAATTTAATGACTGCCCTCCTAACTAACTTCTTCCCTACTGAAAATTTATATTTACCTATAATTATTTGCATATAAATAATTTAATCAATTCACTCGGGCTCCCAAAATGACTTTTCATGTATATATTAGTCATAAATCTGTTAGATATTCGTTTGAGCTTGTACGAGAATAAGAAGTTAAACATTTTTTTTCTTCTTTTCTTTTTATTTCTATATTTCAGTAGCACATTAAATTAAATTAAATATATATATGTTTATTTATTTTTTTTGTTTATGTACATGTATTATAATAAAATAATATCATTTTTAACACTGGACAAAGTGGGGGTATAGTCTGAAGAAGTTAAACCTATGATACTTGTAAAATATTAACATAATAAATAAAGTAATACTTCTTTATTGTTGCAAATAATTTTATTGCATTATTTTTTTTTTTTATTACCAGGTAAGGAACTTTATTCGCCAGAAGCAGAAACATCACCCGCTCCTCCAAACAGCGAACCAGCATCGAAACAAACTACTAGAGCCAATTCTTTTGAAATAGAAAATCTCCTCAAAGTAAGTTTAAATAATTATGTGACCTTTTTAAAAAAAAAACAATTTTTATTTTTATGTTTTTTTTTTCTTTATTAAGAAAGAAATATTAATTTAAACAATCTTATCTCAACTCAATAAGAAATGACCTATTTTGCAACAGATGTAATGCCTCTTAAATTTCCATCTTTGGAAACCAAATAGGTGTATTTATTTTCTGTTCTGTACTGACTTTTTACAACCAAATGTATATATTGGAAATTAATAATAAGGGGAGCCTAATGACGTGATAAGGGTCTAAGTTTATGAATATCAAAGAAAAATTTTAGTGGAACTAGTTTAAACAATATTAAACATGTATATAGTACACTATTGTGTTCATTATTGAACACTAAATCACTCTAAAGTTTCATTCTGAAGGTATGGCAAATTTTTTTTGTTTTTTTTTTTTAAATTGCAATAACTTTTATACAATCTTGATGACTCTACTGATTCATGAGAAACTTAAGAGAGATTTAAGAATATATAGTCTAAACTGATGTTATTCAGGATTGATTTGCATGAACCAAAAAGATACTCATTAATAACATGTGATAAACATAATCGATTATATGTCTCCTCAAATTCAAACAGTTTACAATATTGATTTATATTTATGCTTAAAAAGCACTAAAATAAAAGTAATAAATTTTAATTATGACAAAGATTTAAACTATTCAATTGTACTTATTGTGAGAAGTTCCTTAATTAATTGTTAACTTTTTTCTTTGATTATTTGCTAATGCAATGGTATTGGTTCACTAAGAGGATCTGTTGTTTCTTTTTACCAGTCTTAGATGGATTTTCATGCCTTTTTTCATCGTAAATCAAAATGGATGTTTGTTGAATGTTTACACTATTTAAATTGAAACTAGAATAAGATTAAATTATATGCGATAGTGCTCAGTAATTAAATTTATCATTGTAGTATTAGTTCTTATCTGAGGTGGTTTTTTGATATTTTCTGAGGAAATCTCCCAACAATGAAACTTTTACGAAAATACGATCTGAAATATTATTAATATTTGAATTTTTAATTCAAGGTTTGTCCATCTTGGATAACGTCCCTGTATGTTATTATTGTTATAATCATTTCCTAATTATAGAAATGAATATTTGGATATATAATAAAACTAAGCTAATACTAAGAATTTACACCTACCTCATTTATGAATAATAAATTTTTATTCTAGCATTATTATTTACTTAATACTGAAATCAAGGTGTTATTACTGTATGTTTTTGTTAATCTTAGTCATTTTTAAAGGAGGATTCATTTTTGGAAATCATCATAATATTTAATTAATCTATTTTGATCATATATATATATATATATATATATCATCGATATATTAAAAATCTAAAATGCAACAAGTAGCCAATCTTTTTTTGTCTACAGTTTTTATTTATCCAGGTTTTTCTTTGGACTAATTCACATATTCTTAGTTTTTTTGTGAAAACTAAATTGATGGTTCCTATAAGTGTATACCATTCTAGCTGGTAGCTTTTTCAACACAATATAAATTGTTTGTTGAAAAAATCATTCTATGTATCTCTTGTAGACTGCTGAACAGGTTACAGGATTCTGCAGATCTCCGGTTGAAACCAGAAAGTCAAGTCCGACTGGAAGCGTGGTTAGCTCAGGTGCAGGACTCACTCCAAGCAGACAATTGACAGATGCTGAAAAACTGAGGAAAGTAATTCTTGAATTGATAGACACAGAAAGAACATATGTAAAGGTTAGTCTTTTACAATATAAATTAAGTTTTTTTTTTTTCTTTCTCAATTACTTAAAATGCAGGAGATATGTTAGGTCACAGAAAAATATTTGAATGATTTGTGACCCTGAAGAATGGTCCCTCCCATTTTGCAATGGATAAATAAAGGCTTAGAAGAAGCCCTTGAAAGATTACTAGTGCATCCAGCGCATATAGCAATCCTCTTTAGAATACCTCCGGGTAACAGAAGGACAAATCTGACAGCTATACATATTATATTTGTATTTGTATTTTGTTCGAAAATAAAACCAGAGGGTAAGAAAAAAAAAAAAAAAAAAAAAAAAAAAAAAAAAATGATTTGTAACCCTGAATCCAGCAAAAATAATTATAAAAAACTAATTTGATAAAAAAGTAAAATATTTATTAATATTTTCCTATCTTACTCACTGGGTCTTAGCTCTCATGACTTTTATGACAAAATTTTCTGTTTTAATGAAGAAGAATGAATGAAGTTGAATCTCTCTGGTGAAACTTCTGCTAGTCTGATACTCTGTTTATCTGAACTTCTGGTGGTCTTACTAAGTACTCAGTGTTCCTGAAATCTCTAGGAAATCCATAATTAAAATTTCTCTTAAACATTTAATTTAAGTGAAATCTTCTTCAATCAAGAACTCTTTTGTTTTTATTGGTTGTCTACTTATGGTTAGAATGTGGCAAGATAGATCAGCAACAAGATGGAGATTATGATTACATGTAATCGCATAAAAAAATATTTTTTCAAAAATAATATTTATATCAATAAACATTGTAGTATAAATTACCTTTAATTATTATTAATTAATGGCATTACAACCCTATATGGGTCTTAGCCTCCTCAAGGAGCCTTTGCCAGGTGGATCTATCTAATGCAGTCGCCCTCCAGTCATTGACATTCAAGATATTCCTCGCATCTTGCACCACAGCATCTGACCATCGCAGTCTCGGTCGCCCTCTTCCTGTGCTATGGTCCAACTTTCCCTCGAGCAATTTCTTAACAGGATCCTTGTTACTCATTCTCGCCACATGTCTGGCCGATCTGAGTCTGTTCATCTTCATCCAAAAAACTATATCAGGCCCCCAACATTTCGTACACTTCTCTTTTGGTACGTGTTCTCCATTGGCCGTTCATATTAATTCCTCCGTAATATCATTTCTTCAATGACTGCTGAGTCTTTCTCTTTGGTCTTTGATATGGTCCATTTTTCGGAGGCATATGTCAATACTGGCCTAATGAGGGTCTTACACAATATTATTTTAGTTTGCCAGGATAAAAATGAGCTCCTCAGATGTCTCTGCAACCCAAAATAGTATCTATTGGCATATTCTTTTCTTTATTTCGAGGGACACATCATTAGAAGCACTTACAATACTTATGAGATAAGTGAAACTATCCAATTTCTGAAATTTATAAGGACCCATTTCTACAGACTCCTGGATATCATTGTTTGTAGATTCACCAGTCCTCATATATTTAGTTTTCTCTTTGTTGATGCACATTCCCATTTCATCGGCCGCCTCCATCAGTGATTATTTAATTATTATAGTTAATTTAAACTATTAATCAAATATTACAATTTTTATTTTGCAAGAGAAAGGTACATTTTATTCTAAATACTCTATGTTTTGCAGGAAGAAAATAAAAACTTTTTATTTTTCATTTCTGCTTAATCCTATCCTATAGGAATACCTAGTCCTATTAAGATGGGATTAGTGGGATTGTACTATGTATATTATTTACCCTGGCTAATCTAATCTGTGTTTTTCTCTAACATGAACCAGCATTTTTTTTTTATTGACATTTAATTCTACAACATGGATTATTCATATTTATATCAAGATGGGTTAGTGGATTCTACTATGAGTGTAATTCACTCTGACTAATCTGAAGAAAAAAGTTATAAGGATGGTCATTACAGTTAAATGGTATTTAAAAATGCTTTTCTGTAACATGAACCAACCTTTTTTTTAATGGCATTTACTTCCGCAACAAGGATTATTCACATTTGTATTTGAGCAAATTAGATATGAACTTTAAAACTTCGATACTTTTTACTACTTTTCTTACACTATTATTTTAATTAATTAAATATACTTTCAAACCAGAAAACTTAAGTTCCTTCTTTTTTTTTTTTTTTTTTTTTTTTTTTTTTAAATTTAGGTAAAATAATTGACCCCTTTGGAATATAATGACATTATTTCTCCTAGTTATTCTTTTTAAATTTCTATTTTCTTCCTGTTTTTCAGCACCTAAACAGTTTATTAGAAAACTACTTAGAGCCTCTTAAAAAAGAAACATTCCTTTCTCAAGCTGAAATTGGTGCTTTGTTTGGAAATATACAAGAAATTGTTTCTTTCCAAAGACAATTTCTGCAAAACTTGGAAGAAGCTCTCGAAATGGAGCCAGACTTTCATAAGTTTGACCATCCTAGTCAATTCAAGGTAAAAAAAAAAAGTTTACATTAGGAAGGCTTTGTGTATTTGATTATTTTTTTATTTTTAATATGCCTATTTATATTTTCAGAATGTATTATTCTCAGTTGGAAGCGCATTTCTGTATTATGTCAATCATTTTAAATTGTATAGTTCTTTCTGTGCAAGTCACTCCAAAGCACAAAAAGTTCTTCATCCTAGTAAGTACTATAGTTTATTAGAAAACTAAATTCTTTAGGAAAAATATTATTAATTAAATTACTTAACAAGATATGGTTTATTAATATGATATTATCATTTTCAGATGAAGGTAATCAAGCATTGCAAGAATTCTTGGCAGCGAGAAACCCAAGGCAACAGCACTCCTCTACCCTGGAATCGTACCTCATTAAGCCAATTCAAAGGATTCTTAAATATCCATTATTACTTCAGCAGCTTAGAAACTTGACAGATCCTCAGTCAGATCAGCATTTACATTTATTAGGTTTGTAATAGAGAGGCTTCAGTTAATTTACACCGATTAGTTAATTTCAGTTCAGTACACCAATGGTTTTAAGTCAGAAATTGCTACGGCATCCATATTTGTAACTTCCACAAGTATTAACAACATAATCTCTGTAACATTTACACTGCAAAACTAAATGCTATAGCGTCAGCTTTATATTTTCTAATATCGCGTGCAGATAAAAATGCACAGGATATTGTAGTCATATCAGATTCTATCAGCGTGCTTCATGGCTTAAGTAACATCTGCTCGAAACCATTCTGTAGTAATACGAACCCATGAGTTCCTAAAAATTCAGAAGATATAGGAAAATCAATATCAGACATATCTGTGAGATATA
The DNA here is from genome assembly GCA_023052935.1 of Piezodorus guildinii. Classification (NCBI taxonomy): domain Eukaryota; kingdom Metazoa; phylum Arthropoda; class Insecta; order Hemiptera; family Pentatomidae; genus Piezodorus; species Piezodorus guildinii. Next base: position 94,633,525 of record CM041296.1, read on the forward strand.
TATGATGAAGACATAAATAGAATCATCTAATTTCTTATGTGCACCAAACTCATTTCCAGATTTTAAACTCCATACCTATTTCTTTTTTTTTTTTTATCTATATAGTTTTTCTTTAAAGAGGTTAAATATGCACAGTATATCCAGGCGTTGATGACCATAGGGTTTTATGCTTTAAACTCACACAATAAAAAACATTGGGAATAAAAAGGAAATTATAAATCATTGTTAATATTAATCTACATTTAAAATATTATTTTTTAATTATCAATTATAGAGGCTTTGAAAGGAATGGAAAAAGTTGCGGAGCATATTAATGAGATGCAGAGAATACATGAAGAATATGGTGCAATTTTCGATCATCTTTTCAGGCAACATCAGAAATCATGCAAGCAGGTTCGTATGTTTTATAATTGTGATTGTACATAATTGATTTGACAATTATTTTTCAGTATTGTATGAGTATGGAAATTACAGTAACTTTATGTTTCCACAGCCAATCGACTTAAGCCCAGGTGATCTCCTATATTATGGTGGTGTTGAATGGTTAAATATATCCGACTTCTTAGGAAAAATAAAGAAAGGCCTAGAACTACATGCTATGTGTTTCGTATTTAAGTCTGCAGTCGTCTTTTTATGCAAAGAAAGAATACGACAGAAGAAGAAACTCATGGTATGTTTTTAATAATTATTAATTTCAACCTAAAAATGTAGATCATTGAAATAATCAGACTTTTCATTGCTCTCTTTTCCTGTTATATTAGATGCCTTTTATTTATTTTATATTTTAGAGTGTCGCTAGTAAAGGAAATCCTAATGAAGTGGAGATAATTAGATATCAAGTATTGATACCTGTTACTGAAGTACAAGTGAGGGCTAGCTCGGCCAAAGATATGGAATCTCATTTCCTCTGGGAGCTTATACATCTCAGAAGTCAGCTGCAGAGGAGATCTGAGAAAGTATATGTTCTCTCTAATAGGTATGTTGTTATAAAAATATGTTTTTACTAATTCACTACTGATTAAATATATTAGAAATACAAGACAAAAGAATAGTTCAGCATAGAATGAATTAAAGAATATGTTGGTCAGAGGTGCAGTTATAGAAAAGAACACATGTATTTAAGGACAGTTTGTTTTTATACAATAAAATGTTTTATTCTTCATAAATCTTTATCAATCTTATGAGGCAGGGTGGCCAAGCTGGCTAACGCACATAAATAATACCGTGTGTTGCCTAGCAAAGTTATAGGTGTTAAAATAATTACTTGTCACTTCTTCGGAGTCAGGGAAGGGGGGCTTTTAACTCTGTTATTAATCCACCCTCACCTTACACCCTAGCCCGAAAAAAACCCTATATTGGCTTAAAAAGCAAGGTTGGGGTGTTGTATTATTATTCTTATCATTCCTTTTGTATTTTGGGAATTATTTTTCCCCTATAAACTTAAATTTCTTATGAGACAAATATCAAATTATTTTACATTTCTAAAAGCAAGTTATTAGGATATATTCTAATGTTATGCCCTGGAAAGTCTTTCACTTTAGGCTGAATAATTAAATTGATAATAGAGGGACTTACTTTCAAAACCGACATATTCATGAATTAAATTGATTGATGAAGATAATGATTTATCTTATTATATTATTTAAATTGAAGTGTTCACATCAAAATTAGATGGAAATTAAAATTTCATCACTTTAAGTTTGTTTGTTTATTGTTTATTTATTTAACGTCACTTTATGCTACTATGGCTAATCGGACGATGCTACAGTGGGAGTCCTAAATTTTGCCTATCCAGGTTTTATTAGGATAGGGATCTTTAACAAGTACCTGACAACGCCCAGACTCGGGACCACCTTTTAACGTCCCCTCCGAAGGACGGCATAACTAAGGATTTTTACTCCCATTTTATGACCACCTGCGGGTTTGAACCCGTGACCTTTGGCATAGGAGGCTGTTATGCTAACCACCCAGCTACAAAATCTCTTTAAGTTTATTTCAAATAAGGATAACTAGAAGTTGTTGGTGTACAGGTCTGACTTTTTAAATTTATTTTTATCCTGTATATGTATATCCTAAATTTATATATATAGTCACCTGTGCTGTAGTTGTAATCCAAGGTCTTGGTTTCAAATCTGGCAGGTGGCCCTAGGAATTTATTTATGCCATCCTTCGGAGATGATAGACACTCGTTAAAAATCACAATCTTAATTAAACCTGGGTAGTAAAAATTTAAGATTCCCATCGAGGCATCATCAGATTAGCCAAAACAGCATAAAGTAACGTTAAATGAATGAAGTAGCAAAACAACTTCTTTAATATTTTAAATAATGTATATAATATGTTATTTTTTGTGTGTATTTTATTCAATACTATACCCATAAAATGCCAGAAGTCATTTAATTAGTAATTATTCATTTTATACCTTTCTGAAAAACAATTAAAATTGGATATGTATCTTTTTGAAAATAAACTCCTCAATCAAGGCAACTGCCATAGGAATTTTATTTTCTTCTTAGAAGATTTTCATATTACAATTTTATTTTTAAATATAATTAATATCTATTCTTTTGACTATGCTTCAAACATTGAGCTATAGGTAAAATTTTTGTTATTAAGAATCTCTATGTATCTTTTTCAGCACCGGAGATTTTAGAAATGCATTTTTGAAAACAATAAGGCAGATCATTCGTGAAAGTGTGAGGAACATGAATATTCCTGCGACAAAGCCAGGAACTCCCCAAGTCAGCGGTGCATCAACTCTTGGAAGGGGACAGCAGCAGAGTGAGTTTTATTTAAGTAATGACACCAATTAACATTTTGTAATTAGTTCAATTATTATAAGGTTCATTCCCACTTGTCTATTTTACCAGCTGATCACTTATAGTGAGTGCCCTGTTAACGTATATGCAAAATAGGTTTGGGATGTAAAGACCACTGCACAAGCTCACCTGAAATATATTAGTCTTGTAAAAGTAAATGGAATGAAATGAAAGTAAATTTAACAGGAGAAGTAACAAGGAGAGGTGGGATAGCAATGATAATGAGTATAAAGTATCATTAAGGTGCATTTCAAGTAGTCTATGAAAATTCTTGCTAAGTCTACAAATATCATACAATCTTCCTCATTCAAGAAGTTATGAAGTGTTTTTTTCTTTAAAGTAATTAGAGAGCGGCGTGGTCTAGTGGGTAGAGCGCTAGTCTACTGTGCTCTAGGTCCCGGGTTCGAATCCCGACTGTGGCGGAAATTTATTTATTCTGTTATTTCAGCCGGAGGGCGATCCTGGGGTATATAGACCCTCCTGGGGCACACCCAGCCCCAATCAAGTGGGTACCCAAAAATGGGGAAAAAACCTGGCAGCCGAGCGTGATCTCGTCCGAATCACCTCATTGAACTGCCATTGGCCTAGAAACAGTACGAATCTCTACATGTACTGAGCCCAAAACTCTTCATGGATTGTAGTGGTACAGTTTTTTTTTTTTTTTTTTTAAGTAATTATTCCAGTTTGTGAGACGAGATTCAGTGTTTAGGCAGTTCACTAGTAGAAAATCTAGCTGCTTTTAGTTCATTAAAAAAAACAAAAAAAAAACTGATTACCATATTTTCTTCTTGAAAAACATAGTAAAGGAAGCTTGAAGAAGAACAAAAATGTTTTTCTAAACATGTAAAGAATGTTTGATCCCTTACCCTTGAAAGAATCAAAGGATGCATTGAAAAGGATATGTACACGGGTGCACTTGTATATACAATATGTATTGGTACAGTATATATATGACATAGATATTGAATGTATACAGACTATTCATGAAAATTGTAATTTGACGTAAATATAATAAAGGAATAGTAGGATAAAATAGCTTCGATGTAGACATTGGAATAAAGTCTTTTTTCCTGAAAGCTGTACATACCAAATGAGACCTTTTCTCAAATTTGTCTGGAAAGAGTTTATGGAATATACTAATGAGATGTCTACAACACCTCTTCATTAAAATGGGAATCAGTTATGTGTTGAAAATTTAGGATAAATGGTATAAATTTGATAATATCAATTAACCATGGTATAACTAAGATATAAGAGAATTGGGATCTAGGTGCTAGATTATACATATTATTTCCTTCATTGATGTATATGTTGTATTTATTAATCATTACTATTACTTTAGCAGAAAATCAACTTGAGCATTTTTTTTTCAAACTACCATAAATCAATTTATTAAATGAGGAAGATGGTTGGGGGTGGGGTCATCAAAAAAATACATACTAATAATAACATACTCTTGACAATATTCTCAAAGATTAACTGAACTCCATCATAATTAATCAATTTATCGTTAATCTCATTATAGCATAGCATGCGAATACTGTTTAGAAATAGTGATACCGTAACTTTTACCTGTTATGACAATATTTATAATTCTGTTTGAAAGGTCACAAAAGTACAATGGTCGAACAGCCCCAACCTAAGACCACTGCCTCTGGAGCTGTAATAATGCCAGGATCCCAGACTCTGGGTAAGTCGAAACGACCTCCTAAAGGGCCACAGCGTCATTCAGCAGGAAATATTGACTATGATGGAGATTCTAGAGAATCTAGTGTTGAAGGTGCTTCCCAGACATTCAGATCCCGAAGCAAAACTGTATCTGATGCAGTTGGTATGTAATTTTCAATCGACATTTTTTAAACATGTTAATAAGAAATAGAACTTAATACAATAAAAAAAAAAGTTTAATTATCTCCAGGTATTAAAAGCAGAAGCAGCATTAATCATAAAGTTTATTCTTTAGATCATAGATCCTTTTTGTTGAAATGATGCTCTATTTATTGCAACCAGTAATGTTGATTAAACAAAACTCCTCTCTGCATTATTTAACTTCATTAATTTTAATATATTTTTTTTAGTTTGTTCTCTTAGTTAGCATTCTGATTTTATTTCTGGTCATATATGCAAATAAAACTATGTTGTTTGACAGGGTAAAATCTAAACAGGAGAGAGTCTTATAAATTTACATTTTATGGTTTTATTTGTGTAGGTCAATTAATCTAAGATCTTGGAAATATGTAAACAATTGAAACGTTGATTTCCAAAAGGTACTAAAGGACATTTTTTACGAAATTGATATTTTTACATATTTATATTCTCCTCATTTAGTTTTATCTGAATCTTAAATTTGATTGTATCTAATGAACACTCAAGTCCTTTAATAATGCGATTTCGAAATGCTATTAATTTCTTGAGGTACTAATTACACATTTAGTTTCGTTCTAAATCATACTAAAACATTTCATTTCATAACTTTAATATGGTTTTATTAATATGGTAAAAAAACAATTCTATATTTTGATGCGAAAAGAATCAAATTAGCAGGTTTAATAATATGATAACGAGAGATTTTGGTGCTTCCTGTGAAATTTCCTAGAATGGATATAGTACCTTTTGGAAATCAACGTCTCAATTATTCTAATGAAAATATAGGATCTATCACTCTTTAATGAGTAATAGCCAGTTTAAATTTTTATTGCGTTTTGCTTTTTAAAAGGAGTTCCTATTTATTGGATTAAAAAGTATTAAATAAATAAAAAACAGATGTAGTAATAAAAAAAAGTTGTACCTTCAATATGAAAAAGTACCAAAAATCTGAGATATAGATCGAGCTACAAAAGGAAAAGGGGGTAAGGTCTGCAGTAGTTACAGAATTTAATGAATGAAAGCTGTCAATATATTAACAGATTAATATATATTTATTACTTCCAGTTTACTTTTCAATTGTAATGGTTTACCTTTGTACTCGAATTTCAATCATAAAAAGAATAAAAACAAAACTATGAAGTTTAAGTAATAATATCCTGGTTATTAATAATTGTATTAACTTGGTATGATGAATTCAATATATATGTGATTCAATGCTGCTGATATCTTACATGTATTATGTTCTGATGAATACAACATATATTTTTATAGGACCTGTCATCCATTACCCATAAAGATAGGGATACTCCAAACTGTTGTTTTATAATAAAATTGTCAGTTTTAAAATAATACAGGAATAATTTTTAATGTGTGGCCATCAATCTGTGTCGCACTCCAAGCAACATCCGGGCATCGTGTGCAACACCATCTTGCCAGCACATCGTCAGTCTTCCTTTTCGCCTCTATCCATGGATTTCTTCAAGGAAAATTTTTAGGAATCAATTCTTCATCCATCCTTACCAGATGCCCTGCCTTTAACTTTTTTAATCTAATGAATTTTGTAATATCTGGTTCCTGAAATAGAGAGTATAGTTCCTGATTTCTGCTCTTCCATTATTCCACCATAGATTGATTGAAGTATCTCGATAAACTCATCCGATTAGCCAACAAAAATATTATGTGACTAAAAACACTTTGAAAAACAAAACTACCAACAAAAAAAATTACTATAAAAAGACTCTTTATTCAGTATAAAAAAATTGGGTATTCATAATTAATATACTATTTTATTTAATCACCTCCTCTTCTACTGTTCCTACTTTCTTCATTTGGTTAATCTCGTAAGCCTTCTTGAAGTTGTCAAGCCTATTCTCTCTCTGCTTCGCTGCTTAGATCGTACACAGTTAATTACCTGAGACGGTATTTTCATTCTTCTTCATCACTTTTTCCAGAGACAATGGCTTCTGATCCTAATTGATACATTGATACCCATCAGACTGTAAAGAAACTTTGGCACCTCTGTTAGCCTACTTTAAGGGCGTTTCGGAGAGGCTACCATGTAAAGGTAGAGGTTGGTCTTGAACCCCCCTACTAAATACACTATAGCATTAAATTGAAGATTCTATAAATAAAGTCAGAGGCATCAGTTTGTTTATTTATGATATTGTCATATATTTTTTCTGGACTATATTATTATTCTAAATTCATGATTAATAATCATTTTAGATGACTCATCTGAAAAACATCGCCATGACTTAGATCCAGGAACTAAGTCGGAAGGTGAGGAAGATGGAGGCAGCAAGAAGTCTGGCCTCGGTAGGACTCCAAACCACCTGACCCTCTCTACTACTTCTACTCTATCTGCTGGTTCTACTGGTAGCCAAGCTCGACTTATCCAGTCCTCTCAACAACCTCAGAACTACCAACCACCACCAGCAGACCTAGGTAATATATGTGCACACTGCCACCAGCCGCGGTTGTCTAAATGACATTCGCTTGAGATGAGCTTCTAGTCTGAATCGACGCTCATCTAGTAAATTTATAAAATTAGATTGCCAAATTAGCACCATGAAACTCAATGAAGTAGCTGATTTTATTGCTTGGATTTCATTCATAGCAGAGGAAAATTTAACTTTTTACTGCAGCTGAACTGATAAAACATGGCCTACACTCTTATGAATTATGCTTTTTAAAGATTGTGTTGTTCTCTAATATTTTTTTACTTTCACTAATTATAGCTTTTAGTTACAACTAACCTCGCAAAAGGTTTCATATTGTTTTTAAAGAGGGTTATTCCTAATAAAAAACCTAAGTAATCAAAATAGTTTCTGCATTAAATTTTTGCCTAACTTAAGGTGATTTTTTTTTCATTTTTATGATTGCATTTCATGAAAAATAGGATACCTTTTTGAGTAAGGCTTTGTATTCCTATATCTCTAGCCTGAGTTCAATTCCAGCTATTGCTGATAAATATTTATTTATTGATCCACATTAGAGTTGGAAGAACCTCTTGGGGCTTACTTAACCTCTCTAAAGTGGATACCCAAGATCCTTCATGGACTGTAATGGTACATGTTTGTTAAATCATTTTTGCCAAAACCCTTAAAAATTAAGTATCCATCAAAATGGAGTACATTCAATACTTTCAGCAGGTTAGAAAGGCCTATTATATTAGCTAGCAATGCCTATTGCCATTTATAAATAATGAGGTTCAGATTATTATTTATTTATTATTTTTATTGAACCAAAGTTGTGATAACTTGTATTATTCGACAAATGTGATTTAGACCGTCGTATTAGATTTCCTAAGTTTTTAAAATTTTGTTGTACTACAGAGATTTAGTGTTTATGTACGATAAATAATTATTTTTATTTCCTTGCTCTTTGTCCAATTCAAGGAAGGTATTATTTTAAGGTCATTGGCCGGGGTATGTTGTCTCCACCAGGATGACTGACCCTAACTAACAAAATGGCTAGCTTGGCAACTTATTCTTAGCAACAAACAAGCTTGATTTTTCTTAGATTATTTATCCATAGCTACTGCACTAAAGCCATTTATACTCTCTCATCAAGTACATATAAATAAATAAAAATATATTTTAAAGAATTTCTCTAAATAATTAACTCCCATATTTTTTCTACATGAATTAATTTGTTAAGATAATTCATTAATGGCCTAATATAATAATTATGATAAAATTACATACCGGACTAAAACATTGTTATAAAATACTATGTTGTGAAGATAATTTGTAGAAAAAGTAATTTCTGACAAATTTAGCTTAAAAACACCAGTCCTCCACAGCTCTGCAGCTAAAAAGTTAAATTATATTATGTTTTAATTAGAAAGACTCATTTTTCTATTATGTGTATATATATATAATCATTCAAATTAGTGTCACATTGAACTAACTAATAGCTCTTTGTCAAGATGAATAATTTTATTTTATTTATATCTGGAGTCCACAGAATCTATAAGTCATTACAAGATATTTATTTATTAGATATTAGATGGATTATGAATGAATCTATTGGTTTGATTACACTTCGTACATTATTTGGTGGGATACACTTCTATTAATGCTGTCCCTCAAAAATATCCTTACATTGAAGTTCATACACCTCTGACTCGTCTACCATGCGTAAATAACTAACATTGAGTGATAACTTCATGGATATTTATTTTATGGATCCATTAAGTAGATAATTATTTCCATAATAAATGTTACAACTTAAAAAAAATTATTATCAAACTTTTATCTTCAAACACTAATAAAAATAAATTTTAACATCACATCGGAACTTAACACAGCAGTGTGCTTAAATTTTCATAGTCGTCTTAGCAATGATTATCTAGTTCTCAATCAGACATCAAAACATTTTAAAATATTATCTGGATACCTCTTCTTTATCTAAAATAGCTTATGGTGTATCACTAAAAAAATTAATCCCTGAAAGTTCAGTTAATGAGAAAAAAATATTTTAGTAACTAGAATAACATTATTTTAGTGGTAAAAACATAATAAAACTCAGCTTGTTCAAATTATTTTAAGTTCAAAATATTGAATATTATTTTACAGGCGACCAAAAAAAAAAAAATAAATGTCCACCCTTTAGCAAAACCTGATATAAACTTTAATGTATGTTGTTCAGAGTAATAATGATTTAGACCAATTATAAACACTATTAATTTTCTATGAAAAGTGTTATCAATACTGTGCACTCTCTAAATTTAAATGAAATTCCTTTAATAATCAATAGTTTGTTCTAGCAAAAAGAATTGCTATGAGAAAGGAAAGACAATTAAATACCTCCAATTTAAACTAAAAAATTTTGTTTTTTTCTTTTAAACTATAATCGACTTCCTAAATGATTTTTTTGATATTCATTCATTTTAAGAGACTGGATAATAATTAATTTAAAAAATAAAGATGAGCCATATATTTTTTTCTCTTGTGGTTTATTCAAAACATCTTGTAACTAAATATCTTTTCACTTATTGATTCTTTTGTCCTCTTTGTTTCTTGATTTGTTAAACCTTTTTATACTATTTTAAAAAACTGAACTTTTCCTTATGATTAATCATTATTACTATAAATAGGCATCCAGATTTACAGAATGCATCCAGAATAATGGATTGATGGAGTTTATTAAACTATTTAATAACTGTGGATAGCATTTATTGTTTTAATTACATATTAGAATCCATTGTCTAAATAGTTTGTATTTATAAATAGTCCTCAAGTAAATTACCTATTTCATTGATATTTATGGTGCTTTTAATGATGAAATGTTAAATAGATCAGCCCTGTAGGGAGGACATTGTCCCAGATTCAGAACCCCGTGGCTGGTCGCATGTCAGATACAGCTATGTATAGATTTCAGGCCTATAATATAACGTGAACCTTATGTAAGCATACGATTAACATTAATAATATGCATAATGTTCGCTTAAGGATATATTTTAAAGTTAAACACCATAGAGACAATATATTTAAAACTATCTTGTTAACCTATAATCATGTGTATTTTATAGATCTCTCCCTAAAAGTTGTCAACTGTAATCGTTGCAAGAGTATTACTTTAAAAATCGTAAACCATACTTGCTCATTTAAAAAAATAATTTATTATAAATTTGACTCATAAATATTTAACCCTAATAACCAGTATGGTACGGATGATTAAAGCAGTCATTGTGTTGGTTGAGCCATATAAAATAACTGATAAGATTAACTTTTAAAAAATAAATATTTATTTTCACCATTCATCTGACAATCTTTAAAGTAGTTATCAGTTTAACTTCATTATTTAGAAAATATTTATAAATAAATTAAAATGTATATGCATATTATGGCACTGAAAAAGGTCTAATTATTGATATATCTTTATGTCAATGTGTTAAATTTTTAAATTCCCTTACTAAAACCCTAGACACTTCCGATATTGTAAATTACGAGAGGTCGGTCACTTTTAAAAATAAATAAACTCTTTATTTGATGCATCTTTATTATGCTGTTATGATTTTTAAATATTTATTTATAAATTAGGATTTTTTTTTTTTTTTTTATCTGAAACCCTCTTATCTCAAAATTAGGTTCAACTCAAAAATATGTTTCAGGTCTCTGAATGGAAGTTTAGTATGTTAGTTTTAAAAAAATATATAGTATGGCAGTCCTACTAAAGCAAAAAAATTTGTTAAAAACCGTAGAAGCAAAGACAAATAAATAATCAAAATATAGACAATCCCTTCATTTTTCATGCTGGTTGATAATCATGGGAGGGAAGGGGGACGTGGTTTTAGGATTGGTATTGGGATCAGAAAATAAATAGAATTAAATGAAAAATACATTTTCTGAAATCGGAAACTTTAATGATTTTATTACTCTAATCCCCATTGGGAAATTTGACCTTAGCTTCAAGTGATATTTAGATTTCACTTTTCTGTGTATACCCGCATTTCTGAATTTTTAAAATATGGCTTTATATTCTGTTTTAGAAATTCCCGAAATTGATCCTGTTTGGTACATTAAATATGCCATTTTTAATACCTAAAATCTGATTAGTTGCCTAAAACCCTTTAAATAACCGAATGTATATGGCATGGGAAAATCCTTGAACTACTAATTTTCTAAACAGTAGGATGTTTAATGTGGAAAAAATTAGTATGTTCAAAGGATTAAGCAATAGACTGCTGTTTTCCGGGTTTGAACTTGCGCTGTGGCAGAATAATTATTTATTTCTCATCATAATCCTACTTTTTCTTTTGGTGTAATAATTGTAAGATATGTTTTTTATCCAGTTCCAAAAGAAAATAATTTATTTCATAATTTACAACTTTTGGCCTCTAGGCCATTTTGCACAAAAAAATATTTGTATGATATTAATATACATTTTATAATTGTTATCAATTTAACATAGCTTATTTGATTTAATAGGTAAGCCTTTTTAAAATGAAAAAAAAAAAAAGCACTATAATCAACTAAGCTATGTGAAGTAAGAATGGTTGAATGTGTGTATATATGGGAGAAGTTGGTTGAGGGTTGGATGTTTTATAGGTCCTTCTTCAGGGCGATTGAAGACCTATAATTTAGGCCAAAACGTCAGTACTATTAATTTAAGTTAATACTTAATTATGTTTTATTTGACTGCACCCTCAACCAACTTCACCCATATCATAGCTATGTGAAAATTGAATAAAAATTATAAAATGTATATTAACATTATAATTTTTTTTTTTCAGACACTTAAAAATGGCCCCAGAGGTGTAAATTTTGAAATAAAATTATTTTCTTTTGGAATTGGCCAAAAAATATATTTTACAATTATTTATTCTGTTATTTCAATCATTGAGTGACCCTGGGAAGGGAGACCCTCTGGGCACACCCAGCCTCTATAAAGTGGGTATCCAAAAACTAGGAAAAAACCTGTTGGTTGAGTGTGATCTCAGCCTAATCTTCTCCTTACACTGCTTTGAAACCTTATAAATCTATATATACTGAATCCCAACCCTTACTGGATTGTAGATAAACATTTTTTTTCTTCGGTGATGCGATACTAGATCTTATATTTCAGATATTTGAAATCTATACATTCTAATCTTTCATTTGATTCCTGAAGCATTTTTTAGATTGAATCTAATTTTAGTCTGATAATGTCAGATTTGACTAAAAAAAGCTCCATCTTATTTTTTTCAACTTTACCTATCAACTAACATTTTTATTTTCCTTTTTGTAAATAAGTACTTCTAGCCAACTAGCCAAGTTGTTTGTTAGATTAATTTTGAATTGCATGTGCCTAAGTGGGTTTACCATTCGAGGTGAAGGCAAAGATGGATGACTTAGAAGTATCTTCAGGTAAGGGTGGCCCACTCTTTTAACACGCTTGTAGTATACTTATTGGCTTTGTAGTTAGTAAAAGGCACAAAGTAGACAGAAATGTCTTTTGGTTTCCGCAAACTGTTGACTATTAATACTCACTTGACATAGGTCAATAAAGGCACAATCTTAACCTAGTTATATTTTATTTATCATATCCACTTAAACACCATAAATTTATATAGTAATGAGTGTACTATTGAAAATTGGTGTTCGACTGCTATCAATTGAATGCATAATATCACTGTCATCCGAGAAAAACGCTTACAGAGTACCGGTTTTTTTCTAGGGTCGCCAGTTTGGAAACCAAGAGACATAAGCGAAACGGTGACACTTCCTCGAAAGAAAACGACCTCAGGGCCTGGAGATTCAAGGACTCTCGGTCGCAAGTAGGGCAACAGAGCAAGAGGTAAAATCTAGGGACACACCCTCTTAACATCATTGCCTTACGTCTATCTTTTAAGAATTAGAGGTTTCATTATTATTAAATATGAACCAAGTGGAATAATTTATTTGTATTATTATTTTGTTTTGTATTAACTGTACATCTTAATAAATAACCTTAAGTCTGTTATTTAATGATGTTTTAAAGTTACAGACAGTAGGTAATTTATTTTTTTGTGTAAAACTATTAGCCATTACGATTTATTTATTTTTTGTAATTGTTATATTTTATTATAATACCCTAACTATTGAGGGAGAAAAAAAACGAATTTTAAAAATTAGCTTCAATGTTTTATGAGGATCAGTATTATTTACATTGTGAGTTTATGTTTATTTATATTTCCTGGAGGGGAAGAGGAGACAAGAAAAGTTTAATAAAAGGTTTTTAATGATATTTTAATAAAATATCATTTGTTGCTATTCAGTGGAATAGTTTTTTTTTTTCTTTTTTTAATTTTATATATTTTAAAACTGTTATTATTTTTCATTCTACTAGAAGATGCATGTTCTAAAAGAAAAAGTTTTATAAACTTTAAAAATGTAGTTACTTAGAAAAATATTTTGAAAGAAAAAAATACAAAAAAAAATAACAATGAATATGGATAGTACCAGACATATTTATCATTATCTTTTTAATGTTTACTAATATTTATTTAGAACGGTTTTCAAGAATTCATTGAATTATTGTAATCATGTTTATCTTACAAAAGCATTTATAAAATATTAAATTATAAAAATTTAGTAAGCTATTTAAAAAAAATTATTTTGTACTTTAGTATATGAAAATGTTTATTTGTCGTAGATATCTGATCATTGAATTTAAATTTTTCTAAAATTTTGGTTATTTCTCATTAAGTTGTATCACATGAAATGAAAATTTTTCAATATAATTTTAGTTAAACAAAAATAGAGGTAGCAAGTTTTATCCCTTGATCGAGGTAAGCTCAGTAACGTCTTTAAAATACTTCGGCTCAACGAGTCCCTCTCATAAAAAAATTGTTGCTTTAAAATACATTAAATTGGAAAGAGTTTTGATGATTTTTCTGTAGTTTTGGGGAATTTTACTCGAACTTTATCCTCTCGTTCCTATTTATCACAAATTCATTAATTAATTAATATTCTTACATCTTATGTTTCTTAATTATCCATATTTGTTTGATGTGATACAAATAATGATTTTTTTATTCAATCCATTTTATGAAAAATCTCAATTGTGCTTGCTCGAGGGAGGGTAAAATTACTTGAAAATAATAGTTTCTTTTTTAAAGTAATTTAGTGGAACAAATCCTTTTCTTTTCTTCTCTTTTTAGTACGCATTTTAATATTACATTTTTTTTTTTTTTTGTTATATTTATTACTCTTATTCTTGTTAGAAAATAGTTATTGCAAAGTGGCCTAGAATAGTTTAATCATATTGTAACAAGCCACTACGTGCCTACACAACTTGTGCTGTGGACAAAATTAAATCAAGAATAATTTGAAACATTACTTATAAGCGATTCACAAATAAATAAAAAATGATTTGATCTCACTATTCACTTAAGAGTGTCAATATCTTTTTGTCTAGGGGTTGTGTCCCTTTACGTAAATCTTTTAATCTTATTGTTATATTTCATTAATTATTTTCTCTTTTTTTTTTTTTAATTTCTTATTCTAAGTAATTTGTAGCTCTTTTCTTGCTAGCAAATCTATTTTTTTATTTAATTTTTTTTATATGTACATATTTTTATCAGTAAAATTTATTGTAAAATAATTGCACTTACATGCATAAAATTATTTATAATGTAAGTGTATTTTATGTAAAGTGAAACAAACCTCATTGTATACTAGTTTAAAAAAAAATAAAAATAAATAAATAAAGCATTCCAAATTAATATATTATCCTTTAATTGTACAAATATTAATTTTTTAATTATAAAAATTAATATAAATGTGTCAAATAAAGACTGTGATGATGACAGAATGAAATAATTAAGAAAGTGGGTTATTACTTAATAATTTATGTAAAACTCAAAAGTATTAACTTTTACATAAAAATTAAGACAAAAATAATCGTAAAACCCTTACTCCCGATCAATATTGGTTTTGTGCCAAATTAACAAAAAATAATAATAAAATATGTCGTACTTGAGTAAAAACATGAATAGTTTAATTCTCCGATTCAGTCTTCGACTATAATTAAGTCGAAGCAGCTCAAAGTTTCTCTTTGGTAATGTTTAATTGATCTAATACAGATAATTCATGTGTTAAACTCATAAAGTTAAACAATATAGCTGATATGTTATGGATTGAAATATTAATGAATTTAATTACTAAATAAATCTACACACTATTGAATCCGTATCTTACTTTAAAAATTTAGTCGATAACAAGGTATAAAATAGATTTACATGTAACTAATAAGCAGAATAAATGAAATCCATTAAGTCTTTTTCGAAAACAATCCTATTCTTGTAAATAATAATTAAATTTGATTTAAACGATCATTTGTTTCATAATCTTATATTTTATAATGAAATATAAAAAAAAAATGTTAGTGATATTAAAATATAACATTTCTTTGTATCATTTTGAATTTTCTGCTTCTTAGTATTGTTATAAAAAATAAAGTAATATGCATATTAAATCTAGAGTAATTTCCACTTTCCGAAATCGAATTGTATGAAATTTTATTTCGAGTTTAATTGTCATTATTTATTTTTATGTTTTATTATGATTTATAATGTTAAATGTTAAAATCACTTGCACCCAGTTATTGTTATATGTGATTATTGTGAGAGGATCTTGATTATAAATAAAAATATACAAAATATATATATAGAAAATATATTATGAAGCGTAAAAATAAGTTTATATGTATATAATTATATACATAAGTATTATATAACATGGGGCTCAAAATATAAAACAGGTCACATGATGTGAGACATGTGCGAGTATGGATGTGATCACATTGACATATTTTAACAATTGTTCTTTTTAAATTAATCTTATAATAATTAATTAATTACTGTGGATAAATGTAGTAATGTATGGTTTTTATGAGCAGAACTGCTGTTTTAAGAACCAAAAGAAAAAAAAAGTTAAAGAAAAAAAGTCAAAACAATGTGTTTCCTTTTTGAGGTCATTTATTGTGTATGCAGTTGAATAATTTTCTGTATTGTGCGTTCCATTATTAAAGTGGTCTTATGTAGAAGGTAGTTCTAAAATGACCATTTATGCTTACGGGTTCTCATGTTTATATTTATTTATGCTTTAGTGAGTGACGTGTATTTATGAATAAGTAATTTATTTAAATAATTATTTTGTATAGTTTTTAATGTAAATAGTATTTTTAACATGGTTGTTTAAAATAAATTTACAATTATTTATGCTTTAATTTGAATGAGGTATTCTCTTCTTCTTAAAATAGTTTTTTCAGATCTATGTAATATTTTTAATTTTCACATTGTCTTTTTTTTTTTAAACATCACAATTTATTTACTGGTGTGATTTAATGATCATTAAATTAGTATCACTAATTATAATAGATGTTTAAACTATTTGATACCTCATTCATATTTTTAATCCTATGATATTACGACAGGTCTATTGGACTTTGTTATTAGGGTCTCCACCCAGATGAATGTCAATTGATTAATAACGTATTTATGTCTCTTTTATTTTTTAATTAAAACATGGTACTAATAGAGCCAGTGTTCATTGGGAATTGAAACTTGTAATTAATAAGGTTAGAACACAAAAGGTTCGTTTAAGGGAATCAAGACAACTCCTGTGATATCATATTCCTCTAACCATTGCTTTCTTAATATCTATAATTTATTTTCCTCTCTTACATCATATGCATACACAACATGTATATTATGCAGTTTTCAATTATTTAAAATTTAATAAAAGCACTGGATTGTTCTTGAATTTTTATTTCATAGTGGTGCCGATTAAAAATATGTTCATTGTTGTATTTTAGTTGTAAATTAATTTGTATATTTAATTAAATATAAAGTTATTCAATGTTAGTTTAGTTCATATGTATCATTTGTTTTCTCTTATTCTCTTCCGAATGGAACATATAGTGAACAATCCAGATAAAAACTTTACGTATGTTTTAAAAGATTATATTTAATTTAAGTGAAAGAAAAAATTAAATTTAGAAAAATAAAAGAGGTTTTGATGTAAATGGCCAAGGAAAAAAAAAAATTGAAAATGAAACGCATTGATGTTTTAATGAACGATTTTGTAGATTAGTATTTAATAAAAAAAAAACAAAAAAAAAGAAACACCTATGTATCACCACAAATTTTATTATATTTTTTTCTAGTCAATCACTATTTCTTGTTAACAATCAGTATGTATTAGTTTTGTATTTTTATGTTTTTAAAAAGCACTTATATAGAGTTGAATTAGTTTTCTCATACTTACAGTATAAGTATATATACGAGAATATATGAGAAGCTATATACATAAAGAAATAAATTATTATGAACATCTTCAAAGTGACATCCTTTGTTATCATTAGGATAAGTTGTTAAGTAGATTAAAAGAAAATGAGAAAAAAAGAAGAAAAAAAAAAAGAAAAATGAATAAATAAAAAATACCAATTTTATTGGAATTATACTATTAATAAAAAAAAAAAAAAAAAAAAAAAAAAAAAAAAAAAAAAATGGTATAGTTTTATTCCGTGCTTCATAGATCACATTTTTAAATTGATTTGTTTGTTTTCCTACAAGAAATACTTAAAATAACATTTTATTTAAAAAATTAAACTTTTGATCAGAAAATTATAACTAACTATCATGACATAAATTAAATCTTTTCCCTGGTTAAATAAATACAATTTTATAAAAAAAAAATACATATCTTTATTAAAGATCAGAATATAAGGTAGGTGATCTCTCAAATTTAATTGTTCCACATAATTTCTTTAATTTAGCGATATTGTCTTAGAGGAAAATATTTAATTCAAACACTTTTTGAAGATCACCGGATTATTATTCTGTCTTCTATTATAATAAATATGGAATATTGCCCAATGGTCCGTTCCAGTTCTTCCATGCAACCTTTATTACAAAAGGAACAGCTTAGATAATCTGATGATAGTATTAGTTCAGGGAAAAGGTTTAATCTGTCTGGAAAAATGTTTAATTTGTCTGGGTAATAGTTAAAATACACTGGAAAATAATATCGAACTTGAGGGCTCCTCGAAATAATTGCAAATGATAAATAATTTTAATATGTCAATACCAAAATACAGATGTGTATAGTACAACACCAGTTAAATTCATAAAATTGATGCAATTTTTTTTTTACTCATGAAAAAAAAATTATCAAAGACGTATTTTTACAGTTTTACTTTTGAATAAGTTCATATTGCATGGATTACAAAGTTTTCCCCGAAAAATAGTTTAATTATACCAGCCATAGGACCTGAAAAATGTTGCAATTGAATCTACCCCAGAGTAGTCAATATCTTAATTCCTAATTTAGGTACAGGTATATAAGTGATCTAGCTTTTTCATATTTACAGTTAAATACAGCACAACACATTACAAAATGGTCATCTCTTTCAATTCTTCATCACTCCTCACATTTTAGAAGTTTGACTAGAGATACAGATTCATGGACTTCTTATTAATGATGAAATTTTACAAAATAATTAATCTGATTTTTTAATGAAAAAAATAGCTACTTTTTTTAAATTATTTCCATTGTTTGGAGGTGCTACCACCTAATTAGACCTCACAGTTCATTTTTTTGTCTTTATCTAAATGAGCATTTCCACCAGCTTTATCAAAATGTTTAATCCAATTTTATTTTCAAAAAGGAACCAATTCATTTGCAAGTCTGTCTGTAATCCAATTAATGTAATGAGCATAACACATTACTGTTGATTCTAATGTATTACACTAATGCTAATGAATTTCGAATTGTAGCTGTTTTACCTAGATTGTTCTGTATCAATTTCATTGAAGCCCATCGACTACTTTTCCTTAAGCATTTTCCTTGATAAACCTATAATTTAAAACAGGTTCTCTGATTTACTTTTGTGATATTATAAGATAATAAATTTTATATTATCATACTGTTATTGTACCCTGGGAGGAGGGTGTTGTCTTGTGGATAGAGCACTAGTCGACTGTTCTCTGGGTCCAGGGTTCGAATCCTGGGTAAGACAATATTATTTATTCTGTGGTTTCACCCAGAGGGGACCCTGGAATTATGCAGAGCCTCCTGGGCCATATCCAGCCTCTATAAAAAGGGTACCCAAAAAAGGAGATAAAGCCTGGCAGCAGAGTGTGATTTCAGCCTACCATTTCATGGTCATTGGCATAAAAAAAGTAGAAATATCTATATGTGCTGAGTCCAAGACCCTTCATGGTTTGTAGAGGTACAGGTATATAAAGTTATTCTATATATCAACTTCTATATCTTATGCATGTTATGTATTAATAACACTTTCAATCAACTTTTGTTATGACTCTCCTGGTACTGGGTTCAAATCCCGGCTATGACAGAATATTATTTATTCTGTTAAATTAGCCGAGGGACAACCCTACGGTATGGAGACCCTCCTGGGGCAGACCTACCTCTTTAAAGTGGGTTCCCAAATCAGGGAAAAAGCCTGGTGGCTGAGCGTGATCAAGGCCTAATCACCTCATTGCACTGCCGTTGGCCTAGAAACAGTATGGATCTCTATATATCATAATATGCTTATTTTTAAAAATTATTCAGTTAAGAAAAAAAATTAATTTATACACTTAGTTACTTAATTATTACTCATTTTACTCTCAGGGTATAGTATGGGTTCTTGACAATCAGGCACAAATGTATTATACAACTTTTTAATCATAATAATAACTTACAAAATAACACAAACAATATGCAGGCTAACCAAGATCCCTCTTCATATTCAGCTCCACACTCTCCAAGTTCCCAGGGAAAACTACTGACTCCTATCAGCTCATAACCCCAACTCTGACTGACCCTTTTTTACCTATCTCTTACCTGGTAGGTACCTGCTAGCACCCTTTTTTCTTAGCATCCAAAATGGTTGCTATGTTTGTAAACAAACAACCAAATAGGAGCTGTTTTTTAAATTTAAATTTTACTTTTATCCTATAGTTAGCCTGCCTAAAACAATTATCAAATAATAAATAAATAAACACTAAAATTATAATAAAAGATGGGTATATTACAATATACTGAGCCCAAGACCCTTCATGGGTTGTAGAGGTACATTTTTACTTTCACTTATGGAATATATAGTAAGAGAAAGTATTGCAATCGTGAAAATTTTCAAATTGCAGTTCTCAACGGAAATACACGTTTTAGGGTCCCCTAAGTCCAAATGACCAATTCCCACAAAAAATGTCTGTGTGAGTGTGTGTGTGTGGTGACTCCCGTGCATAAACGAAAAGTCTTATGGAACTGAAATTTCATATTTAATGCAACTAAGTGCCCGAGATGTTACAGTAACTTTTTCATCAAAATCAGCAAACCAGAAGAGCCACTTTATACCATGTATTTTGCACCTTTTTACGATTTTCTCAAAAACGGCACTAACAGTCTTGATTAAACTCGTTATACCCATGTAAAATTTAATAGGCTTCAGTATCATGTAAGTTTAATTCTGATTGAAATAGTCTGACAGGTCTTAAATGCTGGTATTTTAAAATTTCTTCCTGTGAAGTACCTTTAATTTTGTAGTTTTTATGAAATTGACCATATCTTCTGGTTAGCATTTCCAAAAAAAAAAAACAGGTAAATATATAAGTTGAAAATATATAAAAAATACTAGGACCACTTACGGGTTTGAACCCGTGACCTTTGGCATAGAAGGGTGTTATGCTACCCTGCTACTGGTGATCCCTTTACCTCACTTTAATCGGTATATTTAAATTACTTAACATTTGGTTAGAAAGCAAGAAGATGTTGAAAAAGGAGAGCTTTGAAAGGAGCATGGTGGATGTTTAATGAGTGAGTATTCCAGAAAACACTGGACTAGCTAAGAAGGAATCTTTATAGTATAGAGGTCCAGGATCTTGTTTCTTGGAATGGATTGTGGATTTGCATTGTTGGAGGCTGTATATGAAAAATGGGCAGTGGTAGCAGATGATTTGCTTATTGACAGTATGTGAAAGAAAAGAAAACATATTTTAAGCCAACTTGGCACCTCCCATCTCCCAACAATTTGTAACCTACTTGACCCTATTTAGCCCTTCACTTATACTACAATCTAACAAAATCTTTAATTAGGATAATGATCAGAACTTCATGTATGGCTTATTGTCACGTTATTGGGATAGGAATAGGATACAAGATGAAATATGAAATTTGGAAGTATGATTTAAACAAGTATATTAAAATAAATAATGCTTTATTATTTATTTACATTGAAATATTTAGTGAGCGAGGATGGTTGAGTGGCCGATGATGCCTGGGGCAGCGATGGTGCGGGCAGCAAGGGCTGGGGCTCCGTAGGCCCAGGAAGCTCCGCTGTAAGCCAATGGGGAGGCGACGTGAGCGCCGTAGGCGAGTGGGGCGGCGTAAGCGAGAGGGGGCGGCGGCGACCACAGGAGTCTCGACGATGGGGGCGGTGTGAGCGATGGCCCTGACTGGAACTGGAACGGACCTGTGGACGGCTACTGGCTCTTCGATGGTGTATGGCTGGCGGACAACGTTGACCTGGGTGGGGCCGACCTGGACCTTAGGGAGCAGGGGGGCGGCTCCGAGGAGGCCGGAAGCGGAGGCGGCAGCCACGGCGGCGAAGAGGACGACCTGCGGAAGGAAAGAGCATTTCAGAAGAGCTTCAGGGTACCTTCTCAAAGTCAGAGGGGAAAAATTAAATAAAATCAATATATATTTTTATTCTGACACTGTTAGTCCCCTGAAAATAAAATAACTGTACATTCGTAATTTTAATTCTGACTATAAAATTATTATAATACTATGTTCACGATTTGTGGGTAATGCATACTATGAAAAAAGTTCTACACTTATCCACACACTCTATACTACTGTACGGATACATAAAGATTTGTACAAATACAAAGGTACCTATATGATATTTCTACCTCAAAAAGTATATATGAAAAATAAAGCGTACTAAAACAATAAGAAATAAAATAAAAATTGAATAAAGAATAAAGAGGCTAACTAATTCAACTCAAATATGAAATTTAAAGGCATAAATTTAATGATTTTTTTTCCAGATTTAGTACGATTTTAAAAATTGAAAAAGTAAAATAAATAACTTTCATTACAAATATAATAATTATCTAAAGGAACTTCAACCGCATTCGTTAATTTTTTTTAAAATCAAATGTGTCGTAATAAAAAATTTAATATTTATGACTATTTAAAATTGTATTGAGGCACATCATCCTACGAATAATAATCACAGTTAACTTGTTATTAAAAACATAGTTTGGGCTATTTTTAATTTAATTTAAATAATTCTCAAATTGTAATTTGAATTTTAGGAACATCAGATTTATTCCTTTTCGTGATCCTATTTGATAGATATTAAAACTAATTAAACTCGAAATGTTGAGAATATTTTGATGATTTTTATTATAAATAAATTTTATACTTTAACGTGAATCCATTTGCACTGGAGTTAGTTAATACCCGGTGGAGGACTTACCAAGGTTTGCATGTTGGTGATGTTGCTGTGCGATGAGAACAGTGTTTGGGTGGAGCCACTTCGGCGGTTATATACTCCATGCCCGACCTTGCAAGGGCTCCCACCAACCGAATTTTTTTGTTATTTTTATTTGGCGAAATGTTGAAATTGATCTGCCCCTTGCCTTTTGGTTGAACCAGGAACTAGGAAATCTAGAAGTCACACCCAAAATATCGCCAGTTGAGTCTTGATAAATACTGAACTATTTTTTAACCATCTAAAACGCTATAATATTGAATGAATGAATAAAAATAATTTTTATTCTGGGACATTTTATCCTCATTTTTTGGGACATTTGATCCTCGTAAAAACTCTCTATCTTTTTTATTATTTATTGAGATTTACAACTGTATCAGATAACACATAAGTAAATTAGCTGTCAGATAAAATACATGAAAATGCGCATTGGCAGCACTCCTCTAGGTAATCTGAACTAGAAGGTCGCGAGGCCATCTTCTTTTCAGATGCCTCGGAGGGTTGTCAGGAATGGAAAGTGTCATGGAAGGAGTGATACGGGCCATCACAATAACGTATGGAAAATTAAGGTCTAATGGATAAGTTTATTTGTGACAAAGTAAGGAGCATTGAGGATGTTTCGAAGGATTTGACTCTAAGGATTGAATACGGAAAGAATTTGATGGTTTAGTAGAGCCCCAAAGCTTAACTCCGTACGTCCAATAGGCCTTATGATGGTGATATATATGAGCTTTTTGTAGTTGAGTGGAAGGTTAGAGCGTCTGTTCAGTAAATGTTAAAGTAAGTGAAAACGGGCAGTTTCTTGTAGTTTCAGTCTTGTATGCGGATTCCAAGTTAGAGGTTTGTCAAGCAGGAGTCCTAGACAACGAATCTGTTCAACCGGGACAAGCGGGATATTATTAAAGATTAATGTAGGGCAGAATGTCATAGGTTTACGACTAACTCTCTAACCTCAAAATACCAAGTATTCTATAAAGTCAAAATACCAAGTATTCTATAAATCACACAAGTTGAAACAGCTCAAACCCTGTTATTGGTACGATACAAAGTTAAAGTATACAAAAACCTATACATATTTAGGAGTACCTTTTGCATCCATAGGTAAATAAAAAAAGGCTTCTGTACACTTTATACAAAATCAACCATTGCTACCGCTAAACTCTTGGACATCTTTATATCCTTACCCTTATTAGAAGAGAAAAGAGTGACTCTTGGGAAAAAAAGATGGGGTTATATGACTCAACGGTCTCCTCAGTTCTCCTGTATGCATCCGAAGTTTGGAGCCTTAGATATCTAAATATAGATATAAAAACCGTGGATAAATTTTTTTCTGGTAAATAATTTCAGTGTTGCAGCCGTTTCAAGTCAGCTTCACGACTGAAAACATGGGTTGGGAAAATCTCTCTAATTCAGATAATTTTGCAGACATCGAGCCAAAACAAAAACTAACAATAAGATAAGGATGTTCTTTATATCTTTCGTCCTTACAGCTCATTAATTTAAAAGTGAAGAAAATGGTTGAAAAAATTCTCAATGCTTACACGATCGAAATTTCTATAACAAGCAGAGCAACGCTAAGACTAGGGGTACTCACTACGTTTGCTATAGCATGCTATTTGTGTTATTTTGCTTAACCCGTCGAGTTTCTACATTTATTTCCTGTATAAAATTGATGGGTTTAGCACAATAGCACAAATAGCATGCTATAGCAAACGTAGTGAGTACCCCTACTATACAAGAAAAATAAATAGCAAACTCCTTTCTAACTTCCCTTGTTATAGCCCTCAATAAGTTTCAGTTGATTTAAATTTTCTTTGTCAATTTTTAAACAATTTTCTTGGCTATTTAGCTTACATGCTGTACGGACCAAAACTGTATTCGGTACTCTCATCAACACTCTAGTTTTTGTTTTGTTCTGAAATATGAAAAAATACAGGAGTTAATCATTTTAAAGCAAACGTTATTTTAACAGGATGAGGATTTTATAACTCGGAAACCAGCTCAGTCTCAGTCACCAAATTTATGTCACTTATAAACATCATATAGATGTGTATTCTGTGTTAGTTTCAGTCAGTCTCTTTGAGATATTTCCGTGTAAACTTCGCCGAAAACGAGTTTTTGCCATATTTGAAAATTCATGTACAAAAAAGGACTAGGTTCTGAAGATCGAAATTTTTACAGAAAGTAGTGTTGTAACCAAGCTATTTATGGAAAATAATCAAAGGTGAGTCTCTTTTCCTTTATATACATTTAATTTGCTAAAAGCTTCATTTTTTATTAATTTTCGAGAATTTATGAATTGTAAAGACAAGATATATAAAACACACACTTCTCTTATTGTTAGTGTTTGTTTCGACTCGATATCTGCAAAATTACCAGAATTAGAGAGATTTTCCCTACACATGTTGTTAGTCGTAAAACGGCTGCAACACTAAAAGTTCTTTTATTTTTTGTTTTTGTAATGGAGCACTAGCCTTAAGTTATGTTTTATAATTCTTTTTTACATAGTGAATTTGTACAAGACTTTGTCTTTCACAAATAAAATATATTCTATTCTACATTTTATCCTCTAAGAATAAAGAACAATGAACAAACAAGGTCCAGTTTGTCTGGCTTCATTTAGATGCTTATTTACCTAGTCAGCTAATAACTATGAAATATACAGGGTATCTCATTATTAAAGTTATAGAGTATTAGGCAGTGGAATAAAAGAACCTTGTACTAGACAGCTTGTTTATTACTGCTATATATACAAACAACATGGCGCAGGGGACGCTACCAACTCGACTGTACTGTTTGTTGTTGGGCTGCTGTACACCTAGGTGGAAGTTCAGTGCCACAACTATCTTTACATATACAATCGATATTTAACACACCCCCTCAATTGAATGTTTTCAAATATATACATACACAAGTAAATATTCAATTGTATCTCACATACAAAACAAGTAAAAATATTATTCTACTACAAAATTCTACACCACAAAACAAGTAAAAATATTATTCTATTACAAAATTCTACACAACAAAACAAGTAAAAATATTATACTATTACAAAATTCTATACAACAATTTTAGCACAATATATATAAATGACATTAATATATTAATTAATTAAAGCCTTCCGAAACATTTGAAACTTATCAAAGGCAAGTGGTTTTGTGAACAAATCTGCCACATTGCGGTCAGAATTGATGTGTTCCACAGATATTATTTCTTTGGAAATAAGATCTTTAACAAAATGGAATTTTATATCAATGTGTTTTGCTCGTTTAGAGTTTTCACAATTCTTTATAAAAGCTATAGCACTAGTGTTATCCACCAACAGTTTTCCACTTAATGTTTCACCATTGAACTCACTAATTATTCCACTTAAACTCACAATTTCCTGTGATGCCATTCCTGCTGCAATGTACTCCGCTTCCATCGGTGACAGAGCTACACATGCTTGCTTTCTTGAATGCCAAGCTATAGGATTGCTTCCGCAGAATGCTGCAAAGCCACTTACACTCTTTCGTGTTTCCATGTCACCTGCCCAGTCAGCATCTGAATAACCAATAAGTCCTAGGTTCTCACTTGGTTTGAAAGTAAGACCCATATCTCGAGTTTCTTTGAGATATCTGAGTATTCGTTTTGCAGCTTTCCAAGACTGCTGAGTAGCTTTATCTAAACATCTAGATAAATAGCTAATTGGGAACGATAAATCCGGTCGAGTTGTTGTGCTTAGATACATAAGTCCACATACCAAGCTCCTGTATGGTATATTTTCATCTAAAGGTGGACTGTCAGCGTTAAGTTTAAATCCAACCTCCATGGGGGTTGATACCTTCCTGCACTCAAGCATATTATAATCTTCAAGGAGTTTATCAATAAAGCGGGTTTGTGTAACCCTTATTTTATTTTCTTGCCTTTCAATCTTCATCCCTAAAAATTGAGAAGCCTTCATTTCTTTAATGCTGAACTCCCCTTTTAAATTGTTCACTAATTCTTCAATAGCCTTTTCATCCCCTGTAATTAGGCCATCATCCACAAAAAGAACAAAGAATACCCTACTCTTGTAGTAAAGGCATAAATCATATTGGGATCTCTTAAATCCCAATTTTAACATAAAAGAATTAAATCTTTCATTCCAATACTTCGGTGCTTTCTTGAGTCCATAAAGTGGCCTATTTAGTCTCAGAGTTTTTGTAGAACAACTTACACCTTTAGGTGGTTTTATAAACACAGGATAGTCCAGAGAGCCATTGAGAAAGGCTGTTGGCACATCAACTTGTCTAATACTCCAATCGTTTTGGCATGCAAATGACAAGAGAGTTCTTACAGTATCCATTCGGCAAACTGGTGAGTAATTAAATACACAATCATCTTGAGTTTGTTCTTCAAACCCTGTTGCTACCAATCTGGCCTTTTTGATTCCATCTTCCTTCACTGTGAAAACCCATTTAGTTGTGATTGGGACACTTCCATTCGGTGCTTCCTCTTCAGACCAAGTGTTCATCTTCTCATGAGCTTTTAATTCTTTAATAATGGCTTCCTGCCATTCCTCCTTTTTATTAGCATCCTCATAAGATGATGGAACTCCATCTGATCGGCTTACCATACAGTATGCATTATATAACTCATAATCATTTAGGAAATGAGGTTTTGACCGGTTTCTCTGAGGTCTAGAAGTTTCTTCTGAATGCTCTGGATTGGATTCTTCATTCTGAAGTCTTGAAGGGTTTTCTGACTGCTCTGGATTACAATCATTCTGAGGTCTAGAAGTATCTTCTGGCTGCTCTGAAATATTAGTGTTATTCTCTTCACCATTTTTCCTTCCCTCTTCATAGCTTCCACCACTATTATGATAGACAATAGGTACATTTTTAACTTCTTTATAGGGCATTTGGCTCTACTCGAATATCACATCTCTAGATCTAATAACTTTCTGCTCATCTGGCAACCAAATCCTATACCCACCACCACAATAACCAACCATCACCCCCTCCTTGCTTCTGGGATCCAATTTGGAACCTTTAGGAAGAATGGTAGGCCATGCTCGGCAACCAAATATACGAAGTTTAGACAGATCATTTCTGCCATTCCATATTAATGAGGGAGTTTCACCTTTATTTAAGGCTGAAGTGGGTGACCTATTCAGTTCATACGCACAACATCGAGCTGCTTCCCCCCACAAGAACTTGGGGATGCCGGAATCTGATACCTTAGTACGCATCATATCTAATAGTGTCCTATTCATTCTTTCACTCTTTCCGTTCATTTGAGGGCTATATGGCAAAGAATATTCTAATCTTATACCTTTATCTGAACAATATTTTCGAAAAAATTTAGATGTAAATTCTCCTCCATTATCTAAACGTAGCCTTTTCACTGGGACACCCTGCTGCCTTTCTAGTTCCACTATATAATCCATCAGGTTTGTTTCAGCTTCGCTCTTCATATGGAGAAGTTTGACATGCACAAAATGAGTGAAGTCATCCAAAATCACCTGCATATACCTATGTCCTTCAACTGATTCAGGATTGAAAGGACCACATATATCAGAGTGAATTAATTCACCAACCTTTGATGTGCGTTTCCTATTATTTGAAAAGGGCTGTCTAGTAGCCTTACCTTCAATGCATGCCGAACACTTCTTGTCACTATAGGGTAATCCTAAACTTTTGAGTCCATGCCGATTCAAATGTCCTAGCCGCTTATGCCATAGATCTCCATCCGTAGCACTTGAAATGTTGCACTTGACTTGATTATCACTGGGTTCATCAAACGTAAATATGTACAATCCATTCACTCGTGGACAACTCAGCTTAAAATTTCTTCCACAGATTTTCATCTCCTTAGAATCTGTAATCACTTTTAAGCCTTTTGAGGTAACTGCACTCACTGATAATAAATTATGTTTTAACCCCGGGACTATTAAACCTTTAATGTTTACAATCCTACCTTGAGAGGTTACTCTTAGGGTACCTTCTTTTCTAGTAAACATTTTATCACCATTAGCTATATGTATGGCAACATCATGATCAAGATTCGAAACATTTGACAAAAGGGGTTCCAATTCTGCCTTAAAAAGATGGTTACTCGCACCTGAATCAACTAAGAACACATTGTTAGATGATAGTTTAATATTACCACAATTTAGGGCCACCATTACAACTTCTTCTTCTACATCTGCCGTATTTCCCTGGATTATTCCTCTTCTTTTCCCACGAAAGCTTCTATTAAAGGATTTACTTCCACGGTTCTGCTTTTTTTTGGGACACTGTGCCTTGAAATGTCTTTTATCCCCACATATAAAGCAACCACTCTGTGCTTTAAATGATACTTCTGATGTAGTAACTGACGCCATAGTACCGGTAAACAAAAATCACTAATAAAATAATATCACTTCGCGACTACGCGTTGACACTATACACAAATACTATGCTCTGCACAAAAATACTCTGGGCCCATAACCTATTAAAGTTATAGAGTATTAGGCAGTGGAATAAAAGAACCTTGTACTAGACAGCTTGTTTATTACTGCTATATATACAAACAACATGGCGCAGGGGACGCTACCAACTCGACTGTACTGTTTGTTGTTGGGCTGCTGTACACCTAGGTGGAAGTTCAGTGCCACAACTATCTTTACATATACAATCGATATTTAACACTCATAACTTTTTTGTTCCATTTAAGGTATAGTATCTGCTCTCACAATATGACGAAATATTTTTGAGCACTCTGTATGAAATTAGAATAAATAAAGGATATTAATAAAAGCATGCGTCAAAAAGTATACATGTGTGCTGAAGATTAATCTTTTAGAAGGTACAGGAATAAGCGGTGTTTGAACGTGGTTAAGAATGATCATTTACTAAGGGGGATGGTTAGTGACCAAAATTTGGTAGAACAGATAATAAAGGACTTTTCATAGGAAACAGTACTGTGAGTGGGTATATATGAATCGGTAGTTTGGGTTCTTGTATTAAGGATTTTTACGAAAGAACACAGAGTGAGGAGATCAAATATATAGAAAGGTTTCCTGACTTTAAAGGATTGGAAAAAGAAGATACCAAGTAGATATTTCCGTCGGAAATCAGGATAAAGCCAAACTTGACCAGAAAAGCAGTGTGAAATATGTGATCGTCTAGGGAACCCGTAAATAAATCTTATAAGGCTATTCATCCAATCTCTTAAGCCTCATCTCGTTTTCCCCAGAATTCTCCTTATACTAGTCGTCCATTGTCAAAGTGGGGGAGTATAAGAGAAGACACTACGAGATGGCGGGTACTCCCAGGAAAAGAGTCACGAATATGTAGAAGCTGTTTGAGCATAGAGATTTCTTGATAACTCGGGAAATTTGGTTAACCCACGTTAGGTTTTGATCAAAGGTAACCCCTAGATTTTATGTTTATTGTTATATATTTTACTACATATGTACTATAGTATTACTGTTCTCCGGGTCCTGGGTTAGAATCCCGGCTGACAGAATATTATTTATTCTATTAATTCAGCAGGGGCGGCGACCCTTGGGTACTGAGACCCAGCGTGTTAAAAGTGGGTACCCAAATTGGGGAAGAAACCTGGCTGCAGAGCGTGATCAAGGCCTAATCGCCTCATTGCATGGCTGTTGGCCTAGAAAGAGTAAGAATCCCTATATGTACTAACCCTTCATGGGTTTTAGTGGAACAGGTTTAAGGTTATATGTATTTGTTTATTGATACTTATTTTATTTGGGTAATTATTGATGCATACCTAGGCTTTTGAACGAGTCATGTTTGCTCTTAGTCTGTTGCCTTCTTGATATTCTCAACTATCAAATTTCTTTTGTCTTCTTCATTCAGAAGGTAAGCATGAGAGTTATAAAAGGCCATATTATATTGACATATGATCAAACTTCACATCTAAAATCATATATTTGCAGATGTTCGTTTTCCTAAAAATAAATCACAACCCTTGTAGGTTTTATAGAAAAAATAACACTGAACAAAAAAGTTACCAAAAAAAAACACAATTGAAATATTCACCTGTTTTCAGGCAAAAGAACATGATTGGAATGATAATATATCATTTGACCAAAAAGAAATCTGATAACATAAAAACAAGTCTTAATAAAATTAATGTTGAATTTAATCAATATTAGCTCAACATATATAATTTGGGATATACTAGAAGTTATTTATTTTATTCAATGCCAATTTTTGGGATAATCTCACAGAACCAGAGGAACGTTTTATTAAATGCATATTGATTGATTCAGATAAATTATTCCTACAAATGATCAAAATGTTGAAACCCTCTACGTTATACAAGATGAACAGATTTAAACCAGACCAATTAATTTAACTCCACTTTATGATACTGTGGCTCATCGGACGATGCTACAATGGAAGTCTTAATTTTTTCCTATCCAGGTTTAATAAGGATAGGGTTATTTAACGAGTACCTGGCATCGCACAGGCTCAGGACCACCTTTTAACGTCTCCTCCAAAGGACTTTACTCCCATTAAAAAATCCTAGAGCCACCTGCGGTTTTGATCCTGCAACCTTGGGTATATAAGGCTGTTATGCTAACCACCATGCTACAGGTAACCCCTGTGTTTTTTTTTATGCAGTTGTATATATCATTAAATAGATTTAAAAAAAAAAAAAAAAAGGCAATTTATGTTGCTGTGGCTAATCGAGCGATGCTAAAGCGGGAGCCACAAATTTTGCCTATCCAAGTTTAATTAGGATAGGTTCCGTAACGAGTAACTGACATCGCACAGAATCTGGTCCACCTTTTAACGTCCGAGGGACGACAAACTAAGAGTTTTTGCTCCAATTAAAAATTCCTAGGGCCACCTGCCGGTTTGAACCTGCGACCTTGTTAAGCTAGCCAATTCACTATAGGCGATTACATGGCATTTCGTTTCATTTATAGCACTTACTATAACAAAATCACAGTTATATGAAATATATTAGTTGAAATACAGCAGATTTCAAAGAAGAAAAAAAACACCATTTTATTGATAGTTAAAATAAAAAATCATGGTTAATCTATTTAATGTTTGAGGCATGAAATTCTCAGGGTATCTACACTAATATTTCCAGGTGTGATTTAGTATTTTTAGTATAAAGTAATATGCGATGTTTTACTAGATCAATTTTATTATTAATAGTTAACAGGAGTATTATTGTAAATTTCACTAATTAAAAAGATAAATAGTATTTCCTGGTCATTGATACATGTAATATCTCCTGAGGTTACGCGAGACTGATGTAATATCCTTAGGGGAAGGTCAATGCCGACCAACTTGGACTGGGTTGTTGTCCGTATATTTTTCCACCTTCGTCCCATGTTTCAATGAGTTCGTGTATTAATATTTATTATATTTTTAGACTTAAATCATATAATAATTTATATTAAAAAATATATACAAGTGGTTATGGTTGTTCAAGGAGATACGTCTCGACTAAAGTTCTTCCCTATTCATACTCAAATTATGAAGCTTTATGTTTCAAGATAAGAAGAATCCGAAAATCATATAAATAAAATTCATACAAATGTCTTCCACCATAAGCGGTTTTTCTTCCAAACTAAACTGCACCACAAAAAAGAGGCTCAATTAGGAAAATCTTTTCTTTTTTTTATCCTGTGAACTTAATGTGCATTACAACAAAATGTTTATAAATGGTATTCCTTAGGGATTATTTCGTAGTAAAATTAAGATTAAGAAACAAAAAATAAAGATTTATATGGAAAAAAGAGAAAATTAACGAAAATTTATATTACAAAAAACAAAATTGTTTTCTTCGGTTGAATTCAACATTCAATAACCGGTATTGCTTCCTCTTGCTTGAATTACTACCTGGAGGCCTGTAGAAATACTTCCAATAAGGTTTGCTACATCTTTTGGGATGTTTAAGAGGTAAAATTAAGATTAAGAAATAAGAAGTAAAGATTTATTTGAAAAACATTTTTTTTTTCTCTGTTGAATTCAACTTTCAATACGTGGTTCCTCTTGCTTGAATTACGGCCTGGAGCCCTGTAGGCATACTTCCAAAAGGTTTGCTACAACATCTTCCGGGATTTCCTCCCATGCTTATACTAAAAAAGTTTAAGAAAGTTTTCAGAAAGGTTAATTCTTCTTGTCACACGTCTGCCAAGTCCATCCCAGAGATGTTCAATAGGATTTAAGTCAGGGCTGCGAGCTGGCCATCTTAAAGTCTGAATTCGTGTATCGTAAAGATATTGCTGAACACAGTGTATGGTCGAACATTTTCATGCATAAAATAAAATGTTCTCAAATAAATAGAGCAAAAGGTATAACATATGGTATTGTTCAAGTACCTCTGTTATGTACAAATCTGCATTTAGGGAAGGTCGGTTAAAGACATAGAAATCAATTCTCGCTTCCAGAGATATTTCTTCCCACATTATCACTGAACCACCTCTAAATTGCACTCTCCCAGCAATGTACATTCAGAAGAACACTCACCTGACCTTCGGTAAACTGGAGCACGTCAATCTGGAGAGTAAAGTGAAAAGTATGAATCATTGGAAAAAAGTACAGACCTCCATTCATTTGCTCTCGAGCAAACTCTAAACGGGCTCTTCGATGATTTACAGTGAGCTGTGGACTTGTGGCTATCCTCCTGGGATGTAAGCAAGTCTTCTTTTGACTGTTTCGGCACTGATTAAAACATCACGAACCACCCGGAGCCTTTGAACAGTCTTAGAAGTAGTAGAAAAGCGATTTCGAAGAGTAATTATTAAAATAAACCGATGTATAAAACGATCTCGTGGCTGTGTCGTTCTTGGGAGAACTGAACCTGGTCTGTTTGTGTAGATTATAGTGTCGAGGGAACGTTGGATCATTCAACGCACAGTGGTTTCAGGAAATCCTAATGCCCTTGCAGCGTTTCTCTGACTATGGCCATTTTCGACTAAAGCAACGGCACTGACCATTTGTTCGGTTATAACGGTTCTTAGTTATACTAGCAAGAGGAAGCAATACCCGTTAAAAAATTAATTATAAATAAATTCTGTTGGAATTGGCCAAAAAAATATCTTACAAAAATACTGAACCAAAAAAAAAAAATTAGGACTATGGTGAGTAAATCGTAATATTTTCTATTCATCCCTTATTCACCAGTATGCTGGAGCCCATCAAGGCAGCATCCTAGGACCCATTTTTTACACGGTCTACTCAGCTGGTATCGCAACTCATGCTGCTTCTTTCCTTTCTACTTTTGCTGATGACATTTGTATGTTATCAGTAGATAATGATCGAATTATTGCCTCTCAAACTCTCAATCCCACATTAAAAAAGATGTAAAAGTAGGAGAATAAAATAAAATCCATCAAATAACCTTTACCTTTCGTCGTACACCAATGACATCTTGCTCGATATTATCCTTCAATAACACTACGCTGGTCTCTGTTGAACATATTCGATATGTAGGACTCCACATTGACACTTGGAATCCTTATACCAGACAGAAACTGCTCGACGTTTTCGGCTACTTCGACAGTTACTGGATAAATGTTCTAATCTTCTACTCAACTACAAAAGACTCATCTACATGACTATCATAAGACCGATATGGAGTAGAGTTTTTGGCCTTTCCTAAACCATCAAATTCTGTCCGAATCCAAACCATGCAATCCAAAATCCTCAATGTTCCTTACTTAAGAACGAATAATTTGCTCCATAAAGGCCTTAATGTTTCGTATGTTGATAATTTGTCCCGAACCAGATACCATTAATTTCATGACAAACTCCGGTGTCACGAAAACGTTGGTTCGCTTTAAGCACAGTGGTTTATGGATAATCCTAATGCGCATCTTTGACTATGTCCATTTTCGACTAAAGCAACGGCACTGGCCATTTGTTCAGCGGTTATTACCACTTTAAGGATTTATGATAATTGTAATAAACACGTTTTTTAAATAAATTTGAACCTTATTTTAATATTGTTGCCAAGAAATCGCAATAAGAATTGTTATGTGTAAAGTGATTACTACCTAAGTTCATGTTTTTGTTTACATTATTGATCATATCATAAGTCATGTTTTTGTTTACGTTAAGTAAACAGAGGTTTCTATTTCATAAGCTTATCCTTAATAATTGTTAATAGTAATAAAAGTAATATATCAAATATGAACTGGAAACTAAGATCTATAAAAACATGAATATATTCACCCATCGAAAAAAAATCTTTGAAATAACCTATGCTACAGAAAGAACTATATTTTCATATACTTCAAAGCAGCCTATAGTACAGTCAATTTTGGAAACTTTTATTGAACTTTGATAAGTGGTATATTTTGAGGGATATAAAGAAAGTTTTGTCAATTAATCAATTGTAGTTCTTGATACTGAAAAAAAGTATATATTGCCGTTAACATCACATTAAGATCATTTCAGTTGTTTAAACAGCAGCCACGGAAGACGGTAAGTTCGGGCGTGGCTGGTTCACCTTGAAAGCCCCGTAGTCTAAACCACAGTTAGTCCATTTACCAGAAATGACGACTGCTTATTTTGGTTAATGAATCTCTAAAGATGTATTAATAGTCAAATAGAGGAAATCCAACGAACGTTTGTCCTATTCCACGTTTCAAAAAATGAATTTTCTAGAGTTTATATTAGACAATTTTATTTTTTGTTTACATTAAAAATTTAATTATTTCAAAAATGAATCTGTTCAAATATATAGATTTCATTGATACTTGTCAAAATGTATTTACCTATATATGATATGTATAGTAAGGAAAAGTATTGCGATCGTGAATATTTTTATCGGAAATACACGTTTTAGGGTCCCGTGTGTCTATATGATCAAGTCCCACTAAGTCCCGCCAGCTCAAAAACTATAAGTAGTGCGAAACTGACAGTTCATATTTAAAACAACTACATGATACTAGTTTTCACCAGATTCGCCGCTTTTTTCACCACTATTTTCTCAAAAGCACCCGTAACGATTTTTATTCAATGCACCACATTAATGTAAAATTTATTGGGCTTTAATGCCGTGCAGGTTTTTTTCTTAATTTAAATAGTGCGACAGAGCTTAAATCCGAATTTAGTTAAATTTCTTCCTCTATAGCTTTTATTATGTTGATTAGAAATAGTTAACTATTTTTTCTTGTTGGTATTGATACGAAGTGCTAATGAAATATGAACGAATTTGACAGCCAACTGAAAGAGAAAACAACGAAAATGTTTTTACTGGTATTTTTTTCCCTCTGCAATCAAGAATGGTAATGTAGCTGTTGGTAAGCTGGAGATTTTAGAAAAATGTTATATAAAAATTAGTAAAAAGTAATGGAGTGTTATATAGTTAACTGTAACAAAATTGTTACTTTTTTTTTCACTTTAACGTTTGAAACTTGATTTCAAGAAGATAAATGAAAGTTGTAGAGCGCAACAGATTTTCACGAAGATCACTTCAAGTGCTAAATATTTTCTAATGGTGGAGTTTAGTTGACCGATGGAAATAATAGATAAGGAGATGGTTGAAGGTGCGGTCATAAAAAAACACATTAACAAGTAGTGCTTATTTTTAATTGTGTGCCGACGTTTCGGAGCAGGGATGCTGACTCTGAGAAGGTGTCTCAATAAGTCACTTCTCATATACATATATATATATATATATATATATATATATATATATATATATATATAAATCATAATTCGCTTTTAGAGAAGCTTCACACTCGCAGCACTCTAAAAACCATAACAAACAAGAAGGTCTCGGGGCCATCTTCTATCTATACCCCTGGGTTTATTATCAGGAATTCAATATGAAGAAATGATTGAAAATAATAGGTTAGAGCGGGAATGGAGTTTTTCATGAATGAAGTGGTATCTGTTTTGTGGCAAATTAGGAACATATCGAAGAGAAGAGAAAATTGCCAGGAGAGTGCAATTTGGAGGTGGTTCAGTGATGGTGTGGTGAGGAAGCGAATCTGGGGAAGCGAAAATTGATCTCCGTGTCTTCAACATACCTTCCCTAAATGCAGATTTGTACATAACAGAGATCCTTGAACAATATTTTATACCTTTAACTCCATTTATTGGAAAACATTTTATTTTATGCATGAAAATGTTTGACCATGCACTGTGTTCAGCAATATCTTCATGATACACGAATTCAGACTTTAAGATGGCCAGCTCGTAGCCCTGACATAAATCCTATTGAACATCTCTGGGATGGACTTGGCAAGAAGAATTAACCTTCCTGAAAACTTACAGGAGTTAAGAACTTCTTTAGTGAAAGCATGGGAGGACATCCCGAAAGGTGTTGTAGCGAACCTTATTGGAAGTATGCCTACAAGGCTCCAGGCAGTAATTCAAGCAAGAGGAACCACGTATTGAAAGTTGAATTCAACAGAGAAAAAAAAAATGTTTTTCAAATAAATCTTTACTTCTTATTTCTTAATCTTAATTTTACCTCTTAAACATCCCAAAAGATGTAGCAAACCTTATTGGAAGTATTTCTACAGGCCTCCAGGCAGTAATTCAAGCAAGAGGAAGCAATTTCGGTTATTGAATGTTGAATTAAACCGAAGAAAACAATTTTGTTTTTTGTAATATAAATTTTCGTTAATTTTCTCTTTTTTCCATATAAATCTTTATTTTTTGTTTCTTAATCTTAATTTTACTACGAAATAATCCCTAAGGAATACCATTTATAAACATTTTGTTGTAATGCACATTAAGTTCACAGGATAAAAAAAAGAAAAGATTTTCCTAATTGAGCCTCTTTTTTGTGGTGCAGTTTAGTTTGGGAGAAATATCGCCTATGGTGGAAGACATTTGTATGAATTTTATTTATTTAATTTTATGCATGCAAATGCACGACTACACAATATCTTTATGATACACAAATTAAGACTTTAAGATAGACAGCTCGTAGCCCTGACTTAAATCCTATTGAACATCCCTGGGATGAACTTGGGATACGTTTGAGGAGAAGAATTAAACCTCCTGAAACCTTACAGGAGCTAATAGCTTCTTTAGTGGAAGCATGGAAAGTTGAATTCAACTGAGAAAAACAATTTTTTTTGTAATATAAATTTTTGTCAATTATGTCTTTTTTTCCAAATAAACCTTTATTTTTGTTTCTTAATCTTAATTTTACTTATAAATCATCCCAAAAGAATTCTATTTTAATGTTGATGTAATGTACATAAATTTCACAGGAAAAAATATGAAATGATTTTTCAAAGTATTTACGTTTTGTTTCTTGGTTGAGCAGTGTAGTTTCGGAGAAATGCTGCGGGCGCGGACAAACCGATTTTTTTGTAATTCGTATCATGAAATAGTAGCTCTCGATTTTATTGGAGATATATTTTTTTTTCGATTACAAAGGTTCATTATTGAATTTTTTTTTTTTTTTTTTTTGAGGTATATTACAATTTGTTACAAAATGAACAATAGTAATATTGATATGAGACCACATTCATACAATATATAGCATTTCAAAGTCAAATTCAACCTTTTCCAATTCAAATTCAACCTTTTCCAAGTCAAATTCAACCTTTTCCAAGTCAAATTCAACCTTTTCCAAGTCTAATTCAACCTTTTCCAAGTCAAATTCAACCTTTTCCAAGTCAAATTCAACCTTTTCCAAGTCAAATTCAACCTTTTCCATTTCAAATTCAACCTTTTTCGATTTCAATAAAATAATAAAAATAAAATTAACATGATTTTATGTTTTAATGGTTATTTTAATTACACCTTGTGTTTTTAACCCTTGTGGCTTGTTAAATGTTCCCAGGGGCCTTTCTACATATAATTAGTCACGAATATAATAATAAGTATAACAGATACTTTAATTTTAAGACATTTGCGATACAAGGTCTGGTAGTCGGATTAGCGGGATTCGTTTTATTTTAGTTTTATAATCGCTGGCGAAAATATTATCAATAGAGGTTTATTTTAACTTTTTCGTATTTATTAGATAGTAGGCTCAGTAGCTGCGTTCCCAAGGGTTCGTTACCGACTACACTATTAATTTTAATCGCGCTCGCTCAAATATGGGTTTATTATAACTTTTTCGTATTTATTGGATACAAGGCTCAGTAGCTGCGTTCCCAAAGGTTCGTTACCGACTACACTATTAATTTTAATCGAGCTCGCTCAAATATGGGTTTATTATAACTTTTTCGTATTTATTGGATACAAGGCTCAGTAGCTGCGTTCCCAAAGGTTCGTTACCGACTACACTATTAATTTTAATCGCGCTCGCTCAAATATGGGTTTATTATAACTTTTTCGTATTTATTGGATACAAGGCTCAGTAGCTGCGTTCCCAAAGGTTCATTACCGACTACACTATTAATTTTAATCGCGCTCGCTCAAATATGGGTTTATTATAACTTTTTCGTATTTATTGGATACAAGGCTCAGTAGCTGCGTTCCCAAAGGTTCGTTACCGACTACACTATTAATTTTAATCGCGCTTGCTCAAATATGGGTTTATTATAACTTTTTCGTATTTATTGGATACAAGGCTCAGTAGCTGCGTTCCCAAAGGTTCGTTACCGACTACACTATTAATTTTAATCGCGCTCGCTCAAATATGGGTTTATTATAACTTTTTCGTATTTATTGGATACAAGGCTCAGTAGCTGCGTTCCCAAAGGTTCGTTACCGACTACACTATTAATTTTAATCGAGCTCGCTCAAATATGGGTTTATTATAACTTTTTCGTATTTATTGGATACTAGGCTCAGTTGCTGCGTTACGGGGGTTCTTTTCTGACCATTCTATTAATTATTCGTACGCTCGCTCAAATATGGGTTTATTATAACTTTTTCGTATTTATTCGCTATTAGGCTCAGTTGATGCGTTCCGGGGGTTGCTATCCCAATTATTCAATTTATTTTAAGTGCTCTCGCTCAAGAAGAGGTTTATTTTAAATTGTTCGTATTTACTGCATACTAGGCTCAGTCGCTGCGTAACCTAGGACTCGTTACAGATTATACTATTAATTTTAATTGCGCTCAAGTAGAGGTTTAATACATAAGAATGTACTTATAAAATCGTTCTGTTTAGCTGATTTTTATCTAACACTAAAATATTAACCAAAAAGAAAACTTACTATCCTGAAAAAAAGGATAAGCCGTAACCCAATACATGAAAAGTTACAAAAAACACGAAATAAACATACATTAGACCAACTGACTAAAAAAACATTAACACATTCACTAAAAAAACTCCCGAAACACAAATACAGAAATTAGCATAGAAAAGAAACACGAATTTATAATAAACCCATAATTGAGCGAGCGCGATAACAATTAATAGTGTAATCGGTAACGAACCTTTGGAAACGCAGCTACTGAGCCTAGTATCCAATAAATACGAAAAAGTTATAATAAACCTATATTTGAGCGAGCGCACGAATAATTAGTAGAATGTTCGGGAAAGAACCCCCCGTAACGCAGCAATTGAGCCTAGTATCCAATAAATACGAAAAAGCTATAATAAACCTCAATTGATAATATTTTCGCCCGCGATTATAAAACTAAAATAAAACGAATCCCGCTAATCCGACTACCAGACCTTGTATCGCAAATGTCTTAAAGTTAAAGTATCGGTTATACTTATTATTATATTCGTGAATAATTATATGTAGAAAGGCCCCTGGGAACATTTAACAAGCCACAAGGGTTAAAAACACAAGGTGTAATTAAAATAACCATTAAACATAAAATCATGTTAATTTTATATTTATTATTTTATTCAAATCGAAAAAGGTTGAATTTGAAATGGAAAAGGTTGAATTTGACTTGGAAAAGGTTGAATTTGACTTGGAAAAGGTTGAATTTGACTTGGAAAAGGTTGAATTTGACTTGGAAAAGGTTGAATTTGACTTGGAAAAGGTTGAATTTGACTTGGAAATGCTATATACAGAAAAAAATAATAATAGTCAAATTACATAAAATAGAAAATAAATAAATTCATATATACACAATAAAATAATAATAAAAAAAAAAGCAAAACAACAACCTATAATAAGATAAATAAAAGTTAACAAATAAATAAACATCATAAAAACACATTATTGAAAATAATAAAGCAAAATATATCTTACAAAAATTATGATTTACATTATAGGATTTGTCAGGAAGGTAGGGCTGGATGATGAGGAAGTATGTAGATGGGAAGAATAAGTAAAGAATATATGAATGAAATTTATAAATATATTTCTAACAGTTTATATGTTTTTTTTAAATATTATTTATAAGTACTTTCTGTCTTGGTTAATTTAAAATAAAGTTTTATTTTGGAATGATAATTGACTTGAAACTTAGCGTAATAGATCTACCGTTCTGGAAATGTTTTCCTTTCTAAAGGGAGGACAAATTACCAGAGGTTTGAGTTAAATGAGACGATATAAGAAGTCTGTGTTGTAGAATGAAGACGCCAAGACACCGGCGCCGAAATAAATTGACAATTACCCGACTCTTGTTTTTCCCGCTCGATAAACTGCTCCTACTGAGGGGTAATGTCTCGGAAAACCTCCCCCTCCCATCTCCCTTCCACGATAACTTATACCCTCTCTAGTTTTATTCCATTTTATTATCGGAACTATTTTCCGTCCTATCACACTTCACCGTTGTTCTGCGGTTCGCCTGTCGTATAAGACCCTCGGTTTGTTCTTCAGCCATTTGCAGGCTAGTGGAGGGGGAAATTGTGTTATGGATGGCGAACAGTTTAAATAAAGAAAAAGAGTTTTAACTCGAATGAACTAGTTCAAAATAAACGTATGAGCATTAAGGCTGGTTTTGGAAGTAACTTCTTTTTTTTTTTTTCAACAACATATTTTTATTGAGTAATATTACAATCTGTCCTAATTTTGACATTAATAATAGTGGTGAAAGATAACATTCATATGGTATTTACACTGCATTAAAATTATAATAAATTATATACCTATACAATAATGAATCAATAAAATGTTTACAAATTCCAGAAATCATTCATACCTATATACAAGTCATAAATACAGTACACTGAGTGAAGAATCTAGCCAGTGCTAGAACTCCAATATATACATATTTACTATAGGTCGCGGGGCCACTGCCGTTTCAACTTTCTAGGGGGATGGTAAGGGTTTGTGGAGTTGAAAAGGGATTGAGTTAAAGGATTGGGTTAAAGGAGAAGGTACTAATGTGATTCGGAGATTTTGGATGGAATAAGATCTAAAATAAATGGAATATTTAGGTCGTAGTGTAAGATTTAGTTAGTGACATAATAAGAAGCATTTACTATCGTTCAGAGGACTTCGCATTGAAAGGATTGAATGCGTTTGATGTTAGAACGTTTAGCTGTCTCCCACAGTTTAAGTCCATAGGTCCAGATAGGCTTCAGTATTGTCTTTTAGATTAATAATTTGTTGTCTACTGTAAACTCAGATTTTCTGTTGATGGAAGTAACTAAAGTTTGCTAAACATAAAAATTTCCCGTGCGTCTCAGGCAGAAATATCCGGGAGTCAGTTTAGAAATATTTTAATTATGCAGACGTTTCGGCTCAAACTTGTGAGCCCTCGTAAGGGCTGCAAACATCAAAATAACAAAAGAAATATCAGTATAATATGGCAATGAAAAATTATGTATGTAGCGACAATTAAATTAAAAGATTACAGATATACAGAAATATTTTAAATACAAATAATAAGATACGAAATTGATTATTTTACATATTTGTATTCTCCTCATTTAGTTTAATCTAAATCTTCTATTTCATTTTATCTAATGGACAGTTAAATCCTTTAAAAACGCGATTTAGGAATGCAATTGTTTTCTAAAGGTACTTTTTTTTTTTTTTTTTTTTTCAACAACAATTTTTATTCAGTAAAATTACAATCTGTCCCACTTTGGACATTAATAGCAGTGCTGAAAGATATCATACATACTACATTCATACAATATTTACACAGCATAAAATTACAATAAAATATATACACAATATTGAATTAAAACAATACAGTCAAGAATTCGCTTATACCTATATACACATACACACACTCATACATACATCACATTGAGTGGAGAATCTAGCCAGTGCTAGAACTCCAATATATTTACAAAAGGTCGCGGGGCCACTGCCGTTTCAACCTTCTAGGTGGGTTGTATGGATGAGTGGAGCTGGATAGGGATTGAGCTAGAGGATTAGGATGATGAATGAGGTTCTGGTGGAATTTAGAAAATTTGGATGGAATTAGGTCTGAAATAAATGGAACATTAAGGTCGTGGTGCAAGGTATAGTTGGAGACATAATAAGGAGCATTTACTATTGTACGGAGGACTTTGGATTGAAAGGATTGAATGCGTTTGATGTTAGTACGTTTAGCTGTCCCCCACAGTTCAAGTCCGTAGGTCCAGATGGGCTTCAGGATTGTCTTGTAGATTAATAATTTGTTGTCAACTGTAAGTTCAGATTTTCTGTTGAGTAGTCGGTATAACTGTCCGAATCGTCGGTTGAGTTCTTGTCTTTTAAGTCTTGTATGTGGGTTCCAAGTCAATCTTTTGTCTAACAGTAAGCCAAGATACCGGACTGTATCTGAGAGAGGAATTGGTAATGAGTTGAAATAAACTGGCGGACAGGATTTTCGTCTAAGAGTAAAGGTTATGTGTTTACATTTGGCTTCGTTTACCTTTACACGCCAGTTATTACACCAGTGTTCGATAAGGAAAAGGTGTCTCTGAAGGTTTAAGGATGCTGTTTCAGGATTGGAACTGGATGATAGGATGGCGGTATCGTCAGCAAAAGTTGCCAGAAAGGTATCAGGATGTGTAGGAATATCAGCAGTGTAAAGGATGTAGAGGACGGGTCCCAAGACGCTGCCTTGAGGAACACCGGCCTCAACGGGATAAAGGTTAGAAAATTCTACACCACAGCGAACTCGGAAGGAACGGTTAGAGAGATAGGATCTGAGAATTAGGTATAGAGACTGGGGTAAATGGGTTTTCAACTTGAAGAGTAATCCAGTGTGCCATACCCGGTCAAAAGCTTGCGCAATGTCCAGAAACGCACCAGAACAATACTCTTTGCATTCAAGAGCTGAGGAAATATGGTCTACAACTCGGAGCCCCTGTTGAACTGTGGAATGCTGAGGACGGAATCCAAACTGATGGGAAGGAAGATTTTGAGATTCTAATATGGGTAGGATACGTTTAAGAAGAAGCCTTTCGAAGATTTTTGAGAGGATGGGGAGTAGACTAATAGGCCTGTAGGATGAAGTGTTGTTGGAAGGTTTGCCTGGTTTTAGAAAAAGAATGATAGTGGAATGTTTCCATAACAGAGGAAAATAGGTGGTGCGTAGGATGCAGTTGTAAATATAAGTAAGGAATATAATAGCTTTCTGCGGAAGTTGTCGGAGGATCTGGGGAGTAAGGAGATCGTGTCCAGGAGATTTACGGAGGGTCAGTTTTTGGAAAAGATATTTGACCTCAGAGGGGTTAATAGCTTTAGGAGGTAGGGAAAGTGGAATTGGTGACATAAGAAAGTCTTGCACTGTTTCGGTGTGATTGATGTGGGATTCCGGGTGAGGAGTGAATACTTTGGAGAGGTGCGTGGCGAATTCCTCGGCTTTATCTTCATCAGACGCAGCCCAGGAGTCATCACCACGTCGGAGAGGATGGGAAACTTGATGGTATTTTAGGATCTTTTTCGTGATATTCCACAGGGAATTATCACGAGCTGATAGAGAGGAGAGGTAGGAATTAAAGGACTGGGAACGGAAGGTCGCCAACTCCCTCTTCAATTGTCTACAATAGAAGTTATAGGAGCGGCGATCTGTTGGGTGTCGGGTGCGCTGCCATAATGATCTTGCTCGGCGTTTGGTGTGGATGAGGTCTATTATATGTTGTGGAAAATGATTTTGGTCAGGATTTATATTGGAGTGTTTAGGAGAGGAAGCAGTCCAGACAGCTTGTTGGATGGCGGTGGTAAAGGAATAGACGGAATTATCTAGGTCATCAGGGGTTTTGAGGGTTACTCTGA
Organism: Piezodorus guildinii; assembly: GCA_023052935.1. Classification (NCBI taxonomy): domain Eukaryota; kingdom Metazoa; phylum Arthropoda; class Insecta; order Hemiptera; family Pentatomidae; genus Piezodorus; species Piezodorus guildinii. The sequence goes on from CM041296.1 coordinate 94,678,177, forward strand.
GATCAATTTTATCGGTCAGGATTTGGTGGAAAAGGTTCCAGTTGACAGGGCCTCGGATGAATGATGGTGGAATGGGTTTTGGAATTGGAGTGAGAGATACTTTTAGGATCAGTGGACTATGGTCTGAGGATAGTTCATCAAGGCGAGTTACAGAAAAGTTGAGGGAGCCTAATCCGCTGTGGATAATGAAGTCGAGGATGTCAGGATTGCGGTTAGGATCGGTTGGCCAGTAGGTAGGGGAGTCAGGAGGCAGGATATTAAAATTTCTGGAGTTGAGTGCAGACAGCAAATTTCGTCCCCGAGAATTTGTGGTTCTGGAACCCCACTGCTGATGCTTGGCGTTTAAGTCTGCACCCAGAATGAAACGATTTCCTAAGGAATCCAGGAAGGATACAAATTCAGAATTGGAAATGGAATGTTTAGGAGGGCAATATGCAGATGTGAGGGTTACCGGAAAGGAAAAAGTCTTGATTACTATGGCTGTGGCTTGTAGGAAATCATAGGTGGGAAGTGGGAGTAAATGGTGAGAGAGGGATTGGTGGACAATGATAGCAGAACCGGCATGGGCTTTGCCGTCTGGGTGGTCAGTACGGTATGTCATGTATTGCGGTATTTTGAAGTTCTGTTTAGTCGTTAGTCTTGTTTCAGTTATAAGTGCAACATCGATTGTTTTGTCTTGTAACAACGCTGTCAGTTCGTCAGTATGATTTCTAACACCATTCGCATTCCAAAGGAGAATGGATAAGGAGTTAGGTGAAGTCATTTAAGGATTTTTCAAGGCAGGGATTAGATTTGATACTAGATTTGTAAGGAGTGATATAAGCGGCATAACAAGAGATTTGATTTCGGAGATGAACGATGTCATTAGACTGGTAAGATCCGTGGCGTTTGATGGTGGAGGGATATGAGAAATTTGATGTTGACGAGTTTTTTGAAGGTCAGGTAAACTTTGAGGGATAGATTGTTGTACAATAGATTGAGAATGTTGAGGAAAACGTTGTTCCGGCAGGGCCTCGACTTCATGACTCTGGTTCCCACCTCCAAGCAAGTGGGCAAATGACAAGTTAGAATTTACAAGTTTAGATGGTTCTCTTCTGCTTCTGATTGGTGTAGCTGTTTCATTCGGATCCTGAGGTTTTTGGTATCTGGTTCTGAGTTTCTTGTAGATTTCACATCCCTTGTAGTTAGCCGGGTGGTCCTTGAGGCACAGAGCACATACAGCGGGTGTAGATCTTGATCTTGTGCATTCTTCTGATTTATGCTGTTCACCGCATTTCACACAGCGTGGTATGTGATGGCAATAACTTTTGGTATGACCATATGCCTGACAGTTATGACACTGAACTATTTCTTTCTTTGTGTAAGGTTTTTCAACTTTTACACGGGTATAGTACAGTCTACTGAGGTCATAGATTTTTTCAACTCCTGCTGATGGTTCCAAGTCCACGAAGAATAGAGGCAGTGGACTTTTATCTTTTAGTACGTTGGTGACTTGCCTCACTTGGAATCCTAATTCGGTCAGTTCTTCTTTGATAGCTTCAACGGGTGTTGAGGAATGTAGGTTTCTGATTACGACCCTTAATGCTCTCTCCTGGCGCAGCTGATAAGTATGAAAGTCAGCTTTGGTCTCAGTCAGATATTTTACAATCTTTCTGTAGGTTTCAGCAGTAGTCGGAGATATTTTTGTATCATTGGTTCTACTTATACAATAATAACTATTAGGATCAGTTACTTTGTTTAAATGCGCACACATCAGTTTAAAATTTTTAATATTTTTAACAAATATCGGTGGAGGTAGTGGTTCCCTGGGTATAGGAGAAGATTCCATGGTTTCTTGTTCATTTTGGAGGATCTGAAATGGATTCGGTGTAAAAAACGGGGATTCATCAGTTATTCCTTGTGATGATGTGCTGGGCTGTGGTTCAGATCCTAATGAGGTAGCTGACGCGGTCGCTGGTGGATTCATTTTTTTATTTTGTTCACGGCGGGGTCTCTGTTTAGTGGGAGACGAGTTTGAACCTGCAGATCTAGATCTTTTACTTGCAGACTTTGAGGACATGACTTGATGAAAATATCTCATTGATTAAGAAAATAATAATAATAATAAATAAATGATGAGATAAGAATTAAAGATAAGTAAAAGAAAAGCAAGCCCGAGCTTGCCGAGCTAGCGGCAATCAGCTGATCAGTGACCCTCCTTTCACTTTTTCGTGATTGTACAAAGTAAATTATAACTTTGCTTACCGAAATTTCTCCAATATTCACTGCCGTAGTATTCCTGATGTCTAGTGATATTCTCCAGACTGAATTCAAGCGAATTCCTACTGAAAAAAGCAAAAATCTGAGAGACGATGTAACGTATGACTGTTATCATCGAGCGCATCAGCTGATTTTTCTAAAGGTACTAAATTACACATTTCGTTTCCTTCGAAATCATAATAAAACATATTATTTCATAACTTTAATATAATGTTATTAATATAGCAAAAAAAGAATTCCAGATTTTAACACAAAAGAATGAAATAAATTGGGTTAATAATCTAGTAATGAGAGATTTTGGCGCTTCCTGTAAAATTCCTTAGAATGAATATAGTACCTTTTGGAAATCAACGTCTTTCTCTTATTTGAAATATTTTACAAAATAAAAAAACTCTTCAATAATCCCTTATTTTCATGCGTTGATTAAGGGATTTGGATATTTAAGTAGAATTTATATAAAACTATTAATATCACATATGTATCCATTTAAAGTTATTAAGCCAACATTTAAAAATGATACTCTTTTTTCTTCGCTTATGTGTGTGTATTTAGCAAAAAATATGGACAATAATGTAATTAAATATCGCTTCAAATTTATAATAACTCAATACTGTGTAAATACTGAATATTTAACATTATTTACACCAGAGTTTAATAAATAGTTAGTAGGTTCAACAAAAGGTAGCAGCACATATCAAATGAGAAAGTTAGTTCTTTCTGGTTCCAACAGGTGTCGTTAGCAGCAACACTGGGAGAAAGTTATTTCATTAGCTTTTTTACACAGGAATTTTGTTTTGTCAGAATCGTTATTATTAAATTATTAAAATGTTCTATGGAACTATACGGAATTGAAATATTTACTTATAATCGTGCATGTGTTTAGATTTTGTTCAATATTGAATTTAGTTCTTATAAACACTAATTAAAAGGAAAGCAACTCGAATTGCTTATCACAGAAATAAATAAAAATAACGCCTTTTTCATAATGACACCTTTATTATATGATTTTTTAAACTCTTCAGTAATTGTGATTCTTTCTTTCATTCTTGTTATTTGTGATTAACAGATAAAAAGGATTGTTATTTATTTGAATTATGTTGGTAAGAATTACAATGAGAACGTAAAAAAACGTATTTTGGAGAAAAAAATATTAAATTTGACAAATAAATACAATAGGGGTACTCACTACGTTTGCTATAGCATGGTATTTGTGCTATGGTGCTAAACCCATCAATTTTATACACGAAATAACTGTAGAAACTCGACGGGTTTAGCAAAATAACACAAATAGCATGCTATAGCAAACGTAGTGAGTACTTCTTATATAAAAAACTATTTAGCATGAAAATAAGAAAATAAAAAAAAGTACTAAAGTTACTAACAGTTCTGAAAAACAATGCAATTAAAATTACTAATAATTAAGTATATATTTAAAAAAACAAATTATTTAACATTGCTAAAAAAATTTAACTAAACTGAGTATATTAAATACGTTTTTAAAAAGCCCGGAAATAACTCATCACGCCCATGCATTATTATTTAATGATTAATTAATTTAAGCATGCATTCTGCGTTTTTTCGCTCATGGTATTTTAACTTTAAATACGATTAAATTTTATTTCGGTTGAAGACGAAAAATACTTTTAGATAACAGAAGCTATTTCAGACATATTCCAGAACAACCCTTGACCAAGCTTTTGAAAATTTCGTTCTTTCTTTATTGATGTAGTAGATGAAAATAAAACATTCTTAAAAGTTTTTTTTTTTTTTGTTAATATAATCTAAATTGAAACCTTTAGGGCTTATTCTTACATTCTTCTTTACTTATGATATGCTATTAAAGGATATGACATATTTTTTTAAAATAATATTCGAGATACATACAGTTGACAAAGCATTCCCTGATTCAACAATATAAGTTTTTTAAATTTCAATTTACTTTAAAATTTGTAGGAACTTATATGAACAAATATATTTCTTACACTATAGCTATGTATTACAAACACACACACATATATATATGTGTGTGCGTGTGTGTGTGTGTGGTTTGTTTGCCAAGATTTTCCTTTTCTATAATGTTGTTTTTCCATTTATATATTATTTTTTCTATTATTTTTTTTTTCTATTTATAATAATTTAAGGACATCCTAAATATTCATTCAAATTTTTGCATGTTACCATGGAAAAATAAACAAAAAAGCAGGTACTTATTCGGAATTAGTTCAAGGATGGAGTGAAAGTGCATTTGAAAAGTTAACTTTTTTAATATTTCAATGATGGGACTGCTAGGTTTTTGATTTATTATTAAAGTTAGTTATTTTAAAATAAATATTAAGTTAAAAACAACGACTTTCTTTGCACACTTACATGTTATAAACTAGGGGGGAGGGGTGAATCGTAATGCTACTGATGTCAAATAATTAGTCAAAATTTATTTCTTTTTACTTTCATCATGAATTATTTTCCATAATTATAATGCTGAATATTGGGATAACCTGATCTAATGGTATGTAAAAATATCTGATACGCAGAACACACAACTTTTACTTACCTCCGTTGTTAAAATCAATTTAAGATTTTTTTTAATGCATTTAGACATGAGTTTAAGAATTAATTACATTAAGTTTCAATAGAAACATGTGTTTTATTATATTATTATCTACGACAATCAGTTAGTTAGTTTTATCGAGTTTTCATCAATCTCCGTTAGCTTCTACAATTTGTGTATAAGATATCTTTTTTTTTTAATTATACATGTTTATTACTGTCCTTATGTTCAAAAAAAAAAAAAAATTGCACTAAAAAAATATTTTTTCATTTTTCTCCTTTAGTTGGATATCGGATTCGTTCACCTTATATATTTACCTGTTTTTCATCAATAGTAACTAGATAAAATGATTATTTTTAAAGAATCTACAAAATTAAAGATAATTTAGTAGAAGAAAAATTAAAATATCGGAATTTAGGACCTATCGGACTATTTCAACCAGAATGAAACCTACGTCATATTGAATCTTATTAAATTTTACATACTTATAGCGAGTTTAATCAATATCGTTAGAGCCGTTTTTGAGAAAATCATAAAAAAGTCCAAAATGCATAGTATAAAGTGATTCTTCTGGTTAGCTGATTTTGATGAAAAAGTTGTTTGTATGATCTCGGGCGTATAGTTGTCTTAGGTATGAAATATCAGTTTTCTACGACTTTTAGTTTTTGCTCTAGACTTACTTCAAGACGAGCTCAAACACAGACCTTCTTTCTGGACTTGGTCATTTGGACTCGTACTTAGTATCTATCTATACTAGTATCTAAAACGTGTATTTCTGTTGAAAACTTACTAGTACTAGTACTATATATTTCATATATAGGCAAGTGAAAATAAAGATATTGGATTGTGTCACATGAAATGTCCGTTTTCAAGGTAAAGGATTTTTATTAAAATTACGATATGAAAACAAGATAATTTTATTCGAAGTATTTACCTTCTTTTTCTACACATTTTTCCCAACGTGACACCAACTTTTTTATCCTCGAACTGAAAAGCTCTGAGCTTTGAAGTAAAACAAAATCTGAAAACGCATTTTTCACTTGATCATCATTTTCAAAAAGTTTTCCTTTGACGAAGTTGTCTAAATTCCTGAACAGGTGGTAATCTGTTGGAGACAAGTCGGGAGAATATGGTGGGTGCGGAAGAACTTCGTAGCCCAGTTCTTTCAATTTTTGCACGGTATGTTTTGAAACATGGGGTCTTGCTGCCGCTCAGTGAGATCATGAGGTACCTATGTATCGAGCTTTTTTACTTTCCCAATACACTTTAAATGTCTGGAAACAGTAGATGCACTTGAATTTAGTTGTGCTGAGAGTCCTTTAACTGTTTGGTTGGGTTTCCTTCTACTGTATGTTTGAGGACATCGTTGTCTATTACGGATGGAGGTCTTCCTCGGGCAAGTTTTCCAAGAAGGTATCCCAAGCTGAAAACTTAGCAAACCAACGGCGAATGGACCGTTCATTAACACTCCCTTCCCCAAACGCCTTGCAAATATTTCTAACGGCCTCAGCTGCTGAATGACCGAGTTTAAACTCGTACAAAAATATTACTAGAAAATCGCGTGTTTCCATGTTCATATTCGGAGGTATACTAAAAAGTTGGTAATTGGTTGAGAAGCTAATGTTTATAATAGGGTACTCACTACGTTTGCTATAGAATGCTATTTGTGCTATTTTGCTAAACCGTCGAGTTTCTACAGTTATTTCTTGTATAAAATTGATGGTTTAGCACAAATAGCATGCTATAGCAAACGTAGTGAGTACTCCTAATACAAAGGTAGAGGATTAGTAACTGTTTGCTTTAAATATGTAAGCATTCGGAAGAAAACAACAGAGACCTGCAAAATCCTTTATGTATTTCAGAAACTATAAAAACGGACATTTCATGTGAAACAACCCAATAAACAACCGTAATACCACTGAAGACGAATAATTTGTCAACATTTATCTCTGTTTACTTCCATTATGAATTCTTTTCTATAATTATAATGTTGAATATTGGAAATAATCTGATCATATTGAGCAAAACTTTAGTAAATCATAATCAATAATGGTATGTTAAAAACTCTACAATTTTAATAAACAATCTACAAGCTTTGAACTTGCTACTTAGAAGTTTTCCTTCATAGAACCTGTCTTTGAGTTTTGAGATATTTTCAAGTTTTAATGGAATCCATTTTCATCTATGTCTAAGGAATTGAACCACCTTACTCATAAGCCGTTCAAAACGAACCTTCTTGTATTCTCTGCACCAATGGTTCTTTCAGAGACAGAAAGCTTACTTTGAAATAATGGCACTGTGTTAACAATCTTTCAAATAAAAATTTCATGCTCTTTAACTGACTTGAATGCCAAGACACAGCTGATGATTTTTACAAAAAATCATTGGTTAAGGACTGAGGCTTGAAAACACAATCTTAGTGTTTTTTCCTGTATATCCTGATCGTTGGTTCTTTTTTTAACTTCTGTTTTAGCAGCAGTTTGTACGGCAAATATTATTTTGTATTATTATATTTTATAAATTTATTTTTTTTAATATTATTTTATAAATTATACATATTTGAATAAACATTATATACTTCCATCATATATTTATTCATATTTAAAAACTCTTTTACATTGTGTTACTTTTCCTCGACGTTTTGTCTCCATTTTCAAGACTAAAATTGTTTAATAAAGTTCAAATTGAGTTTCAGTCAACACTTAAAACTTCCTCAAGTCGTAATAATAAAAGAATTTATAAATTTATTGTTATGTAAATATTGTAATAATGGAGTATGGAATTTGTAATTTACTGCAATTAATAATGTCCTAATCAGGGCAACTTGTAAAATTACCGAATAAGTTTTTTTTTTTTGAGAAAACAAATATTAGCAGTGTTAGTAATATTGCATTTGACTCATCTCATACCGAGTATGTTCTATATTTTATTTATTTGTGTTATGTTTTATTTAATTATGTTTTTATTTTATCATGTAGTATGAGAATCAAGTATTGGATGTTCAACATATGCTCCAAATTATATAGCAATCGCTGATTAAATGTAGTTTGCTACATGACTTTAATATTTATATTTCTTATAAATAAATTTACATTATGCATATCAAGCCACAATATCATAACCATCCTTAAATTCTCTAATTGTCAACACTGGTTGACAGACGTGAATAAAAACTATATAGAGAGTTTGTCCGATTAGCCATAGTAGCATAAAGTGACGTTAAATAAATAAACAAACAAACACAACAAAACTATATAGATAAAAAAATCAATAATTTTGAATGTGTTATTATTCTTTTTTTTTATAAAAAAAAAAATATAGGCATCATATAAAAAAGAAAACAATATTTGGGGCCCAAAGCCGTTTGAAATAGAATGGGAATCCCTGCCCTTAGAATTAAAGGCAACTTTAATTGAATTTGAAAAAACAAGTAAAACTATTAACAATTCCCTTAAATTCACTATTTAAACAAAACAATCTCTGATTTTTTTTTTATTAATTGATATATCTTTTTAATTTATTTCACCCCATTTAGATCACAATACATACAAATAAAGGGGCGACAATCTAATACCTTATCTTGCTCGGGGAAATTGATAATGATTTTGCATAATTACCATAAAACAAATTATTCAACATAATAACAATAATAAATATATTAATGAGGAAAGGGTAAAGGATGGATTTATAAACAATTGAATTTTAGACAGTTTTATTAATTTTTGACCCATCTGGTAAACATCTATTTTGACATATACAATACATTATATTGGGGTTTTATAATTTTTTTTTATAATTTTTTTTTTACCAAAAGACATGGCAAGAACGGGCTGCAGCCCAATTACGAAATATATATATATATTTTATAATACATTCTCGCCTAAAACTGAGTATTTACAATAAGTAAGCTCACTATAATATTTATACAATAAAAAAATGATTCCACAAAAAAAATTATAATAAATTAAAAAAATGCAGTAGATAAACCTTTAAATTTACATTTGATTATTACAATATATTGGAAAATACAATATCAAAGCGCGACATGAGCATCTCCGTTCATACAAATCATTTTAAGTACATAGATAAACAATTAAGTAATTTTTATAGAACGAGGAGTAGTGGCAGTTCAACAAATAACAGTGAATTGATTTAAACAAATATAAGTAGTGAGTTACTAAAATTTTACATTTAATTTACAAATCATATTAAAAATTGAAGTTGATACATTATTGCACATCGAACTAAATAAATACATGACATATCCATTATCTGATTCCAAAACCATTTTTTCCCCCCTTTATTTTCTTTCTTTCTTAATTTTTTTTATTTTTTAATATAATTATAGTAGAAATAAATCTAATGATACATTAAAAAATAATTTAAAAAAAAAATCACGACCAAGATAGGAATTTCAAAAAAAAAAAACAAAGCACCATTTCACATAACAACATAAAGCACCCTTGAGGTAATTAAGAATCCCAACCTACCCTTTACAAAATAGTACAAAAGTTACAGAAAGAAATGAATCGTTGTTGATCGAGAAAAAAAAAAACATTTTTCCTGGACACTAAAATATATATAATAAACATATGGTTTGACTATTTACAAACTATTTCACTATATGAATATACACTTTCCTCTATACATACAGGCCCTATGCCATGAGCCAATAGGTATTGCACACATAATTTACATATCACCGAAATATTTATATATATATAATATGTATATAATAGCACAAATATTAAATACCCTTCAAGACCCACCCTTAAATATCTATTTATATAATTAAAATAATACATAGTTTATTTACACAATTCATAAATTAGAAGTACAATCACGTCAGGACTGCATCATTTGTACAGATTTTTTTTTTTGTTTGATTTAAATATTTATTTAATGAAATAAAATAATAATAGTAAAATGAAATTTTTTATACAATTTTTAAATAATCCGTTGCCTATGAACTCTTGAAATGTTCGTCGATGTTCCAAAACCTTGAGCTTCCGATCAATATCTGACATTCAGTTCTTGAATTTCATTTCGTTGCTAACATTCGAGATATTCAACTCGAACTATTATCGATGTTCATTTTTGCTGAGATCACAATCGATATTTCAGTTCTTGATTAAGTTGACAGTTTGAAGTCGGAAAGAACTAAATTACATAGTATTTCTCTCTTAATTGTTGCTAAAGCATAACAAAGATGTACTACCAATCATAAGCATTTGTCAGTATTTATATTTATTTTATATTGTATTAAAATAGGCGTCTATCCTTTTTTTTTTCTTTCTTAATATTTAATAACTAAATTCAATTCATTGTTGAATAGCAATCACGTAAGAGCTTTATCATCTATCTTTCTAATCTTAATTATCAATAAATTATTGAAAAGTTTAGATTCACTGTTTCATACCGTACATCACAACCCGTTTCGTTGCTTTGATGTGTGACACATTAAAGTATAAATTAATATTTTTTTTTTTTGCGAAAAAATGCTAATAATGACAAATTATTAACCACTATTTAACATTGTTGAAAAATATTAATGAAGAAAAATGGCATGTTTCAAGCGGTATCTTATTTTACTGTCCCATTAATTGAATAAATTTCAAATTTATTATAATAATAAAAAGAAACACGCAGTCTTACAATCAGATACAAAATTCATTGTTTATTCAAGAGAATAAAATTCTATAAACTAAATAATTTGAAAAATATTTACATCAGATATACAGCAGAGACTTAGAGGCATTCTATTTGAGCATATCTCTTAACACAATTTTAATTTTGGTGATTGCTGATTCTGAGAAGTCTCAAGTGAATTTTACATAAAATTTCTGTAGTTGTATTAATTTTTTTCATGGATTTTTACATGGCACTCAATGATTACTGAACATTAATATTCTATCATTATCAATGTTTATAATCACTTTATATTATATCATTATCAATAGAATAGGTATTAATGTTTATTGTATTTATAAAATTAAAAAACTTTTTATATTGCTTAACTGATTTTGAACATTTTTTAAAAGTTCATATAATGCTCTAGCTACATTTATTCTTATAGAATGACTAATATACAGTAATTTCGATTTATAAACAAATAATCTGTTTTATATTATATATAATGGCTGTAAGAAAAAAAAAATGTCAGAGTTCACCCGTTCTTACAGTTCCATTGTCTTTCAAGATTGTTTAAAATTTTGAAAAAGAAATTAAGTGGTTTAAAGAAACACAATTTTTTTTTTCCCCTCTTCATTTCGGAATAATCTTTCAAAGTAATTTCCACTTCATTTGCTTTATACAGCAATCACATTATTTTGAGATTTTGAGTTATAAAAACATTATTACTTCATGTAGAATTATTAATTATAAACTTTTTTATTTATTTTGTATTCACGTAATTAGTGTATTTAAATATTTGAGCTGCTTTATTGACATTAGGAAATTCATTGCTGCGTATTTCATGGATTTAAGAGCAGCACGACCTTAATCTAATTTGTAATACAAGCTATGTTTATTTTTAATATTTAATTTAATAAATAACTTAATATTGTAAAAAAAGTGTTTATTTTATTGAATATATATATGAATATATTTTTGAATATATATATGTGACGTATTAATGGTATGTAAATATTTTATAATACATTTTAACTAAATATTTTATAACAAGGTATAAATGTTGATTATCTTTCGATTAAAAAAAATAGCTTAAGTCGAAAAGTTGGAAATAAAAAAAGATAAAAAATTGTTGAGTGAAGATAAATATGGATCAAAATTATTCATAACCCTACAATTAAATAATATATATTATATATATATATATATATATATATATATATAATATATATAGATGGACATTGTTGAGGTTCGATTATTAAAAAATCATACAAATTATTATATTTTTTTGTGTGCCAACGTTTAGGCCTACATAATGGACCTTCACCGAGTTTAACTAAGTGAGATTATCCCAAAAAGTGTTATTGAATATAAATTGATCGCATAAAATTAATAACTTCTAGAATATCCAAGATATTCTGTATATGTTGAGCTAATATTGATTAAATTTTCCATTAATTTTATTAAAACTTGTTTTTATGTTATTAGATTTTTTTTTGTCAAATAATACATTAAATCATGTTCTTTTGCCTGATTTCAGTTGTATTTTTGTGTGTGTTTTTTTTTCGGTAACTTTTTTGTTCAGCGTTCTATGTATATTTAAAATAAAAATTATTATTTAAATCATACAGCGTCCATGATTTTCAATCCCTGGTCACTATTTGCTTAAAGTATTTTTACTATTATATGTTTTTTAAATAAACTGAACTGTTAAAATTATCCAATCTATCAATAATCATTGAATGCCAGTAAGCCCAAATAAAAAAAATTAGATATTCAAGTTTGATATATTTTACTTTTTCAAAATTTCGAAAAAAACGCTTTCAATTTGAGTCACTCTGCGAATCCTTTTTTGACATTGATAGATTTGACCATCCCTTCAACCCACAAGACACTCAAATCCATCCTTCAGTCTCCAAGTCCCTCACTCCCGAATACACTCGGTAGTTAGTACATGTGCTGCTCCGTGGGCACGGTATTCCCGTTTGTATCCGTTGCTTGGAGGCGAATACCCTGCATCATCGGTTCTCCCAGGCCAAGCATCTTGTTGTGTTCCTGAGCCTTCGCCCTCAAGCAGGCTATACTGTTGTTCCTGAACTCTTCCTGCTCTTCCCTTGGAATCTTTTTCTCCCCTGAGGGGTTCTCTTCCTCGTCTTTGACGCTCGTCTGCGAGTTCGTGTCGTCTTTCAGGGTATCTGCTGCCTCGATGGACTTTCTGTGCATTCCTGTAACATAAAAGATAAAAAATAATTATTTAACCATATATATAGAAATTAAAAAATAAAAATAAATAAATAAATTAGAGCTACAAATTCTATTTATTATTCCAAAAGAATGAATTTTTAAAAATAATTATACTAATAAATAATTTTTATTCTATATGTATTTATTTGAGTGGATACAATTATTTTTAGGTTATTTTTATATAAAACACGTGATCCATATTTTTCATTCAACAATCTTTTTATTTATTTTTTCTCTGCAACGTTTCAGCCTTTATGCCATTTTCAAGGATCCCTCTTTATATATATATGTGTGTGTATCTATCACGTGTTTTATTTTAAAAGAACCTAAAAATAATAATAATGATAATGCATTATTTTTTGCTGTCAGAAGACTGTTGTATGTATTTTTTAATAATAATCCGAACTAAACTAATAAAAAAAAAATTAATTTTTAGATTTTTCTAAATAGATAACAAATGTTTAAGCCTTCTTACGATATAGAAATATTTTCACTATCACACAATGTCTTAGTTATTATTGTTTCTATTGAAGTATACCATTCCTATAATAATTAAATGCTAAATAAATTGATTATTAACAATTATTTGTGTTCGGTGGGGTAATTTTACAATAAAAAGAATAATCATGATGGAGTTTTAGTTGACCGTTGAGAACATTTGATGGAGAAGATAGGCTGGGGTACTTTCATCAAAAAATAACATTTGTTGTATTTGTGTGCCAATGTTTCGGCCTACATTATGGGCCTTCATCAGGGCAACTGAAAGAAAGGTGTAGACTTCTTGAGATACCTTCTCGCAGTCGCTCTGGTGAAGGCCCACAATGTAGGCCGAAACTTAGGCACACAAATATAATAAGTGTTCCTTATTAGTGTGTCATTTCTTGATGACAGCAACCTTAACCATCTTATCCATTAAAAAAAAAAAACAATAATAATAAAAAGTAGTTTGAGCATTATATGATGGTGAACAAATATTATAGCGAGAAAACAAAAAATATATTTCAAAATTTGACATAAACATGTAAATAATAATGATTAAAATTTAAAAACATTAAATTCGTATGTATTAATCAAGTGAGGGTAATTTATATGAAATTAATACCACCAATCGTAACCATAAATCGTTAAAGTTGTAAAAGATTTTGGATATTATGCATATATAATTTCAGTCCTACTCTGAGAATGAGGCAGGGCCACGATAATTTTTATAGTAGTTTATTGAGGATTTAATAAAAATTAAAAAAGTTATTTTACTAATTTTTTTCTACTAAATATAAATTATATCATAAGCAATGATAAGCAGAGGAGACACTAAGGAATTTGTGATGTTTTGTACATTATTGGGGTTTTAAATTGTGGATAAATAGGAAAGAAATAGCACTACAGACGATTAAGGCGAATACATACTATATTAATATTTTCTTATATAAATTACAAAATAAAATGTATTTATGGTTGCCTTGTATATTATTTACAGATGTGTAATTGTTTGACAATATAGATATGGTGTGAAAGCTCATGTCAACAATATATTTCTTTTAATTTCCGAATCTTTAAATTAAGATAATTTACCTATTCAAGCTACAAATTAATCATTATATATATATATATATATATATATATATATATATATATATATATATATATATTTATTCTGACGTATTAATATTATATTGTGGCGAATAATTAGGGATAAATATAATTTCTTTGAATATTGTTATTAATAAAATTTCGAATACGTCATTTCGAATTAATCACACGTTTTTTTGTAGAAGTATGTATAAATAATTATTTAAAATAACCATATTTTTATTTTTTTTTAATTAATTCGTGAAGATTAACTTTGTGTTAAAATTTAAAAAATCTTATGTAAAAATAAATTTTATAGAAACAAATCAATTCAGAAAGCTTTTTGTTTTATTTTTAAATTTAAATAAATATGTGAGTAATTTTTATGTCTTGTTTATTTTCGATCTTGTGTATATACATCAGGACATAATGGGAAAGCGAATCATTGTGAAATCTCAATCAACTTTAAAATTTCAACATAATAAGATATGACTTCAGCAATAGAAATTTATGCAGCAAGCTTAGTAAAATATAAAAAAAATAGCAATGAATTGTGCTCAAAAAATTAGATTACTCTAAATCAATATATCAGTATAGCCAAAAAAAAAAAATAATAATAATAATTATAATAAAATAAAAAAATAATAATAAAAAAAATTAGATTTTATTAATTCATTTAAACTTATTAATTTAAATAATGAAATATCATCTTTGTCTTAAAAATCTTTGTTATATAATTATTTTCCTAAGATTATCTTAAGCTCTTCAAACAATTATTTTATGAAGGAATATTTAATGATAACCAATAATTCATTAATGACATTTATACCCTGTTGCAACCCAATCATGAAATTAAGAGGATTCGTTAAATAAAGATTTATTAATCTGTGTATAATATGACTCTGTCCCAGAATAAAAATTAATTTCTATTCTATACAATTTTTCGATAATTTGATAAATAACCGGAATGGATGCAAATTTTTACCATTTAATTTTCGATGGTTAGTTATTACATCAAAACACGCAACGTTCGTTTAATTAAATTATTTATTTATGATTTTTTATTTATTAGAATAATTTAATTAAGGTAAGGATACTAATTAATGGCCAATTAAGGGTTTAAAAATTTGAAAAACCGGTTAATTACATACCGTTTTCTACCCCATCATCGATGTAAGACCTGGTAGCTGGTCGGAGCAGGACATGCAAAAAAGAGACAAAATTATTTAGGTCATTTTTCTTTTGTTATCGCTTCTATTTTCTAAATTATCTCCTCATCAAGTCAGATAAATAAATACTCAACATGGAGAAAATTTAGTAAATAAATATTTGCAAAGAATAATTAATCAATTTAAATAATTCATTCTGGTATATATTTCATCAATTTACATAATTCATTGCAGTTAATTGAAGTTTATTTCGTGATTTAATTAATAATTTAAGATAATAATCATATTATTATGTATAGCATTATATATTACGAACATTTCATATCTTATTACCATATAATTTTTTTAAATTATTTACTTTAGGTATTTATTCAGGTAATGTTAAATTAATTCACAAAAAAATTTAATTACTATTTTTAGATAAGGAAATCTTTTCTATTCCCACATTGGAGAATAGTAAACAATTATTTTTTTGCGCTTTAAAATAAGCTGATAAGATGGATAAAATAATTATAAAATAATGTATCAAATTGATACATTTATTTTCGATTTTTATAAAAATAACGTTTTCAAAAAAATTTTCAATACTTTATTTAAAATATCTAAATGCATTATCTGATTTCAACGATCAATTCAATTACGAGTTTTATCAATTTATGAATTTTAAACAGCTCTTTTTATGTTCTACGACAAATTTAATGTTGTTTAAAACATCTCAGAAGTTACATGCAACTCATGCATAAAATTCTAATTAATGTCTATTATAGATAAAAAGAATAAATAAAAAAATGAAGATAGATGAACTATTCAATACTAAACTGACTATTGATCTTTTTTTTTTTCTTTTAAGAATATGAAAATAATTGAACAGGGATTTGCTAAAGATTATTTAACAAGTAATTTTATTTATAGGTAATTTCAAGACAAATATCGATTATAATTGATCATTGAAAAGCATCTTAAAATTCAATGGGTGAAAGTAATAAGCAAAAACTTTTACAGTATTTGACGCATTTTAAGAATATTGAATAATTTTAGTATACTAAATTATTAGAAATCATTTTAGTTTTTCCTCTTTTTTATTCTGAATCCTCATTTTTGAGGTACAAAATTAAGTGAAATTCAGGTGGTTTTTATCTAGACATTGTGAAAAAAAAAATTACATTGGAGGTGTTACACAATAAAGTTTATTTTAACATTTAGCTCGTAGAAAGAAAACTTAAACAATTCGAAAAAAAAAGGTTTTTAGTCCATTCCATGCTTTTTTAGTTCTTATAACAGATTAATTATTATTCAATATTACAACATGTTTTCTTTTCGGTCAATAATAAAGGAATTGTAGTCTTTCAGAGCAAAGGGTATCCTTTGCCAACTGAATGGTCTGTGAGGCATTCAGCCATTCACTGCCTGATCTGAGCCAAATGGACCGTGAATTCCATCTGGAGAATAACTTATTTCTTAAACTACTTAGAGATATTTCGCCTATGTAAATAGTACAAATAAAATAACTATATTTTTCTTTGATATGAAGGAATAAAAACAATGTTCAATGATTAGCTCTCGAACTGGGAAGAACGAAATGTAAGTACGAGCTACGTACGAAGTCTGTACTGATCAATGATTGCCACGATGTAAATATTTTAAAAGATAATTTAATTTAATTTTTATGATTCCAAGTACTCTTATTTTTCTTTATGTTTTGAACTTCAAAATCTATACGGCTATAGACAAATTCTATAAATCTATAGACAATTTGTAAAATAACATGGCAATCAGACTAACTAGAAAAATGGAAATGGCGCTCGATGATAACAGTCATACGTTACTTCGTCTCTCAGATTTTTGCTTTTTTCAGTAGGAATTCGCTTGAGTTCAGTCTGGAAAACATCACTAGACCTCAGGAATACTACAGCAGTGAATATTGGAGAAATTTCGGTAAGCAAAGTTATAATTTACTATGTACAATCACGAAAAAGTGAAAGGAGGGTCACTGATCAGCTGATTGCCGCTAGCTCGGCAAGCTCGGGCTTGCTTTTATTTTCCTTATCTTTCTTTTATTTATTTTTTTTCCCTTCTTATTCTTATTCCATTATATATTTATTCCTATTTATTTTTTTTAATCAATGCGATATATTCATCAAGTGATGTCCTCGAAAGTTACAAGTAAAAGATCTAGATCTGCAGGTTCAAACTCGTCTCCCACAAAACAGAGACCTCGCCGTGATAATAATAAAAAAATGATTCCACCAGCGACTGCTTCAGCTACCTCTTTAGGATCTGAACCACAGCCTAGCACATCATCACAAGGATTATCTGAAGAATACGCCGTTTTTTACACCGAACCCATTTCAGATCCTTCAAATTGAAAAAGAAAACAATGGAATCTTCTCCTATACCAAAAGAACCACAACCTCCACCAATATTTGTTAAAATATTAAAAACTTTCAACTACTGTGTGCGCATCTAAATAAATTAACCGATCCTAACAGTTATATTGTATAAGTAGAACCAGTGATACTAAAATATCCCGACTACCGCCGAAACCTACAGAAAAATAGTAAAATATCTGACGGAGACCAAAGCTGATTTTCATACATATCAGTTACGCCAGGAGAGAGCTTTAAGGGTTGTAATTAGAAACCTACACCCTTCGACACCAGCAGCAGCTATCCAAGAAGAACTGACGGAGATAGGCTTTAAAGTGCGGCAAGTCACCAACGTCCTAAAAGATAAAATTCCACTGCCTCTATTCTTTGTGGACTTGGAGCCATCAGCAGGAGTCGAAAAAATTTACGACCTCAATAGATTATACTATACTAGTGTAAGAGTTGAAAAAACCTTACACTAAGAAAGAAATAGTACAGTGCCACAATTGTCAGGCATATGGTCATACAAGAAGTTATTGTCACCACATACCACGCTGTGTGAAATGCGGTGAACAACATAAGTCAGAAGAATGTACAAGACCAAGATCAACACCCGCTGTTTGTGCTCTGTGCCTCAAGGACCACCCGGCTAGCTACAAGGGATGTCAAATCTACAAGAACCTCAAAAGCAGATACCAAAAACCTCAGAATCTGGATGAAACAGCTGAACCGATCAGAATTAGAAGACAACCTTCAAAAACAATTGATTCCAATGTTACATTTGCCCATCTACTTGGAGGTGGGAACCAGAACAAAGAGGCCGAGGCCCTGCCGGAACAACGCACACTTCAAAATCCTCAAACCGTTCCACAACCAGCTATTCCTCAAAATTTACCCAACCCTCAAAAACCTCATCCGCATCAAATTTCTCATATTCCTCCTCCATCAAATGTCTCAGACCTTACAAGTTTGATGACATCCTTCATCACTGAAATCAAATCCCTCGTTATGCCGCTAATATCACTACTTACTAATCTTGTATCAAACTTAATCCCTTCCTTAAAAAATCCTTAAATGACTTCACCTAACTCCTTATCCATTCTCCTATGGAATGCGAATGGTGTTAGAAATCATACTGACGAACTTACAGCTTTATTGCAAGACAAAAACGTTGACGTAGCACTTATTACTGAAACTAGACTAACCACTAAACAGTTCTTCAAAATACCTCAATACGTAACATACCGTACGGACCACCCAGACGGCAAAGCCCATGCCGGTACTGCTGTCATTGTGCAACAGTCCCTCTCTCATCACTTACTCCCACTTCCTACCTATGATTTCCTACAAACCACAGCCATAGTAATCAAAACTTTTTCCTTTCCGGTAACCCTTACATCAGCATATTGCCCTCCCAAACACTCCATTTCCAACACCGAATTTGTATCCTTTCTAAATTCCTTAGGAAATCATTTCATTCTGGGTGCAGACTTAAATGCCAAGCATCAACAGTGGGGTTCGAGAACCACGAATTCTCGTGGACGAAATTTGCTGTCTGCACTCAACTCCCGTCATTTCAATCTCCTACCTCCTGATTCCCCTACCTACTGGCCAACCGATCCCAACCGTAATCCTGACATCCTTGACTTCTTCATTCACAGCGGATTAGGCTCCCTCAACTTATCTTTAACTCGACTTGATGAACTATCCTCAGACCATAGTCCACTGATCCTAAAAGTATCTCTCACTCCAATTCCAAAACCTATCCCACCGTCATTTATCCGAGGCCCTGTCAACTGGAACCTATTTCGCCAAATCCTGACCGATAATATTAACCTCAGAGCGACCCTCAAAACCCCAGAAGACCTTGACGAATCCGTCTACTCCTTCACCACCGCCATTCAGCAAGCTGTCTGGACTGCCTCCTCTCCTAAGCACTCCAATATAACTCCTCACCAAAACCATTTGCCTCAACACCTTACAGACCTAATCCATGCAAAACGCCGTGCCAGATCATTATGGCAGCGCACCCGACACCCAACAGATCGCCGCTCCTATAACTTCTATTGTAGACAATTGAAGCAGGAGTTGGCGACCTTCCGTTCCCAGTCCTTTAATTCCTACCTCTCCTCTTTGTCAGCTAGTGACAATTCCCTGTGGAATGTCACGAAGAAGATTTTAAAATCCCATCAAGTTTCCCATCCTCTCCGGCGTGGTGATGACTCCTGGGCTGCGTCTGATGAAGATAAAGCCGAGGAATTCGCCACACACCTCTCCAAAGTATTCACTCCTCACCCGGAATCCCAAAGCAATCATACCGCAGCAGTACAAGACTTCCTTTTGTCACCAATACCTCTTTCCCTACCTCCTAAACCTATTAATCCCTCTGAGGTTAAATATCTTCTCCAGAAACTGACCCTCCGTAAATCTCCTGGACCACCTATTTTCCTCTCTTGTGGAAACATTCCACATTCATTCTCTTCCTAAAACCAGGTAAACCTTCCAGCAACACTTCATCTTACAGACCTATTAGTCTACTCCCCATCCTCTCAAAATTCTTTGAAAAACTCCTTCTAAAACGAATCCTGCCTATATTAGAATCACAAAATCTTCCTTCCCATCAGTTTGGGTTCCGTGCTCATCATTCCACTGTTCAACAAGGACTCCGAGTTGTAGACCATATTTCCTCAGCCCTTGAATGCAAAGAGTATTGTTCTGGTGCGTTTCTGGACATAGCGCAAGCTTTTGACCGGGTATGGCACACCGGATTATTCTTCAAGCTTAAAACGCATTTACCCCAGTCTCTATACCTCATTCTACGATCCTATCTCTCAAACCGCTCCTTCCGAGTTCGCTGTGGTGTAGAATTTTCTAACTTTTATCCCAATGAGGCCGGTGTTCCTCAAGGCAGCGTCTTGGGACCCGTCCTCTACATCCTTTACACTGCTGATATTCCTAATCATCCTGACACCTTTCTGGCAACATTTGCAGATGACACCGCCATCCTATCATCCAATTCCGATCCTGAAATAGCATCCTTAATCCTGCAAAGACACCTTTGTCTTATCGAGGACTGGTGTAATGCTTGGCGTATTAAGGTTAATGAAAGCAAATGCACCCACGTCACCTTCACCCTTCGACGCAAATCCTGTCCAATGGTTCATTTCAATTCCATAGCGCTTCCTTCCTCAGACACAGTCCGGTATCTTGGCTTACTACTAGACAAAAGATTGACGTGGAACCCACATACAAGACTTAAACGAAAAGAACTCAACAGACGATTCGGACAGTTATACAGACTACTAAACAGAAAATCTAAGCTTACAGTTGACAACAAACTATTACTTTACAAGACAATACTGAAGCCAATCTGGACCTACGGACTTGAACTGTGGGGGACAGCTAAACGTTCTAACATCAAACGCATTCAATCCTTTCAATCCAAAGTCCTGCGAATAATAGTAAATGCTCCTTATTATGTATCCAACTATACCTTGCACCACGACCTTAATGTTCCATTTATTTCAGACCTGATTCCATCTAAATTTTCCAAATTCCACCAGAACCTCATTCATCATCCTAATCCTCTAGCACAATCCCTATCCAGCTCCACTCATCCATACAACCCTCCTAGAAGGTTGAAATGGCAGTGGCCCCGAGACATATTGTAAACATCTATTCTGGAGTTCTGACACTGGTCAGATTCTCCTCTCATGTGCGGTGTGATTGTGGCTGTGGCGCCCTCACTTAGCTTCCGCTGGCTCTCACCAGTGATGCGGCTGAGAGGGAGGCGCTGGGATCCTTTGGGCTCTGCTTGTCCTTCCACAAGTGGGGCGACAAGCCCCGTCCGGGGTTCCCGAGCTGATTGTAAATATTGTACATAGGTATGAATGAGACATGTTTTGTTTATTTATTTGTATTTATTTTGTCTATAAATTTTGTTATTGTATACGTTTATTTATTTTGATTTTATTTTATGTAATTTGACTTTCCTTTTGTTTATATTGTAAATATTGTATGAATGAGATCCTGTAGCACTATTATTATTGTCTATTATGACAAATTGTAATATAAACGAATAAAAAAAAAAAAATAAATAAAAAAAGTTCAATGTTCATGATATTTCTACTAAACCATAATTTCAGTGGACCAGGAACCAGTTTTATGAGAATGAAATATGAGAAATAAATACAAAATATCATTCTTAAAGTAGTATTATCAACAAGTTCATTAATCAACCCTTCTCCCCTTTCCCAATGGATATATACCTGTCCAAAACAATAGGATCCAGAGGAATTGTTTTTTTATTGGAAGGGGCGTTAGGAACTTTTTTATTCTTAGCAAGAAAACTTTGTAGAGGGAGAAGTATTGGTACTAGAAGGTATTAAGAGAAATTTCTCCCTCATCTATCCTCCGTATTGATTTACTAATGGCTGTATTATGAAATGCATCTAGTAAATCTTCAGATAGTATTAAACTAAGTTATGATACACATGCAGGAAAACTACCCTCTGGAAACCCCCCAAAAAAAACTAAGCTGAACCAGAAGGTTACGGGTCATCTTTATTTAATACGCCTTGGAAGATAATCAGAAATTGCAGAGGAAGCAAGGACAGAAACTTTTGGGATAGAGTGGGAATGGAGTTTGCCATGAAAGAAATGGTATCTGATTGGGGCAACGTCAACAACATACAAAAGTTAAGGTCTTTATGGATGAGTTTAGTAGTGACATAAGTAAAGAGCATTAAGGATTATCGATTGTAAGGATTGGATACGAGAAGAATTTGATGGTTTAGTAGAACCCCGAAGGTCTACTCCATAAGTCTATGTCAGCCTTATGATAGTCATGTATATGAGCCTTTTGTACTTAAGTGAAAGATTAGAACGTCTGTCTGTGTTAGTAATTGTTGAAGTAGCCGAAAACATCGAGCAGTATCGGTTTTGTATCAGGGTTTCCTGTGTGGTAGTGTTATTGAAGTATACTATCGGGCAGGATCTCATAGGTTTACAACGAAAGGTAAAGGTTATCTGTTGGACTTGGTTGGATTTTATTTTTTAATCTAATTCTGGCACCTTGCTTCTAGACCTTTAATGTTGGATTGAAAAGTTTGAGGGGCAATGATTCGATCATTATCTACTGATAACACACAAGTGTCATCAGCATAAGGCTGTGTTAAAAATGGGTTAAAAAGTCCTTATGATAGTCATGTATGTGAGCCTTTTGTATTCAAGAAGAAGGTTTGAACGTTTGTCAAGTCATTTTTGAAGTAGTCGAATCTAGTTTCTTGTCTTATACAGGGATTCCAAGTAAGGAGTTCGTCAAGATCGGATCTGTTCAACTGAGACAAGTGGATTTTCATATTATTTGATCTGCAATCTCAAGTCAATCTAATTTCTATCATTTCAACAATACAGCAAGACTAGAGAGCTGCATTATCGATCTCTTTTGATGACTATTGTCAATATTTATGGTAAGCGATCGATCCCAACATTACAAAGGCATATGCTAATCGATTTGGGGACGTCAATACCATTACCGAAATTAATTAAGAAATTAATGGGCTCCTCTGTTACGGGAGCTATCTAATTCCCCTCGAGAGAGAGAGACAATAATACAATAAGTAGCCCGATGGGGACGGCTGTGCCTACAGAGGCTCGGAGGGGTAAGATTAAGAAAGGGGTGGGGGTAAGGGGGCGGTGCCTCATTAGGCCTAGACCAGTAGTGATGATAAAAAAGAGAGGGGGGAGACAGGCGGCCATTTTGGTGCCCCCCTCCACTCCCCCCGCTAATGATGATGTGTGGCTGGCCCCGCCAATTACGGCCCTTATCCAGTTAGCATTCGCCCCCTCGATTTATGCTCCCCGTTCGGATTGCTTTCTGATATATGGCCCCCTTTTTTCCTCCGACAAACAAAGCAATCTACACGGATATTTACTTGTTTTCCGTCCACGAGCGCCGCTCCGGTTTTTTACCTTTTTATGTCCATAACCACCAACGGTCCCGATTATAACGTTTGGGAATGTAATCTCGTCCTTTTTTTTTTTTTTTTTTATTTCCTCCTCGGTTGGAGTGAAAAATATAAAATTGAAAAGTCAAAACGACCCGAACTCCGGGCATTAAGTGCTCGTCAAATATTTAAGACCTTAGTAATATTTCAATAAAATGCATATTTTTTTTTTTTTAGAAAAATATATAGGGTCGGTTGGTTCGTTTTATACATTTTATCTTTAAAAAACCGCCGCAGGCTATACTTGTCTCAAAACTACCAAAACGATTCAATTTATTGAGGATGTATAGTCGACTGTATAAACTATCATAGGTGGAAATAATCAGGAGTCAGTCTTTTTTATTTTTTAACATTTTAATTTTGCCGACGTTTCGACTCAAGCTTATGAGCCATCATCAGGGCATTACTGAGCAATGTCCAAGCATAAACTCACTTTTTATCAACAGCAGTTTATGCTTGGACATGGATCAGTAATGCCCTGATGTTGGCTCACAAGCTTGAGCCGAAACGTTGGCAAAATTAAAATATTAAAAAAAAAGACTGACTCCGGATTATTTCTACCTATAATGATTCAATTTATTGAAATTTTAATAATGACCAGTTTTTTATTACTTCTGGGACTTGCCCTGTGGAAATAACATAAGCTGCTTAGTGCCATAAAGTAAATATAATAATAAATAAGAGCTACAGAGGGAGTCCTAAATTTTGACTGAATGTTTAATTAGTAAGTTATGAGTACCTTACGTCGCACTGGATCGGGACTATTATTTTACGTACCCTCCGAAGGACGGCATAACCAAGGATTTTTTAATGCCTATTAAAAAATTCTAGAGCCATATTATCAAAATCAAAATCCGGCTTGGTACCTGAAGAAGGTTGTCATGCTTGTAACTACACCACAGGTGACCATCGTGAACTTTAATACATCCACTTTAGACCCAGTTACTATGATTACCCCCTTGCTTAATGAAGTAATAGCAACATCTGTTTAGAATTATTTGAGAATGAATTAAGTTCCCGGAATTCAACAAGGATGGGTCACACCTAGGCGAAGGATGGAAAAAGTAATGGAGCTCTATAAGGACGAAGATCGGATAAAGAATGATTTGTCAAAAGCGAGAAAATGGACGAATTAAAGACATGGAGAGGATCGGAATTGATAGAGATTGGTGTTGTATGACAAAGACATCTCTTGCGATCCCACAGAAAACATTTTAATAATTAACATGAAACATTTTTGTGTTGTTTTCCGAAAAAAAAAAAAAACATAACTCTAAAGAAAGTTTACGTGGTAACTTTTACATTGATTTATTTTTTTATACTGATTTGAGATGTTCTTTCTTTGATCTAGTCTGTGTTGCTACAGATCAATTTGGTCCTTGGCCTCTTCAGTATTCCTTCGACAAATATTTGTTGACTGATTACTAATGTAGGTATGTATTGACTGTCCCCTCTTCCCCTCAGCCTTTCCTATAGCAGCTTTATTAGAATAGTTGCGAGTATGGCAGTCCTACGCAATTTGTAAAGCCTCATTTGCCTCATAGCATCAATATCAACATTAGATTTCACAGCACTAGCGAACCAGGAGTGTTCTATGATTCTATGATTGACAGTCAATCTCCATTATTGGCTCATCTTGTGGATACTCCTCCTGCTCCTACTACATTAGGGAACAAGTGAACCTATCGTCATCCATGTTATCTCAATCAGAAGAACAGTTTTCAAAAGGATTCCTAATTAGCACTGGGGAATACTATATATTAATATATCAGCAATCCGTAGTCCTAAAAAAAAAAATAAAATAAAAAACTCGTTTTTGTATAGTTAGATATTATAGCTCAGCTTCATAAAAACTACTGAAATTTAATATTCATTGTACCATAAGTTCTGTGATAGTCGCGCTGTAATGCGAATAGGAAACGTCAGACAGGACTCCTATTTTAGATGTTATATGACATGGTTTATTCTTGAGGGAAAACATTAGTTACTACACGTAACACTGCTGCTGGTGGCTTCATCAATAATAAGTCAATGGAATTTTAGAAAATTATTAGAGAAACAATTTGGAAGGATTGTATAAGGAGGAGCGACATCTGCCAAACCTGAACTCTTTAGCCTTCATGGATACCACAGTTTCAAACTCCCTTGAGATAGGCAGGCAGATTCGGAAATCATTCTAGTTGTGAAATTAAGTATCGAATCAGAGACATAGGTAAGAGAAGAATTATCCATTGATGAATAATGAAACAAGTGGATTAGTTTAACGGAAAGGGAATTCTTCGGAAGCATCTCTGCTGGATTAGAGTTGTATTGTCTTAAGTTATGGGGAGGAGATGCCTTGTGAGAATAATTTCTTGATATGATCAAGTATTTGTTGGGATGCAAGGAGGTGTATGGAGGGCCTTGTCAACGTAAACTTGTACGTTTTTTTTTTTTTTTTTTTTAATTCATTTATTGAAATTTACAACTGTATGTTCATACATCAAGTAAATAGGCTAAAATGATAATACACATGAAAAAAAAACATGAAGAGAAACTGCCCATTGGCAGCACTCTAGTAGTAAATCTACACAAGAAGGTCTCGAGGCCAACTTCTTTTCAGACGCCTCGGCGGATTGTCGGGAATTGAAGTGGAAGCAAGGATTGAAACTAGTGGATTAGAGTGGGAGTGGAGTTTTTCATGGAAGGAGTGATACCTGGTACAGGCCAAATCAGCAACATATGGAACATTAAGGTCTTTGTGGATGATTTTGTTGGTGACAAAGTAAGGAGCGTTAAGGATTTTGCGAAGGATTTTGGATTGTAAGGATTGGATACGGGAAGAGTTTGATGGTTTAGTAGAGCCCCAAAGCTCAACTCCGTAAGTCCAGATAGGCCTTATGATTGTCATGTAAATTAGTCTTTTGTAGTAAAGAGAAAGGTTAGAGCGTCTGTCAAGTAAATGTTGAAGTAACCGAAATCGGCGAGCAAACTTGTACCTTAATGGGAAAAATGCTTGTTTCTACGATTTGCATACTTATCAACATTGTTTCCTTCTTTTTGGTTAAGAAAAAGTAATGCAACGTTTGATTTTAAATTTTCAGGTTCCTCCGTCGTCGTCCTGCCCTACAGTGTGCTTCAATAATATTCCACTTCTCCAGGTCACTATCTAGGTCTACTGCTTGACAATCGTCTCACATGGAATCCGCACACTAGACTGAAACGACAAGAAACTGCTCGCCCCTTTCGATTACTTCAACACTTACTAGACCAACGTTTTAATCCTCCACTTAAATACAAAAGACTCCTCTTCATGACTATCATAAGGACTATATGGACTTACGGAGTTGAGCTTTGGGGCTCTACTAAAGCATTAAATTCTTCCGATATCCAATTCTTACAATCCAAAATCCTTCGTAAAATCCTCAAGGCTCCGTACCCATCCATAAAGACCTAAATGTTCCATTTGTTGCTGATCTGGCCTGAACCAGATATCACTTCTTCCACAAAAAACTCCTATCCCACTCTAACCCACTTTTTTCAAGCCTTGCTTCCTCTTCCATTCCAGACAATCCTCCGAAGCGTCTGAAAAGAAGATGGCCTCGAGACCTTATGGTTTAGAATAGATACAGGAGTGCTCCCATTGGGTAGTTCTTCTTCAAGTCTGGTTCATGTCATTTTTCTCTTGTCGTATTTATTTGTTGTATTATGAAGTACAGTTCTAAATTTCAAAAATAATTTTTAAAAAATTCGGATATTTGTTTCTGCAGAAGGTACTTAAGGTAGTTTCTTGGTAATATCATGATTTTCTACTCTCCTATTATTATTAAATAAGAGCAAAGCTTTATTTTGGTCTCAGTATGATTCATAGGGACGAAAGAAGAATATAGTAATCAACATTGGTACAGAGCTTAAAAACTCAAAAACATCAAGTCAAGCAATGGAACGTCTATAAATTATATTTTACTAATGTATTAAATACAAACTGTTAAAATCAAGGTTAATGTATTGTTTATTGTAAAGATTGGTTTTCAACCTTATTAGCTATTCCGAAATAGGATGCTTTTTATAAAGTTGTTTGCGATCTAATAAGCTGAATATTCTTTTTTTTTATATAATAATTTGAACCCAAAGCAACCCAACTTTATTTCCATTTCTAATGACATTAAATAGTAAAACATTATAGTAACCAAACCACTTAGAGTTCGAACTTAATTAAATTAGTTTATACTATCGTACTTTGGAGGTAACTAGAGCTTAAGTGTAATTTATTATTTAATTTACAATGTCTATATCTTCATAAGAAGAGGTCTAGATGTCTGCCAAGAGGTCTATACTAACTGAGTTATCATATCAATCGTTCTACATTTCCAGTTCAGGAGATACGAGGTAAGTAATAGAATCCCAAAATTTCATTATCTTATAAACCTTATACCCTCAATGTTTCGTAGATTCCTTCAAACCCAAGTGTTTGCTAAATCCTTCATAATGAATGATATAATTAATCTACATATTTTATCAACATTTCCGACAAAAAATGCTATATTTTCCTAGTAAAGAAACAAGAGAAGGAAAGAAAAAAACAAACAAAAAAGTAAGGAGATTTTCCAACCTTTTTAAAAAAACTTACAGTGGGAGTCCGAAAATTCTGTTTATCCAAGTTTAGTTAGCATAGGGATCTGTAACGAGTACCTAGATCGTACAGTCGTGGAACCAACGTTTTACGTCTTCGGAAGGGCGGCATAACCAAGGA
This sequence comes from Piezodorus guildinii, assembly GCA_023052935.1. Classification (NCBI taxonomy): domain Eukaryota; kingdom Metazoa; phylum Arthropoda; class Insecta; order Hemiptera; family Pentatomidae; genus Piezodorus; species Piezodorus guildinii. The sequence goes on from CM041296.1 coordinate 94,706,703, forward strand.
TATTTTAGCCCTATAAAAACCTTCGTCCGTACCCGCGACTTTTGACACAGAAGGCTGTAATCCTAGCCAATATACCACAGATGACCCCTAATTTGTGAAGTTTTAAGCTACCTACTACCTTATTTGTTCAACTACTGACATAGGACGACATATTATGTATTGAGATATTTTAGTGTATGGCTCTTAATTCAAATATAAGCGTAAAATATCACTCCAAATTAGCACTTATTCAGGTTTATCTTATTTATCTCCTTTCGGATATTTCGTATAAATTTCCCAGAGGCTCCGTTATTAACCGGTCCATAAAAAGAAGTATCCTATAACTTCTGTGCGAAATATTTGATTACCGTGGGAAAAAAATACCAGTATAATTGGGAAAAAGAGATTTACGACTAAGGATATGCTTTTTAAATATCTCTAAATCTCCTACGATTTCACGAAAGATAAACACATCAGATTTGATAACTCACCAAGTAGCCATGGCGCCACGCACTCGTTTTCCTTAGCGCTCTTGAGGATGGTCTCAGGTAGCGGTAGGGAATGTCGAACCATCGCGCCGTAGAGTCCATACTCTGCCATGATCGTGGATCGGCCCCAGCACTTTTCCGTCTTCCTCCACTTTGCCCTCCTGTTCTGGAACCAGACCTGCGGACACATCGCGTCATTCTCAGGTAAATAAAGAAAAATAACAATTAAAGTAATAAAAACAATGAAAAATAAAGATATGATCGTCCTTTTAATAGGGAAGAAGAGGAAAGATTAAAAGGAATTGGACGGATAAGTAAAATGATGAATTAAGTAAAGATAAAGACGATATGGAAGAGAAAGAAAGGCCAAAAGATATTTCCACGTTATCCAATCCGGATCCTAATAACTATCTAATCCTAGATTATGATACATCAAGACAATATTGAGGTTTAAGGCCGAAAAAACCATTTTTAGCTTCAAAATAAGCTTCTAGTATGCTTTAAAGTTCGACGTAACCCAACGACTATCCAACTTAAAATTACGTACTCATGCAAAACGTGTTTTCTATCTTTGAATAAAGAACTATACCTGAAAGACAACTGTTAGATTTTGAGTCAAAGATTTGATTCGAGAAAGTATGAATCACTTGAAGAATTAAGGAAGTTGCACAGCGCGGTATTGCGAAGCATGTCTACACTTCGCACTATATCTCATTATTGACACTTGTAAGAAAATAAATATTTGAAACTTTATACGAGTAGAGAATGAAGGAATCCAGTGTAAATACTGATTGAATGATGTGCTGAGAAATTGATAAGATGTATCCTTCAGAATTTCGTTCGATCGAAATACAAGTTATAGTCGCTAGTTTATCAAGGAGATTCCATATAAATCTCTTTTTTTTTAGTTTTTTTAACATAGTTCGTGAAAGATATGATATGGTATTGAATTTCCTTGTAATTCTTTCTAAATTTATATAAGGCCCATAAATGTTTGTATTTGCAGGCATGAACAAATTAATGCTCTCCGCAAACATAGACGTATTCGATTGCAGTTTTCAAATTTTTGAATTAGAAATGCTTGTATATTATATGTTCTACAGATTTTGGGAGAATAACAGCAAGTTACGTTGGGGTAAAAGTTTCTATCCAACGAAAATCGTGCAGGATGGGGCCGTTACCGGCTTTGATTTTTTTGATTTTTAGCGGCAGAAAACCTCAAATCCGGAAGAGATATTTTTATTGATTTTGTTGTGTATATATGTATATTGTATTATTATTATATAAATTTATTGTTTTGTATATATCGTGTGAATGTAGTATGAATGTTGTACTTTATCACTATTAATAATGTCCTAATTGGACTAATTGTAATATTACTTCATAAAGAACTGTTTCTCTCTCAGTAATTCCGGAAGAAATAACAAACTACACTTTCTTACGAATTCTAGAACGCCGAAATCGGTTAAATTAAACAGGAGACACAGAACTTGTCATCAAAACATAATTTCTGGGCTTTCAAAATGTCTAGTAATATTCAAGGTATTTTTTAAAAGATATTATAAATAAGATGTGAAATTCAAGCTCTTATTTTCAACATCATGCTAAAATACTTTTTTTTTTAAATATTTTATTCAGTTTTATTAAATAATTTCCCAAAAGGACACTGGTAAAAACTATGGAAGACTTCATTCAGACAAAGTATGCAAGCAAAACTTAAATTCGATAGATAATAGAAAGAAAATTCAACAACATTAAAACAAAACATTTAAGTCAAAAACAATGAACATATGAAGCACACGCCTACCTATTTACAATATTTATAGTCTGTCGATGAAACCCCAACCAGGCTTTCTCCTTCATCTATTGAGAGAAAAGCAGAGCCCTAAAAATCATAGTGCCTCTATCTCCGAGCCAGCTTAGACTGAGACTAAAGTATTGATGAAAAACATTAGGTTATTTTATTAATAATTTTTAATAATTCCGTTCAATTATAGGTTTCTGATAATAATATCGGAATAGCAATAGTATATCCCTATCTGGAAACAAAATAATTGAAAGATCCCTTAATCCAGGATTACTGGCGCTGGTCCAGCTCACCACATGCTTTGTCAGGCGGGAACAAGGGATGAGCGTAAGTGAGCTGTTGGAGATTAGACCGGACCCTCAGCCAACTGCCTTAGGTTCATTAGTCGGCTACAATTGGAATGTAATCCATCAGGAGATCCAATCACCGCTCCTCTACGATGTCTGACAGCCACTCCACGTTTTCTATTGGTCCGGGGGCAAGTGTCTAAGTGAATTGCGCTCTAAGTATGATTAGGGAAAGCTTCGTACCCTTCCGAACTCTTAACATTCGAGTCTCAGCGTCTGCATTTCAAGAATACCTTTTCGATTGAGATCATTTCCAATGTGAAAATAATTATTTTGAATTATTTGAACATATTGTGAAGATTAATCCTACATATGTTCGGATTATAAAAGTAATCATGTAATAAAAATTATATAAATGAAATTTTGAGTACAAGTGATAGCGTCCTAGGCTTAAAGTAGATCATACTGCTAATCAAATCTCATTTTTCCCCTTGAAATTCAAAAGGCGAACTGCTCGATCACTTCTGTCGCCAATTTAGTAGCCCAAGATCGAAGCGATACCGCATCTTAGTCTCTGCTGAGGGGATATGACATGCTTCAGCGGTATATCTAAAGAATTGTAATAATGGATAATACATATCCCTTGAATATTGGGGAGAAGATGAAAGCTCGCCATCTTCGCATATATTCCTTACCTTGGAATACATAAGAAAGAATACAAACCAAGAATAATTTCTCAAGACAGTCAAGTATGAATTGGGTGGCAATGAAACGAACGATAAAGTCGTCAACGTAACCATCATTAAAAATAATACACTTTCACAAGGGTTCTGTAAAAAATCAAGCAAATTTATTTATTATCATAGAGTAATATATTAAACGTATTAAAAATATCTCATCGAGAATCGTGAGTATATTCTCCCAGGAAATTACACCACGCGGCCAATGGCCTACACGGCCTGTCGCGCCAAAAAAAAAAAATATATATTAAACAGCATTAGCTAGAATAGAAACTAACTATTGGTCGAACCACAATGATTATTCAATGATAAGAAATATTAAACAATAAATATTAGAATATTATTACCATTTAAACAGCATGTACCCAGCCAACATTTAAAACTTTGGGACGAAATTAACTCCCTAGAGAAGGTAGCTTATCGTTTTGCCACAGTGGCGACGTTCAAATTCCTAGGAATAGCAACTGATGGGCGAGGTAATTAAACGAAAAACAGAGGCAGGTAATAGGTAATATAGATCTTTGTATATGTAAATATTCTTCTGAAAAAGGCCCTACTAACGAAAATGTTAAAACGCTCACAAGACCATTACTAGCCAAGGCCTAACCATTAAAAACGAGCGTCTGTTAAACTCTTAAAGGAAGATTCTGCGAAGCGGATATTGCACCGTTGATCTACGAGTATAAAGAACTAAGCGAATCAAGAATTGGCATAATTGAATATTCACTAGATTATTCGGGAGGACACAACAATTCAGAAAAAGGATAAGACGTTTGGGTCACATACAAATACTAGAGAAGATACGGACAGAGGAAGACTGAGGAGCTCTGGTAGTGTCCATGATCTACAGCACCAGAAGCGAAAGAAAGGAGTAAAATAGCCTCTGTGATAATCAAATGATTCTGATCTTAAACATATTCATTGAAATTTACAACTTTATAAAAATACATCAAGTAAATATGATAGACAAACTGTAAAGTGACATGGAATACATGTAAAGAAAATACCCAATGGAAGCACTCTAAAAATATTATAAACTAGAAGGATTCGGGGCCATCTTCTTTTCAGACGCCTCGGAGGATTATCAGGAATTAAAGGAGGAAGAAATTATGGAAACCAGTGGGTTAGATTGCGGATAGAGTTTTTCATGGAATGATGAATACATGAATTCAGGCTAAATCAGTAACATTTGGAATATTAAGGTCTTTATGGATAAGTTTATTTTACGAAGGATTTTGGATTTGCAAGGATTAGATACGATAGGAATTCGATGGTTTAGTTGACCTCTATAGCTCTACACCGTAAGTCCAGATTGGTCTTATGATAGCCATGTAGATGAGCATATTGTTGTCAAGAGGAAGCTTTGACCGGTTTTCCTTAAATGTTGAAGTAGCCAAAACCGCAGAGAGGGTTCTAGTCATTTTAGTCTTGTTTGAGGATAATCAAAATGATATTTTTGAATTCAAGCTTTCTTCTGTTTTTTTTGTAGGAATTGAACATATCTAGAGCCATTGCCAATTGAGTCAGAGCGTTATAAAAGTAAATAAATTAAATTTGTATATTTTATATCAATTACTATTATAGAAGAGTAATTTTAGTTATGAATGAATTATTCGGAACAATCTCTTCTATTTTATTTATATATTTATTTATCATAACATATATAAACTATGATTATTAAACTGTTACGTTTCAAGGTACTTCTTATGCCTCATCTTCCGATCTTTAAATATCATCTAAAATACAATTCAATAAATATTATAAGCAACCATACAAACATTATCAATAATTTAGAATTCATTTACTACTTAAAATATTTACAATCTGTTTATAAACATTTTTTATTGAAATTCTACTTACATTTATTTCCATATTATATCCTAATATAGGTCATTTAATAATGTAATATCATTCATATTTAGTCCCTATATATGAATAATTCTGTCAGTCTGTTAAAATAATCTATTATTTCATTATCACATTATAATTTCTTCAACATTTTGCTGCCAAACACTTGCAACTATCAGGCAGACTAAATTAGCATTTATCTAATTCCATTCTTGTATTATTCAATGTTTTACAAATTAAATTTGGTGCTATGAAAGTGTTATACAACTTTACTGCCCTTGATATTTGTGTTTATTTACAATAATCTTCTAAAGGTCTGGGCTCTCTTTTACCTAAAGTATCCTTGGAATCCTTCCTGCTGTAAACATCGAAAGAATCTTCAATTTTTTATCCCAGATATTTCTAGATGTTCTTTCGTCAATTAAATCGATATCACCATTGTCAACCTTCTGTCTGGTATCCTTTTTATATTTACGAATCTTCCAAAAATATGTTTTTCCATATTTTTCGAAATCCAATTCAATTTCCATTTGCGTTAAAGTCTTCCATGATCTATTGGCTGTGCGATGCTACTGTAAGATATGTATTTTAGGACACACTAGGATAGTTATATACTATTTCATCGGGAATCAATAGTTTAAACATATACAATATTGTAAAGCTGACAGAGGGACAAGGAATACAGACAGGGCCGACGACAGTAACAAAACTTGAACGTAATCAGTTTGACAGGCGGCGGGCCACGTGCGATGCCACGTGTCCTCTCTCATCGTTACCGCAGGAGACACCCTCAGCTCCAGTTAAATTACACAACATAATGGAATAATGGTGAATTACAACCTCATCAGTCATCTCTAGTTATATCCACCATCCGATAGGCATTAGGGCTAATATGATTTAAAGGCCTTGAGTCTTGTGTACTCCTATTTGTCCCGCGGCGTTCTTCGCTCCCTCTTATCATTTTGAAATTTATTGCCGAAGAAATCAAATGATGAGAGGATTGTAAGTGTGAGTAGTATTGCTTAGAACTGAAAGCTTTGCAATACCAACCCTCGGAAAAGCTAGAGTATATTCACATAGATGTATCAATTGGGTGTTAGTTCCTTTCATTGCGTTTTTTTTTTTCATCTTTTTCCCTATGTACCTCTGTTGGTGTTGTTCGAATCGAAAATTTGATGAAGTTTCCATGTCAGAAATTTAATAGAGTATATTTGTTGTTATATAACATTTGTATTTATTATCTAACATTTAGGAGCTATATTGGTTCGAATGAAAAAAGTCACGGTTTTCTACATTTATTAAGTTTTGGAGCTTTATTAGCACGCACAATGTAAAAAACAAAATTACCCTAAGCCGTGGAGTTTAGCAGTTATATTTTTTTAAATAAACGTTTTGCTTAATTTGTCTTGGAGTTGGCGCTTTTTTGAAACGCACTATCTCTGTTGGTTTTGCTCATAACATGTTTTTAATTTCCTTCACGAGGTATATTGGTTACAATGAAAAAAGTCAAGTTTGAAACCACTATTTTTTCGTAACTTGTTGAATTTCGAATAATCATTAATTGAATTGAATTATTAATTTAAATAATTCGATCCCTTTAAATCAATAATAAACGAAAAGTAGTTGATTTTAGGCAGATATATACATGATTCATTGTTTTCCTCTCAAGAGAAATTAACATTTTTTTTATGCAGAACATGAAACCTTTAGTTTGTAGCCAATGTTGGCTGTCCACCCGTGTTTTGTTTACTCATGTAATAAATTTATAAATTAAGTTTTGGACTTGAGAGGTTGTTAGCACTGTTCTCATTACTTAAAATGATGACATATGTGAATAATTACCCTACCTCCTCACCCCAAGCTAGCCAGTCTCTTGAAGAATAATATTAAAGCGATTTTTGTTTTTTTAAATTATCTATTTATGGTAATTTACAAATGTATTCTACAAATACAATAAGTAAAGGCGTAGGAAGAATAAAAGTAGCGAAAATGTAATATGGAAGAACTACCCATTACAAGTAATATACAAGAACTAACCACACTCTTTATCAACTATTTTAAGGTCCCGAGGCCACTTTCTTTTCAATAACCTCGCAGGGATATCAGGAATATCTAATTAAGGGATAGGTTTCGGACAAGTGGGTTTATTTGAACAGCGGGTTGAGGGATGAAAAGAGGTGTATCAATTTCAGGCAAGGTCTGCGACAAATAGGATACTGAGGTCATTATGGACGATTTGATTTTTGCAATACTGAAACTAAATAATTCAAGTAAGCTTTATCAAATTATCTTTACTCTTCGTCGTAACCCATAGCCCCTTTGTTTAATGCACTTTTTGATAATATTCCACTTCTTCTTGTAAAACGATTCGCTATTTATCCTAATTCTGAATTGGAACGACGATATATAATTGTTTTCCTTTAAAGTACCTTAAATTTTGTAAATTCCAAAAGCTTAACCACACCATTGTATTAGCCTTGGCAAAAAATGGCTAAATATACAATTTGTACGAATTTGATAACTAACTAATTTACTCTTTTCTCTTTAGTTGGTTATCAAATTGTTAGGTTTTTTTTTCGAATTTAAGACTAGATACAGATGTATAATATACCGGTGGAAAGCTTAAGAGTTTAGAAAAATTGTTATCTAATATATAAATTTGTGGAAGGTGATGTAAAGTGACATTTAGGGCTTACACATAAGGAGGTAAGGTCTTAAGGCGTGGTAGGATTGGTGGATAGAGTAATTCCCTGCGGCTCCTCTTCCTGGCATGATTCCAGTTTTCTGTTTATGACAGGAGGTCCCTCATCCAGCTCCTTTTCAGCCTTCTACGGATGTTGAGGCATTTCAGTTGTGGCCATGTTCTGTATTAATGTGTTAGTATGTCCGGTAACTTGTGAACACTTTTGTTGAGGGTGCGAATCTGTTCGTTGACTGCAGTCATGTGGAGATCTGAATGTAAATTAATGTTCTAATGTACCATGGTGAGTTTGTAATAGTTCTAAAAGTTTTTGATGGAAAAATTTGAAGTTTACATACGTTACATCTTTTTTGCTGTCTCTTATATCTGTGACCAAATGGATTGAAATTGATACATAAATTAATATAATAGTTTTTAAATTAATTTTAAAAACCAAGGTAAGTAAAATTCGTGTGTTGTCTCCTCCAATTTTTTTCATTTTAAATAAGATTTTATGAAGTTTCAGAAACTCTTTGTCCATTAAATCGACTTATTTTAAAGTTCTTATGCTTGATAATAAATAAAGATCAATAATAATAATAATAATAATAATATTTTATTGCTTTTAAGATTTACATCTTTTAGCTAGAGGTTTGGCCTCTATTATATTTAGATAGAATCATTTTTTACATTTAGTAAGGAAATATTATAAATATTGAAATAAGAGTTGAACTAACTACTTTAGAAACGACATTATAAGAAAAAAAAATAACAATTAACAAAATAACTAAGAATACAAATCTTGATTAAATAATGAACAAAGAAACTTTAAATAAAAAATAAATAATAATAAACTCAAGAAAACCGAACAAAAAAATTTTTAAATAATAAGTATCTTGATAACAATTTTATATAAACAAAAAGTAATGACGTAACAAATGCATATAAATTTTGTACTAGTCGTTTGTAACAAAACTTCTTATCTTTAAAGCTTCTATTGAAAACAAAAATAAATCGTTCAACTTCCTATAGGTGGTAATTGTTAACAGGTCTTCTAAATTAAAATTTTTCATAACACTTAAATAAATAGAATCTTCTGACTGGATCTAAAACTGGACACGATATTAGAAAATGTTGAATATTATTTTAACCATCGGTATTACATAGAGGGCAAGACATGCTGGGTTCAAATTTATAATATAATCCATTCACTATTATCCTCTGTGATTTCTCGCCTGCCAGTCTTAGTTGAGCGATTAACCTTATTTTGTTTAAATTGGATCTAAGAGATAATAAATAAAGATCATCCCAAAGGATCTTAAAATGTACAAGGCAAACTGTTTTGAGATGTAAACTAATTTCGAAGGAAGATATATTTTAATTGAATTTTAGCTATTGAGACAAATTGGGTGGTGACCCCAAATTCGAGACAACTAACCGGGATATTAATAATTCGGAAATGACTGAACATTAAATACTAAAGCCCCTTTTAGCCGTCACGCCCAGTTGGCACATAAGCTTTACTAAAACCTGCTCAGAGAGGTTAAGTAATTGGAAGGAGATTTGAACCGGATAAGTTTATGATCGGGCGTCTTGACCGTGCGTAATGGGGGCCTTTGTGAGTACAGTCTTCACGCTCGAGGGAACGCTAGCCGCTCCTAGACACTTTGGAACTCGTTCTAGTGTGATTCCATGCTCCTCGCTTGGAAAATACCAAATTGGGGCAGGAACCTCTCTTGCCCTCTGTATGTCTGCTCCTCTGTACCTCTCCTTGCCTCTGGGTGGTCGATCACCGCCAGGCTGGTGGTTCCTGGGTCTTCCCAAAAGCTATGGTCACTCAACATGTTACATATCTCATCCTACTTTAATCCAAACCGCATTTCATAGCATTCGGTGTAGTTGATATGTTTAATTTAACCATTTTGAATTACCCCAAAAAATCAGGAATTACAAATGGATATATACCACCGTTTTTAATGGATAATTTAGCAGCCATTAATTCTTAGTGTCACTATTCCTTTCTTGGAGAATAGTGAAAGATTTGTTAGGAAACAAAATCTGGGGGGCGAAAGAGAGCCATCAGTCAGGTTAAATTTTGATTTAATTTTTTGTTATTTTGGATGGGTGAGGACTCCTCATGGATGGATGGGAAGGTGAAAATACGTGAAAGCGAGTGCTTATGGGAGTTTACGAAAATAGTGGGAGAAGGAGAAGGCATCATATTTTTTAATTAAGTTGGATAATAATATCAAAAATTATTTTTTTTAAAAGATAACAAGATAAGATTAGAAATAATTATATCAAAACAAACAATTTTAATATAGACATTATGAAAACGTAGTTTTAAATTTAGAACTACCGTTTTAAGAAATTAAACATCCTTGACAATAAAAAGTAAACAAAAAAAACAACAAATTATACTTCACATCACGGATTAACACATTTTTATATTTTGCGAATTCAACTATTTGTTCCATTTAAGAATTAGCGACAATTGACTAGACATATTTATATCCTAAACTTCTATAAGCGTCTTAGTACCTCATCTAGCTCTCATTTTTAGACTTATGACACCCTTTTGTCTTTTTTGTTTGTTTTTTATGACTGTATGTGAGGTGCGGCCGAAAACTGTTAAATTACTGAAGTGAAAAAAAAATGTGATTTTTTTAATTCTTCCAAAACACGTTTTATTAAAGTAAAAATGAGATTTGCGATATCCATTTCTAATAAATTTTTAAATTAACAACAAATTTTAAACAATTTGTATTAGTAATTAACTGTTTTTAAAGAATCTGTAGCGATTTGTTGGAAATGTTTATAGGTTCCTGAAGATGGGTGAAATACTCCGAAAAATGAATTACTCATTTTTATTTTTATTAAATGGTTTTTTTCTGAATTGAAAAACAGCCCATTTCTTTTCTACCGCAGTAAAACTGTAAAACTTTCATTTTTATCGACAAATCAGAATGAAAAAAAAAAAATATATATATATATATATTTAACCCCTTAGATAGAGGTCCACTGCTACCTTTTTGTTCCTTTTTTTTTTTTTTTTGTATAACAATAATTATTTTTTCGTATCCTAATCATACGAGTTTTTTTTAGTATAATTAAAAGAAATTGATCCAAACGATTATATTAAATACTAGCTGATCCATATATATAGTGATTTAGAGATTATTATTACCCTGGAAAACTAAACGAAAAAAAACTACCAAAGTAACTTTTCTCTTATGTTCTTTCATATGATCCTTCTCCTGACTGTTATATACACAACAAAAAAAGAATTAGCGAAAGCAGCCAAACTGTTCTTCCTTGATGTGATGACTAAGGCAAAAGGGGATTCTTTATATATACATATATATATATATATATATATATATATATATATATATATATATATATATATTTCACACATCTGTCCCATTATTACTCATTAACAAACCATATACTGATTTCTAATTTTTCAAGTTGGCTTTGTCTAGTGATCTACAAAATTTTGGGGAGAATGGAGAATCTTTCTGTTGTTATGAGGTGTCCTATTCTTGGATTGTTGATGTTGGCCGTAAAAAAATGAAATCCCAGTTCTACGACTGCCACTCAAATATTATCTGATAGCATTGCAGTTAGGGATACAGAATACTTAAATTTCCATCCCTATATTAAAACAAAAAAATAGCCAACAAGAGGTTAACGAAACAAGGCATTTATCAGCGGAATAAAAACATGTTGACTCAGCTGGAATTTTTACACGGTTGGGTTTATTAACGATGGTGCAGAATAGGGACTGATTTGGTAAGCCCTCGCCACATTTTACGCGGTATTTTATCCCACCGTGCACCGGGTTTTTTTTTCATGTTCTTTTTTTTTCGATATAAAAAGAGAAGCTGACCTAAACTGCATTTTATATTTCCACCCACTTGCACCCGGGCCTGGAGAGCCGGAAAATCGGATAAAAAAAGGAGGAAAATGGGGAGGCCTTTGTCCTGGAAGGGATGCACCCGCGGTCTAATGGCCAGTGGCCGCTATCTCTCAAAAGATATTATTTTATAAAGCTACAGTTGTAGGAATATTTATTTATTGCTGGAAAGAAAAAAGCCTTCCGTTTGTTATTTCGTTCGATTTGAATCTTCAATATTTTTTATTTATTTTTAAATAGTATCAAGACCGAGTCGTGAAATTATGTTATCTTGATGAACTGCTGAACTGATCAATCAATACACAACCCGGCCTTCTCATTTCATATACAAGAGTTATATTTGACATACAAATAAGTCTGTAAGTCAGTATTTAATATAAAATAGTATAAGTTCTACATTAAATGCAGTGAAAATTAAAAAATGGATAACTTAAAATATTTGGGTGGCAGAGGGAAATAAGAGGGAAGAATATACTAATAAATCCATTAGGTAACACAACACCAACAGAAGAGCTTTCCCGACTTATGTTTATAATTTTTTAATGAATGATATTACAATCTGTCAATTAGGACATTTATAATAGTGATCAAGTACAACATTTATACTACATCCATACAATATTTTCAAACCTATAAAATAATATACAATAAAGAATTAATAAAATATTTACATAATAAAATCCTCAAACATACAGCACATTGAGTAGAGAATCTAGCCAGTGCTAGAACTCCAATATACATGTTTACAAGAGGTCTCGAGGCCACTGCCGTTACAACCTTCTAGGGTGTTGGTTAGGGAGTGTGGAGCTTGATAGGGACTGAGCTGAAGGATTGGGTTGATAATTACCTCATTATCATCCCAGTTCTAATGGAATTTGGAGAATTTGATGGAATAATGTCCAAAATACATGAAATATTTACGTCGTGGTGTAAAGTATTGTTGGTGACGTAATAAGCAGCGTTAACTATTGTGCAGAGAACTTTGGATTGAATGCGTTTGATGTTAGAAAATTTGGTTGTAACCCACAGTTCAAGTCAATAGCTCCAGACCAGTTTCAGTACTGTCTTGTATATTAGGAGTTTGTTTTCAATAGATAGTTTAGAATTTCTGTTCAAAAGTCTGTGTAATTGGCCTAATCATAGATTAAGGGCACGTTAAGTAATCATGAACAAAGTTCTAGTTAGTTAATAAGCGCTTAACCGAATGGTTGGTAAACCAAGACGTAAGTGATCGAGGATTAAACACTGAAAAAAAAAAATCATAATAAATAAATGAACATCTAAAGGATAAGCATATTTATCTGGTCCTTAAGATTTATCTTCGGTACTTCTGGACGGTCACATGTATCCCACCTCTATATCGAGTCAAATTGGCTATTTCCCTCGATTGAATATTTCCTTGGTTCCTTTCTCTATCAAGTCATCCGCTCCCACTGCCCCTCTTACCTGTAATTTAAATCCACAATCCATACTCAAACCAGATCCCGTCTTTCCGACCTCTATACGCCTTCCATAGAACCAAAAAATATGAATTTTCCTTCTTAGCCCTGTCAACTTGTTTCTGGAATACTCTCCCATCAAACATCCGTCATGCTTCTTCCCAATCTTCATTCAAATCTCTCCTTTTTAAACACCTTCTTGCTTCCTAACCAGATGCCAACTAATTTCATTATAAAGATTAGAGCGATGGGAGAAATGTCCACACTTCATGACATGAATATTAATAAAGTTTAAATTTTTATTTTTAATTATTCTAAAGTTTTTTTCATTGGTTTGTTAGCCCTATGTTACTTTTAGATATTATTGTGATCTTTTTAATTTTAATTTTCATTTCTTTCTATTTTTACCATTTAAAATACTTGTATATATTTATTGTAATCATTAATGCTATAAGTCTTTTTTGTTTTTCTTTTTATGTGTTCTTTGGTCGGTCATAACACTTATTTGTTTTGTACCTGTATGTTATTCTTAAGGGACCTAGTCCCAGAATAAAGTTCTTTTTTCATTAATTCATATTTATATACAATCAGCCAGAGAACGCCGAGCCTCAACAGATCCCAGCTCTTGGCTCAGCCTTCTCTCAAATCCATCGGTGGTGTTGATAGAAGGCTGAGCCAAAGCGCAAAGCTGCAAACATTGGTGTGCATTTTAAGCAGATCTCTCTATTCCATACATTGACACCTCTGTTATTCCACCTTGAGTCATGTTTTTTTTTTGTTTTTTTTCTATTCTATAGTTATATCCATTTTAGTCTCTGACGAGTCTATTTATGATATTTTGGGGGATCCAAAACAGGGCTGTGAAGTGATTTTTCCCTTTGAGAGAGGCCGGGACAGAATGATCATTAGCGGACACACGACTTTATTAGCACTATCAGCCCAGCTCGGCCGAGCCCTGGTAAAAAGCAAACGAGAGACTGTAATGGACCCCCCGTAGTTACTTTGTACCCTTCGCGCTGGCAACCTTACTAATGAGCCCGCGCCCGATTAAAAAATGAGCCTCATTCCCTCATCATTCCATTGTAACCAGGACAATGTACAATAACTATCTTTGTTGTTCACTTTCCAACAAACAATATCATCAATGTCAGCTATTTTAGCAATCTATATTTTTCCCTACTGATGCCTACAGATCATAAAACTCTGCCATTTTCGTATTTTATTTAATTATTGGCAGAAATTAAACACATATATATTGGTAAAAAAATTATAATTGGTTTAATTTATTTATTTTTTTAAGTTTAGCGGTTCCTATATTATACGATTTATTACTGTTTTCTATTTAAAATGGACTTTAAAGTCCATTAAAAGTCGGAAGTCCCATTAAGTTTGCAACGATGCATAATGTGTAAAGTAGAAATAATTATTAACGATGTCAGTTTATGAATTTATAAAAAGTTTCCATTTATTTATTTACGATCAGGTACGTAATATTTTTCTAAAATCTTGTGTACTGTATGAAAGAATATAACTTGTACGATACTGTAGGGTGGCAACACTGAATCCCCATAGCCTCCCTCATCACAGCACAAGATTATAGGCTTTTAACAACCTTATATTAACTTCACAACTTTTTATGCAATATTAACTTTTCTAAAATATTGCTCTATCCAATGGTATATTTTAAGTATATATTACTATTTATTATTCAGGAAACATTATTTGATGACTTGACAATAGAAAATTTAAATTTATCTTCTAGAGAACAATTTAATTGAAATATATTTTGCTTACAAACTTCAGAAAATAATTCCCTAGATGAGTGAAAACCATATCAAAATCCTTGGTTTAGAAAGAGTTCCCAGATACCAAGAATCACGAAATCATTTTATATATATATTACTTTTTTTTATTTTTTTTAGTTTACAAATTAGGAAAGGGTAACCGCCACTCTCAGATGTGATTAGTAGAGAAGGTATAAGGACAATCCACGTTTTCATTATTACATGAAAGTGTGGAAGAATTGCCTTTTTTATAAATAGAAAGGAGACCGCGTAATTGCGTCAAGAAATTGGACTGTGTGCCCTAGAGAAGCCCTTGTGAAGCTGTTAATTTTTAATAAGCCAAGTGAGGCGAGGAGAAATGAAAACATTTGTATGAATAGAGTGAGCCGTAGAAGTGGAGCGGAATAGAGAAAGAAGGAAGAGGTTAGCCGGCATTAATTCCAGGAGCTACGGGACAACTTCATTGAACGAGTTAATTTCTAATTGAATTTGTTAATTTAAGTGGTCTGGAGGGGGCGGGAGGAGGTAATAGGTTTTTCCCGGCTACAATGCCACCTCCTAAATCCTGTTAGGGGGGAGGGGTCCTAAATACAGCCCAAAGTTCTCTCTCTCCTTTTTACCGGCCAACAATGTATTATTTAACGGCAATACTCGCCTCTCACTCTCAATGTTTACAGTTACTCTACTTGAGGTCAGATCGCGGTGGTGACGAACCTCGGTGACAATGGGCGTCGCCTCCCGGATCGCTTCCCGATCGAAAGCGACTTCGGTGATATTGACTCATTCCAAGCCAACATGTTTGCTTTTTATCTTGAATAAGATAGATTACTGTTTCCGACGGCAAGCCTACCCGCTACACATGTGTTCGGGAAACGTAAATGGAACGAATCCAATTCTCATTGATAAGGGCATTATATGTCACTTTGTTAGCCCCCCAATAACTCTACTGTGTTAAAGCTTCTGAAGCTTCTCTCCATGTCTTGGAAGAACGTCGGAAATCGGATGGGAAGAAGATTCAATATCCTTAGCAATTGGATTAAGCCAAAAAGGAGGGGTTATCTTGTATGTTAATGATATATTGTGGATAGAGTGGGAAGGTCCAGATTCATTCAGCACCAAAATTTTCCAAAGGCTTCCACTTCCCCATCTCCTCAACTCCCTCACCTGTCACCTACTACTCTACCTCAATCATAGACCCATCATCTTCCACACATCTGTTAAAAACCTAGGTATATTCCTCGACCAAAACCTATCCTGGAATAATCATATCTCTCAAATTTCCAGAAAATTCATAGCCATTCTCAAACAGTTCCTCAGATTCCGTGATCAAATACCTCTTAAAACCCGCCAGATCCTAGTCTCCTCTCTTATATTCCCCCACTTCGATTATGGGTGCCTGGTGTTTGGCGGACTGTCAGAGACGCTTGAGATGAGGCTGAAGAGGCTAATGAACTGCTTCATTAGATTCATCTTCGGAATTCCCAGGCGCTCTCATGTCTCCACCTGGTACGCCGAGTTGAAGTGGCTTTATCCGAAATTCCGACGGCAATACTTCCTAGGAACCCATCTTTACCAATCCTTCAGAACCAAAAAGGATCAACACAAGATCCCAATCCCTGAACCTGTTCATTCTCTCCTACAGAACTACTTCCTTCAAGATATCTTTCGTTATTCCTGCTACTTCATTTTGGAACTCCTTACCCATGCCTATTCGTACATCCCAATCCTTAACTTCCTTCAAGCATAAACTATTCATCCATCTCCTTGAATATCAGTCTACCGCGCCTTTATAAGTTTTGACTATTCACGCTGTTTATTTGTTTTATTTTTTTATTATTCAATGTTTCAGTTCATTTAATTTCTTTTATCAATTATAAAGTTGCAATATTACCTTGTACATATATATGCGTGTGTTTAAGTGTATGTATGCATTTTTATATTTTATTTTATTTTTCTTTTATTGATAATATGTAGTATAATTTGTTGTATGATGTATATTTTGTAGACGTAATAGCCAGAAGATTAATACTTTAATGTACATTTATATTATTCTTAGGGGACTAGCTGTCCCAGAATAAAATTATTTTTTTCATTTCATTTCCCCAGTTTAAAACATTTTAAGAAGTTTTATATACATTTAGAGATAAAAATAAATTGTTAAATAATGAATTAAATTGAATTTCAATAGAAAAAATTAGGTATTTTATTAAATAATCTATTATATTTTTATCTACAGCAATCAGTTAGTTTTATCGGCTTTTCATCACTCACAATTAACCTTAAAATTCCGTGTATTGGATAATATTTTTTCTAAAATCTTTAGCTATCCAACGGTATATTATACATCTATATTATTATTCTTGTGTTCGAAAACACAAAAAATGCATAAAAATTTTTTTTTGCACTTTTTCCCTTTAGTTGTTTATCATATTCGCTCCACTTGCACATTTAGCAGTTAGTTATCAATGTTAATAAGACGATGTGCCTGATTTTTTTAAATCTACAAAATTAAAGGTACTTTAGAAGAAGAAAATTTTAAATATCGGCATTTAAGCCCTGTCAGAACTATTTCAGTCAGAATGAAACCTACATAATATTAAAGCCTATTAAATTTTACATTAATATAGGGAGTTTAATCAAAATCGTTTGATTCGTTTTTCAGAAAATCGTAAAAACGTGCAAAATGCATAGGATGAAGTGGCTCTTCTGGTCAGCTGAATTTGATGAAAAAGGTGCTGTAACATTTCGGGCGTATAGTTGTCTTAAATATGAAATTTCAGTTTCGTACGCCTTTTAGTTAGTTAATAAACTGTAGGATCAGGAATAGTCAGTTTAATCTATTTAAATCATCTAGTATTTGCAAATATACAAACTTATTGTCCCCTATGTCCCACAAGGAGCTTTCATTTGGATCAAGTTGGGAACCTGACACCCAATCCGACTCCACATCCACTCTAAAATACTAGTTTATAAGTTTTTTTCTCCAGCTTTATCCCTACATTGAAATTCGAGGTTTCTCATTGATGATTTGGCGAAGTAATATTCACAGGATCATTATACGTCAAAAGTAGAGAGGTTACTTTTAAGTCGGGTAGGAGTGCCTACATGAAGAATTTAAATAGGAAAAAAATGCTCACGTATAATATTGCGCATTACTGCGTACTTAAATGGACAGTAGGCTTTATTCCATTAAGTAAGAAAAGAAAAAAACGATATACTTTATTAAAATATATTAACATGAATATACTTTATAAATAACTTCATTCCTATTAGGTTTAGGCACTAACCTTCCCTAAAACCGAGTTGATGCCAATTAGAATAACGCGCCCTTAAAGGGATGGAAAAAGGCTTAAAACCCTGTTAGCTTGGCGGAGAGAGAGAACATATTGGAAAAGTACCTTTATTGGATCTCCCCGGTGAAAACCCTGGCACACTCCCAGTAATCCCATAATGGGTTTCCCATTTTCCCATTTCCGAGATGTAGCTTTTCCACAACAACTTTCATACACTCGGAAATATATTGTATTTCGGAGCGAGTCCTATTCAACCATTCTTCTGTTCTTGCTTATTGCTTGAAGGATAATGTGATAACCTTCAAGGTAAAGACCCAGCCAGCTTTTACTTATATTATATATTACTATTTCATGGTCAGAAAAGAATAAGTTAAGTTATATATTTTTAAATTGATTATAATTTTAAACTTTATTTGTTTAATATGGACGGTAAAGCAATTATATTCCATAATGGAAGATCAGAACCAGTTACAACAATTAAAAATATGAAAGAAAAAATATTCCTTGATTGAAATGAGGAGGTACACTTTTTTTTTTTTTTCTTTTTTTTAAATCAGACTGAAATCCATGTAAACTTCATTCTAATCAACAAATACTTATTAATTCATAAGCATGTTCGAGATAACTAGTGTTGGCTTAACAGGCATTTATGTTTATAATGAATATCAATACTTGACGTATAGAAAATTCAGGAGGTAAATAGTCCGGGTGGTGTGCAAAACGGAAAAAAATTTCAACTAATGAAATAGTCCTTTCCTATCTGAGGAATATAGTAATACTTAGGAATAATATAAAGAAATACCTTTAGGAGCCTTGATGATGAACTACAATGTGGGCCGAAACATTGGCAAAACAATACCTAGTTATTGTTGTTCATTTATTTAACGTCCCTTTATTTTGTTCTGGCTAATCGGACGATGCTACAGTGGGAGTCCTAAATTTTGCCTAAAAACGATATATATATAGGGGGGAAATTTGGATCTGCTGCTCAACTTCGCTGAAAGACAATCTTAAAGAAAAAAGATAGAGAGAGATTCTGCCAAATAGGAAATACATATATTTTACTAATTTTGAAATCGATCATGGACATCTGAAAATCCAGACCAGCCTCAATATATATGGTGATGCAGGATTCCCAGTGAGTCCAAGATTATGGTCTCCGCCATGTTTTGCATCTCATTTTTTCCGAGTCCATAGTTCTCTAAAAATAATCCAGTAGCTTCCGAACCAAAGTCCCACGACTTTAAATTCCCTTTCGCCGAATTCCTCACGAAATTTTTCCCTCAGTTATGGAATACATTTTGTATAAATGTTCTCTTTCTCCTCTTGCCTTGTTCATGGTCATTTGTTTCATATATATATATATATATATTTAGGGAGATATATATATATTATATATATATATTATAATATATATATATATATATATATATATATATATATATATATAGGATATTAGGGAAGTTGGGGGAAGGGGAGAGGGCAACAGGGAGAGGACCAAAACAAAGTGTAGGGTTTGGATTTTGTTTTACAATAATTAGATGTTAATATGATTATATACCAAAATATCAAATTTCTTGTAAGGAGTTGTCGCTAATCAGAGTTCGTTCATTAGGAACTGATCATTATAGTTTGAAAAACAAAACCTAATACATTATGGATATGGTTTAAGTTCGTCAAACTGGTACAAAGACAAGAGCCATCGCTGTGACTAGGATTGACGACTGTTTACTGCCTGGGAACGCCGGATAGTTTAGCCACTGTTTTATCACAGGCCGTAAAGAGGAGCCAGCACCCGACAGATATAAATGTTCTCACTTAGGGCCCGCCACTAAACTGGAATTAGTCGAGGACTAGGATATGAATATTAACAGCCAACTTATCGTCTGGAAAATCCAAACCCTACAATTGATATTGATGGTCTCCCAGCTGGCCACCCCACCTCCCTAATATCCTTATAATCTAATAACATGAAATACGACTCCGCTATTTGTAATATTCCCCTCTGTGCTGCCTTGCGGTTGTTTTTATTAAGTTAACTATGAATATATATTTAGTTAGAAAAAAATCCTAATATAAATCCTGACTAATAAGATTATTTTTTTAATTATCTTTCTAAACTCCACTAACAGTTCCTCATACCGCCTATGATTTTAGGGTAGTTGAGATATTAATACTTAAAAGCCTATATCTGTCAATTATATAAGGAAAACCCTGATAAGCACTATGGTTATACCTTACATAAATTATGCTAGTATTACCTATACAGATACCACAGAAACATTATTAAATATACTTTCCAAAAAGTGCGCAGAATGGAGCTGAAAGTTAGATAACGCAAACCCCAATAGTTCGATAAATTGAGGCCTATTACAAACAGTTAAACTGCATGAAGATTAGGTCAATAAGAATAATATTCTTAATTAAATATTTTTAATCTATTAACAACTCCCACTAATACTGATCATCAAGTCAACTCCCACTAGTATTACTAGACATTTATGAGACAAATATTTTATTTTTTTATAGAAATTTACCGCTGTATTAAAGAGCACAATGAGTATATATGCAGAATGAAAAAAAAAAGTCATGAAAATGTCCTGAGAAAGAATTACCAAGATGGTAGCACTTCAAAGAGACAAATATAAAACACAAATTCCCTTTTTGTCCTTTTTTTTTTTTAAATCTTGCCTCCTCTCATCCTTGATCTGAACCATTTAATATCTAATTAAATGAAAAAGTTTTTATGACATTCGGAAAATATAGAAGCTAATTGTAGAATAGTTATTACTCCTCTTTGAAATGTCCGAATATAATTGAAAATGACGTGCGACACTTAATTTCTTGCTTCGAGGGTTTGGCTGGAGTTGATATACTAATAAGTATATCTCTAGTTTGTATTTCTTTTATATTTTTGTATACATTTTTTCAAAAATTTGTTTTCTCTTACTCCTACTAGTGACAACCCAATCATACATAAACGTACAAAAGACCTACTACTGCATTGATATTAGTTTTCTATATTAGCATATAACACAAATCTAGTTATTTTGAATTGTTTTGTACTATAATTTGTTTAGTTTTTACTTTGTTTTGTTTTTTACTTGTTTGTATTTTTTGTGTAGGTTTTTGTTTTAGATTTTTTGTTCTAAACGTAACTTAGGCTACAATAAACAATAACCTCTGTAAATATCACGTAAAAGTAACATGTAATTGGTGCAATTACCACAACATGTATAAAGTTTGAGGCATGTGACCATTTGTAAAATATTGAAAAATAAAAATCTTAATCTTAAAAAAAAATAAGTTTTTGTTTTTGTGCCAGACACAAGTCTCAGTTTTTGTAATTTTCTGTTATTCTTAGAGGACTGAAGGTCCTAGAATAAAATTTACTTTTCTCTCTTCAAAAAAAAAAAAAAAAAAAAAAAAAAAAAAAAAAAAAAAAAAAAAAAAAAAAAAAAAAAAAAAAAAAAAAAAAAAAAAAAAAAAAAAAAAAAAAAAAAAAAAAAACCTACTTGCAAAATATTAAAGAGCAAAACCACTAGCTATCTATACTCAGATATGATCTTCTTACTTGACATTCAGCTTAGAAAAAATAAAGCTTCTAAATACAAGTTACTTAATTCGAAACATAAAACATGAATCTTCACTAAATCTTTCATTGTAAGTGCATATAAAGCATTTAATAAGTTCAATACAAAAATTAATTTAAATCACTCACTTCAAACATTTAGGAGAAGAATAAGAGCAATAATAAATGAGGAATAATTCTAAATTTAAAAACATTATCGTAGAGAATCAAGACACGCTAATGACCTGAAAGGGTAGATGCGGAATAACAAATAAATAAAAACATTATAATATTATCTTGGAAGGGTTTATTAATATTTAAAAAAAAAATGCTTTAAATCTTGTGTTATTAATGTATAATGTACGCTTGAAATTTGATAAAAACCAAAGTTGAAAGGTGCGTTCGCTTAAGGCATTATCTCCATTAACATTGCAAATTTTTTTATGTGCTTCTGCAGCACGCTTACCCTTTTTAGAATAATAAAATAAAACAAGATATAATAGAATAGAAAAATAATTTTTATTCTGAGGCAGGGTCCTTTAAGAACAACATGATATTTACAATTAATATATACAATGTGTCTGGCCACAAGACCAAAGGATTATAATTAATTCTTATTTACAATGATTTAAGAAGAAAATAAAGATTACAATAAAACAAAAGAGTAAAATAAATAACTTACGATACTTAGTTAAAATAAATAAATAACTTCTGATAGATTAATGTGTTGGACAAAACTAAACGTTGGAACTGATTCATAATAATTGATCCATATATGAACAATAAATAGTAAATTTTCTTTTTGAATTGATATTTTATTTGAATATCAGTGTTGTTGAGCGTCTGTTTGAGATGACAATAGGTACTCGAACAGCCGGGACTTGAATGATAGTTGGGAAGAAGCAATGCGGATATGAGTAGGTTGGGGATTCCAGAGAGTAGTAGGGCGGACAAGAAAGGAATGATCAAAAGTTGTTCTGTGGGAAGGAATATTAAGGTCAGAATGGCAATAATGAATGATATTTTCTTCCATATGCACACTGCAATAGCAAACACGATCCTACACCTAGTTTCAGCTAGAGTTAACTGATATAGTTGTTGACATATTACAATCAGGATAAACAATCCGCCTAAGGGATTAATTTGTGAGATAAGAAGTATATCACAGTGACATAAAAATAAGCAGAAAAACCGAAGGGACTTATTTGCCAACCCAATATATGAACAAGTAATACTTATATACTTAAGTTACAACCAGTTCTAACAGTAGAACATCACAATATATTGTCGCCTCAGTGAAATATACCACCCAGGACAATGACGATGACAGATTGGAGTCACCCAATCCAGCGCAAACTGTTAACCAATTTGCTGGATATCACTTAAACTGGCCTCTCAGTTTACACCCCTGGGTCGGGGGATGTTCCGGCCCATCTCACAGCCCATATCGCCGATGGAGCGCTGGGAAGGAAACAGTTGTATCCGGGAAACATCTATAGGTAATTGAATACACGCTATATTGACTCCCCTAGTCTCTTGAGTAGTCAAGATGTGATTGGATGACTTAAGAATGATAATTAATTATTTTAAAGTTTGTTAATAATGTTATAATAATATGCGGTAATTGGTTTTATTAATCTAGGATAGTGGAAATGGTCCGCACATCTCTAGGCAGACGATGTTCAGGTTGTCTGCGATGGGTCATTGCAAAATTACCTTAACAAGAAAAATGTTTTTGAAACCTGGGCTTTTAATAAAACACACATGTTCTTCAAGAGACACTTAAACATTCTAAATCTCATGTACTGTGATTACTAACAAAGAACGACCACTGTACAATCACAACCTTCTAACATTTCGAAAAAGCATAAAAGGCAGATATATCTTCGCATAAGATAATGAACAGTATTTGATTTATTTACAGTTACTTGTACAAATACCTATCTAATATAAGTTTTAAATTTTAGTTTATTTCTATTCATTTAATATACACTATATGCTACTTTGGCTAATTGGACGAATTATAAGGGTGAGGGTATTTAACGAGTATCAGATATCGCACAGGATCAGGACCGCTGTTTTACGTCTCCTCCGAAGGACGGCACAACTAAGGATTTATTACTTTCACTATTTACCTAAATATTAAATATATAGTAAGGAAAAGTATTGCGATTGTGAAAATTTTCGAATTCTAGTTTTCAACGAAAATACACATTTTAAGGTCTCCTGAGTCCAAATGACCAAGTCCCGCAAAAAGGTCTATGTGTGTGTGTGGTAACACCCTCGCGTAAACTAAAAGTCCTATGAAACTGAAATTATATATTTAAGAGAACTATACACCCGACATCTAACAAAACCTTTTTCATCAAAATCAGCTAACCAGAAGAGCAACTTAATATCCTGCTTTTTGCACCTTTTCACGATTTCCTCAAAAACGGCTGCAACGATTTTGATTAAACTTACTATAAAATTTAATGAGCTTTATATCATGTTGGCTTCATTCTGATTGGAATCGTTTGAAAGGGGTTAAATGCCGATATTTTAAAATTGTTTCCTCTAAAGAACCTTTAATTTCGTACATTCTATAAAAAATAGCCATATCATCTTGTTATCATTGATAAATAATAGCTAGATATGCAAGTTGAGTGAATTTGATAAAAAAACTAATAGATATAAGTGCAAACATATTTGTTTATGCAATTTTAGTGTTTTGGAACACAATAATAGTAATACATATGTATAATATACTGTTGGATAGCTAAGGATTTTAGAAGAAATTTTATCTAAAACACGGAATTGTAAAAGTTAATAGGGGGTGATGAAAAGCCTATGAAGCTACCTATCTGATTGCTGTAAATAAAAATGTAATAGATTATTTAATAAAACACATGCTTCTTTTGAAATTTTATTTAACTAATTCTTTAACAATTTATTTTTTTCTCTAAATGTATTTAAAAATTGATAAATTTATTGAAAAAACTGGGGTGAAAGTCGTGTGTTGCGCGCACCAGATTTTTTACACTGTTTTTCTTTCTTTTGTTCACTCTCTTTGAAAAATCCATAAAAGGTCCATTTGCCGGGTTCAGCATTAATTAGTTTAGTTACTAAATGTTAAGCGGATTGAAGTACACTCCTAGAGCTTGGTTATTCTGGCAAGATAATAATTTATTTGAATACAGCAAGACAATTATACTTACTATCTTTATTGTTGATTATTCATAGGGGACAAACTGTCACAGAATAATTTAAAATTAAAAATTGTTTTTACTTCTATGATTAATTAATCTATATTAATGATTATGATTAAATTAGAAAAACTTGAAACATGGTTTGAATATTTTAACTGGTAAAAAGTAACAAATTATTATTTCAGGCAAAATCTTTGAAAAAACAAAACAAGGACGAATTTAATTAAGGATAACGTAATTAATCTGTAGGGTTACTAAAAAAGGAAAACTGATCTGATTGGTAAAGAGTTCATTAAAACTTAGTAATTATAATCATTAATAATTTTTCCAAATTAAATAATTAACAATGAGACGTCGGATATTATAATTAGATGGCTACGGGATGAATTTACTAATAAAATAAATTTATATAAAACGTTATTATGTATTTTAATTTTTAGTTTTGATCAATTAATTCATAAATTTGAAACCCTTATTTAATTTACTAATAAAGAAGGGAGAAGGTCTTGCGGAATTATTTGCAATATATATTAGATTCCAAAGATATATTAGATCCCAAAGATATATTAGATCCCAAAGATATATTAGATCCCAAAGGAATCACCAAAACCGAGATCAAGTTTCGAACTGCTCAGACTCTTTAATACAGTGAAAAGTCGATTATTTTCCACAAATATAGAATTAAAAAAATCTAGTGCGGGCAACACACGACTTTCACTTACCTCCGTTGTTAAAATAAATTTAAATTGTTCTTAAGAATTTTTAAATACACTTAGAGAAAAATAAATAAATTTTTAAAGAATTTATTACATTGAATCTCAATAGAAACATATGTTTTATTAAATAATATATTATATCAGTATGTCAATTAGTTTTACTGGCGTTTCATCACTCTCCATTAACTTTTATAACGTTTTGTACAAGATAACAATTTTTCTAAAATTTTAGCTTTCGAACGGTATATTATACATCTATATTACTGTTTTTATGTTCAAAAACAGAAAAATTTCATCAACAAATATTTTTGTTTTTTTCTCTTTTAGTTGGATATCGTATTCGTTCAAATTATATATTTATCCGTTTTTTGTTAGTGCTAAATAGATGATATAGTAGTTTTTATATATTCAACAAAATTAAAAATAGTTTAGAGGATGAAAATTTAAAATATCGGCATTAAACCACTGTCAAACTATTTCAATCAGAATCGAACCTACATCATATTAAAGCCCATTAAATTTTACATCCATATAGCGAGTTTATTAAAAATTGAGCCGTTTTTGAGAAACTCGTAAAAAGGTGCAAAATGCATAGTATAAAGTGGCCTTTTGCGTAGCTGTTTTTAATAAAAAAAGTTGCTGTAACATCTTGGGCGTATAGTTATCTTAAATATGAAATTTCAGTTCTGTACGACTTCCTGCTAGACTTACCACACACAACATACCTTTTTGTGGGACTTGGTCATTTGTACTCAGAGGATCCTAATTCCGGTGAAAACTCTTATACAAAAATCTTCACGATCGCAATACTTTCCCTTACTATATATTTCATTTATAATTACATGTAAGTAAAAATAGTGAGATTTGTGAGCTGTGTGAGATCAAATCCCTGTCCCAGGAGGACTTTTTCAATCATGTAATTCCCTCACAGCCGTCCCTCGGCTATGTGAGACCCGTCAGCCAACTGGACTACTCACAACATAATTCCTCTGGGATCGCTAATAGTTCAGTTTATATTACCAGATAGATTACAATAATACTTTATAGTTTATTCAGTTTCTTACGTCATTATTTGTGGTAACGATCGAATATTTGTTTATTGTTAATCATCCAGTCTTGAACGTTAAGGATATTCCGGGTAATATACTAATGTTTCCCCCGTGGTCGAAGAAAGACAAATATTTTCTGAGCCAACATTCCGGATAACGAGGCCTAGGTAGCGAAGAGCTGACGTTCTAAGGGGGAGTAAAATAAACTGGGATGACAGACGGTAGCCGAGAGGTATATTGACCGAATTAGTAGGTAGTTAGGGCCTGTTGCAGGTACTAGAACAACACTGGCTCATCTGTTACAGTTAGCGGAGGAATTCTGCCGAGTCATAAATGTTGCTAGTTAACATAAGAAAGGAAGGTGGGGAGGGTGTTTTTTGTTGAGGGTCCTCAGCCGGTTCGAGTGGCACAGGCGCCTCATCGGTGTCTTCGCTCTTATCAGTGTGTGGGCCCAAGTCCTTGTGAAACAGCTTCGGGGGTTTGTCCAAGAGGAGATTACTTCTTTATATTTTCACTTTCACTTACCTATATGTATATATATATATATAATATATAGTAATGGAAAGTATTGCGATCGTGAAAATTTTCGAATTCCAGGTGTTTTCGTTTTTATTAGCCAGTGACTTATCTAGACTTTGTGAGACCTGTATTGTGGGGTGTATAAATGTGAAGGATACTAGTATTGGTACAGGAATTAGTAAGAAGTAGTCCAACGTAGTCTATTTTTTTCTTTTTTTTTTTTTTATATTAAAACAGATTTGTGGAATCAGATTTTTTTGGAAAGGTTGGGGGTTGTTTAATTTATATTTTTTTTTTCACAATAATACAAAGCGATCAATCAGTTAGATGTTGAGCTTCATAGTGTGAACATTTGAGTTATTTTGAACAATCAATTATTCGCTGATAAGAAACCTTTTTACATTATCTGCGGCAATGTCTTCTGCATTATCTATCTCTATGTACTAATATACATATACTAATGTTCATTTGGTTGATATAGGGAGTGTAACAGGTAAGTAACAGAAGCAATAAGAGGACAATTCTATAGTTATCGAACAAGGCTCTAATTATCATCATGTGATTTTTAAATATTTTGTAGAGATAAATAAAGACCTACTGAATAAGGTCCCGAGGCCACCTTCTTTTCAATCGCCTCAGGGAGTTATCAGGAATATCTCAGAAAGATAGATTACAGAGAAGTGGATTTGTATGGGCCGGGAGTTTAGAATAAAAAGAGGTGTATCTATCACCGGCTATGTCTGCAACAAATGGGATGTTTTGGTACTTATAGAGGAGTTGATTTGTGACAAAATAAGGGGCATTTAGGATTTTGGATTGTAAGGATTGGATGAGGGAGGAATTAGATGTTTTTGTAGAGCCCCAAAGTTAAATTCCATATGGCCAAATAGGTCTGATAATAGTGATGTAGATGGGTCTTTTGTAATATACTGAAAGTTTTGATGAACGTTTGTCTAGTAATCGAGATCTTCGAGCAGTTTCTTGTCGTTTCAATCTTATGTGAGGATTTCAAGTAAGGCGCTTGTCAAGATGGAGACATAGGTATCGGATTTGTTCTACAGGAGTAAGTGGGATGTTATTAAAGAGTACTGGAGAGACAGGAATTCATCGGTTTGCTATGAAAGGTAAAGGTGATTTCGTGGGATTCGTTGGGATATATTTTAATCCTCCGATTTTGACACCATTTTTCAATGGCTGAGATGTGGGACTGAAGGGTTTGGGATGCAGTAGTTGGATCATAATGGACGGATAAGATACAATTGTCATAATTATGATTTTTTGTCATGTGGGAAATATGATTACTCCAGAGAAGAGGCTGATCGAGAATGGTCTAGAAGTGTACGAAAGCATGGAATAGAGATATTATTAAAGAAATCTAAAGGACTACAAGATAAGGGTGTAGAATCGAATTGCTTTTACTTTCCTAAAGGATGATTTTAGATCTTTCTAAATTAATCCGCCCGATGTGTTCATACGCTTCATAGCCAAATGATTGAGAAGTACTAAGTATACATCTTTCAGAAGTAATAGTAGCACGAAAAGAACATAACGGTTTTTTATGTTAAATTAAATTTCATAGTTATTGAAATAAATGTTCTCACTAGGAGCCTGATTATGCATCTTCAATGACGCTTATGCTTCCAGTAGAACTACCCCGATGGAACTAACCGGCCAAGATTAATATTTAGGACCAACACTCGGCACAGCAGGGACGTATCGAATAGGGCTTTAATAAAATATCAGCCGGGACATTACACCAGGAAGCGTTTAAGCGGTGCAGAAAACTGTAATCGGCGTGACTGGTTGTTTGCGAGCATCAATAATGGAGCAGCCCTGGCTGGGGAGGGTGTCCCGACCCTAATGACACTGTTCCCGGCTCCCTGTTAATTTATATAATTGTAAACATGCCCTAACGCTCGGGGGAGCTGTACATGTGTTCGCCTCTGTTAGGGGGGTTGCGTGCGGAGGGGCTCTGAGGGTGCAGGTGATTTTGCACCCTCTCCTCCTCTCAGCGGCTGTCCAAATCAGAGCTTGATGGAGTTCACTGACAAGTTAACTTTCAGGAAACTAAACAAGGGGACTCATCCACATTAGCTATAAGCAAAGGGAACATAACAGCTACAAAATCTCTTGACGAAAGTAAGTATACAAAACCGCTGCAAATTATTACACAATGGTTTGTTATTTTCAAATAATTATATGAGGCTATAACAATATATAGTCTTTAACAATTATCTTATATGTATAGAGACAGATTGATCAAACCAGCTACACTATCAATTTACATACAAGAAAAATGGCCAATGACCATTGCTATGTTCAAAACGCTATATCCCTGCTATTTCTTAATCGATTTCATTGATTATTTTTTATTTTGTAATTCGCTGATTGTTTCAGCTTTCGGAGAAAAGAAGCGGACGGCTGACAGATGGATATTTTTTTATTTATTTGTTAGTTTATGCTAACAGAGCCTGATGCTATTGTGGCTAATCGGACAATGCTAAAGTGGGAGTCCTAAATTTGTCCTGTCCAGATTTAATTACGATCGGGGTCTTCTTTAACGAGTACCTGATATGGCACAGGCTCGGGACTGCCATTTTACGTCCTCTTCAAAGAATGGAACAACCAACAATTTTTTACTCCCATTAAAAGTCCTAGAGCCATCTGCCGGGTTTGAACTCTTAACTTTTGGCATAGAAGGCTATTATGCTCACAGGTGATCCCTTTTATATTCGTTATGCGGGCTCTAGGCACCTTGAAACGTAACACCTCAAATTTTGAAGGGAGGTGGTAATTTTATTTCTTGATTGACAACAAACGTTCATTATTGAAGATAATAAAGCAAAATGGATCATTAACCCAAGTATTTATTACCATACTACGATGATGATGATAAATTTCATCCATCTATTAATCCTCCCTCATTCCCACGAAGAACCCCTTGCAGTGGATATCAGTGCGAGAAGCAGTTCCCAGGATGAGCGACACACTAAGTAATTGCGATCCGCAAGTGTGCTCCCTTGGGTCCGCCCGGATGTCGCCCTCATGGACGCTGGGTGGCCGCTCAGCATATGGCCGGCAGAGAATTAGTTTACACTCAACAGTTCAGTGGCTGATCTGGAAGTATATTCTATTGTGTACAAGTCTGTTGGGAATAGGTGGTGTTTACTATTAAAAAAAAAAGTGCAACCCACAGCCCCGAGGCGCTAGTAACTCATGAATGACGACAAGAGATAATTTAATTACAATGATAAGGGATTTTTTTAATAAACTAAATGTTAATAAAATTAATATATTTATTATATTTTTTTAAATCAACGTTCACACTACGACAAAATACTAGCCCACCCATTTTTATCAGCAACAACTAAATTCCTCAAACCAACCTAGAGTTGACACTCGATCGACGGATGACTTAGAGCCCACATGTCAAGATGAAAAGACAGACTCTAAACCACCGACCGAAAGTACTATACCCTCTTTTATCTAAATTATCAAAATTAAAAATTAGACAGAAACTGAATAGATACACGTACCTACTTAAACCAATTTGGACATAAACCAATAAAATGGAAAATTGCCTATTTCACACCGATTCCTTTAGTTCTTTGACTACAATATGTTTGTAAAATTAGTTTTCCATTCATTTCTGTTTTTAAAATTCACATCCGCTACTTTTTGTACTACATTCCATGCGGTAAAACAAATATTTGTCAATCCATTACAAATCATGCCGTGCAGAATTTGTCATTTGAAACGATATTCTTTATAATAATTCTCTATCTCTTCCTGAATTATAAACCCTGAATAAAACAATTATGAGTAAGTTTGGTACAAACTAATTACAACCATCTTAGGTAAACTTCGTGGCTAAAAACATTTGCTGGAAAACCCTTCTAGCTCTATTCATTTTGAAGATATAAAATAAAAACAAAAGATAAAATATGACAATGTTGTGCTTTATATTTCACACTAGTATATCGCACTCACAATTGAGACGTTGATTTCCAAAAGGTACTATATCCATTCTAGGGAATTTTACAGGAAGCGCGAAAATCTCTCATTACTATATTATTAAACCAACTGATTTGGGTCTTTTTGCATTAAAATTTAGAATTATTTTTTTACTATAATTATAACATCATATTAAAGTTATGAAATGATTTTTTTTAGAATGATTTGGAACGAAAATAAATGCATAATTAGTACTATTAGAAAATGACCGCATTTCTAAATCGCGTTTTTAAGGACTTGAGAGTTCATTAGATAAAATCAAATAGAAGTTTTTAATAATACTAAATGATGAGAATACAAATATGTAAAAAAATCAATTTCGTAAAAAAATGTCCTTTAGTACCTTTTGGAAATCAACGTCTCAATTCATTACCTAAATAGTAAAGAAAGTGGTTTAAAAATTTTTTCGAAAATTAATTTTAAAAAACGATTATTTTAGCGGGTTAAAAATATCAAACTTAGCTTAGTCTTACTTGCTGTAGAAATTTTGATCTATAGAACATTTCCTTTTTTTTATATATGAATTTTCAAACATTCTAAAAATCCCGTTTTCGCGTTTAATCAAAAGGACAGAGTGAAAAATCATAAAACTTATACAGATTGTACATCTATATGCGTAGATTAAGTATTGTAAATTTGATGACTGAGACTTAGCTGTTTCCATAGCTATAAAATTTTCTTCACCGGAAAAAAAGGATTTCGTTAAAAATGATTAAATCCGGTAATTTTGCGAATTCCGAACGAAACAATAACTATGATGATAAAAGTAATATATATGTTTTTTGGCTCTTACAACAAGTTACCTAATCGAGAAAAATTTGAATCAAACAAACCTATCAGCTTGTTATAAAAAGGAGGATTAGAAAGGTATTGTCCTATCATTGCACTACTTGTTGTTGAGATTTATTAATTATTGTCCTTTTTTTTAATATCAATTTTCAAATATAGGTTATTGCATAGTTTATCATATCTCAAAAGGGTCTGAGTAAAAAATAATGAAACTTATACATATCATACTTCTATAAGCAAAGTACCGTTGGCAAAAATTTAGTAATTGAGAATCAGTTAGTTTTAAAATTATAATAAGTTATACATTGTTGCATTGCAAGAGTTGCCTTTGTCTCTGACAATAAACCTGTTCCCAAAACAAAGTAATTACACTCAGCCACTAAATTTGTGAAAATCAAAACTGTTTTGTTGTAAAATTAATAGTAAATAATGTATGAATGTAGTATGAATGTTATCTTTCACCACTATTATTAATGTCCAAATTAGGACAGATTGTAATATTACTCAATAAAAATTGTTGTTAAAAAAGCAAGTAAAGTTAATTTTGACGATTTCCAATATTGCTACATATTCGGAAACAAAGTTTTGACAGTTGTATATAAATAAAAGGTACTCAGGACACGTTCTTGAAGACGTCTGTGAAGTTGGCCCCCCATAGTCGAAAAAATTGATTTTTTTTTAGAGTTCTGGTAGCCCCCCAAAGAGTTCTAGAGTTCTCGACCATTTTTAGAAATAGTTCTGTAGTTTAAGCCACTCAAAATGACGACCCAAGTAGCGGGGGGGCTAACTTCACACGTGTTGCAACTTGGCGGTCTTATAACTTCCTTCCTATTAAGTTTACAAAAAAAATTCAAATAGAAAAATGTTAGAACTCTTAGGGGGCAAACAGAACTCCGACTAAAAAAAAAACATTTCCGAAAAAAAGAGTTTTGAAAAAAATTTAAAAATAAAAAAAAATTAAAAATATTGATTAAAAAAAACTTTTAGAGAGAGTTCCAGTATTCCATCGACTAGATCTAAAAAAAATTATCGAGAAGTTTTGCTCTGTAATTACAAATAAAAAAGTTCTGGGACCTTAAAGTTTTTAACATTTTTTCGAAACTTTGCGGCGTTGTAAGTCCGATACTATCAACTTTAGAGAAAACATTCATAAGGATAATTGTTAGAACTCTTAGGGGGGCCAACAGAACTCCGACTAGAACCAACGAATTCCAAAAAAAAAAAATTTCAAAAAATTTTAAACGAAAAAATTTTAAACATTAAACCATAAATTATTTTTTTTGACCGGAGTTCCGATGGCCCCCCAACTAGATCTAAATATAATTATTTGAACGTTTTGCTCTGAGATGCGAAATAAGAAAGTTCTGGCCTCTCAAATTTTCAAATTTTTTTTTTGCAACTTTGCGGCCTTGTAGGTCCGATACTATCAACTTTAGAGAAAACATTCATAAGGATAATTGTTAGAACTCTTAGGGGGGCCAACAGAACTCCGACTAAAAACAACGAATTCCAAAAAAAAAAATTTCAAAAAATTTTAAACGAAAATATTTTTAACATTAAACCATAAATTATTTTTTTTGACCGGAGTTACGATGGCCCCCCAACTAGATCTAAATATAATTATCTGAACGTTTTGCTCTGAGATGCGAAATAAGAAAGTTCTGGCCTCTCAAATTTTCAAATTTTTTTTTGCAACTTTGCGGCCTTGTAGGTTCGATACTATCAACTTTAGAGAAAACATTCATAAGGATAATTGTTAGAACTCTTAGGGGGGCCAACAGAACTCCGACTAAAAACAACGAATTCCAAAAAAAAATTTGCTCCGAAATTTTGACCGACTATTTCAAGTCCGAAAGGGGTATAAAATTTAACCGAAAAATTTTTTTTTGACCGGAGTTCCGGTAGCCCCCCGACTAGATCTAAATATAATTATAGAGACATTTTCCTCTGAGATGCGAAATAAGAAAGTTCTGGCCTCTCAAACTTTCAAATTTATTTTTTGCAACTTTGCGGCATTGTACGTCCGATACTATCAACTTTAGAGAAAACATTTATAAGGATAATTGTTAGAACTCTTAGGGGGGCAAACAGAACTCCGACTAAAAACAACGAATTCCAAAAACAAATTTGCTCCGAAATTTTGACCAACTATTACAAGTCCGAAAGGGGTATAAAATTTAACCGAAAAATTTTTTTTTGACCGGAGTTCCGGTAGCCCCCCGACTAGATCTAAATATAATTATAGAGACATTTTCCTCTGAGATGCGAAATAAGAAAGTTCTGGCCTCTCAAACTTTCAAATTTTTTTTTTGCAACTTTGCGGCCTTGTAGGTTCGATACTATCAACTTTAGAGAAAACATTCATAAGGATAATTGTTAGAACTCTTAGGGGGGTCAACAGAACTCCGACTAAAAACAACGAATTCCAAAAAAAAATTTGCTCCGAAATTTTGACCAACTATTACAAGTCCGAAAGGGGTATAAAATTTAACCGAAAAAATTTTCTTTTGACCGGAGTTCCCCCCGAACTAGATCTAAATATAATTATAGAGACATTTTCCTCTGAGATGCGAAATAAAAAAGTTCTGGTCACATACATATTCAATATTTTTTTTTGCAACTTTGCGGCTTTGTAAATCCGATACTATCAACTTTAGAGAAAACATTCATAAGGATAATTGTTAGAACTCTTAGGGGGGCCAACAGAACTCCGACTAAAAACAACGAATTCCAAAAAAAAAATTTGCTCCGAAATGAATTTGTAATAGTTGGTTAAAATTTCGGAGCAAAACGTTCAGATAATTATATTTAGATCTAGTCGGGGGGCTACCGGAACTCCGGTCAAAAAAAAATTTTTCGGTTAAATTTTATACCCCTTTCGGACTTGAAATAGTCGGTCAAAATTTCGGAGCAAATTTTTTTTTGGAATTCGTTGTTTTTAGTCGGAGTTCTGTTGGCCCCCCTAAGAGTTCTAACAATTATCCTTATGAATGTTTTCTCTAAAGTTGATAGTATCGAACCTACAAGGCCGCAAAGTTGCAAAAAAAAATTTGAAAATTTGAGAGGCCAGAACTTTCTTATTTTGCATCTCAGAGCAAAACGTTCAGATAATTATATTTAGATCTAGTTGGGGGGCCATCGGAACTCCGGTAAAAAAAAATAATTTATGGTTTAATGTTAAAAATATATTTTCGTTTAAAATTTTTTGAAATTTTTTTTTTTGGAATTCATAGTTTTTAGTCGGAGTTCTGTTGGCCTCCCTAAGAGTTCTAACAATTATCCTTATGAATGTTTTCTCTAAAGTTGATAGTATCGAACCTACAAGGCCGCAAATTTGCAAAAAATAAATTTGAAAGTTTGAGAGGCCAGAACTTTCTTATTTCGCATCTCAGAGGAAAATGTCTCTATAATTATATTTAGAT
This sequence comes from Piezodorus guildinii, assembly GCA_023052935.1. NCBI lineage: Eukaryota > Metazoa > Arthropoda > Insecta > Hemiptera > Pentatomidae > Piezodorus > Piezodorus guildinii. The sequence goes on from CM041296.1 coordinate 94,742,235, forward strand.
CTTGGCGGGGGGCTACCGGAACTCCGGTCAAAAAAAAATTTTTCGGTTAAATTTTATACCCCTTTCGGACTTGTAATAGTTGGTCAAAATTTCGGAGCAAATTTTTTTTTGGAATTCGTTGTTTTTTAGTCGGAGTTCTGTTTGCCCCCCTAAGAGTTCTAACAATTATCCTTATGAATGTTTTCTCTAAAGTTGATAGTATCGGACCTACAAGGCCGCAAAGTTGCAAAAAAAAATTTGAAAATTTGAGAGGCCAGAACTTTCTTATTTCGCATCTCAGAGCAAAACGTTCAAATAATTATATTTAGATCTAGTTGGGGGGCCATCGGAACTCCGGTCAAAAAAAATAATTTATGGTTTAATGTTAAAAATATTTTCGTTTAAAATTTTTTGAAATTTTTTTTTTTGGAATTCGTTGTTTTTAGTCGGAGTTCTGTTGGCCCCCCTAAGAGTTCTAACAATTATCCTTATGAATGTTTTCTATAAAGTTGATAGTATCGGACGTACAAGGCCGCAAAGTTGCAAAAAATAAATTTGAAAGTTTGAGAGGCCAGAACTTTCTTATTTCGCATCTCAGAGGAAAATGTCTCTATAATTATATTTAGATCTAGTCGGGGGCTACCGGAACTCCGGTCAAAAGAAAATTTTTCGGTTAAATTTTATACCCCTTTCGGACTTGTAATAGTTGGTCAAAATTTCGGAGCAAATTTTTTTTTTGAATTCGTTGTTTTTAGTCGGAGTTCTGTTGGCCCCCCTAAGAGTTCTAACAATTATCCTTATGAATGTTTTCTCTAAAGTTGATAGTATCGGACTTACAACGCCGCAAAGTTTCGAAAAAATGTTAAAAACTTTAAGGTCCCAGAACTTTTTTATTTGTAATTACAGAGCAAAACTTCTCGATAATTTTTTTTAGATCTAGTCGATGGAATACTGGAACTCTCTCTAAAAATTTTTTTTAATCAATATTTTTAATTTTTTTTGATTTTTAAATTTTTTTCAAAACTCTTTTTTTCGGAAATGTTTTTTTTTAGTTGGAGTTCTGTTTGCCCCCCTAAGAGTTCTAACATTTTTCTATTTGAATTTTTTTTGTAAACTTAATAGGAAGGAAGTTATAAGACCGCCAAGTTGCAACACGTGTGAAGTTAGCCCCCCCGCTACTTGGGTCGTCATTTTGAGTGGCTTAAACTACAGAACTATTTCTAAAAATGGTCGAGAACTCTAGAACTCTTTGGGGGGCTACCAGAACTCTAAAAAAAAATCAATTTTTTCGACTATGGGGGGCCAACTTCACAGACGTTTCTTGAAGCTCCCTATCAGTTTAAAATTCCAAATGTATAATATCGAATCATTAATTAATCAAGCATTAAAGTCAAATGATCAAAATTTGTTTAAAGACGATTATGTTTCGACCTACTAACTTTCAATAGCTAACATCAACAAAAAATTAAATCCGAAGTGCTAAATCACCCCGTTGATGACGCACTTAACAACCGAAGCTGAAGGGTAAAGATGCCATAAAAACGGTCGGGCTGTGCCGGGACAATGATAGATGCCGCTAGCACACCAGATCGGCAGGGCCTCGTCCATCATCCTTCGGTAATGGCGCTGCACTGATCCTGTTAGCGGAATGCAAATGTTTGGCTCCCTGTTCCGCCCGGTTACTCAGCACGTAATCCCTTGACATAATCGTTACTGAGCCATCTTGGGCTCTCTCTTCCACTCTCCTTTGAGCTGATTGTCTAGAGCCTAGTGTTAGGGTCTTCGGGCTCATTTACATAAGAAAGCGCTGGGAACACATCTTCACCTCTAAAGCGGACCTTTTCTTGAGACACTTCTTCCACTCACTAACAGTTTAAATTATGTCACGAACTCATTAAAAATTATGACAAAACTTTACTCAATATTTGCATTGCATCCCTCAGATACTCGTTTTCAGTTACTAGTTCAATTGGTGGTTTTCGAGTCAAGCTTAATCTATTCTTTATGTACTCTAACCTTACATACAGATTTCATTAAATTTAGACTCTTACTTTTTTTGTTTCTGTTTGCGAAAATCTCTTGCTCTAAACCAATTCCATTAGTGTTTCCATAAATCCAGAATTAATCATATACAGTTATAGATGAGGAAGATGGTTTTAGAAGATGGTCACTTCTTGAGATACCTTCTCTGAGTCACCCTGATGAAGGTAGGCCGAAACGTCGGCACACAATTAAAATAAGTATTGCTTATTAGTTCAGATTTTTTGAAGACCGCACCCCCAACATCTTTCTCATTTAATATTCTCAACGGTTAACTAAACTCTATCATTATATATAGTTATATATCCTTGTCGATCATTGTCTATCCTACTATGAAAATGGACGAGGATCAGAAACTTCGAAAATAAAAAAATAAGGTTTGTGAAATATAATTTGAAGGATTTCATAAATAAACCCTACACAAAGAGCTGTATTATATGTAGTATTTATTTTACTGGCAGTGAGTCGTATTTAGTTATATGCATGTATATAGTTTATAATTTTACTTTCATAGGTGGAATAATCAGGAGTCAGTCTTTTTCTAAATATTTTAATTTTGCCGACGTTTCGGCTCACAATTAAAATAAGTATAGAGTCGAAACGTCGGTAAAATTAAAATATTTAGAAAAAGACTGACTCCTGATTATTCCACCTATAATAGTTTCTACATTCAACTATACATCCTCAATATGATTTTACTTTCACTTACCTATACATGTAAAATACAGTAAGAAGTATTGCAAATCATGAAAATATTATAATTCAAGAAGCATATATGTCTGAAATATTACAACTTATTCATCAAAATATGCGAACCTCAAGGGTTTTTTTTGTCAAAGTAGTGAAGTGTGAGAGAGAACACAAGGAGATTACAGGTACTTCGCACGGATGATAAAGATGATTCAATATTACTTAATTTAGTCATACTACTCCCCCTAATTAAACCACTTCTAATTATAAACAAAATATTGAAAACTTAGCGAAAAGAAAAACCTCTCGTAAATTTATTAAAATTCTCAATTATAAACACCAGAAATATAATAGGTGACAAAAGGGACGATTAAAATTGCATGGGTATAGGAAGGAATTTAATATTTTGGAGTGTTTGTCAAGTAAGGATTGTAGTAATCGGTATCTACAAGCAGTTCCGTGCTCTGAGTTACTGACTAAGCTTAAGTTTTGAAGAACATAGGTTAAAATGTGTGTTTAATTATAAAATTCTGTTTGGAGTCCCCACTTTATGTGCCCGCAGAGGGGATTGTTACTGAATTACTAACAAGTAATTTGCGAGTTAGTACTGTGGCCTATTAGGCTCAGTAAAGTTGTTGAGTTTAATTCCCAACACCGCGACGTCAACAGATTAAGGGGGTGAGAAGTGCGGTGTGGAAAGGGGAAGGAAAAACCACTTGTGCGGGGAGAGTGCAACTCCACAATTTCTGTTTATTAAGTCATCAAAATGTTTTGTTTGTTTTGTGACCCTCCGCAATAAAAAAAAACAAAAAAATAACAAAGAAAATAAAAAGAAATAAGAGTTATCCTCTTGTATAAAAAGTGTTCTTTGTATCCACTAATTGTTTTGTGCGGAGAGAGAGCTGACAATGAGGCGAGAGTTAGTCGCTATCCTGGGCTCCCTCAAGAACGACCATTGTGTCTTAATGCTCCGGGGGTTGCCGCCTCCTCCTTTTTTTTTTTTTTTTTTTCTTTCCCTCCGTCGCGAGAATAAACTCTTTTGAGTTAAACCGAGCAGTAGGGATCATTAGGGAGACAACGCAATTACGGAGCCCTCACAGCCCGGCTGACATTTATATACACAGTGCCAATCCTCCTTTCTTCTTCCCTTATTTCCATGTTTTACTATCTCCTTTTCCTCCTCCAGGATGACCAATCGTAAAGAAATAATGAATACTCGGATTTTATTGGAGTAAGCCTGTTTTATATCCCGTCGTTAAATAGGAATCTTTTGTTAAATCAACATAAGAGTCATCATAGTAAAAATAATTTTACATTGCAGAAATTTTTCATTTTTTTATTGTTCTTTCATATATATTTTTAACTAAATTTAGGAATACTGTCTCCGTGACTTTCTTAAGTTTATTCAGGATTCTTGACAAAGCTAGGAGCTGCTTTAAAATGCTGACTCCATGTAACTGGTGAAGAACGTTTTAGAATGAGGCAATTACTCGGTTGATATTTATGTGTATTATTGTGCCGAATACACCGGGCAGCGTCACTTACATGCTTGCTGATGGCTCCAATAATTCTTAAATGAGGCAAATCCTGAGGAATGGAGAAGTAATGGATGGCTTAGGAACTTATCTGCGATTGTTTCCCTTTCAAATCAATCAATAAAAACATTTTTGAACCCAAATAATCACTGATGGTTGCCTACACAGCTACATTCAGTGACCACAGTCCAAAACAAATCCTCTGAGTTCCTTCTTCAAAAATCCTTATACCTACTTATTGGGATCCTCCTTAGAAGCCTACCGGTCACGCACTTTATAAAACTCATTTTGGACATGTGTTTGTTGGCATTCGTTGCCAATAACATAAACCGTTCAGTATTCCAAGTAAAGCATGCATTTTTACAGAAACATGGAGAGAATAGATAAAGAAGAATTAACAAATATTAAAATAAAGTCAATAATTATTATGCTTGCTTCCCAAACATATTATATATTAAATGTTTTGCTTTCAGTAATTAAATGTGTCCTTGGGATAGGTCCTTAACAGAAATGAAGTCCTTGCTCACCAACAGAGATCTAACCTTGCACCTCAAAAAGTGCATAGTTAACTACTGATCGGAACCTATGGAAAGGCGATTTGAAGCCTTCGATTATGTTTCATGGATTATTGCCTGTTTAGGCCTATATTTGAGTTGTACGTCTGCTAATAGTCTAGTTAGTGCTTATTTTGAAATTTGTGTAATTCGTGCGGTTTTTTCATCCGCTCAGATTTCTGCAAGTAAGTATAACTCGAAAGGCAGTTAAAAATATTAATATTTTTATTATTTTTCTCTTAGAAATAATAGATAACATGGATATGGAAATACCTGTGGTACGCGCCGCCCCATGGGACAGACTAGTGCGGGCTACCGGTGGTACGCGCCTGCGTGAACGTGTTAAGAAAGGAAATTAGAATATATCTGCCAGAAAATTAGAAACGAAAGTAAACATCGCTTCTAGCAGAACATCATACAAGTCAAGATAGAAAGAAAAAAGGAGGCCAGGTAGAAGAAGACGTTCCTGGTTGGCGAACCACCGCAAGTGCTATTCAGATACGTTGCCAATAGATCGAATGTCCAGAACGCATAGGTTATGAAAATAAAAAAGAAGAATAAATATAAATTAAGTCAGACATGAAATCGTGGAAAAAGGCCATTGCGTTTTTGATCACAGTTGATGCGGATTTGGTAACAGGAAGAAGAAAAATACGAAACAAGTAGATCCAGGTGGTTAGAAGTCGAAGAATGGAATTGTAATTGTTAGTTGTCTAGACGACTTTTAATTTCTCTAGAGATTTTATTTAGATATGTTATTTATTAAGTACTTGATGGTTCTCAACAAGCAGAGTTCTTGAAACATGTCGTTTGACACAAATTGATCTTTTTTTTATCAATAACAGCAATGTTATTCCTTAGCAAAACAATTTAAAGAGTTTTAAAAATGAAAATATTTGATTCATTCAGAAGTATTATTTATAAGTTGTAATCCGTATACCATATTCAGTTTAAAATAATAATTGAGATAAACAGAATTTCCACTTTAGATATTTTAGACAGTCGAATATCTTTTTTGTTTTTTTACTGCACAAAACTGAACATTATGGCATTCTTAAGTTTTATTTGCGAGCATACAATTAAAAGGAGATTCACTTACTGCCTTCCTCCTGGTATGTGAGGGCTGTCAGCCAACTGTTAGCCACACAAAAATAGGTGTTAAGAATTATGACCTTACCCTAACAATCCCATTGTAAATTGGGTTGTGGACTTCTAGCAGGGAGACTACATCGGAAAAGAATGAGAGAACAATGTCTTACACGGCATGCCGCATCAAACGAGACAAGTTTAGCTTATGGCTAGTATAGTCTGTATTCTGAATCAGGAACATTTGTAGATTTTTGACAATGAACTGCCGATTAGGTGATTGTAATTGGCATATCTCATATCATAAATTTTACAACGTGTTTAAAATCAATTTTTATATTTACAAATTTACAGAAAAAAGATATTCTAAAGTGTTGCTCGGTCTTCGTAGAGGTTAGAGAAATCATTCTTCGTTTAGAATCAGATCACAACCGCCATAAAAACCATGATCTAGCCAAATAATTACTATTTTTTACTTTAACTTACCTATATATGAAATATATAGTAAGGGAAAGTATTGCGATTGTGAACATTTTCGAATTCCAGTTTTCAACGGAAATACACGTTTTAGGGTCTCTGAGTCCAAATGATCAAGTCCCGCAAAAAGGTCTGTGTGTGGTAACAAAAAAAAGTCCTATGAAACTGAAATTTCATATTTAAGACAAATATATACGCCTGAGATGTTACCAAAACTTTTTCATCAAAATCAGCTGAGAAGAGCCACTTCATACCATGCACTTTGCACCTTTTTACGATTTTCTCTAACTTTGATTAAACTCGCTATGTCGATGTAAAATTAAATGGGCTTTAACATCTTGTTGGTTTCATTCTGATTGAAATACTCTATAATATATGATAGGGCTTAAATGCCAATATATCAAAAAAATTTCCTCTAAAGTACCTATTTTTTTTATATTCTAGTGATAAATTAGGTTCTTAATTTGTTTTGAATTAATTTATGAGACTAAAACCTATATTTAGAAAACTCCATAGGTGATGAACGTTGAAAAAAGGATTTGATCATTTTGAGTCTATCAATACTCTCTCCGAGACTGTCTCTAGATTTTCGTTTGAGGGATACAATACTAATACAACAAAGGCCAATGATCTCCTCGACTACCGGACCTATAGCCCAAGAACTGCTTACATCATAAGCGGTTGAGTTTGATAATGGAGCCAAACATATGCCAGCATAAATTATAGCTAAGACCCCCAGGATACCGGGGGCAAGATGACGAGCGGGTTCGCCCAATTCCTACAGAGCTGTACAAATATAATTACAAGGCCCGGAAGACGGTTCTTAGATGACTGGCTCGCTAACGGTCCTCATTTGCCTACTTCTTCCCTCTCTTGTTCTTCACGAGTGCCGCTATCCGAGTCTCTTCAGTGGCTCCTGTAACCACTCTTACAACAATAGGATCCTTCATCAACTGAATACGTTATTAAAATTAAACACTGGCATAAACTAACCTAATATCTTTAAGGGAAGGATTTTCGAATCATAAGAATGCATCGAAAATTACTTCAAATTGTTTTACATAATTATTTATTTTAATAATGAACCTTCAGACCGGTAAAGTAAAATTTAAATCTCTCTCTGGTACCCTGGATTGCTATACGAACTCCGTAAATTCCTCTCTCATACCTACTACCACATTATTCAGTCATAATTCACTGGCAGATCCTTCATAATCAATCACAATAGTTCCTATTATGTTATTATGTTTCCTTTATTTTTTATTCTATGCAGGTCTAGCTTGGATTAGATACCATTTCTTTCATGAAAAAATTAATTCCCACTCTAAACCTCTAGTTTCAATCTTTTCTTTGTCTTAAATCCAAGATAATGATCCGAGAGGTTTAAGACCTTCTAGTTTAGAATATTTTTGGAGTAAATAGCAATTAATATATATTTAAAACAACAACAATAAAATCCTATAAAATTTCTTGTGGTCAGATATACAATACTTATGTCCTTTCTATCTACATACTTATTCCTTTCTACTACATACTTTATGTCCTTTCCTATCTACATACTTAATGTCCTTCCTAACAATTAGGGCATATATGAATGGTTAACCTACATTAGATTATCAACCTTAGCTATTCAATTGGGAAAACAAGATTCATTCCTTAAAACCAAATAGTCCGAAAACTTTAGCCTTTTGAGATCGACAAGAAGACATGCCTTGGCAAAAATAATAGAATATTAGACCGACGACGTCAATCACCTCTTCGCTGGGAGTTTGTCCTGTTCATGCGCATTTCGGGCTGTGTTTCTCCTTTCTCTCATTCTCGACCTGTCTTACGAGATCGATTTTTCTCGAACCTGAACGATGAACGGTCACTGTCGTCTATTACTAACACTTGAAGATCTCTTGACACTTCCATTAACCATGGGGTCCTAACCATTCTCTTTTGCTAGCAGAATAAAATCTGACTGGTCACTCTGTTGGGAATCATCCTCAAATGTGCTCATAGAAGATCATCGTCTCTTTTGAATGACATCCGTGATCTTCTCAGGGTAACCAATAAAGCTCCTGTTTGTGGCGTCTCCTGTATTCACCGTCTATTGTCACTGTGTTTTTTAATTTTTATTTGGACAGCAACTTCAGTTTACCCACTTTAAAGAGGCAGCATTCAATTAATGGTGTGCCCTAGGAGTGTCTCTCGACACCTACGTTGATCCACGATTGGTGTGACATAGATAAATTGTCTGTCCCAGCTGACTTAATCCTGGGATTTGGGAATTATTAGGCCAATGAATTACCCACCCTCAACAGAATATGAGATATAAATATTTAAAAAAGGAAATGGGATAGGCTGGGTTTGATTTGCCGGTACCCTAAATCCTATCATCCTGTGATTCCTCCAGAACTATGATGTCACTACCTCATTGGTATTGTTACTCCCCAAAAAACCCTCCTGTTGGTAGCCACTTGCTATCCTTGGAGATGACAGACAGTAGACAATGAAGAAGCTCGGAGGGACTAATTTCTATTAAGAGAGCAATTGGCAGGAGCGGATTGACTCCTCACTGTCCGCTACAGTCTCTCAGCCAAATTGGTTTTTTCTCCTGGTCCACGCCCACGGGGAAGCGATTGCCAATCACAGGCAACCCTCCCCCCTCTCCCCGGGCCCTAACGAATTACAATAGCCCAGCACTCATTTAGATTAATCAGGAAGATATTTCGTTTCGTTCATTACACTGCCCGCTCTCTAATAGGTCATTAAAACCACGTGAGCCAATTCCTGGAAGGGCAGTGGCTCAATATGGTTGTTAGTACCCGCTGCCTCATTATGACTTCGTTCGTGGGTTTGGGTATGATTTAATAATCGGAAACCTTTCGATAATAATATCACTAAAAACGATGATACTTTACATGACGTTTTTTAATTTGTTAAACAGATAAACGAAAACAATCCGCTATGAGCGATAGATGATATATTTTCCATTATGGGACAGACATATACACAGCGAACAGTCAAATGATCAGAAAAACTAACCTTTCTATTGGGAACAAACTATTAATCAAGAATGCCGTTCTGAAACCTCTCTGGGCTTACGGTCTTGAACTTTTGTAAGGCACAGCTTTTCAAAACCAATATTTTCAGTTCATTGTCCACCTAAGTGTACTACATGTTTAGATTGTTACATAACGACACAAATATCTCATTTTTATTTTTTAATTATTGTATATCAATTCTCTAACATAGTGGTTCCCAACTAGTGGGCCGCATATAATGTCAAACGGGTCCGGGATATGTCATTTGGGAACTTATTTTAAATTAGCTAAATGTAAAATATTTGGATTTTAATAAGAATAACATGGACAAATTTAACATTTTAAGTGATACAATTGCTCGTGTTTACTAACAGATGCCTGCTACTGCACAATCACAACCTTGAATATGGTCATTTTCTAGCATTTCGAAATTAATGAACTAAAGAACAAATGTATTGCAGAAGATAATAAAGAATCTTTGATATCTTTATAAGTATTTGAATAAAAACCTTCTTGTATAATTTTAGGTTATTTGTATTCACATAACGTCATTTTATGCTACTATACTATCAAACGAAATTTAAGTGGAAGTCCTACATTTTGCCAATCCAGGTTTATTTAAGATGGAGATCTTTAACAAGTATCTGACTTAGCAGAGGCTCTGTACTACCATTTTATCTTACCTCTGAAGGATGGCATAGCGAAGGGTTTGTCACTCCCTTTAAAAAATCCTAGAATCATCTGCAGGTTCAATATTAAATTTTTGTTATTCAATGTTTTGCGGTTTGTAGTTAACTTCCTTTAAGAACCTGGTTCTTTGAGGTAGCCCATTAAAAATCATTATATAATATAATAATAATATAGGCTTACCGAACCTGAAGGTTCGATGCCGGTACCACCAAATTTCAAGCCCAAGCCCTCGAGATCAGCCTTAACGCAATCCTCCCATCGACGCTTCGGCCTACCTTTCGGACGCCTACCAGTCGGATTAGCGAATACCAACTTTCTTGGAATCCATTCCTCACCAAGCCCAACAACTTTACTCGCCCATTTGAGTCTCCGCGATGCAATCAACTCAATTATATTCACAGGATTAAGTTCCGCAATTCCGCGTTGTGCTATCTTCTAAACTCCCAGTGGCCTCATCTCTCTTCAGACCAAATATTTTACGCAATACATTATTTTCGAAAACCTTAAGCCATTGTTCATCCTTTGAAGTAAGCGGCCACGTTTCACATCCTTAAGGAACCGTCGGAAGAATAATAGTTTTATAAATTCTAACCTTTAAGTTTTTAGGTAGAAACCGCGAGCTAAGCAACTTAGCAACTAAATAATAACACGCATTTCTCCCTTTAACCGGGACTTTATTTCTTCTTGGATTTCATTTTTTCTTGTTATCATTGAACCTAAATACTTGAATTTCTCTACGTGTTTAAAAGTATGCCCTGATATATTAATATCATCAAGATCACCACCGTTTCTGCTATTAATCATATATTTCGTCCTATCGGTATTTAATTCTAGTCCTATTTCTTTACCGGTTTTTATTAACACAATTGTATTTAGTTGTATGTTTTCCGTGTCTTCACATAGCAGTACCAAATTATCGTCATAACCTAAAACCGGAAACTTGTGACCCATATTTGTCACCAAACCTTTCTCGGTACACATCACCTTCTCTATGACATATTCTAGAGGTATATTAAATAAAACAGGTAAAAGGGAGTCACCCTGTTCCAAACCCGATCGCACCTCAAATCTCTCGGGGTAATTATGACCGATTCTAACTTATCGATACCGATCTCTACTAGATTTACTAACTTTCTAGGTACTCCCTGTTCAATCATGATGTTATACAGCTTCTGACAGTCTACATTTCATATATATATATATATATATATATATATATATATATATATATATATATCTGTGTGTGTGTATCTATTTTTTAGGTTTTAGGAGGTCCTTGCCATTGAAAAGATTCTATAAAGCGGCCCGCGATATTTGTTTGTTAGGAACCACTGCTCTAACATAATAATTATGCTCGAGTATTATCTCAATCCAACTGCTAGGTTACCTCCATACCTATCACCCTGTTTGAAAATTTATGGGATGGCAGTGGCAGCTAGAACTTTTAATAACATATTTATTATAGGAGTTCTAGCTATAACCAGCTTCTCTTCTCAAGACCAGCCACCTATATTATTGAAAATAATAAACGAAAAGAAGTAACAAAATAATTTTAAGTCCATAAACTTATGAATAACCCTTCTTCTCTAATAAACTGATAATCCCAAAGTGATAAAATCTAAATCGGTCAAACAATGCTTTTGTAAAGCTAAATGACAATACATTCAAATTGCATCCGCGCGAAGCTGGAATACAATCATTTACGTGGGACAAAATACTAGATGTTATCTAAAAGCGATTAACTCAACGTCTGTCCGTTTATTCCGTCTGAGCATAATAGGGCTTAACTTCTAGTAGGTATAAATAGCATTTTTTGAAGGTTCTTTATCCGATAGAGTTGGTCCATGAGGGAGCTGTGAGAGGAGGGGAGAAAGGGCATTATAATAACTCCGGACGGTGGAAATAAAGGAGGAAAGTGGATACTGGTTGAAAAGAATCGCTTGTTAGTGGGCCATCTTCCCAATTAACTCCCCACCGCCTCATTACCGCTCCCCGAACAAAGCTAAACCTCACTGCCCTCTTTATTATAATTTAATTATCAGTTTTACCTCCGGAGGGTTAGGTATTAGTCATTTGAGAATTTGTATTAAATGATAATTAGAAGGTAACTCATTAGGGGTGGGAATCGATCTGATTGGTCGACTGCCTCTAATGGGAGGGCTCTCGGTAATTGCTAGTTTAAGTATTGTCTCAACTCTGCCATTCTAACTACTAATTGGTCTCCAAGCTACAATTCCTGTCATCCTGCTCTCACCGCTAAAGGGAATAATTTTTTTGTAATTAACGTAAATAATCGACAATTTCAATATTAATGAGTTCTCGGGCGGAATCTGAATGTTTTAAGAATGGATGAAAAAAAAAAAATGAGTGACAAGGACATTTAAGAATAACATAAATGTAAGATAAAAATTATAACTAGCCAAAGAACATATAAAGCCAAAGACAAAAAAATCGAGGATGTATAGTTGACTGTTGAAATTATCGTCGGATAAAACAATCGGGAGTCAGCCGTTTTTTTTTTATTTTTTTATATTTTAATTGTGCTGTCGTTTCGGCTCAAACTTGTGAGCCATCATCAGGGCATTACTGAGCCATGTCCAAGCATAATCTCGACAGTTTATGCTTGACATAGCTCAGTAATACCCTGATGATGGCTCAAAAGCTTGAGCCGAAATGTAGGCACAATTAAAATATTTAAAATAACGACTGACTCCCGATCGTTTCATCTTACGAAAAACTAAAATCGTTAAAATAAATATACGTTTATCTTTAAGTGATTAAAAAGAAAGAAATAATAGCTACTGTAAGTACTGTACTCTCTTTTATGTAAATCTTTAAAACTAAAAATTAGTCAGTAACTGAATACTTCCACATACCTACTTAAACCATATGGACTTAAGCCAAACAGATTTATGGTATAGCAAAAAACTGGAATTATCTCAATCAAAAAATTTACGACAGCTCCTAAGTAAGTAAACAGCAAAATCCTACATACGGACTTACAAAAACCAACAGTTGACCGACACATACTAACTCGCGTTTTCATAGTAAACTGCACGAAAACGACATGTCAATGGCCGAAACACCTGTTAAAGGAAGTCTGAAAAGAAGAAAATACCTCCATTGCTAATTTAAAGCCTAGGAAAGGGTGTTCCTGGGCACTTTCCTTCCCTATGCCTAAGATGCCTGCTGCTAAAGTTTTACAAAGCGTATTTGACTTCTGACAGGTGCGAATGGAAAGAATGAAAATGAATTTAAATCACCTTTACGACCATTAATGTTAAGAAATGTAGACATTTTCTACATCACTTAGTTATACTCAAATTAGTTAACATTTGGTTGGGAAGTAAGAAGGATTTTAAAAATGAGGGATTTGAATAAAGACTGAGAAGGGATGGATGTATGATGGGAGAGTATTCCAGAATAGAGTACCGGGCTAACGAATAAAGAAGCAACGTTATTTTTGGTTCCGTGGAAAGGCCAAAAAGGTTAGAAATAAGGGATCCGGTTTCCTGGGAACAGATTGAGGATTTGAATTGCAAGAGGATGTAGACCTAAAAGGGGTAGTGGGAGCGGATGATTTGAAAGAGAAATGAAACATGGAGATATTGCCTTCTAATTGAGGAAAATAGTCACTTTGACTAACCATAGAGGTGGGATAAATGTGACTGTCTAGAGGCACCGTAGATAAATCTTAGGAAATAATACATGGTTGGTTCCAATCCACAGTCGAGCCCTTTCGAGGGATCACTATATACCAACACATACATAGCAAAAGTGAAGGAAAATAAGATAAGATACTAGGAGTTTCCGGGAGGATTGTGGAAGAAGGTGGCGGGACAGGTGAAATAATTTTAGGGTACTCATAAATCTTTGGAAGTTTGGGCTATATGGGTTCTTAGGATAGGTTTTGGTCAATGACAAAACCAAAGTAACAAAATCCTGTAATTTTTACTTTTTAAATTAAATAAATAAATTTGAGAAACATAAGGCAATTAAAGTAGAATAGGGTAAAGGTCCACAAACGTAACGTGAGAAATATGGTTTTAATAACAAATATTGTTCGGAGATATGCTTCAAATCGTGCTGGATTGATGTGTAATGAAAATGTATTTAAAGTGGTTGGTGTGAGTAAAGTTCGATCAGAAATACTTAGCTTTAGAAGTACATAACAACACTTTAAAAGTACAAGAACAGGTTTAGTAAGAAATGTCATTCTTCTTATCATAGCTATCGAAGGCTTTTATAAAATCAGAGGGAACTATAATTCTACCTTTTGAAGGTTTTTTTTATGTTATGACTACAAAAGATTTTGGGTTTTCAGTTATTAAACATGGAGCTCTTACTAACCATATTATTTTTTGTTGGCTTTTTAACCATGGGATAGAATAAATAAATAAAACTATATATGTATATACACACATATATATCTGTTTATGTGTGTTTCAATTAGATACATGTTCAATTATCTCTTTAACTCTATATTCTAATCTGAATCATCAGAGTTTCTAATGGATGCAGGTTTTGCATAAATTACTAATAATAGGAACTGCGCCTATAAAATTGCAGTTATTTTATTGTTTTAATATCATGCCACTGTGCACTAAAATTTTATTAGTCTGTTTTATCCTGGCTATAATCCAATAAAGCTCGTCGAGGGAAACAAGCCATTAAATATACTATCGCCTAGGGGAATGGGTAGGATTATTACCAAACGTGTTTTAGTTCGTATTTAAACTTCATGACTTTTAAATCCTTGCCTGCTATTATTTCATTAATAATTCACACTAAACTCGTGCATTTCATATCTTTGTAATTATCTAAAACCTATCATGAAACATGAAATTAAGTATCCATGTAGTTATTAGTTTGAATAATAATAAGAAAAATTTGTTATACTTCATAAATAAAGATATTATTATACATATTGTTTGTATGGACGTATCTGAAATGAAAGAATATATCTAATAGAGTTTTCATCTGGTCTTTATTTGATAGATAATGTAGAAACCATAATATGTAACCTTAAGGAAATATTACACTTTACTTTTATGGAAGACTCAGGTTTATGTTCCATTATATGATATAACTATATTATATATACAAATTAATAATTACTCATCACTTTACCAAAAAGGAGGAATCTCAGCTGTGTAACAGGCCTTTTTTTTTTAATTATCTTTATTATATTTGCACTCGAAATAAAAGTTTCTAGGATAGCTATTGAGTGGCTTTGTGCTTATCTAGCTTTTATCGATCTATTTATCTATTATATCTATCCAACTATCTAGCAAGCACGTAGTCTTGAGCCACATATAAATATGTAAATATATAAATACCACATATAAATAAACCATTCGTTGATGTTCCCAGCATCCATGTCTAATCATCTCGCTGTCCCGTAAATGCTATAAAGCTATAGTTATTTAGTTCATAGAGGATGTTGTGCACAAAGGTAAGATGTCTCATTCCCAAAGACGATTTATAGTTTATATGATATATCGTTGTCAGGTTTTATAGTCATATAAATGCAGTTTTTCAAATATATTTGTACCTTTTTTATTTTAAGTAAGTATTTTTATCCAATGTATCTCTTCCAATGTTCTTACGAGTGTGAACCATTTATTAACTTCAAAATGAATCTTGATACATTAGAACCGTGATATAGTAAAATGCTGTTGATAAACTTTTTATTAATCGATATTACTTTTTTCTATCACACTATGAATCGTTCGTACATTTAATCATAAGAAGAGTTTACTCGTTTGGCAGAAAAGAGGAGTATAAAATAGTTAGCAGTATTATACAAAATATGCTATTCTTGACCGTCTTTAATTGATATCAATCAAGTATTCTATCATAGTGAGTCGAATCCTACTTCTGCATTTTGCATTGAGGTTGTAAAAGTTCCTATTTGTGTTTAAAACATCCTCCCAGGTCACAAAATACAAAATCCTCAATATTTTACATTATATTTTATCATCTTGACTAAAGGTATTTGATTTGCTATTTAGTTAGACCAAATGTTATTTAGTTATTAAATGAATTCGAAACGACCAAGACATTTCAACCATCAACCAAAAAAAAAAAAAAAAAAAAATCCTGTGTAGAAAATCGCTTAGAAAAACAGAGAACGTTTGCGAAGTAAACGATTGGAGATCAAGGTAAGAAGTTAAGGATCTTAAGCTCAAAGTGACTACAACATCTCTTCTGGTCGCTAAATTCCCAACTCCCATAATTGAATTTTTTTTTTTAAATATCTTTACTAAAGATATTAGATATTACTCTTGATCAAACTCTCTCTTGGAAACCGCGCACCTCCCAAATAGTCCGCCGAACCATAGTAACCCTAGAGAAATTCCGTCGCCTCCATCGTCTCTTACCATTCAATACTCGTAAACTCTTTGCTTCCTCCCTCATCTTTCCTATTTTTGCCTACGATTGTAGTGTACAGCGGACTTTCAGGTGAGCTCGAAGCAAAACTCAAGCATATTATGAACTGTGTAGTACGATTTGTATTCGGGATCACCAGAGAAACGCATATGATCCAGTATTATGCCGAGTTAAGATAATGCCTTTATCCTCGTTACAGTTGCCAGTATTTCCTAGCTTCCTTCCTCTACCAGGTTATCAGAACTCATCGTCCCAGCCATATCTTCCAATCCTTTCAATTTAAATCATCAATACAGTCCCGTCTTTCTGACCTCTACCCTCCTCCTCACCGTACTGCTGCCTCTGACAAGTCCTTTTCTAGCCAAAGCAATCTCTCTTTGGAATTCTTTCCGTCTTGGAAGAACTGCTTCCTCCTTCAAATCGCTCTTTTTCAACCACCTCCTCCTTACCCAGTCAAACAGACAATAATCTCAAACTGCAGATGCTAGAAATACTAATTTTGTTGTGTTTATATTATTTAAATTATACTGATGAAGTAGCTATTCTGTTTATTTATTTTCATTCTCTGATTTGTAAATATGTACATATATTACAACTTTAATTATTTTCTTTTAGTTAAGCAATTTGTTGTTCAAAGCCATGACCATATTGTTCCGGTCATCAAATCTGTATTTTTATTTTATTCTTGAGGGAATTAAATAAGAGGGATAATAAAGAAGTTTATAATTTCATATCATTTGAAAGGTATTTATTTGATTTGGTATTTAGTTAAGCCAAAGGTACTATTATGAACTGAATCCGAAACAACAAAGTCATTTCAACCCTCAACCAAAAAACAATCCTGTGTAGAGAAACGCTTAGGAAAACAGGGAACGACTGTTGAAGTAAACGATCGGAGAAAGGATCCGAAGCACAAAGCGACTACAAGGCTTTGACCCGGGAGCAATTACAGTTGTCCGCCTGTCAGTTCTACTGCAATTACCGCGTCACTCTGTAAAAACTGTATCGCCTCTATGGGGCAGGGATCTGTCAATTACCGGCCCGTCGTGACTGGGCAGTCCTCCCGCTCTAATTGGACGGTAATTGTAGGCCGCTCGGCCAATTACATCCACCGGTCCTCCTTGTCAACCAATCAACTCCGAGGCCACGCCCCCGTTAGCTCAAGGAGCCTGTTTGCCGGCTTAATCCACCTTCTAATTGGGGCCTCAGGGTGCAGCATCTTACACCCTATTCGTCCGCCGATTATTAGCGAACCTACTGAAAAGCAGTCCTTTCTGAGATACAATGTCTCCTTAGTATCATTTTTGTTCTTGAAGGTTTTTAAATAAATAAAATCATTTTATTTGTTTATTTATAAACACGAAGGGTAAGGACTTGGATCTTGTTTGCTCTAATTTCACAATCAGCTAGTATCTACTGTATTGTTGACTTTGTTTTCTTCATCCTGAATAAAAGGTTCTTTTTATAGGCTATTTTATTCGTGAGCATGCTTTTAATTCTTCATATACTATTACATTTTTATAATGCTTTAGTTTCATATCAGAAGAGAAATCAGTTATTGAGTGATAAGGAGATGGCACCTTAGATTACCATCTGGATGTCTCTATTTTAAGCCAGGCTTATTATTTCTTCCGTCACGGCTCCAATAGTGAATCGACCCTCCTAAAGTCGACTAGCCTCTATAAAGTTGATGTCCTTAATTGGAAGAAAAGACCTTGCGGTAGAGTGTGATCTCAGCAAAATTACCTCCTTCCAACACGTTTGGCTTTGAGACGTTCCTTACTTAGAACTGAATCAAGGCTTAATGATTTATGATCACAGTATGGTTTATACTTCTTTTGTAATTTATGTGTTTATTTTCCATATCATATACTAATATTAGACGTGATAAATTTTTATTACAGTCTCATTTTTGAATCGTTCTGCTAAATAGTATAAGCAATGAATGGAATGCACCATGAAGTACCTAAATAAATCCTTCCAAATTTGTGTATGTCCATTTTGATTTTCTTTTTTAGAAGTAGAATCAGCAAAATATTGATGGATTATCTACTCATTCTCATTCGAAAAGAATCTGATACTCGTTGACTAAAAAAATTAAATTGGAGGAAAAAACAAAACGGTATTGGCTCAATGGGACAAATCACTGATTGGATATGTTCACTGAGTGCAATATGTTCAGCTCCTCGTGTCTTTTAGTGCAATTCTTCAGCTTGAGGTATCTCACTTCATTGAATTATTTCAAGGTAAGTCCAATTCTTTACTCCTTCCATGTCTTTTTTAATTAGATATAAACAATGTTTTAGTTTGTACGGCCAGACGCTCTAACCTTCCACTACAAAAGGCTCATCTATATTATCATCATAAGGCCTATCTGGACGTACGAGTTGAGCTTTGGGGCTCTACTAAACCATCAAATTCTTCCCGTCTTCAATCCCTACAATCCAAAATCCTTCGAAAAATCCTCAATGCTCCTTACTTTGTCACCAACTAACTCATCCATAAAGACCTTAATGTCCCATATGTTGCTGATTTGGCCAGTACGAGGTATCATTCCTTCTATGACAAACTCCACTCCCACATTAACACACTAGTTTCAATCCTTGCTTCCTCTACCATTCCTGAGAATCCTCCGAGGCGTCTGAAAAAAAGATGGCCTCGAGACATTCTACTGTAGATTACCTAGTGGAGTGTTGCCAATGGGCATATTCTCTTCATGTCTTTTCATGTATATTATCTATATTATGAGCCAATTTACTTCATGTATTTACTAATACAGTTGTAAATTTCAATAAATTAATAAATAAATAAAAAATGTTTGTACGGCAGAAATAAAATGTCTCCTTTAATGTGGTTTCGAGCCTTTGTAAGAGCAAAAGGGTTTATAATATTAGTAATTTGAGCGTTAATAAGTTGTTTCCACATTGACTATGAGCTGATTTTTGCGAGTATTGTTCCATTTGGCCAAGTAAAATAATCACAAAGAAACATACCAACTATGAAACGACCTAAAATATTCTATAAAAAAAGAAGAGGTGATTTATAATCTTTATTGTAATTTCAGTAGTTTAATTTACATACTCTGTAATAATAGTTATGATATATTCTATAAGTATTACTGGAATAATTTTTATATTCTGGTTAGCTGATTATATGTATAGTATAGTTTCGTCCAGAATTCTTCAATGATATTTTTTTTTTCTGTAATTTTGCATCTGATTACTTATTGAAGCGATATGTTTTTTTGTTTTTATGTTAGGATTAAGTTTGATCAAATTTTATATTTATGTATAGTATTACCAAAAAAAGGGCAAAATAAAACGACCACCTACCTGTATCCTGTCTTCCGGAAGGTCTGTCTTTAAGGATAGCATTTCTCTAGCATATACGTCGGGGTAGTGGGCTTCCTTGAATGCCTTCTCCAGCTCCTCCAGTTGGTAAGACGTGAAGATCGTCCTGGATCAATAATTATGATACAAGATTTAATAATAGCGGGAACTGTGGGTGATGAGCGGGCAAGGTTTACAAGCCTCTTTTCAATCATTAATTTTTTTTTTTTTAAATTACTAATACGAGTACTTTGGAGCGACTGATTGAAAGAAACTTGGAAACCTTGCTTTTATGAGAATATGACGGTTAGGGCAACTTACCTGTGGCGCCGTTTCTTCTTCTTTTTTGAAGACCCGAATCCTCCAAGGTCACTACTGTAGTCTTTCCCGACCTCTTGATGCAAGTGGCCCAAACCTGTAAACAATAAATTGCACATTAATTTCAAATTAAATATTACATCTTACTATTTACAAACATATTACAAAAATAATTCAAATATTAATGTTATTTTTTCAGTTAGAGCAACGGTGTATCATTTAAATTAGAAATCTTGAGGTTACTTTCTTTCAGTCGCCTTAAAAGGTTATGGGAATACATAAAAGTTTTCGGTATAATTTTTTATTCCCTCATATAATTATTTGGAAATAATAAACCATATTGTAATAATTTAGAACGTTTTTTATAGTACTACCCGACACTAGTAATGATAGACTTGACCATACAGCTACTTGTAACTGTTAGCTAATGTCATTCCAAAATGTAAACATATAATCATTGAACTGTCGCATCTTGTGTACTACTATATTAGGCGTTGCCTATTTAATACCTTTAATCGAAGGCGTAGGGAGTGATGACCCTACACCATAAAATACATCGAGAAAAGTGAGTGTAATAACCCAGGAGATTACACCGCGAGGCCAAGGTCCTACACCGCCTGTCGCGCCACTGGAAGAAGAAGAATACTTAATCCCTTAGGTTTACTTACAAAGAAACTTTTTTTAATTTTAATTATATTTTATTTTGTACGTTTGTGCGTCATATTTTAGAGTCAGTATGTGTTTTTGTTTTATTGTTTTTGATCAGATCACATCAAGTGACGCCTTGACGCCGTGCCTGTTTAAGTTAGTTGTCCCAAACTCTTCATTCAAGTAATTCACCATCGTAAAAGATCATAATGTTTTCTCCATTAATCTGCATTTTATTTATCCTCAACGGAATTACACGACCGTGTCGAGGCTGCGAGCAAATGTGCCCCTTTTCCCAACAGCGTTTGAAGTATACAGAAATAATGAATTGGTTTCATCGGGTATGCTAGAGAACCAGAAATATGAATAGAATGCCCTACATTTTTATAGAATACGTACATGATTAAATATTTCAGAACATGGGCGTTTAAATGTTTCTCTATTTTCCGAAAATTGGAACTTCTGTATTTTCCTGACGCTTCGACTAGGCTTCTACAAATACTTTCTGCACAGGTACAAAACTCAAGTTATTACCATACCTTTACTATTGCTACATATTTTCATTTTATCATCTCCGTTTTTGAAAAATGTTCCCCTGGAAGACAACTCACCCTGATCCTGACGGCGGCAGTAACCTGGAGAAAACAATAAGCCTGAAGGAATGACGGAAGAGCGTTTATTACGGTGCTAAATGTTTGAGAAGCGGAGACAGTAAAGGAGCCTCTATATTTGAGGAGAGGTGAGGACCTGTTTTACCACCGCACCCCGCTACGGATAAATATTTCATTGGCTCTCAACTTCCTCTCCTTTTCCTTCCCCTTTCCTACCCTATACTCTCGAGGGAAGTTAATCACCAAGCGTTCTTCTTGGAGGCAACTCGGCAATGCAGGAGGGAGGAACGTGACATCCACCGGGCTCTTCCTATACAAGGAAATATTTCTTCGTAATCTTTTATTTTCTCGTAATATCTTTTAATTATCTTTGGAAGAAGCTAATTGCCCATTTATTAATAATGACTAATTTAAGTTAGCAGGTCATTATTTTAACCACCTTGGTCTGTAATCAGAATTAGATAACAGGTCATAGACAAGTGAGTTAGTGTGGACGGAGAGATTAAAAATCTGGTGAGCACAACACACTTACCTTCGTTGTTAAAATTATTATAAAGTGTTCTTAAGAATTTTTACATACAGTTAGAGATAAAATTATTTTTTTAAAGAATTAATTACATTCAATTTCAATAGAAACATGTGTTTTATTAAATAATCTTTTAGATTATTATCTATGACAATCTGCTAGTTTAATCAGCTTTTCCTCGCTGTCCATTAACATTAAAAATTGTATGTTCAAAATAATAATCTTTCTAAAATCTTTAACTTTCAAACGGTATATTATACGTCTTTATTACTGTTCTTATTATAAAAAAATCTAAAAATTGCATAAAAAAATATTTTTGCTGTTTTCTCCTTTAGTTGGGTATCGAATTCGTTCAACTTATATATTTACCTGTTTTTTTGGAATACTAATCAGATTTAAGGAATTTCATAAAACCTACGAAATTATAAATACTTTAGAGGAAGAAACTTTAAAATATCTGCAATTAATCCCTGTTAGACTATTTCAATCAGAATAAAACCTACATGATATTAAAGCCCATAAAATTTTACATCGATATAGCGAGTTTAATCAAAATCGTTAGAGCCGTTTTTGATCGTAAAGAAGTGCAATGTGCATGGTATAAAGTTACTCTTCTGGTTGGCTGATTTTGATGACAAAGTTGCTGCAAAATCTCGAGCGAATAGATTCTTAAATGTAAAATTTCAGTTTCATAGAAATTTTAGCACACACACACATACGAGCAGACACACAGACCTTTTTGCGGGACTTGGTCATTTGGACTCAACGGACCCTAAAAAGTGTATTTCCGTTGAAAACTGTAATTCGAAAATTTTTTACGATCGTAATAGTAGTTCCATATATAGGTAATAATGGGCTAAGTATGTGATAAGAGGGATATTCAGGTCTAAATAAGCAACTTTATATTTTTATGGAGCCCGAAAGGTTGATCCTAATAGTGTTATTATATTAAGCCTTTTGCATTGTGAAGAGCATTTTTCAAGTAAATGTTGTATAAGTCAGTATCTTCGGCAATAACGGCAACTTACCCGTTCATCAAGAATGAAAGGAATATTATTAAAGAACATATTTCATTGAAGGATGTTAGACTCACGTTCTGAAAAAAATTGAAATATTAATAATAAATTATTATGAAAGAATAAAGATGAAATGTGTGCGTGAACAAAATAAAAAAAAAATTTTAAGATAACAACTATAAATAAAACATTATATGTACATGTGGTTTTGCTGTACAAGTTTTTTTTTGTTTTTTTTTACTATGATATGTATGTATTAAGATGTGTATTATTACGAACACATATTATGTAGTATACAAATACTGTAAGGTTGTCATAAGAAACTACCCAGCGGTAGCACTTCAATATTTATTCAACTTAAAAAATCTCGAGGCCATCGTCTATTCTGGAGGATTATCTATGATACGATAGAGTAATAATATTCTATGAACGTTTTGGAATCTACCCCCTCTTCAGAAGCTTCCATTGATTTGAATTTGTTCAGAATTTTCTTTTATAATGATGTTCTTCAGTTTTAAAATACTGTCGTCTTAATAATCCATATTAGTGTTATATATCAACTTCTTTTATTTTTTTTTTGGAGAATCTCAAATTTATGAATGGAAAAGATCTCGAAATATTGTGTAATATTTTAAAAATATATGAATGATAATGCAAGAGAATGTGTAGTCTTTATTTCAAACAAAACTTGAATAAGGAAGGAAAAATAATTAGTAGATATATAAAGGTATTTTTTTATTCCATATAATTAGAATTAAACTCTGAAAAACGATCTGGAAATTCAAGGACCGAAGTTAATCTTTGCTACGCATATGCGATAATTTCACCCAAAATAGTTTTTTATGAATTAAATTTTAAGTGATATCCCAATAAGATATTCATCTGACTAATTATACTATCTACATATGTATCTGAGCAAGTAAATTCGTTTTATACACCATCTCTTCAGGCTCTTATTCGTTCCCATTCTTGAGCACGTGAAGTTATTCAATGGCATTCTCTGAGACGTGGGTTGTAAGAAATACAAGCAGTAGTAAGACATACGGACGGGCGGCGAGCGGACAAACATAACTGGCTCCTACCTTATTAGTAGAGTAAATAAACACATGCCTTCCAAAGAGATATAGAAGGAAGGAGAAAAAAAAAACTAGGAGAAGGAAGTGGTAACTATTTCACTTCCTCTGGAGAAGACAACTCACTGACTAAGTGTTTTTAACGAGGCCCTATTGTCCCGGAGCAGCCACCGCTACCCGCCCCCGATGTAGTTCCATTATAGTTCTCCAGCTCTGTGTCCTCGATGGCTGGAGGGAAAACTGGAGAAATCTAATGATCAGTCAAGGAACTTCTGCTCCGAGAACAAAGGGGTAACTTCTGAGGCAACGTGTTAATTCTTCTTCAAGAAGTCTTCAATGCTAGCTTGATATCAATCCTTGACGGGAATGAGTAGGAAGTGCGGTTTGTCTATAAATAAGTTCGTTCCATTCAATGCGGATTAATGGAATCAGAGCATCCAGAATTTTAAGAAAATAAATCTGAAATACGCATTGGGCTCAGTTATTCATTAAGATACCTGAAAAAATGTAATGTGTTCTGGATTCATCTAATTAAAATCAAAATAAAGAAAATCTAGTCAGTTTAATCCGAAGGAATAATGCTAGAAAAGAAAAAAAGCCATAACGAATCAGAACTTCTCTTAAACATGGATAGATGGGTTATGGTTAGCCCCACTATATCTTATGTCCTATCTTCTCATCACATGCTAATAAGCTACACATGTTGAGTTGAGCAAAAATAAAATTTCTAATATAGTTAATACGTAATATAATATCAAGAAATTAATAATCGAAAGCAAGTTGAAACATTACCTAAACAACAAGAAAAATAGAACAACCACACTGACCAAACACAGTGACAAACAACTAAGAGCCAAGAGACTCTTACATCACTAGGACTGTCTACCATATTGCCCCTTGAAAAGGGAGCCCATCTTTGTATATTAATACCTTAGGGAAATAACACCAATTAAGTTATGCCCACCCCTAAGACAACTTAGCTAATGACAAATCTCTGAACATTATCCTGATGCCAAATAAGTCAACATTATGGCAGAAGATTTTATTGTGCTTTGGAGGATTATTTATGAGATGAGAGAGTACGAGCCTGTGGGTTTACGTGGGCTGGAAGTTTGAAATTATAGAAGATGTATCTATTTCGTGCTAATTCTGCAACTAATGAGATATTCAGGTTTCTGTGGATGGTTTTATTGGTGACAAATAAGGAGAATTTAGGACATTTCTTAGGATTTTGGATTTCAAGGATAGGAATTAGGTGGTTTGGTGGAACCCCATAGATCAAGCCAATACGTTAATATAGGCCTGTTGTGGTAGTATAAACTAGTTTTTGACATTGATATGTCTTTTGGC
The DNA here is from genome assembly GCA_023052935.1 of Piezodorus guildinii. Lineage (NCBI taxonomy): Eukaryota > Metazoa > Arthropoda > Insecta > Hemiptera > Pentatomidae > Piezodorus > Piezodorus guildinii. The sequence continues at coordinate 94,767,579 of CM041296.1, forward strand.
TGGGGGTCTATAACAAGCATCGCCTTGTCATACATTTATTGGAAAATATTTTTTGTTATATAACATTTGTTGTTAACAAATACCGTTTAGGAGTTATATTGGTTAGAATCAAATAATTCACGTATTGCTACATTTATTAAGTGTTAAACATTATTGAAAAGCTCTGTGTCAAAAAGGATATATTGATACGTGATGCGATGACCAAAGAAAAGGGGGATTCTTTTCTATATATCTGTAGATAAAGAGATTAACTTAGGAAACTAAAAAACCTATTCGCCCAAGTAACGTTTATCTTTTTTTCTTTCATAAGATCCTTCTCATGACAAAAATAGACATAAAAAAAAAAAAAATTAGAGAAGTCGGTCAATCCGTTTACGCGTGATGCGATCAACTAGGGAAAACGAGATTCATTCATTATATATATATATATATATATATATATATATATATATATATATATATAGATAGATAGATAGATAGATAGATAGATAGATAGATAGATAGATAGATAGATAGATAGATAGATAGACAGATAGATAGAGCGATGATTATCACCTTAGAATATTAACAACAAAAAAAAAAACTATCTACCAAAATAACTTTTCCCTTTTTTTCATTCATAAGATTCTTCTCCTGACTGATATAAATATGACAAAAACAGAATTAGAGAAACCGGCCAATCCGTTCACCATAACATGATGACCAGGGGAAAAGGCGATTTATATATTATATATATATATATATATATATATTATATAAAGAGAGAGAGAGAGAGAGAGAGAGAGAGAGAGAGAAGGAGAGAGAGAGAGAGAGAGAGAGAGAGAGAGAGAGAGAGAGAGAGAGAGAGAGAGAGAGAGAGAGAGAGAGAGAGAGAGAGAGAGAGAGAGAGAGAGAGAGAGAGAGAGAGAGAGAGAGAGAGAGAGAGAGAGATAGATAGAGCGATGATTATCACCTTAGAATATTAACAACAAAAAAAAAAACTATCTACCAAAATAACTTTTCCCTTTTTTTCATTCATAAGATTCTTCTCCTGACTGATACAAATATGACAAAAACAGAATTAGAGAAACCGGCCAATCCGTTCACCATAACATGATGACCAGGGGAAAAGGCGATTTATATATATATATATATATATATATATATATATATATATAAAGAGAGAGAGAGAGAGAGAGAGAGAGAAGGAGAGAGAGAGAGAGAGAGAGAGAGAGAGAGAGAGAGAGAGAGAGAGAGAGAGAGAGAGAGAGATTTTATTTACCTTTTAACATATATACAATTTTACATTTTAATGCTCTGAGACAATGTAGTCTCCTTGAGCAATACAAATAAGTAGAATATCATATCAGCCGACAGTTTTTACAAAACAGTAATTATAAGTAAATGAATAAAAAATGTAATGAACATAAAATGAATAACTGTTGAATTTTAAATTAATTAAATAAAAAAAAATAATCAAATAAAACTTTTCTTTACAAATAAAAATATATAATTATTCTGAAAATCTTAAAATTTCACAAAATTGAAGCTAAAAATATTTACCTATAAAGAAAAATTTTCAAGAATATCTATAAATAAAAAAGTATTTACTTGTTAATAACTCAAATTATACAAACCAGATAGAAAAAGTTAAGCACAAAATTAATAATCAACATAAGAATCAATAAAAACAATAATCATTAATAGAAACAAAGTCAGAAAAATGATGAAAATAAGGTAACTATTTGTTGAATCTTAAATTTTTCAAGTATTTCTTTATACCAAATCAAATCAAAATTTTCTTTACAAATAAAAATGCATAAATAATTGTGGAAAAACTAAAACAATTACAAAAAGAAACCATAAATATTTAACTTAAATAATTTTCTCAAGAATATCCATAAATAAAAAATGTAAATACTTGTGAATAACTTAAATCTTACAAACCAGATAGAAAATTTAGACTCAAAAATTAGTAATCAATATAAGAATCAATAAAAATAATAATCATAAATAGAAACAAAATCAGAGAAACAATTTACATAAAATATTGAAATCTTAAATTATTCAAGTATTCCTTTATACAAACTCAAATAAAACTTTTCTTCACAAATAAAAATACATAAATAATTTTGAAAAATTCAAACTTCACGAAAATTATACTAATAATATATTATAAGAGTATTAAAAGTAAATTAAACAAATACTTGTGAATAACTCGAATTTCACTAAACCATATAGACAATTTTCAAATCAAAATGTAATAATCAACATAAGAATCAATAAAAGTAATAATTAAAAGAAAGTAGAAAAATAGTGAAACATAAAATACAATTTTAATCACCAATCCATCAAAATCACAAATGATTTAAAATATTTAATCTTACAGAACAAAATTAAAAGTCTCCTTTATAAAGAAAAATACATAAATACTTGTAAACAACATAAAATTACATAAAAACGAAACTGAAATAAAATTCAATTTTAAACATAAACAGAAAATTTACATGTTTTATTCAAATAATAAACCAAAATACAATTTTTAAACACCTTACCGTCTTACTAAAATTATTTTTTGAAACAAAATGAAAGTAAAATAAATTAAAACGTGCATAGAATTTTATACCCCCTTACAAAACTAGGCAGAGCCATATTGCTAAAGAAAATTATGGAACCGATAAAAAAACTTACAACAAAAGATCAATTTACGATTTAAAAAATTCAGAATAAAGAGTGATAATAAAAAAAAATCAAATTCAATTTACATTAAGAAACTTGAGGCAGAAAGAATATAAATATATATCATTGTATTTACTGTTTAACCAATCACTACTCAATATCGAATTTAATAAAACCAGTGAAAACAAAATAATTGGAAGCCTGTGTCAACGAAATCAATGGTGGAGAAAGGGATCAATATTATGAATCTAAAAGTTCTTTGTAGTACCGATTTTTGAAAATCGAAAGGGATTTTGATTCTTTAATGATATGAGGAATTTTATCCCATAAATGTATACTGCTTATTAATAAAGATTTATCGTATCGGGTTGTACGGTGTACAGGTATATTGTATAAACTGTGGGTTTCTCTCATCGGACGCGTTGGAAGAGACAAGTGATTTTCTAAAAATTCCAGGATATAATTCGGAGTTCTTTTATTAAAAAGTTTGTATAGGAAAATTCCTAACAAATATTTTCTTCTTTCGGGAATTTTTAGCCAACTGAGTTTTTTAAATGAGGGTGTTACGTGATCATTAATTTGTAGATCGAAAATAAATCTTACACACGCATTTAACGCTCCCTGTAAAATCGTTATGTCTCTATTAAACATATCAGTAAATAATATGCTGCAGTAATCAACGTGCGGTATTATAAGTGTGGAAACGAGATGTTTTCGAACCTGTACAGGCAAATAGTCTCTGTTTCTACGTAAATAGCCTAATTGTTTAAAAATTATTTTTGATATATTTACAGCGTGATCTTGCCAGTCAAGAGTACTAGAGAAGGTAACACCCAAAAGCTTTAACGATTCAGAGTATTCAATATATGTTTTGCCTAAAATTATTTTTTGGGGATTTCTTTCCATCACCGATTTTAAATAGAAACGACTGCCAAAAATTATTGTCTTTGTCTTTGACGGATTTAAAACAAGTTTTAATCTATTTGACCAGACCAAGATTTCATCTATGTCTCGATTTATTTTGTTTACATTTTCGTTGAACTCATGTACGGATGAAGACAAATAAATAACGATATCGTCGGCATAAACGTGATACTTGCATGATTTCAAAACCGAGGAGATTTCAGAAATGTATAAAAGAAACAAAAGTGGACCAAGAACCGATCCTTGAGGAACTCCTGAATGTATCGGAAGAAATTCGGATAGAGAGCCATCACTATCGATTACCGCTTGGCTTCGATTTTTTAAATACGATTCGAACCATAGTACAACGCTACGGGAAAATTTGAACTTTTTTCTCAACATTTGCAATAAAATATTGTGATCCACTAAGTCAAACGCCTTTTTAAAATCAAAAGATACGAGGATTGTTACATGTCGTCGATCCATTGCAAGTCTAACATCTTCAGTTAGTCTCAATAGTGCTGTTTGAGTGCTGTGTCCAGAACGGAAACCGGATTGATATTTGTCGAAGAGATTTTTAGAGTTTAAATAATCAACGGTTTGATCGTATACAACATGTTCCAGAATTTTTGAGAGTGAGCAAAGTTTCGCGATAGGCCTGTAATGTTCGACATCAGTCGGGTTTGAATTTTTAGGTAGAGGGGTAACTAAAACGTTTTTCCAGAGTGACGGGAAATTTGAAGATTGTAAAGAAAAATCAAAAATATTTAAAAGAATAGGAACTATCTGTGGTAAGAATAATTTAACGAATTTTAAAGGTAGGCGATCGATTCCAGAAGAATGCATATTCGATTTTTGAAAATTTTTAAGAAAAAGTTCTAGACTGACGTGGGCGAAGAAAAAATCATTCGAATCGAATTCACTATCAGCGCCAAGTAGTTCCGAAGAAGAAGAAAAACGATAAGATAATGGATTTACGAAATATTTATTTAATTCAGATTTTGAGACAGTCAAGGGTAAAGCCTCACGATTTTTTACTAAGCCAAGACTACGGATAATTTTCCAAAGTTTTTCTGGTGTTCTAGAGGAGGTCAAATTTTCAATATAATATTTTTGTTTATTTTTACGAATTTCTGAGGTAACTTTATTTCTATATAGTTTGAACTGTTCAAGGAAAACGGGATTTTTCGAGAACTTATAATTTCTCCTAAAACGGTCTCTAATTTTCATTAAATTTTTTATTTCAGGATTGAACCAAGGAGCGGGTTTCTTTTTATAAGTTACGGATTTATAAGGAGCATACTTATCTAAAATATAAAAAAATTTCGAATTTAATAGTCTAATTTTATCATCAATATTATTTGAATTAGCTATTTCTTCCCAGTCCATAGTGTCCAGTTCATCATTAAATTTGCTATGATTAAAATTTTTTAAGTCTCGAAAAATCACATTCCTAAATATTTGAGATTCCCCTAGCCGATAACATAAAAATATAATGTCATGTTGGCGGCAAAAAGGAACTGATAGTTGACCCGATGTGATTACTCTGTCTATATTTTTACAATCGACCACCATAATATCTAGCCAAGTATTATTTGTTTTAGTATGACAAGTAGGGTTAAATTTTACGAGTGACAAATTAAAGCTGCGAAAAAGGTTATTTAAAAATTTTGAATCATAAGAAATAGTTGAAAAATTAACATTCAGATCACCATTTAAAATTATATTGTCATACGTTGGGACGAATTTTTCTAAAATTGAACGTAAATCCATATAAAAATTATTACTCGGTGCTCTATAAATGGTAATGAGTAAAATATTTTCAAGGCCGTGCCTAATCTCTAAAATTAAATATTCGAATGAGAACGACTGGTGGGTCTTTGAAGAATCCAAAACTTTACAAGACAGGGATCGATTTACATAAATACATACCCCACCTCGATTTTTATCTTTCCGGTCAGACCTATAAATACTATATCCGGTTATTGAAACAAAAAAATCTCCAATACCGTGATTTAACCATGATTCGCTGACACAAACCACATCATAATTATTTTCAAGTACATATTTTTGAAAATGAGACCAATGTCCAATAAGTGATTCAATATTTAGATGACATACCTTAAGTTCTTTATGATTTTGTTGAGAAATAATATTATGATTTTCCATGATAATTAAAAATGTTTAAATTATTTTATCCTTTTCGATTTAACAAAGAGATGCTAAATCATTTTTATTTCTTATGAAAATAATTTTTGAATTTTCATCCTTCCTCATACAAAGCGTTAATCTTCTGTTAAACCATACGAATTTGTAATTTTTTTCATTTTTAATTATTTTAGCGTCTCGTAAAAGTTTTCTGTTGAAATACGTTAAGTTATTGTTTACAAAGATACGGCTTGGTTCCCCATCGATAATTCCTAGATCTCTTGTTGTGATTGATGCTTTCTTCCTAGCTCTGTAGATAAACTCGTCCCTTATCCTTTTGCTTACAAATTTAGCTACTATAATACCAGGCCTTGTTGTTTCCGCAGGTGACCTTAACCTATAGCACTCACTGATATCCCTATCATTAATTTCTAAGTCGAGTACACCTCCGAGCTCTTGAACAATTTCTGGTATGGTTTTGTCCTTAATATGAGTCACACCATGAATTTCTAAGTTGTTCGCTGCCATGGTTTGCTCTAAATCATTATTTTTAACCTCCAATTCTATAATTTTATTTTTTAATTGAGTATTTTCGATACTTAATTCGTTAATCTGATTTATCATACGATCAAATTTTTTATTATTATCTTCAACGGCTGTAGATAATTTTTCAACCACATCGGAATAATGGTTAAGAGAACCATCCATACTTTTTTTCATGGTGTTAATTGTTTCTTTTAACATTTCTATAGCAAAAATTATTTTAGTAGTGTCACCTGATTGAATAGCTTTTTCTATCTTTTCATTTTGATCACTTTCCTCATTACATGGTGAGCATATCCAGTCTTTTTTTTTTTCTTTTAGAAGTAAATAATCACTTTTTGTGATATCAGCACATGGCAGATGAAAAAGTTTTACACATTTTACGCACTCTACACGAAACGCATTATGGGAAAAACCCTTTAAACATTTCTCACAAGAAGGTATAATGAACGTCCGCACTGGTCGGCTGTTAAATTGGAAGAGAGAGAGAGAGAGAAGGAGAGAGAGAGAGAGAGAGAGAGAGAGAGAGAGAGAGAGAGAGAGAGAGAGAGAGAGAGAGAGAGAGAGAGAGAGAGAGAGAGAGAGAGAGAGAGAGAGAGAGAGAGAGAGAGAGAGAGAGAGAGAGAGAAGAGAGAGAGAGAGAGAGAGAGAGAGAGAGAGAGAGAGAGAGAGAACGATTAATTTCTTAAAATGGAGTTTATGTATTTATAAAACCTGTTTTCATAATTTGTATATTACAGTTGTTTTGTTTTTGACAAAGTAATATTTGGTGTTGCTATCCGAATTAATTAAAAAACATTATGCCCTTCCCCTCTTCCACTACTTTTGTTTACTATCACAACGAAACGCTTCCACCTTCCTTCCTCTCAACTTTTATCCCTTGGACATGGCTGGATATTAATATTTTCAACCCAACTCGATCCTTCCCGGCGTTACATAGCCAGGTGACTGGATGCCACCCACCCTCGACCATATAGCCTCCTCCTCGCCCACGCCGACACTCCACTCCAGAGGTCGGGTCGATAGGACGGAAGGGTTGCCGGCGGAGGGTGCAGCGATCAGTTTGCTATTCCTACTAATGGCCCTATGGAATTTTCTCATAAGACCAGCCCCTATGATTGCCCTTTATCCTATTATTAGCGCCGCATTCCTTCGCTCCCGACCGGGGATTATTTCACTCATATCCCACTTTATTAGCACCACCGTAAGCGGTTTACTCCCGACCCTCTCCGAGAATTTTTATTAATTGCCGTCCTCCCTCTTCCCCGGATTAAAATCATAATTCTCTCGGTGGCTTTGGATGTCAACTACAATTGGAAATTAATTCACTCGCGGCCTTTGTTATGGAGCTTTCAATAATGCGTTTGGTATAATTCGGGTGGCAATTAATATAACTCTCATATTAAGGACAATTCTTGAAGAGTTGATCGGATGATAAGCTTAGTCTATTCGAAATGGTCGAATTTTAATTATTTTTTTATTTATATGCTTTTTTTTTACCAGTTACTGTCCTGAACCCTTTCCTGATTTTAAAAGCAGGGAAAAACTTTTTCTATCTGTTTAGCAGATATTCTCGGTTGAGAACATGTTATGGGAAAATCTTCCTAACTCTAGTATTTTTGCAGGTATCAAATAAATACAAGAACTAACGATATGATAAGGATGTTCCTTACATGTTTTGTCCCCACAGCTCATTACCTAAATAGCGAAGAACGTGGTTTAAAACTTTCTTGAAAATTAAGTAAAGTTTTTAAAGAACAACGTTTAGTAATTTAAACGTTTATAAAAGAATAAAAGCGCACCTTTGATTATTTTATCTTACGCAGCTTAGTCATTATCCTATTCGCTGTAAAATTTTTGAATTTGAGAGCATTGTCTTTTTTATTTTTAGGAATTTCCAAATATATCAAAAATTTAGTTTTCCTGACATTTAAAGGGACATATCTCTAAAAGGGCTGGATGAAAATTGTTACAACTTATACCGAGTACACTTAATATTAATGTATTATTATTTTTTATATATTTTTATTATTATTTATTTTATTTACTATTAGTTTTTTTGTTTTGTTTATTCCTTGAATAGTATCTAGCATTCATTTATCTCAAATAAACTTATACCTATATTATAATATCTTTTAATATTTTAACTAATATTATTTATTTTAAATTAATCTTCTAAAATGAATATATCTGGCACTGATGACCGAGATGTTTTGTGCCATTAAAATTTTAAAAACCAACCAACCGATTACACTTACATATGACGAGTATACGTTCCATACATTTTGTCACTGACGCTATAAAATACACTTTACTGTTAGAAAAGTTTTCTTTGAAAATTATTAACCCAGGTTATTTTGCACGTGTCAGAGCAACAATAAAAACTAAGATGATGAGAGTATTATCTACGTATTTAATCCTTTCATGCTATCCTACGTGTAATGGAAGACATACCAGTTATGAGAGTGATATAAGGCGTACGAATTTTTTTCCTCTCATAAATCAGGGAGTAATTGCACTCATATCGACAGCAAGTGAGGAAGGAGTTTTTTTTAAGGCAAAATTGTAGTATAAAATTGAGGGTTAAACTTCTGTGTGCTTTTTTGATATTTCGTAGATCTATTAGGCATTACTCTCTACAGAAATCCTAATTAAGCTAAAGATTTTAAAATTAGTTTGTAAATGAATTTCGTGTTGGAAGATTCATATTTTTCAAATTTATTGATTCCTCATATATACCTTCTTAGTGGGGAAAAGGCATTGAAATCAAACACGGTCGGCAGGAAGGGCTTTATATTGTATTGTATTTTATTGAAAGCATTGAAAGCATAAATTTTTGTTTTGCTGTGAATGTAACTTTCTGAAGACTTAAAGGATTGAATAGGGAATAACAGTAAAACTAAATTAATACGTGCTTGTGGGCTCTAAAGATTGAAAATCGATTAAAAGAACAAAATAAGAAGAAGAGTTACTTATAAAACTGTTTGGGCACCTTTGCATAACAAATTCGATCACCTTTATTGCTACTAAAAATTTCTATTTTAATAACTTTCTTAGCGCAAACATCTCCCACGAGTGTTTTGCCGGATGTCGACATCCCCTACGACAAACGGAGACAAACCCAACACTGGCCTAATTCCAGAAGCAGATCAATATTTGCTGTGAGTTAAATTAAACGGGCGATCGGATGGGGTGGCGAAAGGAGCGTGCAATTGATTTTAATAGGTTGGAGTTGTAGCCAGCAACAGTTGCTATACCCCCGGGGACCACTTGGTGCTACGGCACATGTTACAGCATTAGCGGCTATAATAGCCCCGGCTCTCGGGGGAGATCCGATTATCTGAGGGCAATGAGTGGACGGGTCGGGGGTGGTTTGCAGATACCAGGAGGACACTTGTCGGGAACATGCCATCGGTTAGGGCTTCTAGGTCGCTGGGTTACATGGGATGCTTGAAGGATTGGGATGAAGTAGATTCTATCGAATCGTTCCAACTTCGAATATGCATATGATCATGTTGGCGAGGAGTTGTGTAATAAGATAATCAATGTGAATCGTGGAATTTCATTATGGCAAAAATATTATTAATATAAGAGTGACCTGCAACTGCTTCGCACAGGTGTAATTTAAATATGCTGTAATTTATGTAAAAAAAAATAAAATAAAAAAAATACTGTTTGACCAATATCGCTTTGGGACTAGAGCCTCATAGTAATTTGCGGAGTAATTACTTGATAGCTTGGTTACAGAAAAATAAATTTTCTCTTCAAAAGAAAAACTTCGTTACAATGTAATTTACTCATAAATATTCAAGAAAGGGGGATAGAGAAAAAAAAAAGAATGATATTGAAAATCCGTATCAAAATCCCTTTTTTGAGTTTAAGCCTAGTTTAAGGAGTTCGCGGAAGCCAAGAATCGCTACATCATTTTATATGTTGGACTTTATAGAGATTTTAATAATATAATAAGATACTATAATATAGATATTAATGATAATATTAATAAGATATTAATAATAATAATATTTTAATAATAATATACAACACCCACGCATTGCTGAACTGGAGTTTATTTTAATTGATGAAACTCGTGTGTTCATGTATCGATTTCTTTACATGTTTGAGTCTGTAACTGTAATATTTTATTTTTTGTCTTAATTAATTACTTTTGAAATTAGTAAAGATTAATATTTACAAATAAATTATATATATATATATATATATATTTTATTTTTTTATTTATTTATTTATTTATATATAAATCATCTACCCATGAAGGGTCATTAGCTACTATATATAGTGCTAATCTTAAATAAGTGGAAGATATATACTTTAGACATTAGAGATATTGTCAATACTATTTATTTAATAGTATTTACCTATTAGAATTTACCAATGACGTATTTTTATAGTCTTGTACGTAATTTTTGCTATTGAAACAGTCTTTTTGTTCACAATATTTGGCATTAGTGACGCTGTATGAACTTAATAATGTATGCAAAGTTGTCCGCTGTATTTGTAATTACATACGAACATCAGTGATATCACGACTATTATTGGGTTGATGCAAAATTAATGCAGGTTTCCTCTATTGCAATATCTTAATTCCAATTGTGTAAACAAAGCTAATCCTAACATTGATCATTATTATACCAAAACAAACCTTATCTAATACCCTCTCTTTCACCATGAATTTGTTTAGTAAAATCGTTTTGTTCAGTGTGTTCAAAGGTCTTGAATCGAAAATGTCAAAGTGCGATTTTCGTCAAATTTATTTTTACGAATTTAAATTAGGGCGCAGCGCTGCGCAAACGGCTCGTAATATTAATGAAGTGTGGGGTCAGGGGGCTATTAATGAGTGCACGGTGCAGCGTTGGTTCCAGAAGTTTCGCAGAGGAGATTTCGACCTCGAAGACAAGGAAGGTCGGGGCCGTCATCTTGCTCTGGACAACTACCAGCTGAGGTCAAAAGTGGAAGAAGACCCAACCAAAACCACACGAGAAATGGTGGCGGAACTCGGAACTCAAAAATTGCAACGTCTTTGCCCAGCATTGATGAATCGGAAGGGGCCGATCCTGCTCCACGATAACGCCAGACCACACGTTGCACAACCAACGCTTCGACGACTGCACGAGTTGGGCTACGAAGTTCTCCAACATCCGCCTTATTCACCTGACCTCTCTCCTACAGACTTCCACTTTTTCAGGCATCTGGACAACTTTTTGAGGGAGAAAAATTTTCAAAACCAGGACGACATTGAAAATTCTTTTCGTGATTTCATTGAGTCCAGGGATTCGGATTTTTTTTTCTGGTGGAATAAGAAAGCTTGTTGAACGTTGGCAAAAGTGCATTGATTCAGATGGAAATTATTTTGATTAAATATATATGGTTAAAGTAAAGATATGGCGTATTTACAATACCTACTAAAAACCTGCATTAATTTTGCATCAACCCAATATATTCACAGGATGAGATGTTACTATGAGAGACAGATTAGAAAAAAAATTTTAGAAAGTATAGTCGTAAGCTAGAGATTAATAAAATAGTTAAGCAGAGCGCATTGTTGAGAATACTATGTTGAATTAGCTGTTGATTATATTTAGAGTTTGTCACAATAATTTTGTAGTGCAATAAGCTATATCTCTGCTAATACCAATCTCAAATATCCCTTGATATAAACCTTCATATGATTTCACCTAAATTTTATTGATAATATAGTATGTACATGAATAGTTTAGTTATGAATTTTAGTTAGTCTATTTATTCAGTGAAATCGTTATACAGTATATTTCATACATGGATTAGTGAATGTAAAACTAAATATCACTTTAATAATAATACATTATAGTGCAGTCAAAAAAACCTGAAGCATAACCCTTAAAAAGAAAATATAGGTGAAGTGGACTTAAGTAGATGACTGTGTTTTGGGTTTTTATGTTCCCTTTCGGAATTCGAATCGAATTGGAGCCATTGATTAACTGAGATGATCTTAATCAGCTAGGCATCATATGATTTCTATCGATTTTAATAAATAGATAAATAATAAATTCTTTATTTATTTAGTGTCTTAAGAGTACAACAATAAAACAAACAAAAATAATAGTAATAAAAAACAATAATGAACTATAGTAATACATTAAAAGGTAGCTTCTAATAATTCTAATTCTTATAATTACTAACAAAACTAGGAAAAATAAATAAAATTTATACTAAAGAACTACTCTTCATTATTGGTGGAATGTTGATGAAATAACGTTGGAAATGCAACACAAAATAAAATATATTTAAATTATCGCTTCTATGTGTTTTTAATGTTTTTTATTGAAATTTTCAAATCTATTTAGGGCTGTTGGGGCATTGGATAAAAATGAAATGAATGAATAGACGGGATTTAAAGGTCGGAAGAGTATATAAGTTACGAATATATGAAGGAATAGAATTCTATACGGACGAGCATCGGATAAGGAACGATCTACCGAAACCTGCGGTTGCAGTAATATCTCTTAATAACATCCAAATGATTTAACATTTTCAATTTTTATTTTATTTTATTGTCCATTCCTACCCCGCCTTTGAAGATTATACAGGGATCTCTCGGGCCAGGTTTATTTTATTTATATTTATCTGCATAAGAGGAAAAATAAAGTTTAGGCATAATAAAGTAACTGTTTAGAACTGTCGAACTCGTTCCTTCCCTCCCTCCTCCCTTAAAAAAGTCCCTCTTCCACAAAAAAGCTGCTTTCAGACCCAATAATAGATAATCTTTATTTATCTATCCTCCGACTTGGAACTGTAAGATACTAGTTCTTCAGAGCCTAAAAATAACTTAGAAGAGTATAATAAGCATCCAACAGGAGAACCGTTCTTCCACCACAATTATCCTCGGTGAAATTATATTTTTCATTTTTTTTTTTTTTTAATTTTCGATTTAATACTTGATATAATTATCCGAAAACTATAATTAAGCTCTTATATAGTTAAATAGGTATGGAGTTGCTAACCCGGCGATTTTACCTTGTTTAGGATAAAGTATTACACTTAGCCAGGAATCTCCTGTCTCAGCAACGCTAACCCCTCAAGAAGATCCGTTCTATAAGGATATTATCAATAAACGTTTTAATAAATTAATTAATATGTTTTTCAATATTTTATTAATTTTCAAGAACTTTCTTACTTTATATCTAATATTTGATAATTAATTATTCGTACTCACGTTCTAAAACGTACTTTTTAATTTTAAGAGCATGTGGAAAAATATGCATGATAGAAAAGCCTTTTTTTAAGGAAAAACACTATTGATAAAATAAGATATGTGAAAGTTGTAAAATATATTGAAAGAGTTTGTAAAATGTATTGCAATTTCCTAAAAATGTTTTTTTTTTCAGATACATGAAGATGGCATTGAGGCCGAGACGTTGTAAAATATAAAAATAAATTAATTTATTTTAGGATTGGCCAAAAAAATACATCTCAAAAATATTAAAACAAAAGAAAAGTTACGAGTAATTTTTATAAAAGGGTATATAAAAGTAATTTTTATTTCATATTGCAAACTTTGAATGAAAAGTAAGAAGCTCTTAATTTAAATAACATTCATTTGCAGTGAATGATTCATATGCAAAGGTATTATTTTTTTTACTATTATGACTCTATCCTAAATGAATACAATTTTGAGATATTTTTGATGAATTAGTAAAATAGTATTTTAACTATTTATAATTTTCTGAATTATAATAATATAAATAGCAATTTAATTCACTATTTTGACATATCGTCTATATTATTTTCAAGTATCGAATATGAAAATTGGCACTTTTCAAGAGAGCAAGATAAAGGAAGTAAAATTAAGTAATATATTTAAAATTGGTCATATTCGATATTAATCAAACCATTGGCCATAATCGATATTAATTTGGGCATATTCGATATTCCAATCATTAAAGGGAATTCTAAAGGGGCTAGAGTTTTGACAATTTGCAACAAGCCGTATCATCCACAATGCAAGAGCAAAGTATACAACCTGAAAAACGAGATTTTTCTTATTCGACAGTTAGAAATAGTAGGAACGATATAATAGGGGTACTCACTACGTTCGCTATAGCATGCTATTTGTGCTATTGTGCTAAACCCATCAATTTTATACAGGAAATAACTGTAGAAACTCGATGGGCTTAGCAAAATAACACAAATAGCATGCTATAGCAAACGTAGTGAGTACCCCTATTATATAGTTGATTCAGTTGGATTCCCTGAGATCTATGATTTAAATGAAAAATCTTTAATTTCATCTTTAAAAATGATTATAGATACTATGAAAAAAATCAATGTAGCTTAAAGTATAATTGAGATAAAAGCCTATATTAATTACCTCAACCCTTTTAGATTCGACGAATATGTAAGAAGCCAATAAAATTATACCGTTTTTCTTTATAGACTATCTCTCCTTCCATCAAATTAAGTGAGCCCCTAATAATTACTAAGTTACCCAAAAAAAAACCCAATACTTCTTGAAAATAAAATTAAGGCAATAATAAGATAAGTTTAAGTAAAAACTTCTTGTAGGCTATTTCATGTAGTGTAACCTAAGGCTAGGTTCATTCATTGTTTAATATTAATTAAGTAAACTAAGTATCTTATGTCTGTGTTCAGATTCAAAATAGTATAAGTCAATTTTTCTAGAAACGAGGGTTTTTCACATTCTGGAGTGTCCATCCGTTTATGTTATGAAGGTAGTTCGCTTATTTGTACAAGGTAGAGTTGTTTACTCATAAACTGAAAAAAAAAAAGGACTTCTGATATTTAGCCACCTTCTAAATATAAAGGAATGACTCTCCAGAATGTGAACTCTTATTTCTAGAAACTTATACCATATTGGCATCTGATCACAGATATGATCAAAATATATATATATATATAGATATTTTTTAATACAAAGGAACATTTAACACGTTTTTTGTGGACTCTCAATCCTAATGGATTCTTGTATTATTTTAGATACTTTTAATTATTACACGATTTTATTTCCTGAATCGATCCTAAACAGTAAGAAGACGAATCTCAATATGTGTCCTCACACAGACATTTCCATAGAAATTAGAGACCCTAATACTCCACCGCCAGCTTTTAGCCTATCACGAAGTTAATCGTTTTGTCCGTATGGAAAGTGGGTGAAAGGTTGTTGGCAAAGATAGTTGAATGTGTATCCCCTTCAAGGCTCGTTATTATAATGAAGAATGAACCGCAACAAAAGTAGTCCTGACAAGCTGATTCATTTGGATGAGTCTGAGTACAATTTCTGTCGCGTCATCGGAGGCAACTCTTTTTCTCTTTTCCTTGATGCACTGTAGCCATTCAACTACTTTTCTTCAGAAGCACTGACAGCAACATTTCCCTCCATTCAGGAGTCCAGTCGGCTGAGGATGATACAAAGCTAGGAGTTCCAAGGACTAGAACGAACGATTTGATGTCTAAACACTGTAAATAACACTGCACCATGTCTCAATACTCATCCTTGCGCAACACCATGGTTTTTATCAATCGTTACAACTTTTATTATGATAATACAGTAATGCAACACAACTAAATTTCATCATAGTCGAATGTGGTAATGGACGTTTGAGTTATTGAAAAGAAAACCCTTCTATTTTAGCTCATATGGAATTAATTAATTAATTGTTCGTTTATTTTTTTGGTTTATCATATACAATACAAAAAAAAAATTACCCCTGCTCAAAATTTGAGAGCTTACGTTTCAAGATTCATAGAATCCGAATAACGAATAAAAAAAAATCCGTTTGTAATTATATAAAAGCGAAAAAATAAAAGAAAAATATTGAAACTTCGCCTATATATATATATATATATATATATATATATATATATATATATATATATATATATATATATATATATATATATACGCTCGTAACTACGTTATTTTCGAAGATAAAAAAAAATTCATTATTGTTTTTTAACCAAAAAACCGCGAATAATTATATAAAAAATTTCACATAAATACGCTTATAACTCAGTTATTTATGAAGATGGAGAAAAGTGTGTATAGAGTTTTAGAATCAGTAAGGCATAAATCTTATATGGTCAAGCCACAACTTATTAGAGATGTGATTCCCTGATATCTCGGTTATTATTGATGATAAAGATAAAATGTAAGGTTTTCTGGAATCAAGAAATTTTATTTGAATTATTTGAGTGAAAATCGAAAGAAAAGAAAAGGAAATAGTAACGCAGTCCTGTATAAATGCTTTTGGTTTATTATTTTCAATAATCAACCTTTGTAATCGACCAAAAAAAAAAATTCACCAACTCAAAATGTGAGAGCTTACGTTTCAAGATGCGTAGAATCCAAATAACGAATAAAAAACAAATCCGTTTCTCCTAATAAATAAATGAATAAATACCAAAATTACTCTCCGCACCTACAAAATTCGAGGGTTTACATTTCGAGATACGTAGAATTCAAAGAACGAATAAAAATAAAAAAAAAATCTGTTTCTCCTAATAAATAAATACCAAAATTACTCTCCGCCTTCAAAATTCGAGGGTTTGCGTTTCAAGATACGTAGAATTTAAAGAACGAAAAAAAAAAAAAAATAAATCTATTTGTCCGCCATCCGCGGAATTTCTCTAAAAATACTCGATCAACGTTTTTTAAAATTCGCCACAAAAATACTAGGTCTTCTTAATCCCGTCCTCCCAAATATTCCAAGGTCTTTCTCAGGTTCTTCTCCCCTCCGTTACCATCTCATACGTCGATCTTGTCATGCGATACTCCAACATTCATGATGCATGGCATATCTTAGCCGATTTTCATTAATGAGATCCTCGGCTGATATTTCATCAAGGTTAGATATTATTGTGGCATTTATAATTCTGTTACTCTACGTCTTATCCTCAAAATACCTTAAAAATCGCAACTCCATAAACTACAGTTGGCATTCACAGGTCCCAAGATTCGCTGGAATATGTTAGCACTGTCAGTACTTTCGAGAACGTTGTGTTATATATTACTGTGCGATTGACTGCACCTCTGTTTTACCTCTAAATACTCTCCTGAGAGATTGTAATATATATTACAATAATACATAAATTAATTATAGGACTCGGTCATAACTCTATAAGCCATAGTCAGGTCATACTTATGTGTATCGCTAACGTGGCAGATGAATTATGAACTACGCAATGCTACAATAACTCATCAATAGTATTGATTCTAAAAATCATTTTTTAATAAAGATAAATATATTCAGCATGGAATATATAAAATATACGATGGCCAAGAAACTATGAATGAATGTAAGCCAACGACACTACTGATGAAGCAACCGGAGTCATTTTATGAATGAAATAAAATTAAAAGGAAAATAATTTTTTTTTCTGGGAAATTTCGTTCTCTAAGAATTAAATACAGTGAACAGAAGAAGTCCAGTTTGTCTGGTTTCATATCTGACATAATTAATTAGTCAAGTAAATTATATAAAGTTAGTATGAATAAAAGATAAAAAAAAGTCTAGATTTATCACATATGTGCGGAAGATTGATTTTTGAGGAGGTGGTTAAATAATTGGTGTTTGAATGTGGTTAGGGATGACTCTTTTCGGAGGGAGATGGGTTAAGAGTTCCAAAGTATGGTAGCACGGATGATGAAGGACTTTTCAAAGGATGCTGTTCTATGAGAAGGTAGGTATAGGTCGGTTGGTAGGGATCTCGTATTTAGGGTTTGCACGGAAGAGCGCGGAGTAAGAAGATTAAAAGATAGGAAGGTTTTATGGCTCGCAAAGATTGGAATATGAAGATGCCAAGAAGTTATTTTCTGCGGGATTCAGGATAGAGCCATCTTTGACCTGAATACCAGTGAGCGACGTGTGATTGTCCAGAGTGGCCGTTCATAAATCTTATAAACCTGTTAAATCTTATCTTATACATAAATCTTATAAATAATCTTTTTAGCCTCATCTCGTTTTCGCCACTGAGTCTCTATACTAGGCATCCATAGTCAAAGTGGAATGTTTATGTATGATGGAAAGGGAGTTTTAAAATAAAATTATTTCCTTCGGAATTGGCCAAAAATATAATATACAATTATTACACCAAAATAAGAAGTAGAAATATGATGAGAAAATATGTTATGTAAATTTTTAATTTAGGGTTAAAGTTTTAAATTTTAGATATCATAAAAATAAAAACAATAATAAATAAATGTAATGCTACGAAAAATATAAATATTCAATTTCAGTTTTTGAATAACGAAGTTTTCCCAGAGTTGACTCTGTATTTAATAACAGCTCTCGAAACTGACTGCATTTAGGGTGAACGAACCAATTGGACTCAGGAATCGGTACGGTCCTACAATTGACAGCCGATAATGGAATAATGACCATTCAAAAACATTTCCTTTTTTCTTTTTTTTTTCTCCTCGGAGCGATCCCCACGCTGAAATAAAAGGCGGTGAAAAGGGAGAGGGGTGTGACGCCATGCGGGTAGTTACCATGACGACTCCCCTCCAAGTAGGGGAGGGGGTTGCTAGGGGGTGTAACCCCTTTCAAAATATTTTGCCCCCGGAGGTGTCTCAGGTAACTGGGCGCGTCCGCTCTGGCTCTTAGCCCCTTCTCAGTTCGGATTTCATCTCTTCCGGGCGTACGATGCTTTATTTTGATCCACCTTGTCTTTTTTTTTTTTTTTTTTTTTCTGTAAGAGTTCAGTATACCTTTGTCACCTCTTTGACATATATGTCTCGGTATCAAAACTATGGAAATGTGCATAATATTTAACTGAACAGAAAAACGCAGTCGTGTCTGCGGATCTGTGTATCAAATATTTCCAAAAGAAAAAAATATTTTTGATGAAGTTTAAGTCGACTTTTGGTTAATTATTTTCAATAATAAACCATTATCAACGAACAAAAAAAAAAAAAAAATTAAACCCCCTTCCGCCGTCTCAAAATTTGTGGACTTACGTTTCAAGATTCGTAGAGCACGAATAAAGCATAAAAACATCGACCTATCCGCCGATTAACAAATAACTAAATAAAAGCATAATTAAATAAATAAATAAAAGCCATTCTAAAGATAAGAGCTAAATATTAAAAAAAAAAAAAAAAAAAAAAAAAAAAAAAAGAATCATTGAAATCTGTTCAGAAATAGCAGAGATATATCGTTTTGAAATTAGCAGTGGTGATAGGCCATCTTCCTTTGAATTATTTATTGCTTATTATATGAGTTAATTGTTTGTAAACAGATATATAAACAGTTATACCCTAATATAGTTATTTGGAAAAAATAAACCATCGTGTAATAACTTATTTGTGACCCAAAACTAAGAACTTGGTTGATATCATAATCTCCTTGAAATTCTGGATGCAATGATAGTATTCTAGGGACGTAGGACTTTATTCGGTTTTGACAATTAGACACTTTATTTAGACGAATGTTTCTATTGAAACATTTATCGACTAGGAAAAAAAAAAAATAATAATCCACCCTGAAAATTGCGTAGAACCTAAAACTGCGAATAAAAATAAATCCGTCTCTCCACCGTAAGAACTTATTAATTACAGAATTCAAATTTTTGTTTTCTCTTTGATTAATTTATTGCTATAGACATAAGTTAATTGCCTACTCAGTTATATATATATATATATTATATATATATGTAAGCGAGAGAAATAGCCTGGATTAGCCTCTAAAGCGACCCCCTCACACTGCTGTGCGATAGAGAGGAAAGATGAAAAAGAATAAATATATATATATATTGTTATTACTATAAACGATTACTTCAAAATGATAAACCATTCCATTTGCAGCGTTTTTTTTTAATTGTAGGTAGTGTTATAAAGTATATTTGGGTTTAAAAATATTTAATAGCTTATGATTGTAAAAAGCAGGTTTTTCAAACCTTAAATATTTTGTAAGATATGCATATTCGAGAACCACAAAAAATAGTACGGATATTTATTTTTCCACAAGGTCCATTTCAGTACAACACATGCTACCTTACTGGGGGTTGGCATAGGAAGTCAGCTAGGTGTCACCGAGAAATTATTTTAAATTACCTTAATGAAAAATATGTCTGCTCTTGGCTTTTAATACAAATCAGACATTCCCTACACATACAAATTCAACATTTTAATGCGATATACAATAATTCTATGTCATCACTGACATGTGATTCCTAATGCAGAACCACAACTTTAAAATTCGTCATTTTATGGTATTTCGAAAATAATGAGGATTGGGGACAGATAATGAACAATAGTCGATTTCTTTATGAATATTTAAATAAATAGCAGACTTGTATTAGTTTCAAATTTTGGTAATTCAATGTTTCACGGATTGAAGTAAATTGTTACAGCTGGTCCTTATTTCTTCATTTCCATTCCTCCATTTCTGTAATCCAGAGTTTTGGTACACGTATTTCACACTAAATGTACGTGATACTGCGTAGCCTACTAACAATCTCAATATATATCTAATATTTATAATTATATTTTAAGGATTTAGGGGGTATTTACGAAGGGATCCACGAATTTTTTTGTTGGGGAATCGCTGTCTTATCAAATTAGAAGCCAGTTTCAGACCGGTTGCAGAGTCGAACGAAACTTAATAAACCTTTAAAAAAATATAAAGGTTTTCCTGAATGTTTGGTATCTGAAGACCAGTAAGGGGAGGAAAATAAAAGGAAACTTTTCTATAATGCTTCCCCCTAAAAGACTCCGTTGAATGGATCAGGCTGAAAACCAAACCTTCTTTCATAAAGAGTATTATATCTACTCTGATGGTGTATCAAAGTACCTTTTCTGTAATTAGCTGCTTCTTCTTCTATTTCCATTGGTAAAACAGACGCGAATATCTTTCCTTAGTCTGCTCTACCAGTATTTCCTACTGTGCTCTATCTTCTGCCATGGTGAATCGTAGACCTGCCTTTCGGAGGCAACAACAAACTTTGTCCCGGCTTTTCTTTGGACTTCCTCTTGCGCGTAATCCATCTTGATCTTGTATGTATAGTCTTTTGGCTGCTCATGTTTCATCCAACCGGTGGACTTGGCCTAACCATTTAAGACGCTGGATCTTTAGGAACATAGACGCTGCTAGTTTCTGATAAAGCCTATATACTTCTGTGTCCTTATTCTTACTTCCTGAATTGTGAACTGGTCGGACGATCTGTCTAAGGACTTTTCTTTGAAATAAGTCTATATTTTCAGCAGCAGTATTGTCAAACATCCATATCTCACATTCTCACGTTATTACTGCTCTGACAACCGTCTTGTACAGCCTAATCTTAATGGTCCTTCTCAATAATTTACTTCTGAATAGCTTAATGAGATCAAAATATGATTTTTCCTTGCAAATAATCTAGCTCTTCATCTTCATTGATAAGGGACTCGAGGTATCTGTTATTATTGACCACTTCCATTAATCAACTATAGTATACTTTTTGAGTTATCACTTCCTATACAAATATAAACGCAACTCTCATAATAAAACTTAAATTTCCTGCTAAGATTATTTTTCGCTCTAATGGTTTATTTGTTTGTAAGGGCTTTGAGGCGTAAAACATCAATGCCTATACGGTCATTCTTATAGTGTACCAATAGCTCTAGAATTTCGCTGCATACCATCCAAATTTACCCTCAATATCCGCTCTCATGGTAGTTCAATCCCATCCTTACAAAGAATGATTTTATTTATGTTTGGACAATACGTTTGCACGACGGCTGCAAGCTGGAGCCATGTAGCCAATGTATTATTAAATAGACTAGCATATAGAAATACAGACATACAATAGACACCACGCATAGACATCTGTACTGCGCTACCATTGTACCCTGTCCCACCCCCGCAAGCTGCCTCCACCTCTGTCTATAACATACCAGTAAATAAACCCTTCACGCTCAATTTAATTCTGAATAGTTTCACAGTTCCACTTCCTAACTGCCCGGCGCGTTATAGAATTGTAACGTTGGAAGGCTTTCAAAGAGATAAAATACCGACAGCATGGCTTATCGAGAACTTTAATTAGCCCAATTTCAATTGCAATTCGCTGAAGGTATTTCAAATTTTATCAAGTAAACATTTATAGAACAATAATATTGTGCTAACAGAATGTACTAATAAATATATGACCAAAAAAATTGGAAAACTCTTTAGAAATTAAAAATACTTTTTATTATAGCTTGGAAGTTGTTTTATATAAAATATCAACTAGAGAAAAATTCCCAATTGGATCGGTTGCTCAACATTGGACTTTCTATTAATACACAGCATACTAATCAATATTGACAACAATCTTTAATAAACAAAATAAAAATAAAAGAAGATATATTTCCAAATAAACATATTTATCCATATTAATTATGTTGAAATCGGTCTTGGAAAATTTAAAAATCCAGACTAGCTTTAATATAATATAATATGACGAAACTATAAGTTAAATAAGAAAGAAATACTTTTCGTCAATTACCTTAGATTTTTTTTTTACTTTAGTAAAATAAACTGAACTGATAACTTTATAATATAAATAATTTTTTTATTATTATATGATTATCGTTAGGTGGGGTATATAGCCAAACTTTATGTTTCTATTTGAGTCACGTATACATTATAGTTAAATTTTTGATTGAAAGGTCGATTACGAAATGGGAGAACGCTATCAATAATAATTAAAGGGAAATAGCAATAATTATTTTAATAGAATCATAATAAAAAGTTAACTTAAGTGACAAAGTCCAATATAAATCTCATATACAAACATTACAACAATGTTCCGATATTCTAATGTAATCTAATGAAGAGACTTTATTTACTTATAATATCTGTAGTGTAAAAACTTATGAAATTCAAAAGGTAATTGTTATCTAAAAAAATAAAGAATAATTCATTTATGCACAAACACACACATATGTACATATATATATATATATATATATATATATATATATATATATATATAATATATTCATATTAAGCCCAAGATTCTACGAATGTGATCGAAAGATTGCTTCTGAAAAACCTGGAACATCATGCTATTTTCCTATTGATAAAAAAAAAAAAAAGTGTATAGAAATCAATTAAAAATTGTTAAAAATATCATTTTCGATTTTGGGAAAATAACAGTTTTTGGATTTGGGTTAAATTTTCCGGCAGATTCGCCTATTTAACTATTATTTAAATACAGTAAATAAGTTTTAAATAAACTGTTGGTAACATATTTATAGAATAAATACTAGAACAAAAGCAGCTAGCCGCCAGAGCATCGAGAGTGGCCACGGACAGAGTAATTAGTTATTTTTAAATTAGAGCTGACCATCCCATTAGCCAAAATCAATAGATAGCACTTTCTGTAACCTACCGATTTAGCTACAACTGACTCCCTTCATATCTCCTCCTCTGACAGGCTTAATGTACTCTTTGTCCTAGCCTTAATATGTTTTCTTATCCAAAGTTGACAAGCGCTATTCACATACTCTCTATACATAGTTTGGCCACACGCTTGTATTGTTTCTACGCCTTAAATCTGGCTGAAACTGAATTTAAACTAGATCATTGTGATTTTAATACAGTATTGGCATTAATTAACTTAATTTTTATATATTTCAAAAGTCTTTGTCACTACCTCAATTCTGCCTCAAGTATGCAGACGAGCGGTTGACTTATCATTTAAGGAGGAATGTGTAGAGGTTTAAACGTCCTTTCCAAATCAAATAAGGACTGATTGTTCTAGCTAAGCTCTTACAGTGCTGGTAAAAGTGGCTATTTGGTATATGTAGTAGTGTTTTATAATAGCCATTATTATTTTTTAGTTGCATTTTCGGCAATAATCACGTAAAACTGTACCGATATATTGGGGTGTAAACTTTTTACTGGTGATTTCAATAAAAACTTCAGATTTTGTAAATATTTATAATCAAATATATATATCCCATTTTGATCTATTGCATGTTCAAATCTTTCAAGTTATTTTTTATTCTGTCCTCTCAGAACTTTACAGGATGACCCGAGCGCTTTGCGTCTTCAAGTCAAAATTTCCGGTTTGTTTGTTTATTTATTTAACGTCATTTTATGCTCCTGTGGCTAATCGGACGATGCTATAGTGGGAGTCCTAAATTTTGCCTATCCAGGTTTTATTAGGATAGGGATCTTTAACGAGTACCTAACATCGCACAGGCTCGGGACAACCTTTTAACGTCCCTTCCGAAGGACGGCATAACTAAGGATCTTTTACTCCCATTAAAAAATCCTAGGACCACCTGCGGGTTTGAACCCGTGACCTTTGGCATAGGAGGCCATTATGCTAGCCACCCTGCTACAAGTGATCCCAAAATTTCCGGTTATGAACCGAGCAAACCGAACGGTGCTTTCTCCTAAGGTATCACACCCATACACAAATTTTTTTAACTGTCTGTGCAGTGGATTTTCCTTTTCGGAAATAAAAAATCATTCTATGACGAAAGTGATTTGTTTTTCTCTTCAATTTCGAAAAAGCAAAATACTACATGAAAATAAGGAATCCTGGTTGAAACTGATGTATAAAAGCAGCTAGACTAATCTTTTTTAGAATATATGAACATTATCGACCAAGTAAATATGATTTTATAAACACAAAGAGGGTTAAATGGAAGTATTGAGCAACGCTATTAACTTATTTTAAAACCCAATATTTATAGAGTCCTTCCTTACAAGAGTTGTAGGCAGTATTTTCGTCACGTAGTGAGCTAAATGTGGTGTATAAAGGGTTAGTATGGAGTTAATTAGATTGAAAATATATGTAAATTTATCTAAATAATGTGTATATAAATTTTTTTTTAATTATCTACCTGCTTGGAAATAAGCAGTATCTTGCCGTACCTTTTAGTCTCATTTTATTTTAATAATTTATTTTATTTTTATTTTTTTGCGTTGTGAGTCCTGTTGTCCTTTGCCTATGCTCATGATTTGTTATTTTTTCCATTTACATCATATTTCAAGATATTATTCAGTATCTAGTTCATCGCAAATTAAAACGCTTTTTGAGATTCAAAAAGTTTAAATAAACGAAGCTCTAGTAAAAATGTCACTGGAGTACCAATTTATCGAGATATAATTTTTTTTAAATATATTTTAAGTAAAAAAAAAAACAAATTAAATCTTGAAAATAATGCCCAAATACTTAGAGTGAAAAATTAGACTTAAATAATTTTTTTTTTTACTTTTCAAAGTAAATAGCCGATGAAAAACATGACAGAAATCCAATACTGAGTATTTGACCGCTTTTACACTGATAAAATATTTATGTAAGGCCTAAAATTGCTTTCTAGGAATGTGATTTCGAAAGATTGTTCGACAATTATCTTTATTAACACGTTGCTATTTTTTATTGGTTAAAATAAATATGTATAAACATTTATTAAAACTTGCTAAAGAAGGAAGGAGAGAAGAAGAAGAAGAAAGGGTGTGAAAAGATATGAATATAATGATAGGTGGTCTATAAGGCCGTTCCGTGGAAAAAAAAAAAACTTGCTAAAAATAACTTTTACGTTATTCAGACTTAATTATTTATTTTAAAAAATATATTAAAGTCCAACTGTATAATATATCAATTTCTTGTCTATTTTGTCTTTGAGTAATATCATTCAATTACAAGTTAGTGGGTGCGTGTTATAACCTTCGACTAGTTGATAACGTGAACAAAAACTGTAATACTATAAAAAATATTTTGTTAAAAGAGATAAATTGTATTTTATCATTAATAGTTCCTCCAATCTCTCTCGAAAATAATTAACTTCTAAACTATATAAACCACCTCACCCTCCCTGATACAGACAGTTAGACTTAAGTTATTTTGGACCACTTCTTGCATCGGGAAGAGAGTTTCTATATAAAAAAGTGTCCTTTTTAGTGTGGTAATCCTAGTTACCAGTGAATTATTTCGATCCGTATGCTTTTAAAAGGATAATCGAGAACCTCCATTTTGAACCGTTTCTTGGTTACTATAAATGTCAATTGTTAAGAGTCCTTTCAACGAGAATAGAGACTTTAACTTAGAATTAAAAAAATCAAATTAAAACAGTCCTTAAAATATGAAAATCGGGCATATCCTTTGAAATAGTAAATTAGTCCTTTTCGGGCATATGATGGTTGAGTGTGTAGTTTTTATCCGTTTCACCCCTAATACAAGGTTTTGAGGGTCTTAGAGAATCTGATGAAGACACACACGTGCACCTTACCTCCCCTCCTATACACACAATACCTAAAAAAAAACCAGTATTTTCTTTCCACTATAATTCAGCAGTTTGTTATAAAACAATCAATTTCCATGTCTTCATTCATTAATATCAAAGGTTTCCGTTTTAGTAATATACCCACATCAATATTATTCATCGTTTAGTTCTCGATAATCAATCAAGAACTTAATGAACAAAAGCGTATCACTCTCATAATGGAATGTCATATGTTAATGAGGGTTGGGAAACTGAAAGAATATTGGATTGCATGCGTAGGAGTTATTGAAGCACCATTGAGATCATTACGATTGAATGCAATAGGTGTAATACATACTGCATTATGCTATTCAATACTCAAGAAATAATTCAGGCGAAAAAAGAAATGTTGAATTTTTTCTTATTTAATTGGATACGCTTTAAAATATTAAAAAAATAATTTGTTGGGATTTTTTATCACAATTTTATAATGTGATATAAGAAACAAAATTCAACTTTTTTTCAAACATCAAAAGAGTTATTCAGCATTTTCAATATATTTCATTTTGACAGTTTTAACAAAAGTATTGTGTAAACAGCAAAGACAACTTATATTTTATTTCTTTATGAAAGTTTTCTTATTGTTTTCACCTGCACTTCTATTCTATAAAAATCTAGTCCTGAGATTTCTACTGCAATTAATACAAACAAATAACTATGCTTAGATTTTCATGGTGGTTTTCTGGCAATAGTTCATTAGAGGTTATGGACGATACCACAAGATAGTTTCAGTTCACAATATTATTTTAATTCCCATATACCACTTAGATGTATCTAAAATTAATGTTTAAAAAGTAATAGTTTTGGTTTATTATTTTTAATAGTGAACCTTTGTAATCGACCAGAAAAACAAAACATTACCCCCCCCCTCACCATCACTCGTCCCCTCAAAATTGGAAGGCTTACTTTTCAAGATGCGTAGAATCCGAATAACGAAAAAAAAATTTTTTCTTCTAATTAATAAATAAATAAATACCAAAATTTGAAAAAAGAATCATTCAAATTGGTTCAGAACTAGCAGAGATAGCGTTTTGAAATCAGCAATAGCAATGTTATTATCCTTTGAATTATTGCTTTCCATATTCCCTAATTGAATATCAACTACTATATAAACAGTTATACCCTAATATTGTTATTTGGAAATAATAAACCATTGTAAATAATTTGCTGCGTTTTTTCCACGGTTTTATTTAATTTATTGGCTGGAGATTCTTTTTTTATTCGAAATAATTTAACGCAAAAAAATGGCTCCAGCCAAAAAAGCAAATAAATAAAATCAAATAAACCCGCGGAAAAAACGCAGCAAATTATTAACAATGGTTTATTAATTCCAAATAAC
The DNA here is from genome assembly GCA_023052935.1 of Piezodorus guildinii. NCBI lineage: Eukaryota > Metazoa > Arthropoda > Insecta > Hemiptera > Pentatomidae > Piezodorus > Piezodorus guildinii. Next base: position 94,795,418 of record CM041296.1, read on the forward strand.
AATATTAGGCGTTATATTATTTCGAATAAGAGAGGGTAAAGGTACATCTGAGGGGTTCTAAAACATGCTAAAGTAAAAAAAAAAAATATTTAAAATACAAAATAATTAAATGAAATCATTACGCAATTTCTTAATAATGAAATAATTATGGCAATGTAACACACATATTACAATGTGCCATATTTAATGGTTATTAATTATAATATACCTATTTTGAAATTACCTCATATAGCTATTCAAATATAACTACACCACGGTTTAATAAGATTTTATTTATAATTTCTTCAACATTATAAAAATAAGTGAGTCACAGTATACTTCTCTATCAAAAGTTTCACGTCCTAGAAAAAATACCAAATGGAAAAATTATTTCCCAAGACTATGTATTTATTTAAATTTATGGAAATTGACATCTGTTGATTTCGACATAGGATGTTACTTATGGCTCTGTGTAATGACATTATCCAATGACAGCCTGAGTAAACACGAATTGATAAAACATCTTTTAAAAAAGAAATAACATGTTGATCATGCTTATGATTATTGTTCTAGAAATAACTCTTGACGAAAAAATAAGTGTAATTTTGTTATTATTTAAAGAGTATTTCATTTATTGCGCAATATTCACTGGGATCTTAATATATTTGAAACATCAATAGTTTTTCAATGTGCAAATATTCTTCGTATATAATGTAACGAATTAATTTACTTTTTTTTTTTTCAACAAATATTCTATAATTTCAATATGATTAGTGTAACAGTCACAATAATTATTCTATTTAAATTCTCTTTACGATATGACTTTTGATTACAAAATTAATTTTTGTGAGATTTAATCTTTAGCTTATGTGGAATGAACCTCCACATTCCTTAAAATTATTGAAAAAAATTTGTGAATCAACTTGAAGTGCACCTAGGTTATCTCATCTTTCTCCCTCTTTTTTACATTTTCATTTCTGTATTTTACTTTTTTAATATAATTTAGTTACTAATCAACTAATCCTGGTAAGTTATATGACAGAAATTATTCTATAAAATGTTTGAAAAAGTGGCACAATAAATATCTGAGGAGAGATAGAAATGGAGAAAAGAAAGTCCCAATTAGATATTGCTATGTCATTCTTCACTTTACATTTTTATTTTAATTCGTACTCCAGTTTTATCTTTAAAATATAAAATATGTATCCATTAAAAAATTACTTACGGTTCCAAGGGTGTGCATTTAATCATGTCTACATATTAATGCATTTCATAACAGTCACTACAATGTGTGTTTATTTTTAATAGTAATAATTTTTTGACAAAATGTACCCTATGGATAATTGTAAATAAATTTAAATTGGAAAGATGTTTTAGATATATAAAAAAATTAATATGTGGAGAAGAGGGGTGATTGATTGACCTGAAACATTAAGTTCAATTGCCAAAACTAATTTTTTTAGCATTATTATAATAGGTATATTTTAAACCTATTATTTTTAGCCGGGGCGCAATCTTGTGGCCCTCCTGGGAAACACTCAGCATTTATAAAGTGGGTATCCAAAAATTCGAGAAAAAAAATTTGTTGATGCTGATCCTAAAGAAAGATCTCGGCCTAATCACCTCATTGCACACACGTTGGCCTAGAAACAGTTCTGAGTCCAAGAACCTTCACGGGTTGTAGAGCTAATATAATGGGTTTTTTTTTAATATTTCAATTAATGCTTATTAATGAGTTTATTGGTATTCTAATAGATTTTAGAAATTTTATCTCCATTCTTTTTCATCTACCTCCTTTTTTTCATTTCATTTTTTTTTTTTTTTTCTCCGCCTCAAAGACTATATTTCCATCTACAATTGGACCAAAATTTTCTTTACATTTACGATTCAAATTCCGCTCTAACTTCTCTTATAATTATCTGCTTCATATCTTATTAATTATCCTCTCAAGAAATGAAAAATGTCTTTGTTATCGTAGGACTAATGTCCCTTAAGAATAAAATTAAAATGCAAGTGTGATGACCGAAACAGTGTGTTCATTTAAATATCAATAGCTAAACTCAAACAATACATTAAAGCTATGAACTAGGTACATCAAATCAAGTCATTAGGATAAAAAAATTAACAAAAATATACAAATTATTAAACAGAATTAAAATAATACAAAAACAAACCAAAATAGGTATTTCTAGCCTCTGCATTGTGAAGTTATTGTCTATTTGGTCTGCCAAGTTAAGTATCAATAGTATCTGGAGTAACGTATTCATTAATAAACATGTTCCGATATCGGCCAAGTATAAAGTATTTCAGGCGGTGGTGGAATCTGTAATGTATTATGGAGCGCAATTTTGGGGATACCATAATTACCAACAATTAGAAATTATTCATAGATTATTTTTGAAGAAACTTTTTAACTTACCAAAGAACACACCTAACTACATGTTGTACCTGGAAACGGGCAGGGATCTATTGTGTTTTAGTACAAGAAGTTTGCATTTAAATTATATTATAAAAATTTTAAACTATAGTGATGTACGCTTACCTAAAATTATAGCTCTTGATGGTATGAAAAACAAAAATTGTAGCTGGCTAAACGAATGGGTAAAACTAGCAGAAGATTTAGGCTGTCTATTTGATAGGGAGTTCGTATCGGTGGCGAGGTGGAATAGTCAAATGATTAATATAATAGCTGCAGCCAAGGAAAATTTTAAAAAAGAACTAGGGATCTCCGTTATGGGTGCCGAACACCATCTAATTTATAAGAAGCTAGATTATGGTGTAAACTACATTAATGACGAAAACAATATAGAATTAATAAGAATAGTTTTTAATACAAGAGCCGAAATGATATCCCTAAATTGTAAACCATGGATGAGGGAAATAGTTTACACATGCTCAATTTGTAATAGTAAGGAGGACGAAAATATAATTCATTTTTTAGGTAAATGTACGGCATTTAATCATTTTAGGAAAAAGTATTTTGGAGAAAGTATTTTGACTGAAAACAAAATAATAGACATTTTGAATGGAATTAATTGGAACTCACTGTATAAATTTATGAAATGTGCTGTTAACTACAGAAGCTTTTTAATAAAGGAATTCAATTACAATAATTAAATAAACAGAGAATATGTTGTCACAGATAAAGTGTAATTATATTTTGTTTATTCTATTTGGGAAACAAAGATTATCCCTCTATCTTTTTACAATAATGTGTAATGTTTATTTATGTTTTGTTTGTTATTGTAAGCTTATACTTTTGTTTATTAATAATGTATATAAATAAACCAACTTCCTGGCAGACGGAAATCCATGCCAGTATTTTGTGTTCTCTAGACGAATGTAAAGAAAAATGTAAAATTTATTAATAAAACACATTTATCTATCTATCTATCTATCTATCTATCTATTGTCTATTTGACTAAGAAAGGAAGAATGAGTGATCTAAAGGAGATATCCTTCGATATTCTTAAATTAAAATACTTAACAATAATTCGCAGTATCTTTGTTGGTTCTAATCTATCCATATGGTTTTTGGTGATCCAAGCTGACTTACTAACTGATTTAACTATCGTCGTATTGGGCCCGTGATGGATGATGCGAGTTACATAACCATCATATAAATGTATATGTTGATCCGTACCTTAACTTCCACAAAGTATTGATTTATTGGGTCCGTTTAATGTAATCAACTTTAGGTATACGTGTAATATCGAAAAGTATAACACATTCTTATTTTTTATTTCTCGCTACTAACATGAAGATACAGAGCCAAATGTATCCCACGAGTCAGCCCTAAGAGAGGAGTACCTGTATAAAAAGAGGAGATAAAGTAATTAGTTATTTTAACAGGGCAGTGACGAGCGACATCTGTGGAGGGCCTAAGCAAACAGTCGGTTGGCGCCGGCTCCTGTTTGTACAGCGGCCCACCCTCCCTAGCCCAGCGCCTTCCTTAATATAGATGTAATCACCGCTTTCGATGCAATTGCACCAATATATATATATATATATATATATATATATATATATATATATATATATATATATATATATATGTATGTATGTATATGTATCGGACGATACATGTGATATGGATGGACAGACTCACAATTTCAAACACATTCTTTATGACTGCAGACTCTATGACAAAGAGAGACTCCATTTAATGTTAATTATTATTTTTTTTTTTTTTCACTTTATTTATTCTTTTTTTCAAAATTTATTTTTGTTTAATTTTAATTTTTTGTTTGGTTCCTCAAATTTTCATATTTTTTTTTGTTTTCAATATGTACCGTTAAAACATAATTGCCCTTATATATATTATTCAATGTAACTCTATGTAACAGAGAGAATATGTGTAGTATGCCTTAAAAAAGGCATGGGACATGTATACATTAAATAAATAAACTATCTTTTATGGGGTTACCATAAAGGGAAAAGAGAGAAAAAAAAAACAATATATATATATATATATATATATATATATATATATATATATATATATATATATATATACACATATCTGTGTGTGTGTGTGTGTATGTGTGGTAAGGGAGAAGAACATGACAAGTAACCTTTTTTTCATGAAAGCCGGTTGATTATTGTAAAATCATTATGTTTCGTGGCACCTCCTAAGTAAATTTTTGTTAAATGGTTGGTGTTAAATTGCATATAATACTACAGGAAAAATAAGTCTCTTCGAGTAAAAACAATAGAATAACTCACACACGTACATATATATACAAAACTTGTTCCTCTTGAACCCATGAAGGGTCCTGGGTTCAGTACTTAATTTAAGGCCAACGGCCGTGCAATGAGGTTATTAGATCGAGATCACACCCAACAACAAGGTTTTCCCCGCTTCATAAATTTACATAAACACAAATCTCAATTACAAATATTAATCAAAAGGAATTGACAAGCCGGCGAAATTTCGATGAAATAATATTGATAATAGTAGAGATACGACGCAAAATAAAATATAATAAACCAATAATTCAATATTATCTCAATGTTTTATTTTCTGATTTTTATTGAAATTAGGAAACTATTTAGAGTTCTTTAGGAATTGTATTAATTGAACACACAGGATCTGAAGGTTGGAAAAGTATCAGACTGATGAGTATAAGAAGGAATGGAATTCTATTAGGACGTGGATTGGATTAGAAAATATCAGTGGCACGCTGCGAAGGAGATGTATTATAGTTAGATATACGTGTAAACAGTACTTTCTAGGGCTAAATCCTTGCAAGGAAGTGATTAGGCCAAGATCACACCCATACGTCAAGTTTCCCCCGCAGTTTTTTTGAGTACCCACTATATAATATAAAAAAATATTTGGGACCTTGACAGTAGTGGTCTAATTTGTTTTTTGCTAGAACGCGCCATTCTTTTTTTAATCTATGAGGGACAAAAATAGCAATGGACGAATCTGATTAAAAGTTTATTGTCTGAGTTTCGCGGTAATGTTTGTGGACATTTAAAGATGAAGACCTCCCATCCCGGAGTATCCAGTTAGGGGAGGACTGATTTATTTTTTCATCCCTTTTGCCCCATTACAAGATTTGTAACCGACGATAAGTATCAATGGAATAAATATAAAAAGGAGTAACGAAATGAGTAAGAAGACATAATCGGAGAGGGATAGGGAGGAAGGAGGGAGTGATTACATTAGGGGGGGGGGGGATAAAGGCCTCCTCCTAACGAGCCCTTCACCTCCTCCCCGTCTTCATCCCCTCCCGCTCTCATCCCGTCCTCATCCCCTTCCAATTATCTATAGTATCTATACCTTTTGTCTCCCTTCCTTATAACGATAGCTAATATATAGGGGATTAAGTTCTTATTATATCCACAGGAAAAGAAGAAACTGAAACATATATATGTTATTGCAAGATATTTCATTCTTATTTTTTGTTTAAATATCGCCATGGTAATTGTAAATAATTCAATTAAGTTCGTTATGATCTTGGAAGTTTGATAACGTAGTAGCTTCGTTATGTAATTAAGTCTTTTCAATTATAATCCAAGTTATTTATTATTTTTTATAACAAATGACGCTCAAGATTTGTTGACAAATAATGTTTGGAAAAGCCAAGTTCATAATGACGACTTTAAATAAAATCTGGTGCGCACAACAAACTTTCACTTACCTCAGTTGTTCAAAGCAATTAAGGAATTTTCAAATACAGTTAGAGATGAAAATAAGTAAAAGTTATGAATAATTAAGTAAATTAAGTTTCTATAGAAACATGTGTTTTATTAAATAATCTATGTATATAAAAATGAATCCTGTTTTCTCTGGTCATCGTGTCACTTGTGAACGCACAGTGGTTCCAAACGCACTTTTTCGGGACAAAAGGCTACACCAATCGTTCTATTTAAGATATCGCAGTCATTTTAATGTCATTTTGTTCCATATTGAATTCATTGGCAATGGTATGATTGGCATATTTTTAGCTCATTTTCATACCATGAAAATATATAAGTTTTGTCGATAACTTTAGAGAAATGTCACCTTATCTAATTATTCTCATATACATCTTTATATATCTATACTTCCTGCATTCAACTTTATTTACGATCGTTATTAGATAACTTTAAGTAAACTTTGGGTTTCATATAACGACTTGGTGATTTTTTAAGAATTTACAAAAATGTCGAAAATATTAAAGTTATTTTAAATATCTCAATATATGCCCAACATAACGAAGTGCAAATGGTTTTAAAAATTTTAGTTTTGTTTCTATCTTTTACGGACAGAATTTGAAAACCTCCAAGTCGTTATATGAAACCCAAAGTTTACTTAAAGTTATCTAATAACGATTGTAAACAAAGTTAAATGCAGGAAATATAGATATATAAAGATTTATGTAAGAATAATTTGTTACAGAGACGTTTCTTTGAAATTATCGACAAAACCTATATATTTTCATGATATGAAAATGAGCTAAAAGTATGCCAATCATACCACTGCAAGTGAATTTAATAAGGAACAAAATGATATTAAAATGGCTGATATATCTTAAATAGAACGATTGTTGTAGACTTTTGTCCCGAAAAAGTGCGTTTGGAACCACTGTGGAACGGCTTGATCGATTTCGCTTATTCTTTTTTGTATCGAATGTCGGGTTAGCTAGTATATTGTATTATTATCTACAACAATTAGTTTTATTTTATTGGGTTTTCATCACACTACATTTAATTTTACAGGTTTATGTATAAGATACTATTTTTTCTAAAAGCTTCAGCTTTCCAACGGTATACGATATTATCTGGTCTTATGTTCAAAAATAAAATAAATGCATTAAGACAATATTTTTGCTGTTTTCTCCTTTAGTTGGATATCGAATTCGTTCAACTTATATATTTACTCGTTTTTTATCAATGCTAACAATATGATATGAGTAATTTTTTTTAATCTACAAATTTAAAGGTACTTTAGTGGAAGAAAATTGAAAAAAAATCATTAATTAAGCCCTGTCAAACTATTTAATTTATAAAAAAACTGATACGACGATATTAAAGGCCATTAAATGTCACATGCATATAGCGACTTTAATAAAAATATAATGTTAGGACCGTTTTTGAAGACTAGAATTCGTAAAAAGTTGCAAAATGTATAGTGTAAAGTGGCTCTGAAAGTAAGCGGATTTTTATGAAAAAGTTGCTGGAACATTGCGGGTTGATAATTGTCTAAAATATGAAATCTCAATTTCGTACGACTTTTCGGAATCTTGGGTTACGAAAACGCTGTCCCAGCAGCCGATTGAGCTTGGAACAGTAAAAAAAAAATATATAAGTCGCCGTGGGAGACCGGTTGTAGTTATTAACTAAAACTGAAAGTATAATTTATAAATTCGACACATTATATGAAGCAGACATCATATTAAAATATCCAAATGAAAGTATATTAATTACAACAGTCAAAGGGCATTGAGCGGAAATTAATTAGTGAGAAATAAATACGGCATTTTCAATATAAATTTTGTTTTAAGTTATATTTAAGTCGTAAAAGTTAAAAACTTATTTCTTCAGGGATGCAGTTATGCTGTAATGCCTTAAGTACCGTATTAATTAGTATGACCCTGGCCTAATAATTTTTAAAAACTTCAGTCACTAAGTTTAGGCTGGAAAATATAGATGTCATGTTTTAACATAATCAGAATTAAGATTAAATGTATTTTTCTCAACATGTTTTTAATATCAAAACAAAAAATATATGAAGTAGCTTTTTCACTTATTAAAATTTATAGATATTTTTTTAAAGATTAGATTAGAGCTATGTTGCATCGTAGAGTTAATTAGTAAAAGGTTATGCGAAAAAAAAAAACTTCAGCAATTAATAAGAAATATTGGAATATAGAATAATCTATAAAAGGTGAATTATAGGAATAAGTCAATACTAGGCTGATTAGGAAGTGGTGGGGTTAATGCGGCCCCGAAACAATGTAAGGGAGGCCCTAATTCGGCGAGGACCCTAACCAATCCCGTGGCAGGGAATTAAAGCCAGGCGCTGATTGGCTGTTCCCCTCCCCCTCTAACAAAACCTTCCCCGGGCTGATGACTAATTGAATGTCTGATTGATCCTGTCAGGCAACAGCTGGTAGCTCGGCCCTTTATCCACTTGTCAAGGAAACATTAGCAAAATCTTAATTGCCAATTTCGATTTTTAAAAGCCCTTTAGGACGAAGCCCTGATTAAAATTACTTCTGCTGATAAAGTTCCGATGAGTGAACCTCTTACTTATGTACCTGAAAGTTGGTACTCTTAACACTTCTATATTATAATTAATTAATAACAATAGTTTGAAAAGAGGAATACAGTTATGATATTTCCTTACAATACAGTCGAGTTTCGCTGGTCGTCAGAGTAAAAACTTGTCATCAACTAAACTAAAAAATTATAGGTAGAATAATCAGGAGTCAGTCTTTTTCTAAATATTTTTTATTGATTTTGCCGACGTTTCGGCTCAAGCTTGTGACTGAAAAAGACTGACTCCTGATTATTCCACCTATAGTAGTTTCTACAGTCGACTATACATCCTCAATATAAAAAAAAAATAGAATATATTAGTTCGTGAACCAAGAAATTTCATTATATTATAACCAATACAACTTTGATGGCCAGGCAGTAATATATATATATATCTTATTTTAAATTAAATAAAGTTAACCAAAGATATAAGTTCCGCAGAAACAAAACTATATTGAGTTATACAAATTTTTGGTCAACGATGACTATATGTTTTTGTTAATAATAAATATAGTTACTGGCATTAATTTTGCAATGGATTTACTAAATTCAAGAATGTATATTTGGGTATCCATCAAAAACAAATGTAAATTAAAAAAAAGAAAGAAGCGAAACCGTGAAATATTGTCATTGAACCAAAAATGTACAAAAAATTATCGAAAATCCTAAGCAGTGAGTGATTCGTTAAATAATTGTTAGTTGTTGGCATAAATATATTTTATGAGACAAAATGAATATTATAGCAAAATAAAAATGAAAACAAAACTTTTAATGAAACTTGAAACTTTGAATAATATTAATTTTGACGTTTAGCTATTTGTTATATTTGTAAATTACATTTATTAGTATTTAAAATTCATATAAAAAGAATTAAAAATCTTTTATTTAAATACCTTTAATTTTGTTCATTTCGAATAATTGAACAGACAGTAGTGGATGTATAAATAATGCAAATATTTTTAAATCAGCTAAATGACAAATTGTCTAAGATAGAATTTGGAAATTAAGTTCTTTAAAAGCCAACCTTAAGCAGGTTAGGGTGTTAAAAAAGCGTTAGTTTCTCTATTAACATTAATACATTTTTTATTTTTCTTATTTTTTTTAGCCACTGATCGGCTTTGTTAGTGTTACATTATGAAATAATATTAATATTCGAAATTATTGGAGGTGTAAATTATTAAAAAAAATCAGGAGTAAATTAGTACTGGTGGTGGTAAAAGAAAAACAATGTAATACTTTTAAAAATTTATTGTTATTCTAACGTTTCGACCCACATTGTAGGTCATCATCTGAGTTCCTGGCAAGACAGTTGGGACAAGACTGTCAATAAATAATCATAGGTCGTGATTTATTTACCAACTCAACCCTGTCTTTCCTATGGTCTTTCCTTAACTAATTTTTGATTGGATTTTCGTATCCCGTAACCTTTGATAGAAACAAAAGAGTAAAAACTATGATATATTTTGTAATTCAACCAAATGGAAAATAATCGAAGACAGAATTTGGAAATTAAGTTCTTTAAAAGCCATGCTGAAGCAGATTAGGATGTCGAAAAAATATTAGTTCCTCAATAAATATTAATTAATTTTTCATTTTTAATTGTTTTTATCCACTGACTAACTTCATTAGAGCTCTATTATGAAAAATATTAATTTCCGAAGTTATTAGTGTTTTGAATTATTTGAAAATCGCTTCTTATAATTAATAAACTTTAGGAAAAAATATGAACTTTTTGAAAAAAAAAAATTCGACTCCCTTTTTCTTAAAAAAAAATCTTTTAGAAAACAATTAACATTATTTTTTTCCGCGAAAATAGGTTGATCCGTTCAGGAGAAAACAATTTTTATTTTTTTACATGGGTTGAAATTGCGATCAAATTGAAAAATATATATATTAGGTAGGACTCTCCAACGAAATAAAATAGCAAATAATCGGAGGTGTACCAATCCAAAATAACAATTTATTTTTTTGTTGAAAAATTCGAAACGAAATTTTTAAAAGTAATAAACATATAGAAATAATATGCATCAACCTATAAAAAAAATATAAAGTAATCCTACGGAAAAAAATTCATAAGTCGCAGTCCATAAAACACTACCTTAGGTCTATGCCTTACCTTAGGTATTCCAATAACTAATAGGAATAACTAATAGGAATTACTTTGTTTTTGTCTTCAAATTTGAAAATGAAAGAGACTAATAACATAATAAGGCTACTACGCTAAATAGTGAAAATAGTTTAGGGCTAAGTTAATTTCTAAAACGTTCCGTTCACGGATCTTCAAGAAGACAGAGGCATTGAAGAGTGTGGGAACATTCCATAGCTCTTCATTGTCCCGGCCCTAAGAACAATGGGGAGCATCTCCTATTAGGATGTAAATTATGGTCAGATGTGTAATTTCGAGTTTTCGACAGAGGAGTTTAAGTGAGCCACTCTAAACTGACAGAGGCCATTGTGTAATATAATGTATACTAATGACCCCGGTAGGTATGCAAATGTGGGAGGGACCACACAGCTCCTAGCAAACAAAATATTAATTGAACAAGTGCTACAATTACCAGGTGCTATAGGTGCCTCGCCGTTTCATAGACCACCCACGCCCTACTTCTTCACCTGTTCTCAATCTATATTTAAATAGCTGCTAATGCTGTGGAGAGTATGTTTGCGCTCTCTCGTTTTTGGATTTCAATATGACTTTCTATAACACCTTTCTATATTTAAGACAGTTCTGACGGTATCTGTTTTAATTTTTATCAGAATAAACTGTTGGTAAAATATATATACTCATTTGACATAAAAGAATCCGGTGCGCGCAACACATGGCTTTCGTTATTTCTGGTGTTGAGATATAAAATTAGAGATAAAAAAGGTTAAAGAATATATCATCCTCACACTAGACTGAAACGACAAGAAACTGCCTGCAGATACCGCTTACTACAACACTTACTAGACAAACGTTCAAAACTCTCTATTTACTACAAAAGACTCATTTACATCACGATTATCCGACCTATTTGGACCTATGGCATTGAGCTATGGGGGTCCACTAAACTATCAAACTCCTCCCGCATCCAATCCTTGCAATCCAAAATCCTACGAAAAATCCTCAATGCTCCTTACTTTGTATCTAATAAACTCATCCATAGAGACCTAAATATTCCACTGGTTGCAGACTTGGCCCGCGATAGATACACCTCCTTTAATTCCTACCTGTCCACTCAAATCCGGTTGTCCGTAACCTCTCATCTACATCTATTCCCGGTAATCCTCCGAGGCGCCTGAAAAGACGGTGGCCTCGAGTCCTGCTCATGAAATAAACTTTGAAGTACTTACTACCACTGGGTAGATTCTTTACATGTCTATTCATGCCTGTTATTGTCATTCAGCCATTTTACTTATTGTATTTGTATATACAGTTGTAAAAAACAATAAAATATATTATAAGAATATATCAAGTGTTTTATTAAATAATATATTATATTATTATCCACAACAATCAATTAGTTTTATCTTCTACAACTTTGATATAAGATAATATTATTTTCTAAACTCTTTAGTTTTCCAACGATATATCATCCATCTATATTACAGTTCTATTACAGTAAAAAAAGTTTACTCATTTCATCTTTAGTAGGTTTACTACTTCCTTCAACTGATGTATTTTTTAATCGATACTAACAAGATAATATGGTTATTTTTTTCGAATCTACAAAATTAAAGATAGTTTACTTTGATAGATAATTTAAAATATTGGCATCATGTTCGAACCTACATCATATTAAATCCCAGTTCTCAATTAATTAGTCAGACAGGACTTAAAGATTTTTTCAATTTTCTCTCTCTGAAGTACCTCTAATTTTGTGTATTTCAAAAAATCACTAAAAAGGCCCATCATCTTATTAGCATTGATAAATAACGGCTAAATATGCAAGTTAAGGGAATTTAATTCACAACTACAGGAAAAAAGAGCAAACTTTTTTTTTATGCAATTTTTGTGTTTTTGAACACAAGAAAAGTAATATAGATGTATTAAATACCGTTGGATAGCTACAGATAAAAAAAAAATTATCTTATACAACGAATTGTAAAGGTTAATGTATAGTATAAAATAAATTTAAGAATTTTTAAATACATTAGAGGGTAAAAATAAATTATTACAGAATTAATTAAATTTAATTTCAATATAAACATGTATTTTATATTAAATAATCTATTATTATATTTTTGTCTATAACAATAGGTTAGTTTTATCGAATTTTCATTACTATACATTAACCTTTACAATTCGTTGTATAATTTTTTTTTTAATACATCTATTATATACCGTTGGATAGCTACAGATAAAAAAAAATTATCTTATACAAAGAATTGTAAAGGTTAATGTACAGTAATAAAAATCCGATAAAACTGACCTATTGTTATAGACAAAAATATAATAAAAGATTATTTAATATAAAATACACGTTTATATTGAAATAATTCTAATTAATTCTGTAACAATTTATTTTTACCTTCAAATGTAATAAAAAATTTTTAAATTTATTTTAACAATGGAGGTAAGTGAAAGTCGTGTGTTGCGCGCAAAAGATTTTTATATATTTATATATCTGATATTTTTTTATAAGGAAGAGAGGGGTAACTGCTGGTGAAAAGGACCCTAATGCTGTTAAGGGCGGATCAAGTCATTAGCCGTTGGATATCGTGGGGGAGGGAGGTGAGAGAGAGGTCCTGCCTGTAATTTCCGCCGTTTGTGCCATTTCCTTGTGCTCCTGATCCTGGAGAAGAAATTCCATCCAACTCTAGATTGAGCTGTCTGTCCCAGCTCGACGAATTAACCAGGCCGACGGGTGCCGTTTAGGAATAAATTGACTTTTTCAATTGGTTATAAAGGAGAGTTCTAATCTATTTTCCTACTTCTTTCTCCGCCGTGTGCTCGTCTCCGTTCGAGTCCAGGAGTGGGTAAATGTATTGTCTAGCTTTAGAATGAATATGTCTCCAATATCGAACTTAAACCACGCATTTTTACTTTCACTTACCTATATATCAAATATACAGTAAAGTAAGGTGTTGTGATCGTAAATTTCCAAATAAGTTTTACCAGTGACCACTCACAGCATGGTCAGTGAGAGAGCTGACAAATAGCTTTTTTTTATTTTTCACCATTGTGTACACTTCAGATCAACTTGAAAAATATATAGGTATGCTATACAGGACCCTACAATGAATTAGCGATAAATTGAAGGTGTACCAATACAACTAAATATAAACTTATTATTCAAAAAATTAAATTTAAAAAAATTCGACTTTATTACTAATCTACTACACCATCACACAATAATAAACACAACTGTTTTTTATCCTTTTGTTGTGAAACGTATTTATATAAATATATATGTTAGCAATAGAATTTTAGGTCTATATTTCAGTTAATACGTTTGTGAAGTTTAGTTGGACTTTAATGATGTAATTTTAAGTTATTTCAAAGACTGTGAAGTTTTTGAATTTTCAAATTTAATTGATTTATATTGTATACACTTCAATGAAAATCTAAAGTGCACAGAAGTTTCACCTACGTTTCATTTTAGAAAACCAATCCCCTACCCTTTTATCATTACTCTGTCTGTTTAATGTTTTTTTCTATCCTAGAATATCCTACTCGAAACTAAACTAGTTTATATTTGCAGTAAGGCTAAGGTCATAACAATTCCATTTTTTTTTTTTTTTTTTTAATAGTTGGAATAGTCAGGAATCAGTCATTTGTTTAATTTCTTTTTTTAATTTTGCCAACGTTTCGGCTCAAGCTTGTGAGCCATCATCAGGGCATTAACTATAGCCATGTCCAAGCATAAAATCAGTTTTTTTTTTTTGTTTTTTTTTTCTTATACTATCTGGTACGCTACAAAATTCAATTTACACAAATAATTAGATTCTACCCTTTTAACTAGGCAACTGGTGCAGCATTTCGTCAAAACAACTTTAGGTTTCTTTTACATCCAACAGACCGACCATACTAAGAATAATAAATGTTATTGAATAAAATATTTGTGAAGATAGATCGAAAAAAATGTATTTACATAATTACAATGTACAAGCAATTGTTTATTGTATTAGTAATGATTTCGGATTTCCTTAAAATCAACAATATAATTTTGGTATGACACTATTTAAAAATGTAGTAGAAGGTAGTAAGAATAGTAAGAAAAATATACAAAAACCTACTCAACAAAAAAATAAATAAATAATTAAAAATAAAATAATAACCAAAAAAATCTCAATATCCCTACACTGTATTACTTTTATTTTAAATTAAATTTTAATGACTCCATTACTATATAAATTTTATAGTAGAATGTTTATTAATTAAAGGCTACTGTTGGCTATTGGTACTAATTATAGATTATGAGTTATTATTAATTAATTTTTGCATATATGAATTAGCCCATAGATAATAACGCTTTTTTAACTAAAGAAATATGAAAAAAGTATGTTGTTGTAAAAGTTTTACTGTATATTTAAGGCAGTAATGAAGTCATACAAATACAACTTAATATGAATCTAATAATGTGTAAGAACAATTTGACTCACTCTGTTGGTCGTTTTAAAAAAATAATTAATTAATACTTTAATACAATGCATCTAATACCGTCAAGAATGTTTTTATTTATTATTAGAATATTGATCATTACGTTAAATATTTCCTTTAAAAAAATAAAAATAATAGTTTATTTTAGGTGTCTTATTACTGGTGTATGAATACTTTTGATTCCAACTATTTATAAGTTTAGCTGAATCTAAATTTAAATTTTATTCAATGTACATATTTTAAATACTATAAGATTTGTGAATTCTTTCTAAACGAATGATATCTTAATTTCTCTTATGTTTCTAGTGATCTTAAAGGTTTGATACTTATTAATCAAATACAGATTTTATGGCCTGTCCAGGTAGTTTACATAAAATATTGGAGCAAGTTTATATTATTTTATAATTTCCTAATATAATTAAAATTAAGAATTTCCTCTTTCTATTATTTTATTTCTAACAACCTCAAATAATTCTTGAGTGCCTGCTATTGTAGGACCAATCTTACTGAGACTGTCAGGTACTATGATGTACCTGACATCAGTAGGTACTTCCGGACTCAAACGAGGTAGGTTTGTTCAAAGACTCAATAGAGAGTTGAGCCGGTTTAAAGGAAACGTACAGAGATTATCTTCAAACATAATTAGGAGACAAATCTTCAAAAATTACTTTTTCCCACAAATTCTTTCTAAAATCATGTAAATACATAACATTCAATGTTTAACTTCATTAAACATTAATTTCAGACTTCGAACATTTTATAACAGTTTACTAAAAAAATAAATAAATAAAAAAATAACAATAATATTTTTCTCACTTTTTCAAGGAGCTTTCCTTCTTTAATATATTTAGCTATATAAACATATTGTTCTTATCCAATAATTGCTTTGTTAAAACAATTAAAATGTAACTAAATGCTTAAAGAAAACAGAAATAAAATGAAATAATCATGAAATAAAACAGTTCAATTAACGAATCATATGAAAACTCCTTATGAATTTATAAAAATATATTAAATATATGTATACAAATAGATTCTAATCGTTGATAAATAAATTTAAAAAACAAAACAACTGTTTTCATTATTTAATTTAAATCTAAGCTAAAAGAAGCCTTACTTAAAAACAATAACTAACAGCAATAAGGCTTAAGTAAAACAATTATTTTTTTAATAGGATGTGAAAATTTCTACCTTAAGCTACAACTACATACAAATTTCCGAGTTATATATGAATTTCTAATAAATTATATTTATCTATTTGATTTTATTGCTGCGTGTATAGAGAAATGCAATGGAAGCTTGTTTAATAAATTCAAAAAGCAAATGATTAGTCTAAGAAGCATCATAAAAAATTACCTATTTATAGATTCTTCATTTCATAACTATTATACTTTTAACATCTAATAATTTAATAAACATAATATGCTTTATTGGTATGTGTAAAAGTTTATAAATACCTACACTCCTCTTTTGTAGAGTTTACTGCAGAAGAAAAAGAAAGAAAAGAAGAGGCAAAACCTAAAATAAAATAAAAACATTATAATTCTAAATTGACAATAGTTATTAAAAATAATTATTAATTCTGTAATTTGTATTTTATTGATAATCGGAAATAACCGAAATGCCATTTTTTTAGAAATTATTGGCTGCTGATAAAGGTCATTGAGACCTAATCAAATATAGGATATACTCATTTGGTTACATAGAAAATTTGTTGAGTTATCACATTTATGTTTGCTGGTATGGTCAATGGTTTAATATTACAGAATAAAATTTTATTGTAAATATACAGAATGAATAAAAAAACAATTTAAACAAAAAATTCAAGTATTAATTCATCTTACCATTTTGCATAATCATTCCGTTTATGCTTACTTTCTTTCTACAAATAAAATATATAGCATGGGAAAGTATTGTGATTACAAAGTAATAACTACTTTCTAGGATTAATTTATGTTGCAAATTATTCTATTTATTTTTTCTGTCACGATTACGAAAATATTTAATTGGAAATTCTATTTAATATATAGATGTATAATATACCTTTAGAGAACTAAAGAATTAAAATATAATATAATTATATTAAATTAAAGGAAGGAAATTTGTGGTGTGGTAGGATTCAGAACCTTATTTAGTGGTCGGACGAGGACGGTTTTCCAGGAAGAAGGAAAAGTGGAATTTTTCAGAGAGAAATTATAAATATCATATAGTACCGGTATGAGGGATGGGAGGCTGGATTTTATACTATTTTGGATAGTACGGGATTTCAAGATTGCAGTAACTAGTTCGTCGTATGACAAAATGAGAAAAGAAGAAATCAAAAACTGTCTTGTTGATTTCCTTGCGTCATTCCTTCACCAAGTTAGCCAATCCCGCCGTCCATCATATATTTTTGACCTTCTAAAATTCAAATCCTCTGTCTATCCTCGTTGTACACGATCCAGGCCTTCAGAGTTATAAATTAGGGCCCAACGAACTGCACATTTCCATAGATCCTTTCTCATTCGAGCCTCAATCCTGTGGAATTCTACCCCTCCTACCATCCGTCACTTTAACTCTCTTTCTGCCTTCAAATCCCGCATATTTAATCACTTAATGAATATCGAGGCTCAATAGAATTGTAAATAATATATATATATATATATATATATATATATATATATATATATATATATATATATATATATATATTTATTTATTTTTATTATTTTTTTTTTTTTGGATTGTTTTCTTTTCATTTAAAATGTCTATTTTATATCAGTAATTATTAAGTTGTTTATATGTATTTAATTTACTCTAAGACTCCAAACCAAATTTTTTACATTCTGTACATTTTATTCTAAAGAGACATGTCCCAGGATAATAAATAATTTATATATATATATATATATATATATATATATATATATATATATATATATATATATGATATTATATATAATATATATATATATATATATATATATATATATATTTATTTATTTTTTTTATACTTTTATTGTTGCTCATGGGTTTTTATTTGTTTTTTAACCTTACTTCAACGATAGAGGCCTGTGGAATGTTTTTGACACATCAAATATGTTTTTCAGTAACAAAACTATTTTTTTTTTTTTTTTGTAATCGAATCGCTATTTTTAAAAACGAGCATCACCTGAGAATTACAGAGAGTTACTTGTACAGAGAGCCCAATCAACATGACCATACCACCCCGGTGTGGGTTTCAAGGGATATGATATTGCTGTTTGGGCTGGCTGACCAGTGAGGTTATAGCCAATGAGAATTTCCTACGGGTGGCTGCTCAAAGGGAGATTGGTCGTTAAACAATTTCCCGCCTGTTTCCATGGCAACGGGGGTAATGAGCCATGGTCGAATGGGTACGACTTTTTTTTTTCATCCCCTTGGTCCTACCTGCCCCCGTTTCCTAAGTCTCTTAATAACGCGGAAACTTCCAGGATTACGGTATCCAGATAACTGGGCCCTTTCTTGAATTAATTAATTCATTAGTTTTATTAATCAATATAAAAAATAATAGCATTATTTTATGTATTTTGTACTCCCTATAGCTGCAGGACAAATCGGGGTCAGCGATGGTGTGACACAAAAGGTTTCTATACCCAAGGTCGCTGGTTTAAACCTTGAAGATGGCCGTAGTATTTTTGTATGGGAGTAAAAAAAGAAACTTAGTTATGCCATTCTCCGGGAGGAACGTAAAAAGGTGGTCCAATTCTGTGCGATCAGGTACTCATCAAAGATCTCTATACTAATTAATCCTGGATGGGAAAAATATGGGGCTCTCACTGTAGCATCACAGTAGTATAAAGTGGCATTAAATGAATAATGAAAAGCGTAGATCAAATTAACAACTCAAACAATCCACCTTAATTTTATAATCTAGCTATATCAGCCTATTGTTCACCCATTTTTAATTTAAAACAATTTTCAAAGCAGTTTTGTGCAGTTAAATGAAATATATATAACATTCTTACAAGCAATTCTCTGCTGAATAAAATACTAAAAATAAGCTTTGATTGTTTAAAAATATTTAGCAATTATTAAGCTAAACTGAAAAACAGAAAATGTACAAATACATAAAACTTTACCATTGCTTTGTTTGTTTTAATCATATTTTTGACATTATCATTATTTTCTGTATATATTGTATGAAGGTGGTACCAAATCACAATTAATATTGTTCATTTAGGAACAAATTGTAATATACCTCAATAAAAAAAAAATATTGATTTTATTGTAAGTGTATATTCTTTATTCTACTATTTTTTCGAGCGAATATATCACAGAGCACTATAATTTATTTCCCAGGATTGTGGCAGAATTTAATACATACCAATATATAAATAAACAAAAAACCCAGTAAGAGTAACATATTAACCAAGCAAAGGCACCTACATATGGGTAAAACTGAAATAATATTTATTTTATTATATTAATCAATGTAATGGATAATAAGATCTCGTAGAAACCACCCCAGTATCACATTTACTTTATTAATAAAAACTTTTCACAAAGTCGTAATTTAATTTGTAATATTTATTTTAATTGATTACTCCATGTTGCCTTATTGAAAATATAAATTATAAGTTATATAGGAGGTACAATTTTTTTTTTCAATCGAATTTTCGAACCTCAATTGCAGTATGCTCCAGCGAAACATCACATAACACTACTTTCTAAATTTTGCCTTTTGAAATCAGTTGTTGGTAAACAACTGATTTCAAGCAAAATTTTAGTATCTCAAACTTTTTTTTTCAACCCCGCACATAAAAAGAATTTTTATTTTGAGAATATAAATATGTATTAATTTTTTACTACTTCTATTGAGATCGTTATTTATCAGGATAACTATCTATCTATCTGAAAGGATGATTTTTCTTCTTTTTTTTTTAAGTGTTAAACAAATATCTAAGGAACACAAAAAAATAAATTTTAAGTTTTCAAGTATAATCTAACTATCATAAAGAAAATAAGAACCATAATAAAATATAAAATTTGTCAGTAGATGTTTAAGTTATTTATTATGATTTATAATAAATCATCTCCTAAATTCTTATTTTAATTTATTTCCCTACTTCCTATTATTCTGGAGGATCTATTGTTTATTTCTCGAAAAATACATATAAATAGACACATTTGATTTTCTTTGAGGTCATAGAATGAAACACGTAGAAAACTTATTGAGAGAAACACAAAGAAAGTTATAAGTGACAGGAAACATCTGCGGTAGATCAAATTCTTGGAGTCCGTTTCCTAAATTCCTTGGCTGCCTTCCAATGGACTGTTAGCGATTGGAAGTGCAGAGAAAACCTTTCAATCATTTTTTTATTCATATTCATTTTTTCATATACTTTTTTTAAAGAGCTATTTATTTATTTTTTTGGAATAATACTTTTTTATTTTATTTTTAAAGTCACATACAAAATTATATCTTTGATGGTATAGTAAATAATGTCAGTAAAAAAAAAAAAAAAAAAAACCCTGCAACTTATTGCAGAATGGTTTCTTATTTCCATATAATTATATTAAGGTATAACTGTTTATATAGCTGCTTATAGGCAATTAACTACTGTAAAAAGTAATAAATAATTCAAAGAAAATACAAGAATTTTGGTATTTATTTTTTCATTTCTACTAAGGAAAAACGGGTATTTTTTGTTTCGTCATACGGGTTCTAATTATTTTAGAATGTTATTATTTTTTTAAGGGGGTAATATTTTTTAGTAGATTACAAGGGTTCATTTTTGAAGATAATAAACCAAAAGCATTCATACAAGACTTCTTTACTATTTCCTTTTGTTTTTTTCGATTCTCATTCAAATTAAATTTACTGATTCCAGAACACCTTATACTTTTTCTTCAACATCAATAGTAACCGAGTTATCAGGGGGAATCGCATCTCTTAAGTTTGATAATAATAATTATTACCTCTCTGGGCACCTAGTCGTGGATTCAGAAGAATGTGTGCAATGGTCTGTTCGTCTATTCCAAATTTTTTATGGAGCCCTTTCCGAGGCGGGAAATAAATTTTTTCTTGAAAGCAAGTAATGTGGATCGCTATCTTTTAAATAAATAGATTGTTTAAAAGATATATTGTAAAAATCTATTCGATAATGGATGATGCCTATAATTTATTCTGTACAACGCATATATAGGGTTGCGTTTAATTGTGACACGAATTTTCTAAATATGTGGACTTCATGATATCCTATAATCGGATATTAGTGCAAGGTATTGTATATAGTTACAAAAATGTCTGATAAAAGTACCCATCTACATAAATCCAGTCACAATGCCATGACCAGTATCCCCTGGCAGATCCTTACCAAGGAAGGCACAGGTACCCACTTCTGGTAGGAGGAGGACTTCAAGAGATGGTAGAGATGTAGATAAAGCAGTGCGGAGTACTATTTACACATGTTGTGGCATTAAGTGGTCGTCCCCGCGTGTGACGTTTCACACGTTGGAGCGAAGATCGGGTTACCGATAGCAGGAGACAATACTCCAGTCCTCTCCAGCCGTCAGTCAACGCCCTCCAGCTGTCGTAGCCCCTTCAATCGTTCCAGGCTCTGGAGGGGATTCTACCCGTACTTAGGTTCATTATTCCACTTTTGTTAATTTTATTTCAATTGTAGAATATATTTGGAATAATTATCCAAAATCGATGCAGTATTTTAGATTTTGTTTTAATGAGATACATTACTATTTGTTTAAACATGAACAATAGTAATAATTCGAAGAGACCACATTCTTAAATTTTTACTTTCATTTACCTATATATGAAATATATAGTAAGGGAAAGTATTGTGATCGTTAAAATATTCGAATTCGAGTTTTCATTGGAAAAACACGTTTTATGATCCCCTGAGTCCAGATGGCGAAGTCCGCAAAAAGGTGTGTGAGTGTGTGTCTGCGTGTCCGAATGTGATAATTCCACCTCAAAAACTATAAGTCGTACGAAACTGAAATTTCATATTTAAAACAACTATACGCCCGAGATGTAACAACAAATTTTTCATCAGTATCAGCTAACCAGAATAATCACTTAATACCATGTTTTTTACCTTTTTACGATTTTCTCAAAAACGGCTTGACTATTTGATTAAAATCGGCTATATCGATGTAAAATTTAATGAGCTTTAATATGATGTGGTTCATTCTGATTGAATTGTTGACAGTTAAATACGATATTTTAAAATGTTCTTCCTTTAAAGAACTTTAATTTAGATTTTAAAAAATTAGGCGCATCATCTTGTTAGCATTGATAAACAACAGCTAAATAAACAAGTTTAAAGCAATTTGATAAACAACCAAAGGAGTAAGTGGAAAAATCTGTTTTAATGCAATTTTGGTGTTTTTGAACAAAAGAATAGTAATATAGATGTATAATATACCATTGGATTGCTAAATATTTTAGAAAAACCTATTATCCAATACACGGAAATTAAAAGTTAATGGAGAATGATGAATAGTCCGATAAAACTAACTGATTGTTGTTGATAAATCATAATAGATTATTTAATGAAACACACGTTTCTTTTAAAATTAAAATTTAATTAATTCTTTAACAATTTATTTTTATCTCTAAATGTATTTATAAATTCTTGAATTGATTTTAACAACGGAAGTAAGTGAAAGTCGTGTGTTGTGCACACCAGAGTTTCACAGAAAAAAAAAACATTTGCCTAATTTGTTTTAAAATATTAACCGTATCATCTTATTAGCATTGATAAAAAACGACAATATGTACAAGTTGAACGTATTTGATAAGCAACTAAAGGACAAATAACAAAAATAGTTTTTTAAGGTAAATTTTATTTTTCGAATTTACTCATAGTAATATGGAAGTATAATATACCGTTGAAATGAAAATAGTTTATCTTATATAAAAAGGTAAAATTGAATATAATATTTACTTTAAACTGTTTCCGTTTTCTAACTTTATTTAATAGCTTAAATTGGTGTGGAGGGGCGTGGTCTAGTGAATCGTTATTAGGTACTATAAATAAAATGGGTATCCAAAATTAGGAGAAACAAACCTGGCAGTCAAGCGTGATTTAGATTCCACATCTCCTTGCACGGTCGTTGGACGTGAAACAGTATGAATCTCTATAAGTACTGAACCCGAAATCCTTGATGGGTTTTATAGGAACAGGTTTTTTTTTTTTTTATGTTTTTATTTTGTTTGTTTTTTAGTTTGATTTTAACAACTATCCTCACACAAGACTGAAACGACAAGAAACTGCTCAAATGATATCGATTCTACAACACTTATTAGACAAACGTTCAAAACTTCCAATATATTCAAAAGACTCATTTACATCACTATTATCAGACCTATTTGGACATCTGGAATCGAGCTTTGGGGCTCTACGAAACCATCTAATTCCTCCCGCATCCAGTCCTTACAATCCAAAATCCTTCGAAAATCCGAATGCCTCTTAATTTGTTACAAATCAACTCCTTCATAATGACCTTAACATTCCCATTTGTTGCAGACAAAGCCCGTGATAGATACTCCTCTTTTCATTCTAAACTCCTGCCCATACAAACCCACTTGTCCGTAATTTATCTTCCTTAGATATCCCTGATAACCCTCCAAGACGACTGAAAAGAAGGTGGTTCGGGACCTACTGAGTTAAAATAGTTAGTGCTACCACTGGGTAGTTCTTTCTCAAGACATTTTCATTTTTTTTTCATTCCTTATATTTACTTATTGTGTTCTTTAATACAGTTGTAAATTACTATAAAATACTTTTTTTTTAAAATAAGATTTTAACAACTAAGATAAGTGAAACTCGTATGTTGCGCTTACCAGATTTTTAAACATTAATTACAAATTAATTATTTAATATGTTAAGTGAAGACATTGATAGAATAACTAAGAATGATGGCTGTCAAACAGACGCTCGCTTCCGTGGGAGAGGATTGGCTACAATAACACACAAGGACACCCAACATATGCCCACTGGCGCCGGCTCTGTTGTGTTTCCTGTTGTGTCTATGGCTATTAGTGTACCTCTTCTAGTTAGGGTCATTTCTGGAGGCAAATTTTGTTAGCGACAGTCAACATTTGGGTAGGCGTCGAAAGAACGAAAAAATAGCACGATGGTGAAGGAAGCTATTGAGGGTTTAAAATAAGTTAGTTCGTAGCGTTTTCAATATTTCAATTAAATCCTCTCTGTGTATATAATATCATGTTTACTTGGTCAATAATGTTAACATATTCTAAAAAAGGATAAGTTAAGGTGATTTTATGCATCAGTTTCAACCGAGATTCTTTATCTTTAAGTGGTATTTTGCTTGTTCGAAAATTGAGGAGAAAAATAATTCATTTTTGTCATTTAGTGTCTTTTTATTTCCCGAAAAGAAAAATCAGCTGCACAGACGGTTAACAAAATTTGCAGCGGCGATGCCTTAGGAGAAAGCACCGTCCGTAAGTGGTTTGCTCGGTTAAGAACCGAGAATTTTGACTTGGAAGACGCAAGCGCATGGGTCGTCCCTTCCACTGTTGATGATGAGCCCAAATTCAAAAAATTACCTGAACGATGGAAAGATAAAGATAATAGAGCAAAATGGGTCATATATAATTGATTAAAAATATTAACAAGAATCTAAAATTTTTATTAAAATCACCAGAAAAACACGTTACGAAGTTACTTCCCAGCCCAATAGATTGGAAAGGGTACAAAAAATGAAGACAGAATGGGACAACATAATTCTACTATTGAGAGTAAAATTGTCGGTTTTGTATTTCTCAGTTTAGCTTGTTTAAAAAGTTATTTTTTAATTTTTTTATAATTTAATGATATTTACAACTGTATTAAAAAAAAATACAACAAGTAAATGTAAAAAAAGTTACAATTGGCTGATAAACTCTTGTGAAGAAGTTACCCAGCGGTAGCACTTCAATGTTTATGTCATTAGTAGGCCACCGTCTTTTGAGGCGCCTCAGATGGCTATCGGGACAAATGAGAGGACACGGACAAACGGGTTTCAGTGGGCCGGGATTTCGGAATGAAAGGAGGTGTATCTAATTCTGGCAAATTGGCGACTAATGGGATATTCAGGTGTTTATGTACAGTTTTACAGGTGAAAAAATAAGCAGCATTTAGGATCTTTCGGAGGATTTTGGATAGCAAGGATTGGATAAGGAGAAATTTGATGGCTTGGTACATCTCTTTGCTCAATACCATAAGTCCTAAATAGGTCTTAAAATGGATATATAAATTTTTGTTTTTGTAGATGGGAATTTTTGAACGTTTGTCAAGTAAATGTTGTAACAATTATTATTTGCGAGCTGTTTCCTGTCTTTTCAGTCAAGTGTGAGGATTCCAAGTAAGACGTCCATCAAGATGGAGTCCTAGGAGCGGATCTGTTCAACAGGTATTAATGGGATGTAAATAAACTATAATTTTTATAGTTTTTTTTTTTTATAAATACTACACTATAATATTTATAAAAAATAAATAAATGTCTAAATAAACGTTGACATTTTTCTGGAACGAACCGAACGTATTCAAATATTGTCTGTAAAGCTGCTCTTATACGTTTCATCCCAATCGTACTTTCAATTACAAGATCATTGTTATATATAAATAACTGAATTATGAATTATGTAGGGAAAATAAAATAAAATTTGAAATAATGTTCTTCCATGAACTTTTACAAAGAAGTTGTTTGAAAATTTAGATTTAAAAAAACTTCTTCAAAATAAAAGTGCAGAGCTGTTCTAAAGCTCTGTTTAAAAAACAGTATCCTTTTATTTTATTTTTTTATGTTTGATAATAAATAATAATAATAATAAGTCTTTATTGATGTACATACAAACATTTATAATACATTTTTATTTACAAACATTATTTTTTCTTCTTTCTTTATATAATATATGTACATAGACCTTCCTTTTCAGGAGTTTAAAGTTTTTAACGGTAACTACCCGTACTTGAGTTGAAGAGTTCGCTCATCTTCATCTTCCAAAATTCTCTGTCCTTGGCTTTACGTGACCATAGCACTCCTTCTGCCTTTATAATTTCGACGATCCACCTTCTTCTTTGCCTGCCTCGGTTTCTTCTCCTATCCAATGGGGTCCACTCAGTCAACATTTTAGCCCAGTTTTTATCATTTTTCCTCATTAGATGACCTGCCCATTGCCATTTCATCTTTTTCATGAATCTGATTGCATCAGTGACAAATCTAGCTTTTCTTATTTTTTGACTGTTTAGCTTTTGGCTTTTCCTTATGCCTAACATGCTCCTCTCCGTTGCAATATTGAGAATAAATAAATAAAATTAATAATAACTATTTTTTTATTCATTCCAAAACATTGTCTATTAAATAGAAACTTATTTAATAGTTTGATTTAAGAATTCGATAAAATATCCTTAATTATTGTATTAAAAAAAATTGTAGTTAAGGAAGAAGTGTATTTAAGGAGTGTATAAATGAGTTTGACAGATGTTATTCAATGTATCTGATTTGATTTCAGCTGATAATTTAATTTCGTCGCCATTATTCCAGCCAATAGCCGCGTAGATGGGAGCATCTGTTTAGTCAACTGTGTTTGAGCAAGCCTTTGATCTTCCTTCACAATAACTCGTATCTAACTGTTCACCATTAACCAAGGGATTTTCAACATGTTTCCTTCTATTTCGAATCTAAGCATTTAATGATGTAGATAACTATGAACAATTTATCATGAAAGGAAAGAAAGGAGTTACATAAAGTTTCTCTGAACGCTTTTCCAGTTGTGTTCTTTCATAATTTTTTTTTTATTTGTTTATTTATTTATAGTAATTAACAACTGTATTAAAGAACATAATGAGTAAAAATGCAGATTAAAAAAAGTCATGAAAATGGCTTGAGAATGAACTACCCTGTGGTAGCACTTCATTAACTATTTTAAGGCAGTAGGTCCCGAGGCCACCTTCTTTTCTGTCGCCTCGGAGGGTCATTAGGGATATTTAAGTAAGATAAATTACGGACAAGTTGGATTGTGTGGTTAGGGAGTTTAGGATGAAAAGAGGAGTATCTATCACGGGCTATATTTGCAACAAATGTGATGTTTAGGTCATTACGGAGGAGTAGATTTGTGACAGAATAAGGGGCGATAATTCAGGATTTTGCGAAGGATTTTGGATTGTAAGGATGCGGAAGGAATTATATGGTTTCGTAGAGCCCCAAAGCTAGATTCCATATGTCCAAATAGGTCTGATAATAGTGATGTAAATGAGTCTTTTGCAATATACTGGAAGTTTTGAACGTTTGTCTAGTAAGTGTTGTAGTAATCGATATCATCGAACAGTTTCTTGTCGTTTCAGTCTTATGTGAGGATTCCAAGTAAGGCGCTTGTCAAGATGGAGACCTAGGTCTTTTATATATATATATATATATATATATATATATATATATATATATATATATATATATATATATTAAGATGTCGTTACCCTACCTAGTATTAATTTCTTGTTTTATCTGATCGATTTTAAACTTGATACAGAATTTTTAACTCAAAGCACCATGATCACTAAAGGGATTTCTTTCAAAATAATCTACAGTTAAAATGGTCTGTGTGTGTTACCTTACTCACCATACACACACATACGCGCTAGTAGAAAGGATAGCAGGATAAGGAAAAGTCGTACGAAACTGAAATTTCATATTTGAGTCACCCAAGATGTTACAGCAACTTTTTCATTAAAATCGGCAGACCGAAAATGCTACTTTATAATATGGATGTTTGATTAAATTTAAATGATTTTGATTAAATTCCCTATATCGATAAAATATTTAATGTTCTTTAATATCATGTAGGTTTCATTCTGATTGAAATAGCCTGTCAGGGCTCAAATGAAAATATTTTAACTTTTCTTCCTCTAAAGGGGAGCGGCGTGGTATAGTGTATAGAGCACTAGTCTACTACTTTCCGGGTACTGGGTTCGAATCTCGGCTGGGGCAGAATATTATTTATTCTGTTCATTTAGCCGGTAGCGACCCTAGGTTATGGAGATCCTCCTGGGGCAGACCCAGCCTCTTTAAAGTGGGTACCCGCAATTGGGGAAAAACCTGGTGGCTGAGTGTGATCTCGGCCTAGTCACCTCATTGCACGGCCGTTGGCCTAGAAACAGTACGAATCTCTATATGGATTGAGCCAAAGACCCTTCATGGGCTGTAGAGGTACAGGTAATTTTTTTTCCTCTAAAGTGCCTTTGATTTTGTAAATCTGAAAAATTAACCATATCATCTTCAGATGTTATTGATAAAGAGCAAAAATATGAAACACACAAAGTTGTAAAAGGTAATTGAGAGCTATTAACTAAACTAAACTTGCTGTTTATAGTAGACAATAATACAACAGATTATTTAATAAAACACACGTATCAATTTCCTTATTTGTTATTATTATTTTTTTTTTTTTATCTCTAACTGTATTTAACAATTTTTTTTTTTTTATATTGATTTTATTGAACAGAGGTAGGTAGGTAAGGTGTTTTAGGGCGATGAATTCCTTGTCCTATTATGTTTATTGAACAGGCCCGGATTGTTTGGAACTATTTTACAATACACTACATATTATCTAGAATTAATTTGCACGTATTTTTACTTTTGATAAAAATTTAAAAAACCCATTTAATAAAAAAATTCTTAAATTGGTTTTAACAATGCAGTGAAAGTCGTGTGTTGCAAGCACATTTTTTTTTTTTTTAATATATTAAACTACTATTTTATTTATTCCGACATATAAAAATTTGTCTTAATTGACCATAATAATATTGCTATATACCACAGTTGCCAATGACCCTGTAGGGTAGAGAGAGGCAAATAACAAAATAAATTAAAACAAATATTGCTATATGATCACATTCATACAATATTTGCAGTATAAATAAAAGGAAAGTCAAATTAAATAAAATAAAATAAAAATATATAAAGGTGTATTTAAATATATTAAAATACAAAAAAGTACACCACGAGCAGCTCCGTCTAAATACATCATCAATTATGTTTTTTAAGATATTTGAAAAATATTGAGTCAGCAATCAGAAAAAAAATCTGTCAAGTAATCGACTTATAGTGTTGTGATAGGATGTCCTAGAGTCAACAACCAAGCCCGCATCCTTACCAAAAGTCAAAAGGGAACTTTTTGCCACTTGAAGCAGCCCTACACCAGCCATTTTTTGTAGCCCTTCTCAGACCTTCTTGTAGCTCAATATTTGACCTTAGGATTCTGGCTTGTGATAAAAAATATTTATAAAAAAAAAGTATTTGGATCCGTTTGTATTATTTCGGTTTACACACTTTGGAAGAGGTGTCAGAGACATGTTACCAGTCATTGAAACAGAATAATTAGTGGATGTTTTTGTTTCGTAAGGTTATTAAAACAACCCTTCAACTTTAATAACGCCCCTTTTTTTTCGAATATTTAAGTGATATTTATATACATTTCTTAGATTATTGCAGATATTTTTTAACACCCATTCACCTTTATGTCAAATGCATATTGTAGGGAAAATATAGATCTGAAAGGATTTAGAATAAAAAATTGTTTAAAACTGAAGATTTTGACGGAAATATATATTTTAAGGTCTAAATAAAAGTTCTGATTAGGTGTGTGTAATTTTACTAAATATGTATTTTTCACAGCTGGGCTGGCAAATTATAGAGTTAGTCGGTTAGGTTTCTCATAGAACTTTGTTGAACTAATTTGTTTTATTGTATTTCAACTCTTAATGCTTTACTTTGGATGCCATAACAAATTTATAAAATAAAATAAATAAATAATAATAATAATGTATTAATATTGAAAATATATGTAATTACTTAATTTCAATCTGCTATTATTTTTTTAATTAGTTAAGTGGCAATTTACTGTTTTAGAGGCTATAATTAGAGGTTTTATTTTAACAATAATAACAAGGTTTCATTTTAATAATAATAATGTATTAGTATTGAAAATATAGGTAATTACTTAATTTTAATCTACTATTATTTTTTTAATTAGTTAAATAGCAATTAACTGCTAACTACTAACTGATTTAGAGAGGATTTTTTTTTTAGAGGTTTTATTTTAACCTATTTTAGAAGCTTTTAAAGAATTAATAGATTAATTATTGAAAGACTCTATTTGTGAAAGATCCTTCTCTAAAAACAAATAAATAAATACTGTGTTTTATGGAAACAATTTTACAATATTTCAAGCAGAAGTGTGATGCGTGAATAAAAAGTTTTGTATTATTACTTTCACTTACCTACACATGAAAGGGAAAGTATTGTGATCGTGAAGATTTTCGAATTCCAGTTTTCAACGAAAATACACGTTTTAGGGTCCCCTGAGTACAAATAACCAAGTCCCGCAAAAGCACAGAAACATAAGAACAGGAATATAGATGTATTATATACCGTTGGTAAGATAAAGATTTTAGAAAAAATATCTCATACACAAGCTTGTAAAAGTTAATAAAGAGTGATGAAAAGCCAATAAAACTAATTAGCTGATAAATAATATAATAGATTTTTTAATAAAACACTTGGTTCTATAGAAATTCAATTTAATTAATTATTCAATAGTTTATTTTTGTCAGAGAAAATCTTAAAATAAGATTTCATCATCTTTCTTCTCAGAATGTTAATCATTCTTAAGTATTTCGGGATTTGTTTGTAATTGTAGGGATTTAGTATATACTTTAGTACTATCATTTTTTTACATTATTTATTGATATTCTTATATTTAATTTGTTATTGTATATGTTGGAGGAAATTAATCATAAAGATAGCAGCACCTTTATGCTTATTGCTGTATATGTGTTTTGTTGTTTTTGTTTTAAATATTTATTGGAATTGTGATTAATAATGTATATTTGCTGGTGATAAATTTATTAATTGTGCTGTGCCAGCCAGCTCTATTTGTATGGGGTTTGCCCTAAAAAACAAATAAATAAAGTTATTATAGTTTCACTGATTTTTCTCTCTAACTGCTTTTGAAAATTCTTTAATCGGTTTTAAAAAGGAGTTAATTGTAAGTCGTTAATGTTAACTTTTAAAATGTTTTTCTTACACAAAAAACATTTCGGAACAATCGGTATTCAACGAAGAAATAGTTTAACTATATCCTAGTTACTTGGCTATTGTATCTTATGATTCTAAATACAGAAGGTCTAGAAGTTATCTTCTTTTCACATGTGTTGGAGTTAATACTCAGCAATTAAAGGGTTTCTTATTGCTGTTTTTTTTTTTTTTTTTTTTGAGCCGCCGATTATCAGTGATCGTGCCATACGATACCCCTGCCACCCGGACAGAGTAGCACCCTCAAAGAGCCCCTGCCCAGCCTGGATACCCTGACTATCTTCGGATAATGATCCTGGTGAAGTGCACCGGAGAGAGGCATGCACATGCAGGGCCAATTAGCCTGGTGGGGGTATAAACAAAAGTCCGCCATCTTTCCAACCATCTTGGCCACCCCTCTTAGCATCCCCTCCACTCCCGCCTTTCCTTCTCTCTCTTAATTCACATTCCTCTCTCCCGCAAACCGAAACTGATATCTTCCCTTAGGCTAATTTCCCATTTGGGACGGTACGGAAAAAGACCGAGGGTTGGGGGTGAGATTTGGAACCAGGAAGGACCTGGGGTTTCAGGCTTCGACATTCAATAGCCTATACTATTTTTGAATGACCCGAGAATCAGCTTGTGGGAATAATATTAAAAAAAATCTGGTGCTGGCAACACACGACTTTCACTTACCTCCGTTGTTGAAATTAATTTAAGAATTTTTAAATACACTAAGAGATGAAAAAAGATCAACAGATTAATTAAATAAAGTTTCGATACAAGCATGTGTTTTATTAAATAAACTATTATAGTTTTATCTACAACAATCAATTAGTTTTATCAGCTTTTAATCATTCTCTATTAACTTTTACAATTCCGTGTATTTGGTAATATTTTTTCTAAAATCTTAATCTATCTATACGTGTATAATATACCGAAAGATAAACAAAAAGTTTGCATTTTTTTTCTTTAGTTGTTCATCAAAATCATTCAACTTGCATATACAGCCGTTATTTATCAATGCTAATAAAATAATGTGCCTATTTTTTTTTAAATCTACAAAATTAAAGGTACTTCAGAGGAAGAACATTTAAAATATCGGCATTTAAGCCCTGTAATACTATTTCAATCAGAATAAAACCTACATCATATTGAAGCCTATTAAATTTTATATCCATATGGCGAGTTTAATCAAAATAGTCAAAGCCGTTTATGTGAAAATCGTAAAAAGGTGCAAAATGCATAGTATAAAGTAGATCTTCCGTTCAGCCGATTTTGTTGAAAAAGTTGCTGTAACAGATGTGAAATTTGAAAACGGATATTGAACATTATACTATCAATCCCAGCAATTATTTACTCTTGATTATACAAGAGCATTCAAAACTCACAAATAGAAAAAAATAAAAGAAATATAAAAGAATCCAGATAATTCATAAAAATATAACTTTTGTTATTAACTATTCAGATAAATGATAAAGAAAATACTAATATTCCTTAAATATAAATCAACTAAACACCCACAGGAAATGTTTCTGTTTAAGCTATGATGTTTATTTATGATTTTGAGGTTTTCTATCCTCAATAATATTCTATTTAAGAAATATTAAAGTTTGTATCTTATTTAATATTATTTATGTTTTGTAATTAACACTATAATAATACAATATTTTATTTACTTAAGAATCTTTAACGACAACTTACTCGTAGACTATGTTATAGAGAAAAATAAACCGTTGGAAATATTTAAAAGGAATGGGCTCTAAGTTATTATTTGTCCAAGCTGAATTTACCTCAGTAATATAAAGTAAAGAATTTTGCATATGAAAAGAATATTAATTAATTTTTTAATAGACTGCATAAAAAGAAATCTATGAACAACATCATGGGATCTATTTTCGAATGAATATTTTTATAAATTTCAGAACACTAAATATTTAATTCATAACTTTTTCAGGACAAATACTTTATTACGGCATAGATATGACGCAAGTTATACATTATATTTCAATAAAACTTAAATCAAATATATTACCTGGCATACAGGATGTGGGAGAATTGAACGAGCCAGCGCTCTTTTGTAATTGTGCAAATCCTGAAAAAACAAACAAATAGTCGTTAGAAATTTATATTTTTAAATAGCATATAATTACATTACACACATTACACTTTTATATATAAATAACTAAAACTCTTTATCTGCTTCGGATTTGCTCTTAAAAAAGGGTCGAATAAAATATAATAAAGTATTTATACATACCTAAAAACAGTTAGGTTTTGTATTTTATTAAACAAAATCAACTTTCTAATCCAAAGTATAAAAAAAAAAAATAAAAAAAATGTTTTATATTAAAATATAATGATTTATACAATATTAATATAAAAAAAATAGAAAAATATCACATAATTAGTAGTAAATGTTATAATGTAGCTTTATTCTTAGAAACTGTAAGGACAATCTCCTTGGATTCGCTCATTAAATCTTTTTTATTATTATTGAACCCAAAAAATTTTAATAAATTAGAAAATTTCAATACTTTGTATATATTTTATATTATTCTTAAACAGAAATATATCAAACTTCTTCATGTTGCCATTCACAACATATTTATTATGGTATAGAATTGTTTTTAAAAGTATAATACTTTTTATGTCTAGAGAATTTACTTTTATAAATAAAGATAAGATGTGTTAATGAGTATGTATACTTCTTGTGTAATAAAATAAAAAAAGAAACAATACCAATATGTAGAGTTAGAATACTAATGTGTGGATAGAATGAATTCGATTCGTCACAGCTTGTTGCAAATTTAAAAACTTGTCGCAGCTAATAATTGTTTATATGTGTTTTTATGTTTCAGGCAGATTTAAATCAGCTGGTGAATAACTTTACAAGTTTTCTCTATCATTATAAATGAATCGAGTAACGGTTAGTTGGCCAATTAGAAACCGAACGGTGAAGTTCATGTCAATTAATTAAGCATCAAGATACCAGAGGCGTTAATGTCAAAAGCCTGAGATGTAACAGCAACTTTTACAACGAAATCAGAAACTTTATACTAATGCATTTTACACCTTTTTACTTTTTTTCTGTTAAACGGCTGTAACGATTTTGAATAAGCTCGCTATATTTGTGTAAAATTTAATTGGCTTTAATAACGATGTCTGTTACAGTCCTATTGAACAGAGCTTAAATGTCAACATAAGAGAGTAATACAAGTATATGGTATAATATACCGGTGGAAATGCTAAGATTTTAGAAAAAAATGTCATCTTATATATTGGGTTGTGTCACATGAAATGTCCGTTTGCAAGGTAAAGGATTTTTATTAAAAATACGATATGAAAACAAGATAATTTTATTCGAAGTATTTACCTTATTTTTCAACACATTTTTCCCAACGTGACACCAACTTTTTTATCCCCGAACTGAAAAACTCTGAGCATTGAAGTGAAACAAAATCTGAAAACGCACTTTTCAAAAAGTTTTCCTTTGACGAAGTTGTCTGGAAGCTAATATTTATAATACAAACGTAGATGATAGTAACTGTTTACTTTAAATATGTAAACATTCGGAAGAAAACAACAGAGACCTGCAAAATCCTTTATGTATTTCAGAAACTATAAAAAACGGACATTTCATGTGAAACAACCCAATACAAAGCTGTGAAATATAATGCAGAAAGACGAAACGGGAAGAAACTCAATTGATTATTATAGATAATAATTTCTATTGTTAGGTTATCTAATGTGCAACACATATTTCTATCGAAACTCATATAGACTTTAACCTTTATGCTTTTTTCAACTATAATTTTAATTAAAATTTCCTAAATTGATATTAACAAAGATGGTGTGCTAGGCTTACTAGATTTTTTTTTAAATTTGTTATATAGACTCTATTATTTGAGACTTGAAGTCCCAAATTTTGAGATATTATTTTTCTTGGTAGAATACAACGGTTATTTATTGATCATGAGTATTTTAAGTATTCATATAAATTAATGTTTTCCTTTTATGATTTTATAAACCAAAATATATCAACAGTACTGGGTAATAGAGAGAAATCTATTAAAGTAGTTTTTGATTCCCTCAAAGAACAATTATAGCTATTGAAATTATAGAGACTATAACTTTAATTAAAATATAAATTTAAAAATCCCTGACCTTTTTTTAATTACTATTTTTTTAATATATATATATTTTTTTTTTATAATGGTAACGTTTTAGTAGACGTTATTTAGTAACATATCAACTTTCTTTTAATAATTTATTTTGTTTACCTAATAATTC
Source organism: Piezodorus guildinii (assembly GCA_023052935.1). NCBI lineage: Eukaryota > Metazoa > Arthropoda > Insecta > Hemiptera > Pentatomidae > Piezodorus > Piezodorus guildinii. The sequence goes on from CM041296.1 coordinate 94,831,080, forward strand.
TTTCTTGTAAAGGTTCAATATACATATTATATCCAGGCGTTTATGACCTTAGGGTTTTATGCCTTAAAGCCAAAACAAACAAATTATAAAAATCCAAAAGTAAAAACCACAAAGAGCCATTGAATTGGCTATACTTTCTCGGACCTCGGATTAGACCGGATTGAGGATTACAGGCCTGAGGGAAGAGGCTAACAAAGAGGGCTGGAGGTAATAGAGCAGCGATTTGCCGGACAAAAGATAGGATTAGGGCGGAAGGAGCTGGGGGTGACGTTTAAATAACCGCAGCGGTAAAACTAGCAATCCTAGCAAATGGATTGCTCTTGGATGTGACAGTAAGGAACGCCCAGCGCTTATCTTGCTCAGCCCTAACATATTCCATTATACGTGTCCTCCAAACCCCCAATTATCCAATCTCAGATAATAGTAACGCTTAACTTGATAATTCTATAGGTTCTTTTTGATCCTTCAGTTTGACAACCAAAGCATTTCTGAGTTTTATACTGTGTTACTCCAATACAGAAGTGATGTATTGAAAATTTCACTTTTAATGGTTACTGATCAAAATATATTTTATTTTAACGTCACTATTTATGCTATTTTGCCTAATCGGGTGATGTTACTTCGGAGTCCTAAATTTTGCATATCCAGATTAAATTAGGATAGAGATCTTTAATGAGTAAATGACATGACCACCATTTCACGTCTCCCCTGAAGGATTGCATGGCTAAGGATTTATTAATCCCATTACAAAATAGAGCAATCTGCTAGGTTTGAACCTGCTAACTTAAAAATGGCAGTCTTTTATGCTAGCCGCTACACCACATGACCCTATTGATCAAATTAGTCAGGACGAGCTAATCATGACTTTCATGATATGAAATCATGACCTTAACTTGGTAAAGTTCTGTCAATGAATACTAACTTAATAAATCCTTATTATTATTTTATTTTTTATTATATTAAGAGGAAGAAAGTCAGTTTTAACAGAAGTAGAAAAAGGATTAGCAATTTCGATAATAACAAAAATGTTAGTACTACTGCATTAGCAGAGCATAGTATAGAAGTTTGACTTTATAAGACCTAAAATACTAGGAATAGAAAAAAAAAATCATATAATTTTTTTTTATATATATAACCTATATATAAAATATAGGTAATACAGTAAATTTCAAAACTGATTCAAGACAACTAAGTTGCCATTATGCTGATGCTTAAATTAAAGATATAGATGTTGTGGAGGATCTTATTAATTTAAAATAATGGAATATAATAAAACATTAAATTAGTCTAGCCCTTACCCAGTTGAAGACAAAGATTTTGGGTCTAATTATCTATTACAATGGTTGACCTTTTAATACATTTTTTTATAATAAAAAACGAAATGGAATATATAGATTATCACATAGGAAAACTTTTTAACAGCAGTTTATAATTTTTTTTTAAATATATTTATTTTAATCAATGAAACATTTTTGATTAGGATGCCTAAATGTAAATTTTTTTTAAATTAACAAGAAATTTTAAACTGTTTTTATAAATATGAATGATTTTGTGGTGATTTGTTGTAAGTGTTTATAGGATCTTGAGGATAAGGCAAGAACCCCGAAACATTGATCATTAATTTTTATTTTAAATAAAATTTGTTTATGAAAGAATTAAAAAAGTGCCCAGCTGTTTTCTACTTCAACAAAAATCCTTATGGGAACATTTTTTCATAATTGTACATGCACGAGCCATGAAATAGGACAATGTAAGGATCCAGATTTTCCTCTTACCAAGGACTGTGCAATTTGGTGGTTAGTCAAAGATAATTTCTATTCTAAATTAAGGGTACCCCTAACTTATGGGTTGTGCCATAAGAGATTCAACCGAACCCAACATCAATCCACGGTTAATATAAAGTAATTATACTCTAATCACAAAGCTACCCCACATCATGTATATATATATATATATATATATATATATATATATATATATATATATATATAAAATGATGGATTTTGATACGGCTTTCACTATCACTTAGGGTATTTTTTTTTTCTGAAAGTTTATGAGTAAAATGCATTTCAGTTAAGTTTTTTTTAAAGTGAAACTAAATTTTCAGTAAATGCAGTCATCAAAACATTATTCCTGAAATGCATTAATTTTGACGTATAATATATCGTTGGAAAGCCCATAGTATCGGAAAAGCTAATATGCAATAAAAGAATCGTATGAAAGGTTTTATAAGCCCATTAAATTATGAGCATATGTTATTTGTTTGTTATAGAATATAATAGAACAAGAAACTTTATTCTGGGACAATGTGCCTCAAGAATAACAATGTTGAACAAATCGTTTTATAATGTGGAGTATTATGACGATTCAGCGTTGCCACTGAACAAGTTAAATACTTCAACGATTTTAGAAAACATATTACGTATCAAAGCGTACTTATATTGTGATTTTTCTTATTTTTTTAGTTTTATCAGCTAGGGGTTGTTCTTTCAACAGCAAGCTCACCTCAAATATAAACTACATCCTTGACCCTTCATAGAAATAGGAAAACAAAAAACTTAAATTCCACATAGAAATATTACTACTTGTCATGAAGGCAAACTTATGCTTTACTTAGGCAAAAATTATGTAGCATTGGGTTGTAAAATAAGTTTAATTTAATCCTCTCTGTGTTTATATATTCATGTTTACTTAATCAATAATTTTAACATACTTAATCTGTCTAAAAAAGTACTAGTTAAAGTGCTTTAATGCACCAGTTTCAACCGAATTTCCTTATCTTCAAGTGGAACTTTGACTCCTCAAAATGGAAGAGAAAAAAATTTATTTTCGTCATTTAATGATTTTTTTTGTATTTCTGAAAAGGAAAATCCAATGCACAGGCGGAAAATCGACAATATTTGCAGTGTGTATGGCGATGGTGCCTTGAAAGTACCGTCCGTAAGCGGTTTGCACCGTTCATCTAACCTTATGTGATGGACCAAATTCCAAAAATTACCTGAAAGATGGCAACATGTAATATATCAAAATAGGTCAATCTAATTGTCTAAAAATATTTACAAGAATCTGAAGTTTTTATTGAAATCACCAGTAAAAAACACTTCATACTTATTCTACAACCCAACAGCTATGATACTAATTCCTGACAAAAAATTAAATCAAAAACATTCTTTTTAGTTCTTCGTCCCAACTTGAAAAGTATTCTTATTTTTTAACCTTATATTTTGTACCATATCCTCTTTTAAATTATAAGGAATTGTGATGTGGTTATTCAAATTTTTAAGATTATGCTTGAAATGACATTTTAATATCAGTGACGGTGCTCACTCGTTACAAAGTATGTGACTCAGTAACTATAATTGGAAATTAATGATTTTTTTTAAATTTGTGGTATACTTACTGTTTGTCGATTCCGAAGGTCAAAGAATAATTGCATTCATTGCCTCATTGTTTATTTTTTCTTAAAAAAATCACTAATGACGCTTTTAAATAAACGTTCTTACATGTTCTCCTTTAGATTATGCTTTTCTTAATATTATCAATTTTATTAATTATCGAATGAGGTATCAATCAGCTAATACAGATGAAATTTAGAATAGAAAAATTATACAAAAAAAAAAAAAAATTATATTGTTAAACATTCTGTAGCAATATAGGGACATGGGAGTTCGTTACAAGCCAACGTGACGGGTCAGCTGCCCGGCGAGCTCACAAAAAAAAGATTGGGGTGAACGGAAAGCGTAGCGAAAGGGTTGACAAATTTCTTGGTCCATTAGAGACAATAATAAATTGTCTAAAACAATTAGGCCGTAGTGAGACTTAATTAAATTAAAAGGGAGGAGCTAACTCGGCTGTTAGCCGCCAGAGGGCAGGCTATTGCATTCCGCTCTCTAATGACCGCCGCTATTATTGATGCCACTCGCCCCTTTGACAAAACTCCTTAATTACCATTTCTACCCCCTCCCTTCCTCTCGCAAAACTCGTATCCTTCCCCTAACTCTGTATTATCCATAATATCAAAGCTATCAATTGATTATCAATTATCAAATATGATTCTGTAACCCAAAAACAGGCGCTAAAATGAAACTCACAAATATCTTAATAACTGCTATATAATCTGATTATTATAGAGTGCCTAATACAACTCCACATAACCAAGAAATAAATTCTTTATCAACTCCAAATATTTTATTTTTTTAATACTTCGCTGGGATGGACGAGCAGTGGGTCGACCATGGATTCGTGGGACCTACTTTAAACCTAAAAATAGTTGAAAATTTACAACTGTATAAATATAAATAAATAAAATAAATGAGATATATTTATATATAGGTAAGGAATGTCTAGATCAGGCTCTACAAGCGATTCCCTCGCACTGCTCAGCTGTAGAATGAGTAGACCCAGGTAGTAAGATTCATAATAATTAAGAATTTTTCAACACCCGAGTTTCCAATAAGATATCCCGCCTTGACATTCGACAAAAGAATGCATGCCAACAATTAACTACAAGTGAATTTAGAACCACTACAAACGTTTTCATGACAACTTACACGGACATACCAACTCACTAATTCAAAATATGGCCACTTCTAACATCCATGATAATAAGCTGGATGAGAGGCCTCCTTACATAACTACGTATGGTTAACCACGAGAGAAAAGCATTTCCATGTTTGCCGGACAATTCAATGATAATCTACCTAGATATATTATGTTTATATGATACTGGTATAAATAAAAAAATAAAAATCTGGTGGGGTCTACACAAGACTTTCACTTAACTCTCTTGCTAAAATATTTTAAAGAATTTAGATTAAAATGAGTGAAACCAATAAAGAATTAATCAAATTGAATTTCTATAGAAACGTGTGTTTTATTAAAAAATCTATTATATTATTATCTGAAACAATTAATTAGATTTATCGGCTTTCCATCACTCTTTATTAATTTTTACAAGCTTGTGTATAACATAATATTTTTTCTAAAAGTTTTAGCTTTCCAGCGGTATATTATACATGTATATTACTGTTCTTTATTCAAAAAGAAAAAAATGCACTACAAAAATATTTTTTACTTTTATCCTTCAGTTGGATATCAACGTTGTTCAACTTAAAAAATTTTCTGTATATAATCAATGATAACAAGATGGTATAGTTATTTTTATAGAATCTACAAAATTAAAAGTACTTTAGAGGAAGAAAACTTAAAATATCGTTATTTAAGCCCTGTCAGATCACTTCAATCAGAATGAAACCTATATGACATTAAAGCCCAGAGTTTAATTAAAATTGTTAGAGCAGTTTTTGAGAAAATCGTAAAGAATTGCAAAATGCATTGTATAAAGTGGTTATTCTGGTTAGCTGATATTAATAAAAAAGTTACCGTAACATCTCGAGCGTATAGTTGTTTTAAATATGAAATTTCAGTTTCGTACTACTTTTCGTTTTTGCACTAGACTTACCTCACGAGGACACTAAGTGTTACAATCACTAAGCAATAGTTCAGTGTTTTCGTTCAAATCTTTTATTTAATTCGTGAAAATGAAATGTATCTATGAAAAAAAATTCGAACTGGAGGAGTTAGAGGAGTATAAAATTACTGGTTTACCCCAAATCTATCAGGGGAATTCTAGGCTAAACAAACCAATTGCTGTTTTCACTAGACTAGCGACTCCTACAATGACTACAAGAAAACAGGGGAATTACAACAATCGGGGATCAGACAGAACCCTTAGAGTGTACACGAGCAGCTGCCGGGGGAGGCTTTGAGTAGTGCTCAATGGAATAGGAAACCGGAGGCAGGTATATTGTCTAGCAGTTAGCTCTAGCAGCTCCGTCGATCCCACGGGCCTCTTTCCTTAAACCTGACACTTTTCAATCCCCCCAACTCTCTTAATATTACCAAACAACCGATTTCCCGCTAGGATGATCCTGGCCAAACAGCCAGGGGAAAAAAAATCCCGAGCGAGAGTTTGTGGGATTTTTTTGCTTAGGCTAAATTAGGGCTCGTTTACGTGCCTCTGCTAAATTGCTCCTTCCTTCTTTTTATGAGAGAGCTCAAATATCATAGGTTGAGCCGATAGGGTGCACACCTACCGCTCCTGGACACTTAAAAATAATAATAATAAAGAAATAAATAAACTATTAGAAGAAAAAAAAGGATCTCTTGGATTCCGCTTTTTCCTCCACAAGTGGAGGGAGAAGCCCAGTCTGGGGTCCCTATAGCACTTGTGTATTTTGTATATAGTTATGTTTGTTTGTATGATGTTTGTTTATTTGCAAACTTTTATTTATCTCAATTATAGTTTAATGTTTTGATTTGTTTTGTTTTATATTTATTATTATTTAATTCTATATATATGTATATATATATATATATAATATATATATATATATATATATCATTTATTTGTAATTATCTCAATTATAGGTTGTTGTTTTCTTATTTTGTATATATATTATATTTTTTTTATTTGACTTTATCATTGTATACTGTGTATACTTATATTACTATTACTAATATTCATATAGACACAAATTGTAATATATCTCAATAAAAAAAAAAAAAAAAAAAAAAAAAACCTACACCAGTGGAACCCTTAAAGAGCCTACTAATGGGTTCATCGATCTATTACACGGTATGATATGGCCAAAACCCCACTAAATCGGTTAAATCAGTTACCCACTTAATAGAAGCTGAATGAAAAACCAGGAGGATCTCCAACCCAATAGTTGATTCACGCTTGGTGTAACAAAAGAAATAATTAGAATGCTATAGTAGGGCCCACAGAAAATCTTGAGTAATTCAAAATACAAAATCCACCCACTAACCATGTCTATTGTTGCTCAGCAAGTTTAATTTTTACTTTCACTTACCTAAATACAAAATGTATAGTGAGGTAAAGTATTGCAACCGTAAAAAGGTTCGAATCACGGAAATCCACCTATGAAATAACTCTTCGCCCAAATGACCAGGTCACGCAAATAGGTCTGTGTGTGTGGTAAGTTTCGCTCAAAAACAAGATGTATAAAATAGAGATTTCATATGTTAAAAGCATATATGCCTGAAATTTTAAAGCAAATTTTTCACCAAAATCGGCCAACCGGAAGTTCTAATTTTTTTACAATTTTTCCGAAAACGGCTAAGATTTTCATTAATGGATATATTGATGTAAAAATTCTCAGGCTTTGATATGGTGTAGGTTTCTTTCTTATTGAAATAGTCTGAGAGGGCTTAAAAGCCGACTTTTATCGTTTTTAACCTTTCACTTTCACATGCCTATATATTTCATCTCTTGCATTTCATTACATTACATCTATACATTTGATCTTTCAATTCTATTCGAATATTCTTAAATTGGTAAATAAGAGTCATATTGAGGATGTATAGTCGACTGTAGAAACTATTATAGGTGGAATAGTCAGGAATCAGTCATTTTTTGAAAAGTTTTTAATTTTGCCAACGTTTCGACTCAAGCTCAACTGAGAGTTTATGGTTGGACATGGCTCAGTAATGCCCTGATGATGGCTCACAAGCTTGAGCCGAAACGTTGACAAAATTAAAAACTTTTCAAAAAATGACTGATTCCTGAGTATTCCACTTATAGTAAATAAGAGTCGTGTGTTGAGTGCACTAGATTTTTACAGAAATATGATATGACCTTTAATAAATGAAAAAAAAAAAATATGCTTATTTAGATTTACTAGAATAAAAAATTACTAATAAGAAGTATGGTGCTTATTATTCCATGACAGTACCTTTTGCATAAATTAACCATTTACAGCACTATAAATATAATTTTTCTAATCCATTTATAATTTACATTATTATATTATTATACATTTTATTTTCATTACCTATATTATTTTATTTTCTATCTGATATTTGTTATCTTTACTTTACTTTACCTTCATATACTTGTGTTAACTATAATCATTTCTAATCTCACTAATTTTACTTTAAATTCATGTAGATTTATTTTTTGCATCAGCTTTTATTGTTATCACACTTTAACTCAATAATTTCTAATAATTTTTATTTTTTTATTCTGTTTATTTTCCATGGTCACATATTTATCAACCTCTTGCATTGTATCTTGTTATGTTATTAGCCCTGAAGAAGAACCCAACGTGGGTCGAAACATTGGATAATAATAGTTTTTCACGATTTTCTAATATTTTTTTACTAACCACCCAAACCATCCATTATATTTAAACAACACATATCGTGTATTTCAATGAGGAAAAATTATTAAAACATTTTACTTAGTAAAACGTTTTCATGAACAAATATTAACCCAAATCGTTGTTTGTTTTACAGCAAACTTTTCTTGTTAGCTCTAACCTTCGTAAGCATCATTAGATAAACATTAATATTTAAACGACCCGAAAATGCTAATATCTATTTAACCAAACTTGTTTAGTTGATTTCAAGGATACCAACAAGTTGTTACGAAATGATGAATGTCAATAAAGTTGTTCCTAACACCTGTCACTATACACTGCAAATATGTTGTTAAAAAGGTTAATTGCTTCTTATTTTTACGTTATCCCAACAATATAAAAGTGGAATTACAAAATTATTATTTTACATCATATTACAAGGTACTTGTTAAAGAGTGAAGTATCTTGATTATTTATAATGATTGAACGTAGTATTTAATGTTCATGGAACACTACATTAGCTCTTTAATGAAAATGTTTACACCTAAGATTTAGAGAAGTGAAAACACTAGTGTTATAGGAGACTTCCAGACAACTTAAAAGAGAATCCATCAGTATTTAGTATAGGTGGAATAATCAGGAGTCAGTCATTTTATAAATTTTTTTTGTACTCAGTTTATACTTGGACCTGGCTCAGTAATGCCCTGATGATGGCTCACAAGCTTGAGCCGAAACGTTGGCAAAATTAAAAAAAAATTTAAAAATGACTGACTCCTGATTATTCCACCTATAATAGTTTCTACAGTCGACTATACATCCTCAATATAGCATCAGTATTTAGGAGTTAAACCAGACGGTTAATGCTTAGAATTAGTATCAGGTCTAGGAATGGGACAATTTTTCTATTTGATGTACATTAATGTGTTAGATGAAGATAGGATATTTAAAGATGGGATTAATTTTATTATTTATAATCTCGATAATTTCATGGGTAATTTCATTCGATAATTTCATGTTTTTCAGAGGTACAGTTCTGGTTACTTATAACTTTCTTTGTCAAAAAATTTTTTACATTATAAAACAATCAAGCAATGTTACTATTCAGCTTTTCTTTCTTTTTTTAATTAATTCATTAACTTTAATAAAATAAATAGTTTTGTGTGGATAGCATAAAAAATAAGATTTTGTAATGTCAGTAATCCATAATCAGAATTATTTTTTTAGAATGATATTGACACTACAAGGTAGAAAGAGATAAACTGTTTAAGCACCAGAATTTTCAACGCACTGATGTTTTGCCTCGATTGATATCTCTTATCGTGGATCTAGTCTAGAGCTTAAAACATCCTGAGCACACTACAAAAAAAAAAAAAAAAAAAAAAAATCAGATCTGATTTACTATGGGAAAATTGGACTTTTGAATACCATATATGCTAATTATAAAGAAAAAACACAAAAAAAACTGTACTTCAACAATCCATGAAGAATCTAGGGTACAGTACGTCGTTTCCGGAAAAAAAAATCAAAAGAAATAAATAGGTATCTTTTCGTTAACCAATACCATCAGTTAAAAAAGAAAAAGAAAAAAAAACAAAAACGTAATGCTATTTCTCAATTAGGACAACAGAAGTTTTACAACTACAAAAGAGTTGTACGTCTGGTATTTATTTCTCTTTATCAAATTGTATTATTATTAATGGTATTTTTTTTTAATTATAATAAAATTTCCATATTTTCAATTTATTTTATTGTTATGTTACTATGTGACAACGTCCTCAGGAACTTGGAAATGGACAAGGGTCCAAACGGAAACGGTCAAGAGCGTCAATGAAGATGACATCTTAAGGACTCCTTCCTTTGAGTATTAATTGTGAGGAAGAGGTCCTTTTGAAGTGTCTGGACTATCGGCAGCTATCTGTGGAACACTTGCACATCGTTAAGTGCTACCGAGAGGCGGTCCTTCCAGGGATGGGGTTGTCACAATATATGTGACAAGGGTGTCGAGTTGTACCCAGGGTACAAAGGATCCAGGTGTACCCATTGTACCCTAACCACAACAGAACGCCCGCTTCCGTAATCCTGTCTCTTCCAATCGGGGTCTTTCCTTCAAATCCCAACTCGTGGCATGTGGAAGGGTACGCGTAGGATGCCAGGTTCCACCCATCTGCCGGACAATTCATCGTTAGCAAGGGTTTATGGTTAATGGTTAAGACTTAATCGATAAAGTAATGACTGTATAATTTTGTTTAAAAAGCATCATACTAATGTATAATGTTTTTTTAATTAAGATTGTAAATAGGGTTATGTATATAACCCATGTTATAAAATAAGTAGTAATATTAAAAACAAAAAGTTTACATAAAGTTAATCTGTAGTGAATGATCTTTATGAACATCAAGATCAAGAATGGATATATCCATTTCTAATCAACTTTTTATGTGACATAACGACAAATAAAACAATCGAAAAAAAACTAATGCCACAAACCATGCAAGAACTTAGACTACCTTTTGAGGTATTTGAAATCGAGCTATTTTAATGCATGTGGCAACTGTAACTTTTCCTCTCAAACTTCATATATATAACTACAATATTTAAAATCATCTATTAATATCTATAACTATAAAGTAAATCTATATATATCTCTAAAATATATCAAACTTTATCATTCAAATAAATACATAAAAGGATATTAACGTTTAAAACTACTAAACGTTTAGTAAGAAGTTTTAGTAAGAATATTATTGCATTCTAATTGCATATTTTTGGCATAAAACAGAAAACTATTTAAGAATTTCAATACTATAAAATCAGTGACATCTTGGATTTCCAACTTTGTGTGAATTCGCTCCCAACTGAAGAATGATTTTTTTGATAAGTAGAATGATTTTCTGATGTTAACCAGTTTAAAGTTTTTTTCATCTGTTTAAGACAATAGACACAAGTCGATATTAATATGTGAACTTTAAGATTTGTTAACAAATAAGCGATTTGTCAGTATTTGGCGAAATTTTGGGAGAAATTAACCTTTATTTTATTTTATCTCAAGCGATATTCTAACTTTACAGATACTGGAGGTTTTTTTTTTTCCATCTGAGTCGAATAGTCTTTCAGCCCTCAGGCTGACTTAACGAATTGCTCTGTTAAAGCAGGGGACGAATCCGGGACGTGGATGTGAGTAACGAGTCCTAGACAATGAGCAAGACGTCACACACTTCATCTTGCAAAAGAAACTCATACTAATATAATATAAGATACATTCAACTACATTAGAACCAGAGAGTTAGCAATGATATTTCAATGTATTCTGTTGGTTTCTTCCTTTATTGGCATCGCTTAGAAGATGAAGGGGTATATGCACAGTATTAAATGAAGTAATTGTGATTGTAATTTAACCTTAGTTTTATCCTGTATTTCGACTTTGGATACGAAAGCGCAACGTTTTATTTTAAGTAGCTATTCTGCTTCCTCATCTGACTGAATGAATCCATCAGGCTCCTCGGCTATTTACTCATCAAGCTCTGGAGCGGTTCTTCATCAGTTGGAATTGAATTTAAAACGGGCTATTGATTTCGCAACCTTGTTATCTTTTAATTACATATTGTAAAATTAGCTGAAATGATGAATGGAAAACGGTTGAAGGACCCGAGAGGCGGAGCGCTGATGAGGTAAGCGGCTGAGACAGGGCCATGATGGCATGAAAATCCGGTTAGGTTAACGTGCCTGTTCCGCCAAGAGCGCCTCCAATTTAATATACAAACAAAAGACGATCCCCCAAGACAGTTGCTAGGGCGCAGGTACCCTCCTCCCGGAATAATCGAATCTCACTGATAAGTCCTTACCGCGCTCCTCTGTCTCTCGTAATAGATTCGATAAACAAACACTGTCTTGATTCAAGCCCATCTTAATCAGCTGAAGATACAGCACCATTCTGACTTACGGAGACAAAAAAAAATGTATTTATGCATCCTTGTTTCTTTTATTTTATTTATTCTTTTATTTCCTCCCTCGTCTTCTAACATTTTGACTATGGCTGAGTGCTGTACAGGAGACATTCAGGTGCACTCGAACAATAAGCGTATCATTAATGCGACACGATTTATATTCGGAATCATCAGAAACACGCATAAAATACAGATTTTCACCGAGCTAAGATGGTTTTCTTTTATGACACTAAAAATATATAGATTGTGTTTAGTCTTTGTAGGGAGTTGATTTGGAGTATATTTTCAATGTTCTGTTGATCACTATGTTCGGATTATAAGGGTCTTAAATATTTTTCTCTGTCTTCAATAAGTTTTTCACAGTGGAGCAGAATATGGAATAGGCTATTTATAATTTCCTCAAAAACGGCTCAAACGATTTTGATTAAACTTAATATATTGGTGTAAAATAAAATGAACTTTAATTGCATATAGGGTTTATTCAAACAGAAATAGTGTGACGGGCCTTTAATTCCACGTTTTCCGAAACACTTTTAATTCCATTAATTATCCGTTATCAGCTAATGCTAAAATCATTAGGAAATAATGGATCGATAAAAAAAAATGAAAGAAAATTTTTACAGGTTATTTTTATTTATTTTTTCTAGTGTGTTATAGATGTTTATTTATTTGCAAATTTTTGAAAAAAATATTTCTTTGATTTTATATTTTTATGTAATGTTATTTTAACTTTATTTATTCTGTAAATGTTGTAAGAATGTGATCTCAAAGCAATATTACTGGAGTTCTGACACTGGCCAGATCTTCTACTCATGAACCTACTGTATGTTTGTGGCTATTGCGCCTCAACTCAGCTTCTACTGGCCCACACCAGTAAAGCGGCTCAGAGAGAGCCGCTGGAATCTCCTGCATTCTGCTTTTCCCACCATAAATGGAGGGAAAAGCCCAGTCCGGATTAGCAGATTTTAAATATTGTATGTAGTTATGATTGATTGTGTGTAAGATGTTTATTTGTTTGTCCACTTTGTATTTCTTTTTTTTTTTTGTATGTATATATGAATTTATTTATTTTCTTTATTTATGTAATTCGACTTTATCATTGTTTTCTGTAAATATTGTATGAATTTGATCTCATATCACTATTACTATTGTTCCTTTGTGAAACAAATTGTAATATATCTGAATGAAAAAAAAAAAAAAGTGCCGCGAAGAAGTATAGTTGTATAGATTCATAATCTACCATTAGAAAGGTAAAGATTTTTGATAAAAAAAGTAAACTACTATAAACTTTTATTTAAAAAGTAATACTTTTATTTAAAATTTGTAAAACTTGTTGAAGGTAATACTGAGTGATGAAAGGCCATAAACAAGTTCTATCGAAACTATATAATTCTTTTATCAAGTTTAAGTTAATTTAAATATTAATTTCAAGAACGGAGTTGTGTGCTGCGCTCAACAATTTTTTTATTCACGTTTGATATATCAATTAATGAAAATGTCCATGTCAATTGATTGTCAAAGAATAAATTAGCAACAATGACGAACTTTTAACTCAATGGAAGATAATAATGTCATCATCAAAGCTTCACATTGAGTTTTACAACAAACGAAGTGGAAACAATCAAGGAAAGCACTAGAGAGGATCAAATGGGTATTGTTAGGGCTACAACAATGTCAGGAAAACACATTATCCGCCGCTAATGGAATGAGCCGCTCGACCAATGAGGTATAATATAACTGGCTCTATACCTAATCAGCCAATGGTAAGTCGCCGATAGTGTGGGGGAGGGGAGGGTCTCAGCGGATTGGCCTATAAGTAGCTTATAGGAAAAACGGAAAATTGGCAATTCCCGGTCTATTGACTGGGCTCGGTTACCTCGCTTCCAATGGCTCCTCTTACCTCTTTCGAGCTTGGCTGGCTCTCCAATAACATCAACTGAATTTCCTTACTTCACCATGTCTTCATTGCCTCCCAGTCCACGAAAATATCAGTATTTTATTGACGTCTCAAATGGATTGATTTCATATTTTTACTCTTTATTTCAAACATCCAGATTTTAATCTATTCTTCCAGTATTTTTACAAATGATTAAAATATTTTGGTGGTTGATCATTGGGCAGATAAACTTCAAACCGCTTTATCTTCTATTTACTTCTCCCAAAGAGACAATAAGAAGGTTTTTATTTTTTTTTTTAAATTGTTGGGGGTCGCGTGTGATGTAATGACTAGTATAACATCCTGTTATGTGCCAGTTGCAGGTTCTAAACTGGCAGATGGCCCTCGGATTTTTAAAGGTGTAAAAAATCCTTGGTTATTCCTTCCTTCGTAGTGGACGTAAAATGATGTTACCGAACCTGAGCGTTATCAAGTACTCGTTAAAGATCCATATCCTAATTAAACTTGGATAGACAAAATTTGGGTCATATTAGCCACAGAAGCATACACTAGTGCTAATTGAATAAACCAATACATAAAATATATTTTGCCTTTTTTTCTTTATTACTCCTAATAAGCGATTTAGATGTTTTATAATCACATAATGATAAGTACTACTACAAAGAGTGAAATATAGTTAAACTTCAATATATTTTTACGGGATCTTGAGTCCATCTTTTTTTCACACGCACCGGGTTTTGTCGCGAATACACATAAAATAGGAGGTATTTTTGCCCCGAACTAAATTGGCTACGAATGACATATAGAGCCCTTGATAGAATATTTTATTTCAAGCATAATAAAGAGTGTTTTGGACTCTTAGAAGGATTTAGGACTATAGTGTACAAATGTGGGAGAAATGTAATGGTTTGATAAAGGTACCTAAGCTTAATAACAGAAATACTAATAATGGCAAATGGGTTTTAAAGCAATTTGGAAGCTATGAACGTTTCTAATGTTTTCACAAATTTAAGAGCGTACGTTTGTAAAGTTTTCGCAAATTTAAAAGCACTCTCTAATAATTTTTTTTCTTTTGCTTCCTTAAATTATCTGCCTGATCTAATGGATAGAGCACAGTTTTACAGCTCTCCGTGTCCTGGGGTATAACCCCGGCTGGTGCAGAATAATTACTTATAGGGCTCACCGAGCCTCTATAAAGTTGGTTCCTAAAAAAATGGTTCTATAGCGCCCTCACTCAGTCTCCACTCGCTAGACCGGTGATGCCGCTGACTGAGAGGCTCTGGGATCTCCTAGCATTGTGCCTCGGCATCCATTTCTGGATGTAGGGGCTCGATTCGGAGTTCCCAGGGGCAGTATGTAAATATTGTATATAGGTGTGTGGCCAAGATTACAATTATTTTATTATAATTTTGTTTTTTCGTACAGAAAAACTAATAATGGCAATTGGGAAGCTATGAGCGTTTGTAAAGTTTTCAAAAATTTACGAGCGTACATTATAACTCTAATATTTTTTTTTTTCCATTTTTTAATTAGTTATTTTATTAGTTAAGTTTTTGTTTTAATCTGTACATATGGAATGAATGACTTCTTATAGCTATAATAATAATCTATTGCCCAAGATAGTTGCAGATTGTATTATTTCACAATAAAGTAATATAATTTTTTTTAAATAATTTTAAAAAACATGGAGGCTGTCAGTCTAATTACCTCCTTGTATGACTGTTGATCTAAAAAATATACGAACCTCTGAATTTACTGAACAAAAGAACCTTGTAGTGCCTTCTTGTTTTTTTTTTTTGTTTCTCAAATTGGCCCCTCTAACCAAATGTTCATTCTCCCACATTGTAAATCATAACCTGCTGATAATACAAATGAGCTCAAATATCATTAATTTTTTCAAGACCGATGTTCTCAACAGC
Organism: Piezodorus guildinii; assembly: GCA_023052935.1. Classification (NCBI taxonomy): domain Eukaryota; kingdom Metazoa; phylum Arthropoda; class Insecta; order Hemiptera; family Pentatomidae; genus Piezodorus; species Piezodorus guildinii. The sequence continues at coordinate 94,847,002 of CM041296.1, forward strand.
CTAAAGTGGAGGAACCGAGGAACCACTCAGCCAATTTGGTTAACAGTACAACATGATACTGTTTAAATGCGAACTTGCAGAAGAGATGAGCACTCCAAATGACAAGTGTATCGTAAATGAGACATTAAGTGAACAGGACTTTGGGTGGAAGTGAATAGGGACAGATCGGCATTGCTAAGCGTTGGAGCGTGGTGGAGCCGAGTGAAAGAAGGTGATAGAGCAGCTAAAGGCGACTCCTCTATTAATTGGCCACCTTGGTCGAGTGCCTCAATTAGTCCTGTAATTAGTGCCTCTCCCTCATCCTCTTCTCCTCCTATCCCCTCTCTCTCTCTACTTCACGCCTCCTCTGCGGGAGGCACTTCTCGAGGAGGTAATGCTATATTGAACTTGGAGCCGCTTTTCTAGCAAGTAGCTTAGAAAATATCTGAAAGTCAAGCTACTAGTCGATGTTAGTAGCTTGGAATCGAAGGATAATTGGGTGAAAATAAGGCCAAGAACAGAAAACATAACTAGGGTTTCTAATATGTACAGTCGAGGTTATAGAACGCAAGCTTCAATTAAGAATTTGGTAATGTTCTAAGTATAGTTACCGATCGCATTGCTAGTAGGAAAGTATGGTTGGAGCTGCGATGGGTGAAGCAGGATCCAAGGCATTTTTGTGTTTTTAGAAATTGACTATTCTTTCAGTTAAAGAGGAAGTGATAGGAAGTAATTAATATACATTTAACTGTTCAAATTATAAAATGGCTGTATGGTGTATGCCAATGCCATCCATTCATGGAAAAAAAAAAAAAAAAAAAAAAAAACTGTTCAAATTAGAAAAAAAAAGAAGTTAATAAATAGTTCAACATATCCTCATAGGAAAATGAGACAAAACTTATTATTATTTATTAATTGAGAAATAATAAAAATCTGCTACACTCTGGTGCAGTAATTATTAATGATACAAAAAATAAGGAATCATTGAAACGATAGAATAAAATAAAAACTACAACTTTGACACTAACTACACTAGAAATTGACTATTCTTTCAGTTAAAGAGGAAGTGGTTTAACGTATTTACCAACTTCTACATGTTTACATTTAAGCCAGACAATTTCATGAGAAATAGTACTGCAAGGTACTTTAAATTGTAAATTGTTATTTTTATCACGGTCATTCTAGAGAAAACCTTTCTTCCGATGCATTGGCCACCTTATATTAATATGTTAAAGTGTTAAATATTATTTCTGACCTTTATTCATGAAATAATATATATTTGATGCTAGAATTAGCGAAATATGATTCAGCGTTCACTGGTCGGTCATTAATTACAATACTCCTTGTGCAGAAAGGTTGTTTCGGGCTGCGGTCAATGAAATCAAAACACGCCAATAAAGAAAATTATTTTAGTTCAAGTCGGGATTTATGCCAAATTGTGAAAATTTAGATTGATTAAGTTTATATTAATATTAACATAATAAAAAAATAAACAATTAAAAATTCCTGCCCCTCTATAACGCATAAGTTTTTATATAAAAAAAAAGTCTCAGACATTGCACTTCTTCTGAATTTATATTCCATACTTCTGGACATATACCATGATTAAGCTTGATTTAAGCGTCTAAATATGATGTTGAAAATAATGCGATGTATTTAATGAGAATACTAAATATTGTGAAAACGAAAATTGATGGCTTTGTACAAGAATGAAGAATATGAAATAGTGAATTTAATAGTGTGGTCCCGAAGAAGAGGCATGGCCTCAAAAAGTTGGAAGAAATGTTATTACTTTAATTATTAATCAAAAATATACTTTTATCGTTAATTAATATAGATTTAATTGTTCAAATTAGAAAAAAAACAAAGTTAATAAATAGTTCAACTTATCCTCATAGGAAAATGAGACAAAACTTATTATTATTTATTAATTGAGAAATAATAAAAATCTGCCACACTCTGGTGCAGTAATTATTAGTGATACAAAAAATAAGTAATCATTGGAACGAAAGAATAAAATAAAAACTTCAACACTTTAGTTTGGCGGTAAATTTTAATTAAATCCTGATATGGCGTAAATTATTGCAATATTTTCTTAAAATGTTTAAATTATTGAAGGAGAGTCCCAATACTCTAAGGACTCCGCTAAATCATATCGTAGTTTGGTTTAGCCTAATGAATCATCTGAATAATGTAGTTTGAATAGTGACATGACAATATTACGCAGAGTTACTCATAATTTCGAGATATATAATAAAATCTACCACTGGAGTTAATATTCTTAAGGAAAGTTTTAATGTTTATATCTCTCTTATTTTATTTTATTTCAAAGGGAAATTAATACAAAAAAAAATTTGAAAAGCACATCATGTGATGGGTATCTATATTTATAAAAGAAAGACCCATTTCACTCGATTTTCTAGTCATCGCGGTTTCTAAAAATACGACTATTTATAACTTTTATTTATTTAGAAATAATACAATCTGTCACAATCTTGGGCAATAAGTATTAGTGATATTAGAATTCATTCAGTCCTTATGTACACAAAATAAAGAAATAAAAATAAATGAATACAAAATAAATAAAATATAAAGAAGAATAAATAACTGTAAATAAAGATAAAAAGAAAATAAAATAAATAAATAATAATAATCTTGGTCACATTCATACATATATATACAATATTTACATACTGCCCCTGGGAACTCCGAATTACAAGTGGGCGTTGGGGCCCAAGGCTAGGAGATCCCAGCGCCTCTCAGTCAGTCGCGTCACCGGTCTAATAAGCCAGCGGAGACTGAGAGAGGGCGCTAGAGCCACTGACTCTCAGGCGTGAGTGGAGAAGCTGGCCATTGCCACAAAAAAAAAAAAAAAAAAAAAAAAAAAAAAAAAAAAAAAAAAAAAAAAAAAAAAAAAAAAAAAAAAAAAAACGACTATGGTTGTGAAGTTGAAAAAATTCGACCTCTAAGTGATTTAAAAAATATTTTTCTAAAACGTAAAACAAAATTGGTTTTCGAAATTCCTCAAAATCTATACGCATCCTCAAAAACTATAACTAACTAAAGTACTCATTTGAATGAAAAACATATATCCAACCACCTGGAAGCAAAATCGTCTTAATCTGATCAGTAATAGCATAGATACTAAAACACTTATAACAAATATATTTAGGTATATTTCGTTTCATAGCCATATTTCGTGTGTAGGTTTCTATCCAATCAATATGTTTCATGGTTTTTTAAATTGATCAATAGATTGAAAAAGGTTTAAGTTTTGAAAAAATAATAGAACTTAGTTCTCAATCCTAAGAAAAAAAAAATGCAAACTTATTCAGTTGGAAGGGTACACCCCCGAGTGGAAAAAACACGCATTTATGTTACATAGGAGTTACGATGGTTGAGAATGATAATGTTTTAAAGCAAAAATGTCAGTATTAGACAATCACGGGTATGGCTACTTGCTACTGGTATGTTGTTGTAGTTTAAAATGAATAAAATTAATATCTGACAGTCAACAATAATCATTTATTTGTCGTACATAGACATAGTTAAAAGTTTAACTACCTCAGGTATAAATTGTATTGTATAACCTCACCTAACACAGTTATTATAAACAACTTTCTTAATTCGCAGCAATTAAAAAAAAAAATGAAATAGTCGCGTGCAAAGCCGCGAGGTACAGCTAGTTTTCATATATAATACATAGGTATTTTCGATGAATCAGAACTTCGAAAATCTGCATGCAATAAATCTCCCTACACCATATTTTATACATAGCTAAGTAAAATAATTATATACAAAACTTCTCTTGATAAAATAAATTAAAATGTATCAAAACCATTTATGATTGTATTTCTGGAAATAATCTAAAAGGAAAAATTATTAAATAAAACAATAAATTAAGTTCACAAGTGTCGTGTAAACCTCTAATAACTTCAACGATTTCATTTGTTACATTTTTTTTTTCCAAAAGCTTACTTATCTCAATGATATATTAAACATGTATAACCATTATTTGGTTAAAGACTAACCGTAAAAAAACAGATTAACCTCATATTTCTTAAGTTTACTCCCAAATCTTTCAGATTTCACATTTAATCTTTACTTCTTAGTGCTGACAAGTAGAAAAGATTAATTATCACAAAGAAACAAAAATCGAAGATACTTTAAAGGTACAAATTAATAAAATTCATCCCTTAGACCATAGTAGATTATTTTAATAAGTTTAAATCAACATGACATTAAAGCCCGTTTAGTTTTACATCAATAGTCAGTTTAATCGAAATAATGTGGGCTGTTACGAGAAAATTGTAAAATGCATGGTAAAAAGTGGTACTTCTGGATCGTTAATTTATGTGGAAAATTTGGTGTAAAGCCCCAGACAATTACTTGTTTTAAATATGAAATTTCAGATTCAAAGGATTTCTCGTTTTTGTGGTTTCAGTTTCATATAGGTATTTCCGATGAATAAAAAATTTGAAAATCTACACGCATACTTCCCCCTACACTATATTTCTATTGTAACTATTGTTGAAATCGATTATCGATTGTATCTTAAAACCTCTTTGCAATAACCTATTAATCTTGTTATAACTTTTTATTATATCAATTAAGAAGTGTTTTTGTTTCAAGTATACAATTATACACATTTTATACACATTGTATACAGGTATACAAGTATACACCGAAAAATTCTACAAATTATTACCTTTAGTCACATCAGTTTCATACATAGGTAAGTACAATAAATATATATACGAAAAATATAACTGTATATCTTAGCGCATTTATACTAAATACGCTATAAAAATTGTATTATTTGCTAAATATTCAAGTATCATTACCATCATTGACTATTGTATACCGTCACATCCATTACATTTATGCTTGTGTCTGTGGTTAGTAGCTTCCTTCATATCAGTAAAATTATTCATTACGGACCAACATCACCACCAGCAATACAGAAATGACGATGGGTACGACCATCTTTGAATTTTGTCTATGGATTTTAAAAGTTATGTAATAATATTACATACGAGCAATGTATCATATGGATTGTATTGTTCACAGGTGGAACAAATTTTCATACGAATCAAAGTTGAGTGCTTTTAGGAATAAATGATTTTTATACTTTTGATTCATTCCTATGCTAGTTAGTGTCTTTGGCAGAAAGTGTGAACAATACGTAACTTTCGTCTAGCTCTGCAAGCAAAAACTAATATTATATTGCGATAGAAAGTTGTTGTTACAGATATTAATAATAAATGACTGAAAAAGAGTCTATTGCAAGGAATTTTATTAGTTATACTTTTATTAGTCAAATGATACGTTAATTAAGAAACTAACGTTTATCACACCAACGTTTATCATGTTCTGTCTCTAATGGATCACACGATAGGTTCTGCGCATGCGCGTGAGTATAGCAGTCATATTTCAAGTCGGCTCTCGGATTTCTTGCTTTTACAGTTGGATTTCACTTCAGCACAATCTTGAAAACATCATCAGACTTCAGGATAACAACAACAGTTATTATTGGAGCAAACAGCGGTAAGTTGTGATATAATTTACAGTGTAAAGTGAATGCTGAGTCACCTCTTCATATCAGCTGATTGCCAATAGCCCGGCAAGGCTGGTCTTGCTTAACTTTTTTTAAGTTATTGTTTTTTTCCCACATCTGGTTATTATTTAATTACTTTCTATACATGAAATGCGATATTATCATCAAGTAATGTCCTCCAAAGCTTCAACTAAAAGATCTAGATCTAGTGGTTCAATCCCGTCACCTACAAAACAAAGACCCCGCCGTGATACTAATAAAAGATTAAATCTACAAGCAACCCCTTCCGGTACTAATTCAGAATCTGAACCACAACCTGGCACATCGTCACAAGGGATGACTGACGAATCGCCGTTTTTCACCCCAAATCCTTTTCAGATTTTACATAATGAAAAAGAAAACATGGAATCTACTCCTATACCTAGTGAACCACGGCCTCCTCCAATATTTGTCAAAAATATTAGAAATTTCCAGTTGTTGTGTGCGCAATTGAACAAAATTACCGAATCTACCAGCTACTACTGTATGAGTAGAATCAATGATACCAAAATATCTCCTACTACTGCCGAGACATATAGAAAAATAGTGAAATACCTAACTGAAACCAAAGCAGATTTCCATACCTATCAGCTACGCCAAGAGAGAGCTTTAAGGGTTGTAATCAGAAACTTACACCCCTCGACACCAGTTGAAGCTATTAAAGAAGAACTAACGGAGATGGGCTATAAAGTGCGGCAAGTCACTAACGTCCTAAAGGATAAAATTCCTCTACCTCTCTTTTTTGTGGATTTGGAACCAGCTGAAGGAGTTGAAAAAATCTATGACCTCAATAGATTGTACTATTCCAGTGTAAGAGTTGAAAAACCTTACACAAAGAGAGAGATAATTCAGTGCCATAATTGTCAAGCATATGGTCATACTAAAAGTTATTGTCATCACATACCTCGATGCGTGAAATGCGGTGAACAGCACAAGTCTGTGGAGTGTACAAAACCAAAATCAACACCAGCTGTATGTGCTCATTGCCTGAAGGACCACCCGGCCAACTATAAAGGATGCCAAATCTATAAGGAGCTGAGGACCAGGTTTCAAAAACCTCAAGTACTGGATGAAACAGCAAGACAAGTAAGAAACAGAAGAGAACCCTCAAAACTTATTGATGCCAATTTATCATTTGCCCACTTACTTGGAGGTGGGAATCAAAGTACTGAAGCCGTGGCCCTGCCGGAACTACAAAATGTACCTCAATCCATTCCACATATACCTCTTTCTCAAAATTTAACCAATCCTAAGAATCCTAATCCACCACAAATCTCTCATATTCCTCCTCCTTCAAACGCCACAGACCTTACCAGTTTGATGACATCCTTTATTTCCGAAATTAAATCCCTTGTTATGCCCCTAATATCACTCCTTACGAATCTCGTAACAAATCTCATTCCTGCCTTAAAAAAACCATAAATGACCTCACCTAATTCCTTATCCATTCAAAACTCACACTGACGAACTTACAGCCGTACTGCAGGACAAAAACATTGATGTTGCACTCATTACTGAAACTAGACTAACCACTAAACAGTACTTTAAAATACCAGGATACACGACATACCGGACAGACCATCCAGACGGCAAAGCCCATGCCGGTACTGCTGTCATAGTCCGCCGATCCCTCACCCATCACTTACACCCAATTTCCGCCCACGATTACCTACAAGCAACTTCCATCGTTATCAAAACCTTTTCCTTTCCGCTTATCATCGCATCAGCATACTGCCCTCCTAAACATCCCATTTCCTCTGCCCAATTTGGATCCTTCCTCAACTCCTTGGGAAATCACTTCATTTTGGGTGCAGACTTAAACGCTAAGAACCAACAGTGGGGTTCTAGAACCACCAATTCTCGTGGACGGACATTGCAGTCTGCACTCAACTCCCGACGCTTTCATCTCCTACCTCCCGATTCTCCTACCTACTGGCCAACAGATCCTAACCGTAATCCTGACATCCTCGACTTCTTCATCCACAGCGGATTAGGCTCTCTGAATTTTTCCATAGCTCGCCTTGATGAACTATCCTCTGATCATAGTCCATTGATTCTAAATGTATCCATAACACCTATTCCTAAACCTATCCCACCGTCATTCATTAGGGGCCCTGTCAACTGGAACCTCTTCCGCGAAATTCTCACTAATGATATTGACCTCAGAGTGATTCTCAAAACCCCAAATGACCTTGACGACGCCGTATATTCCTTTACAACCGCTATTCAACAAGCCGCCTGGACTGCCTCCTCTCCCAAACAATCCCAAATAATTCCTTACAAAAGCCATTTACCACAACACCTGACAGACCTCATCAACAGCAAACGTCGAGCTAGAACATTATGGCAACGCACCCGCCACCCAGAAGATCGCCGCTCCTATAATTTTTTTTTGTAGAAAATTAAAGCGGGAGTTGGCGATCTTCCGTTCCCAATCCTACAATACCTACCTCTCCTCTCTCTCGACTCGTGACAATTCCCTGTGGAATGTCACGAAGAGAATCCTAAAATCTCACACCATTTCCCATCCTCTCCGGCGCTGTGATGGTTCCTGGGCTGCTTCTGACAAGCATAAGGCCGAGGAATTCGCACAGCACCTTTCCAAAGTTTTTACTCCTCATCCAGAGCTTAATCCAACCCATACTGCAGCAGTTGAAGAGTTCCTCACGTCACCAATACCACTATCCTTACCACCTAAAGCAGTTAATCCCTCTGAGGTCAGATATCTTCTTAAAAATCTTCCTCTCCGCAAATCTCCTGGATACGATCTCCTTACTCCCCAAATCTTAAGACAAATTCCACCTAAAGCCATTACATTCCTTACATATCTCTATAACTGTATCCTACGCACTACCTATTTTCCTCTCTTATGGAAACATTCAACTATGATCCTTTTCCTAAAACCAGGCAAACCTTCTAACAACACGTCATCTTACAGACCTATCAGCCTACTTCCGATCCTCTCAAAAATTTTCGAAAAGCTTCTACTAAAACGAATCCTAGCCAAATTTCAAAATTTTCCTTCACATCAGTTCGGATTTCGTCCTCAACATTCCACGGTTCAGCAAGGACTCCGAGTTGTAGACCACATTTCCTCCGCCCTTGAGTGCAAGGAGTATTGTTCGGGTGCCTTTCTGGACATAGCTCAAGCTTTTGACCGGGTGTGGCACCCGGGACTGCTCTTTAAGCTCAAAACCCATTTACCTCAATCCTTATACCTAATCCTCCGATCCTATTTATCCAACCGCTCCTTCCGAGTTCGCTGTGGTTCCGAATTTTCCGAACAATATACTGTTGAGGCCGGTGTTCCTCAAGGCAGCGTCTTAGGACCCGTCCTCTACATCCTCTTCACCGCCGATATCCCTACCGACCCCAATACCTTTCTGGCAACATTTGCTGATGACACAGCCATTTTATCATCCAATTCCGATCCTGAAGCAGCATCGCTAAATCTCCAAAAGCACCTTTCCCTCGTCGAAGACTGGTGCAATGCTTGGCGCATTAAGGTGAACGAAAGCAAATGCACTCACGTCACATTCACCCTTCGACGCAAATCCTGTCAAACGGTTAATTTCAATTCCATACCGCTTCCTTCCTCAGACACAGTCCGGTATCTCGGCTTTTTACTAGACAAAAGACTGACGTGGAACCCACATACAATAATAAAAAGAAAAGAACTCAACCGCAGATTCGGCCAGTTATACAGACTACTAAACAGAAAATCTCATCTTACAGTTGACAACAAATTACTAATATACAAGACAGTACTGAAACCTATATGGACCTATGGACTTGAACTGTGGGGGACAGCTAAACATTCTAACATTAAACGCATCCAATCCTTCCAATCCAAAGTCCTCCGAACAATAGTTAATGCTCCATATTACGTTACCAACTGTACCCTACACCATGACCTTAATATTCCGTTTGTTTTAGACCTGGTACCATCCAAATTTTCCAAATTTCATCAGAACCTTAGTCATCATCCTAACCCTCTAGCACAATCCCTATCCAGCACCACCCATCCCTACAATCCTCCTCGAAGATTGAAACGGCAGTGGCCACGAGACCTATTGTAAACATTTAAACTGGAGTTCTGACAATGGTCAGATCCTCCACTCATGTACGGTATGTTTGTGGCTACAGCGCCCTAACTCAGCCTCCACTGGCTCAGACCAGTGATGCGGCTGAGATAGAGGTGCTGGGATCTCTTGGATTCCGCTTTTTCCTCCACAAGTGGAGGAAAAAGCGCTTGCTGGGGTCCCTTTAGCAATTGTATATATTGTATATAGTTATGATTGTGTGTAAGATGTTTATTTATTTGCCAACTTTTTATTTATCTCAATAATAGGTTTATGTTTCGATTTGTTTTGTTTTTTATTTATTATTATTATTTTATTGTATATATTTGAATTTATGTTATATTTTATGAAATTTGACCATTATTATTATTTTCTGTATATATAGTATGAATGTGGTCTCTCATCAATATTATTATTGTTCATTTTGTAACAAATTGTAATATATCTCAATAAAAAAAAAAAAAAAAAAAAAAAATGGATCACACATCATTAAGAAATGGCTTATGTCGTTTAATGAACTATATAACCTTATCTTAGAAACGTTAGAAAAAATGAATTATTTTTTACACAAATTTAAACGCATACCCTGGTGTAAGAACTATGTATAATTGTAAATAACGTTATTTCAAACACGAAATAATGAAAAAATTGTATAAAGTGCGAACAGATGTTTCTTTTGAATATATAACTATTTAGAAAAAATAAACTATCTAGTAATAATTCACAGGATTTATGGCTATGCCACACACAGGAGTGGTGTGGTCCAGTAAGTAGATAGGTTGATGCAGCATTATTAACTCTGTTATTCCAGCCGTAGAGTGACGTTAAGAGATATGAAGATTCTTCTGGGGCACACCAATTTTCTATAAAGTGAGTATCCAAAAATTTGGAGAAGGGAGGGACCTGCGCGTCAGAGCTTCATCGAGGCCTAATTATATCCTTACACGGCTGCTGGCCCTCAGGCAGTCCGAATCTCTATTTGTACTGAACCCAAGACCCTTAATGGGTTGTAGAGGTTTTTTTTTGTTTTTGTTTTTCAATATGTATAACACTTTTATTTTTCCATAAATAATATTTTGTTCCGGTCAATAAAGAAAACAATGTCAAAAAAACAATGAAATAGTCTTTAACTATTTATGATCAAATACAATTTCATTGACTGTTATCTAAAGTCTTTTATTTTTAGACCGGTACCTCCTGAATCTCCCAAAGGTCAGCTATTGATATTCATCAAAATAAGAATTTTAAATATAACGGGAAAAAATGTGATGACCTTGAGATTTGCATTGTCTATTGCATTCGTGGCATAGCCCTAGAGACGAATCTAATAGGTTGAATACAATTTTTTTTTTATATTAAGTTTTTACTACTACTGTTTAATACTCCATTGTTATAAACCGTTATTATCCATTTTCTGGCCAATTATTCGACCTCCCGCTGATACCATTCTTTGGAATGGCTATCAATGAACTATTGGACCGCAATTTTTCAAGACGGGCCATGGATCGAAAGAAGTAGTAATCCAACGGGCAAGGTCTGGACTATATGGAGGAGTTGGAACCGGTGATGTTCTTTGGTTAGACGGTAGGAGCTAATTGCAGTGTAATGCTCTTTTTTACCTTTCCCTTGGAAAGTAGATAGCGACTGACATCATTTGGCAAACCACACTCCCTGGAAGTTCGTGAATACTTGTAGATGGATTTGACTGAAACTGCTTTCTGCAGAACCTCAATATCCATTAAAGGTCGCCCAGAGGTATTCTTTCGTTCAAACGTTGTATCTCCACTGTTAAATTTTTCAAACCAACTCCGCGCAGTACGCTGGTCAAGGTCACCTTCCCTTTTATTTTTATAATTTCAGTTTTGTCAGAGACAGGTAATTTTTTTTCACTAATGCCTTAGAATTGCTGGAATTTCGAAAGGACTCTGTCGTGTTTCTTCATTTAAAGAAATAACTAAACTGAAACTTTTTTTCAAGAAGTCTAATAGGATTATTACGTATTGGTAATATTAAATATGATTAAAATATTTACAGTTCTTTGAAATTTTATATAGCGTTCATTTTTGGTTTGTTTTTTATACACCCATTATCATTTATAGGAAGCGGTGTGTTCTAGTGGATAGAGCACTAGTCTACTGTTCTCCGGATCCTTGGCTCGAATCACGGATGTGGCAGAATATTATTTATTCTGTTAATTCAGTCTGGGGGCGACAGTAGGGCATGAATACCCTCCTGGGGCAGATTCTCTATAAAGTGGGTATCCAAAAAAATTGGGGATAATCTGGCGGCTGAGCGTGATCAAGGCCTAATCACCTCATTGCACGGCCCTTGGCCTATAAACAGTACGAATCTCTATTTGTACTGATCCCAAGACCCTTCATGGGTTGTGGTGGTACAGGTTATTTTTTTATTTTTTTTTTTTAATTATTTATAGAGAACGGTCAATTTTATTTAATGTCGATAACGATTTTTTTTAGGTCCAGTAAACCATCATTCCGATTATGGGGATCGGAAGGGCACATCTCATCGAAAGAGACAAAGATAATTGATTCATTAAGAAGATAATAGAAAAACTGGGGAGTGAGGGATAGGCGTTAAGTTGTTAATCAGAAAAGGCGGGAGCATTAGGCCGGCTGCCAAGATGAAAGGGAGTCATTTCCATGGGGCTTGCCTAATCGTTAGCCGGGATTAGACTCACCCCATCTCAAAAAGGCGGGAAAAGAAAGGAAACTCGAGGAAATGAAGCCATTTTGAGCGGGTGAGGAGATGAGAACATTCCTTCACCGCCTCCTGGATTAAGTTGTCCCGGAGCAATTTCAACTGTTAGGCGCCAGAGAAAAGTACTAAATTAGGGCTCCCCCCTCCCGCACCTTATTAAATTTATTCCTCTTCTCGAGGCTTGATTAAACATTTCCCACTTCTCCAATTTCACCGCTTCCTCTACTGGGGGCATTTACCCTTTCAGCCGGAATAACTAACGAGGAACCTCAAATTGATAGCGCCTTCAAAAATAAAAATAAAATAAAAAAAACTCCGGGACCGTAATGGAGAACCTTCAACAACTCATTTAGCTCCAGTCCAGTGTAAATTCTACATAACCAGTCTTTGTATTAGATATTGTATTCTGAAAAGTGTAATAGGCCGCGATGCTTTGGCGGTCATTAAGACCTCCAATTACCTTGTTAAACAATTTTCGCTCTACTTACTACCTTAAATCCCCTTGTTAAAAACATAAGATGTTATTGAAGTTTGCAGATCAACTGAGATGGTCGAAAAAAGTATAGGTATGTATTTTATAGTATTACTAACATATTCTGTATGATCGTGGTTAATGTAAACAAGAATCAGTTACTCATTTCCAAAAATAACTTACTGAAAATTATTACCAAGACAGAAAACATTTTGCTGCCAATTCCACACAAACCTTTTATCTTCTTGACTTATCTCTAACTTCTACTGAGTTGTTTTGGGAAAGCCTAACAATAATATTGTTAAATTAAATGTCCCTACAATTTTATTCATTTTAAATAAATGTATATTCATACTCTGAAGAAAAAAGGTTAATATACGTTTTATATTGAAACAATCTGGTGCGGACAACACACGACTTTCACTTACCTCCGTTTTTAAAATCGATTAAAGAATTGTCAAGTACTGTAAGAGATAAAAATGAGTGAAACCATTAAAGAATTAATTAAATGGAATTTCTATAGAAACATGTGTTTTATTAAAAATCTATTATATTATTATCTAAAATAATCAGTTAGTTTTATCGGCTTTTCATCACTCTCTATTAACTTTTAAAAGGTTGTGTATGAAATGATATTTTTTCTAAAATCTTTAGCTTTCCAACGGTATATCATATATGTATATTACTACTCTTATGTTCAAAAACGAAATATTGCGTTAAAAAAATATTTTTTTCTGTTTTCTCCTTTAGTTGGGTATCGAATTCATTCAATTTATATATTTACCTGTTTTTCATCAGTAGTAACAAGATAATATAGTTGTTTTTATAGAATCAACAAATTAAGGGTACTTTAGAGGAAGAAAATATCGGCATTTAGGCCCTGTCAGACTATTTTGATCAGAATGAAACCTACATAATGTTAAAGCCTATTAAATTTTACATTGATAAAGTGAGTATAATGAAAATCGTAGGAACAGTTTTTGAGAAAATCGAAAAAAAGTGCAAAATTCATAGTATAAAGTGGCTCTTCTGCTAAGCTCATTTTGATGAAAAAGATTTTGTAACGTCTCGAGCGTATATTTGTCTTAAATATGTAATTTCAGTTTCATAAGACTTTTCGTTTCCGCTCGGGAGTTACCACACACACACACACACACACAGACCTTTTAGCGGGACTTGGTTATTTGGACTCAGGGGACCCGAAAACGTGTATTTCCGTTGAAAACTGGAATTCGAAAATTTTCACGATCGCAATACTTTCCCTTACTATATATAGTAAGTGAAAGTAAAAAATAATAATAAGCATGTGCCACTACAAATCAGGACGGATTTTGGATACAGTGGTGGTGTAACACCACAATCAGAGCCACGCTCCCCTGTAAGGTTTATACCTATGCGAAAGGTAAGATACCCGCATTATATAGGCATGGTTCTTACGACTAATGATTTCGAGACTCGACGAGCGAAGTAATTTTCTTGCTTTAGGGTCGTAAGTCGTATGTTGAACAACGTTTCTCCGGTTGGAGGTTTACCACACTAGTTAGGGTGGTATTGTTATCAGGTCTACTTTTTTTTTGTGTAATATTCGACGAATTCGTGCTTTTCGATTTGGTTTAAAAGATTTTATATCCTTAATGAAAGACGCCCAAAAATTTCAAATTATTAAAAGAAAAAACAATTTTTTATTCATTTAAAACTTTCACGATTAAAAAAATAAAATTAATACGAATATATTTATTTTCCGTTTTTTTTTTTTTTTTTTTTTTTTTTTTTTTTTAACAACTTCAAATGATTAATTTCATCCAGCATATGCATAAATTTCATAAATTAAATATAAGCATATCAATAAATAATGCAAAAATATTAGTACTAAAGCGAATACTAATTCCCCACAAATTACTAACAAGTCCCGAAACCCTTAAGAATGATTAAAATTTTGAGAAAGATGTTGAAATCTTATTTTAAGATTCTCTTTGACAAAAATAAATAATGATTTCAGGTCCATTACGTGGGGTTCCGCAAGAATTTCGTAAAAGCCATCAATACTCACATCATTTAATACGGGCATATAACGAGTTCTATTGTCATGGTATGCGGGACATCGAGCAAAAATTTATTACTAGATTTTTAAAAAAATTAATTACTTGATGAGTAGGATGGCCAAGACGCTTCGTGGAACGCTATAGGTGAAATTATTTTTTTACTGTGAACGTACGTTGCTCAGCAACTAGGGATGGCCAGAAACATGGATTAAAAAATAATTACGAGTTCGCGTATTGGTACCGGGAGGCAAAAAACTCGGCATTAATTCCCCTCCCTCTCCCTTTCACCGGAAAACCCCCGTATAGTTTTCAAAGGCGTGTCGGAGGCAAACAAAAAAAAAAAAAACCAAGGAAAATGTGGCTTAGTATTTCTCCCTGACTTGGAAAAACGATAGATAATGGATAAGTCTATCTATGGTTTACTGCTTTTTCTGGTCAGGGAGTTATTGATTTTGTGAACAGACGGATGAATTGATGAGGTATAGAAGAAGAAACGAAAAAAAAATCTAATCTCAAAATTTATTCTTAATCATCTATGAATTTGAATATTGGTACATTTGTAACTTTTTTCATTCAAACTAAGATAGTTCCTAAATGTTAGGTCCTATCCACAAATGATATTTACGGAAATATCTCCAAATTTTAAATGCGAGCAAGGCTAACACAAACTTTTTGATCCAGTGCGTACCAATAAAGCCCCAAACCTTCATATATGTAGTATGAAGGGATTTTTTCATTCGAACCGTTATAATTACTAAACGGTAGATCCTAGCGACAAATGTTATATAACAAAAATATTATCAACTATATTTCGGACCAGAAAACTTTGATCTGAGCAACACCAACAATGCTAGAGCGTGTCTAATTGAGGGTGAAACAAATCCATGTCAAAAGAGTTTGTATTTATATTTTGGGCGATTATCTTAGTTTGTTTTCCATCTGTTAGGTTATATTTCCTGAAGTTTCGATTGATTTTTCGATCATCGATGCTTTTACCAGCTGCACTTTCTGGACATTAGTGTCCAAGTAACCACTTTCGCCTTAGTACTGGTACCAGTCCCGTCACCCTCCACGGAAGGGGTAGATAAGAGGCAGTTGATAAACGGACAGAAAGACAGCTAATTAGAAGACTGGTGAGGGAATAATGGCGAGTGGTGTGAATGAGGGAGGAAGGACAATGGGAGGGCATTGTGTTCCGACAGTCCCACGTTATAATTAGCCCGCTCTTTTTTATTTTTCCTAGCGCCTCTTTCACAACTGGCACCTTCACACCTGTACCCCTCACGCCTACTCACCGTTCCTACCTGTCAAATGGGGCTCCCACAAAGGCTTAATCAGGATCCGCTATCAGCCTCACAGTTGTCGACAATCAGTTTTCCTCAGTCGGAAAAACTATTGTTCCCCAAAACTCAAAAGGAAGGAGGTAGCGATTAAATACAAATACGACCAAGACTAAAACTGTTATGTTCGATAATTTTTTAGTAAATCAATTGCCAATCGCTGTGCATAAAAAATATATATAAACTTATGAGTCAATGCAAAGGATTAAGAACACGCGAAACCTGTAGCTCGAAAATACACACGTGGAACTTGGAGTCTTGACAACCAAGAAGAACCTCCCTATAGCGTTTGACAAGGGACCGCGTGGAATTCCTAAACTGAGCAGCCTTCAATGCCTATGGTCGTGGCTTCAAAGCCGGCAGATGGCCCTAAGCTTTTCTATGGGAGTAAAAAACTCCTTGGTTGCGCAGTCCTTCGAATGGGACATAAAATGGTCGTCCCGAGCCCATGCGATGTCAGGTACTCGTTTAAAATCCCTATTCTAATTAAACCTGGATAGGCTAAATTTAGGACTCATAGCATCGTTCGATAAGACACATCAGTCAGTATATTTGTATAGTTTTGAATGAATATACAAACAAAAAGACAAAACCTATAGGACTATAGAATAGAATAATTATATTCTATAATAGTCATATGAAAACAAGAAATAACTAAAAAGTTATTAATATGAGTACTTCATACTTCTAAAATAATAGAAGTAATCATAATGGTCCTGAATAAATGCTAATAATTTTGCAACGGTACATCCCCTTTTATCTTCGAATGATAGATATTATTAATCACTAACCATTTCTTGATTTCATCAGTATCAATTATTTTGGAAGACTTTCCAAGTAAGATAATATTTATTCTAAATTCCTTAGCTCTTTGACGGTATGTTACACTTTATAAAACTATTCCGAGAAAAAAAAAAAAAATTAATCCGAAATGATAAAGTGACCTCATTCAGCTTCCACTGGCTAAAAACAGTGACGTGATTGAGAGGCGCTGGAATCCCTCGGACTCTACTTTTTCTGGGTAAGTAGTCCAAGTGGGTTCCTTCAGTTTATTTATGTTCATTTAATTGTCAACTTAACTTTGTCTATACATACCACCAGTAGGTACTACCTTCAAGACTATTTTTAATAAAAAATAGTTTAATGAAACAATAACTAGTTTCTGGCCTTGAATGTCTTTTCTTAATGTTGTTCAGATTTGAACGACTTTTTATTTTAATTGATAATAAGTATTTCCTTCTTCTGTTTACGAAAATAAAAATGTCTTATTATATTAAAATGAACTATCTATGAATGGAAATATTATTGTTATGGGTGTTGATTGGTGGATATGTATTGCTGACAAAACGTTTATAGTAATAAATAAATTTCCCAAATGTGTTAGAAGAATCAGATGCTGTTAGCTTTTATTTCGTTGAATGACAAAATGGAAAACTGAGAGGTGTGGCACGGCACAGTGTGGAAGGTATTCCACATGGATGAACACGATTACAGACTGCGCTATAGGAAATTCAATTACCATCTGTTTCATAACCTGCGATAAAAAAATATATCACGTACATTTTTTTTTTTATAAACTGAAAAATGTGTAAAAAAGAAAATATATTTTAATTATTTTTTTAGGAAAATGCTATAGGTTTTGATTTAATGTTTTCATTAACGAACCTTTGTTAATCGCCATCATTCCAATTTTAATACAACAGTTCTATATCTAATGAAGACAAATAGAGATTTAACAATTTCTGAGCTTTAGCATTATTATTTTTCTTTGTATTTCATATATTTTTGTAGGTTTTTCTTCTCACTTTTTTATTTTTATTTTATACTGAAGTATGTAGTTATATTGTATTATGAATGAAGTAATCTTATTATTTTTCTTTATTCAGGTTCTGTATTTTATTTTATCTTGTTTTTGTTTATTTATAAAGGGAAAAGGTGTGGTCTAATGGATAGGGACACTAGTCTACTGTTCTCCGGGTCCTGGGTTCGAATCCCGGCTGTGGCACAATATTATTTATTCTGTTAATTGAGCCATGGGGGAGACCAGGTCTCCTTAAAGTGGGTACCGAAAATGGGGAAAAAACTGGCGGCTGTGGGGGATCAAGGCCTAATTTGGCCCAGAAACCGTACGAATATCTATACTCATATGTACTAAGCTAAGGCCCTTCATGGGTTGTAGAGGTACAGTTTTTTTTTTTTTTTTTTTTATGTATAAAGTAATTGTTTTGTTTTTTCTTTATTTAGTTACTGTATTTTATTATATTTTGTTTTGTTTATATATATCAGTATGTCCATGATATAAACAGTTGAATGATTTGTCTGTAATATGACCACCAGTCATTGAACAATTCGGCTTTTGTTGGGCTCTCTTTATAAAAAATAAATAAAATAAAATGGATTATTATTTAAAATATTATATCGATCATATTACGATTCGTATAGACACCTTTCGTGCAATACTTATCTGGATCTAGAACTGATTAAATGATTAGCATATCTTTTATTACGTGGAATGAAGACATGATTAATTATAGGCTTATAGACTACCCCAGAGGCAGTTGGGCCGACCAATAAGACGGCGGGAGGGGAGTGAGGGTGATCGTGGCAGGTGTGAAGTGCGGTACGGAACCACGGATCGATAGCTAGCGGCTAATCCTACAGCCAATGGCAGCTCAGATGTCATTCCGATAATTACCTCACTGACCAATAAAAGGACCAATTTTCCACCTGTACCACGTAAGGCGGAGGCAAATATTGGTACAAATTTCAGTATCCCTTCCAAGCCCTTACAAAGGTGTGGCTTAGTTATCGCAGTAATGACCACGGCTGGCCCTGTCATTGCTGTTATCTAATATCGATTATATCAATGGCTGAGTACTTTGTGTTCGGTAATGCCCTGACGGATCCACAATGGTTAATCTTTATTGATCCCCTATATGCTTAAACCCTTAATTTTCTGTCCATTATCCACCTTTCAGCCCTCCTTCTATCATATCCACAACTTACTAAGCATCGAGATCAAAAGGGTACAATAAAACCATACAAGAGTAGGAAAAACCATCAAATAGTTAATTACTTTTACCGTACAAGAATTACGACTAAAACTATATCAACAGACCTGGGTAATAGAGAGGAAACCATTAAATTAAATTTTTGATTTTCTCAAGGAGAAATTATTGTTATCTAAATTATAAACACTATAATATTAATTAAATATAAAGTTATATATTCCTGGTCAGTTTTTAATTAATTATTTTTATTTATTTATTTTTTATGTTTTCTTGACTTTAAGTTGTTTTTTTTTACAACGATTGTACCTATTTGGAAATCATCAACTTTTTTTTAGTATTATTATTTCTTTTTTTTTTAATTATTGTTCACCTAATAACGAACTTCTCCATCATATATTCTCAACGGTAAATAATAACTGTATTATAATAAAATTAAGTACAAATAATTATTAAAAAATAAACAAATAAGTAAAATAGAAATAAATAAGAACATTGCAGAGACTTGAACTATATCAAAACGATAAAGAAGAAATTTTATGAGAGAAACAAAGAAAAAACCAATTAAAAAAATTAATATATTTAAGTTGAACTTTATTATTACATAATCTCAATAAACAAGACTAATGATTTAAAAAATTTGAAATAGAACAATATTCTTGATAAATTGAATGATACAACTAACGGTTTGTTCAGTTGTAGAATAAAGAATTTATTTCCCTATTTTTCTAGTTCAAAACCATCTGTTTAATTTAATATCGGACAATTTGATCTCTCTCTCTCTTTTTTTTCTTCTTTGTTTGTTTAGTTAATTTTAAGTGCAAAATATTGCTAACAGTTATTATCTTCCTCGCAACTTCACAAAACGTTTAACTTTTTTTAAAATAATATTTAATAAAATTAAAGAAACAATTAAAATAAGAATAAACAAATAATAACAATGAAGAGAGAATTTTCTATTGATAATCTATTTTCTCGATTGATCATTCCGATCATATGCCCTAAGGGTTAGCCTTCGGTTTCTGTTAATTCCATGTATATAAATATGCAAAAATTAAAATGAAAAAAATATATTAAAAAAAAAGACTTTTGAGTCTCATTGCTGGAATCTTGGAGATAATTCATGATTAATCCCTTATAGCTTACTCGTTCTACTCCGGATACCACTACGGAGGTGAAGTTGGAACACGAAACGGGATCTATTTCTAAGGCGTGAGGAAAGTTGTCGTTGGTAGTGTGAATGACCAAGACAGGCAGACAAACAAACAAGGGAAGGTGGTCGATACTGGAACAAAGGGTTGGCCCTATTATGGCATACTTGAGGGCCGCCCTGCCCCAGCCAATACCGGTAGCAGTGCAAAGCCAGCGCCCTTCTCAGCCCAATCTCACGCTTCTACCTCCCTTCATTTCTCGCTTCTTGCTTCCCAGTCCTCAGTTATAGGAATGAAGTTCAATCAGTGAAAAGTTCCGAGTCCCAGTGTTACAAGACGGTATGGTTCGTCAGAAGGTGAAGAGGCGTCTCAGAAGACTACAAAGCAGTGCATGGTGCAAATTTATCTTTAAGAACGGTTTAAATTAATTTTATGAGTAACGAAAAACTTATAAACAAGAAAAACGGATTTTCCTTTGATTAAGGTAATTTCATTAAATCATGTCCAAAAACCTAATTATTGTTGTCTATAAATAGATCTTTTTGAAAAAGTTATTTTAATATGAATGTATTAGGCTTTTATTAAAAAGTGTTTGTATTTAAAAAAAAAAAAAATTTCCGGAGTTTTTAAATCGGTCTAAGAGGATTGTAAACCTTTCTTTTGTAAAATTATTATAAAGTATTTCCAAATGTTTTATATTTCAATTTATATGCATTAAAAAAAAAAATGAATATGATGTTATTAACATTTTATTTAAACCAACTCTAAAAAAAAAAAAAAAAAAAAAAATTGCAAGTGGCCAAGCTGAAGGCCCTCAATTCTCTAGATATTTAAAAATATATTTTTAATTTTATTTAATTTATAAGGTATTCTCTTTTGAGAATTCATGTGATTTGTGTTTAAATATTCATGAACTAATATTTAAAAATAAAATTGTGAAAAATTAATGATTTAAAATGTTTTTACCATATTGTTTATTTTCATTATTAATAAATGAATAAATGCTGTATTTTAAGCCATTCTGACTATAAATGGTGTTTTTCTTAATTATGTAATTAAAAAAAAAAAAAGTTATACAATTGTAATGATTTCCTATAGGTCAATAAATGTCAATTGTATGATAATTATATTTTACGTTTATAGAGAGAATAAATGTATTACATTTAATTTTTTTTAAATTTATCCTACCCCCATATTCTTTAATTTACAATCTAGGAACAAGTGCAATTGTATTTTTCATCGTTGCTTTTTAAAACCTCTATGAAATTTTACTCTCAAACTGTAGATCTTCATTTTGAAAACAATCAGGTAAAAATATTTCCATTAAAATTATTTCATTTTACACTTAAAATAGATGGGAATTTTTTCTTTTTTTTTTTTTTTTTTAACTGTTCCTAACATAATTTTTCCCACTTTCTGACATGTATATGTTAATAAATGAATACCGTTATACTTTTAATTTTTTTTTTTAATTGATGTTTCTTAGAGAGGTGAAAAACATTGCTTTGCAATAACTTTAAATCTTCAGTCAAACCATTTCATAATTTGTTTTGTAAATACCGTGTACCACATTCATATTAAATGAAATTAGTAAATGCATAATATATTTCTTACTTACAGTCTCTTAAATGCTGAGTAAATAATTGAAATGGTATTTTTTAAAACAAACTATTAACTTACTAACAAAATGATTGATCAAATTTAAATTTCAAGGGTATTGGAAATTAAAGATTATGTTCAGACTTTAAAATATTTTTTTCTTTATGATAAGTTGATAAATTGTGAAGTTGTGTCCGACAATTTTTAAATGAGAGATATTCAATTTATTAATACTTCAAAGCATACTGTTATGTTCAAACTATTTAACAAAGTCTAATTATATTTATTTTTCTGAAAAATAAATAATGGAAAAAAATTCATAGGTGATCAAATAAGCTGAATGTGATGTATTTGATTTAAAAATTCAATGTTTGTAGAATATAGACAAATAATCCCGATATTGAAATTATTAAAACAAAGTATATCAAAAAGTTTCAATCAAAAAATAATACTTAAAATAACATTATAAGTTGTCGGACTCATGGAGAAAACATTTAGTGCTGTGAAAATGTCTTTCTTTCTTATATACAAAAAAGTTTTTGTTTTTTTTAAATATCTCTGTCACAGATAAAAGTTAGTAGATTTAAATATCACTAAATATTAAATAAAATTAGAAAAAAAGAGAAAATAGGTGGACTTATATTCTTGTATGGTGATTAGTCCATCTTTATTTATTTACTATATTTTTCCTTCGTTAGTGTTTTATTTTTTTATGTAAAAACGTTTAAAAAAAAAGTTAAATTTCTAAACGTTGTTACAAAAATTAGTTATTAGAATATTCTCTGTATGATAAAATTTCAATTCATTCCTTTATATGCAGATTCCTTTAGTGCTACACTAGAAATATTGGAATGTTTGGTAAAGTGGAATAATTATTTTTCGTTAATTTGTTATTTTTCATGATGGTGATATTAATATAAATACTTACTGATGAACTAAATTTTTCATTAATTCTTAGTTCTTATAAATTTAATGCCATGAAAATGCTGATTTTAAAAATGGAGAGGGGTTACTTCACCGTGTGTATTCATATTAATTAAGTATCTAGCTGAATTAAGTCTTAAGTGTTAAATTAAATGCTAGATGTCCAGTTATGGATAAAATGTTGCATTAGTATTTTTAAAACCATTATTACCGACACTTCAGTAATCATCATCAGTTATCTGCTTCGTCGTATTGTAAGTATTAATTAATCCTTGTAAGTAAACGGAAAGTAACATTATATTATAAGACTAATAGAAATTATAGATTTATATGCCTGAGAAGAAGATAATATTTAATTCATATCATTCGTTCCTTTGTACTCATTAATGTTTCTAGGCCGTTTACATGAAGATAATTTGGTCATGTTCACGGCCAAATCCAGTTGGGTTCTTCTTCTATTTAAGTGGTTTACTTAGAGAGTTATACTTTGCAAAGTCTCTCGAATTAATGGAAGATCCACAGCTGAAGTAACAGAACATATAATTATTCTGTCATAGCCAGTCTCGAAGCAGTGTACCTAATATCGGTAAGTAGTGTGTGTTGATTATTTTAAAACATTTATTTAGTTTTTAGAATATAGCTGGTAGGATGATCTCAGTCTAATTACATCCATGCACAGCCATTAGCATATACAATATGGATCCTTTCCGTTTCTTTTATGAGGGCAAGGCATTCTTCATAAGATGTGGTGCGATTTTTTTTTTTTTTTTTGCATTATTTATTCCGTCGTAAACTGTGACATCATGCCCTACAACAGTGTACTTAATAAATTCCGCTAGTTCCAGTTAAACAGATCCATATCAAGGACACACGACTAACATGGAATCCGCACACAACCCGCCGCTTGGTTACTTCAACATTACTAGACAGACGTCTAACCTTCTACTCAACTTTTTTTTCTTTTTTTTTTTTTTTTTCCTTTTTTGCTCCCTAGCTCGCCTTTGTAGGCTATACGGGGGTTTCCTCGGCCAGGGGGATGAGGGCGGGGGATTAATGCCGAGATAAACCCCTCCTTCCCCCGCACCGAGATTGGAACTCATAATTATTTTAACTCAATCAAATCTATTATTCGGTTGGTAGGCAACGCACGGATTGTCCACGTGCGTTAACCAACTCGGCTACCCCCCCACCTTCTACTCAACTAATTGGCTCATCCTCATGACTTATGGAAATGAGGACTTAAGGGTTGAACTTGGGGGATCTACCAAACCATGGGATTCTTTCCATATCCAATCCTTGCAATCCAAAATCCTCAGCGCCCTTAATTTCTCACGAATAAACTCATCCACAAAGACCTTAATGTTTATACGTTGCTGATTTGTCTGTAAGCGGGTATCGCTCCTTCTATGACTAACTCCAATCCCACCCTAGCCCACTAGTTTCAATTCTTGTTTCCTTTTCTATTTCTAATAATCCTCCAAGTAGTCTGAAAAGAAGTCTCGAGATGTTCTGGTTTAGATTACCTTCTGAAGTGCTGGCAATAGGTAGTTTCTCTTCATTTTTTTTCAGGTAATTTATCTTGTACCACATTTACCTATTGTAATATCAAATACAGTTGTAACTATCAGTAAAAAATAAAAAATGAAAATAACATAATGATCTATTCTTCATATCAATCCTCTGAAATTAGGCTTATATATGTTTCCAAAACCTTTTTCTGACTAAGACAGAAACATGAGTATCACCCTGCCGACCAGAGATTTTCATAGCTTTGCTGCCTCGGACTCGGTGGTTTGTAGTGTGATGCGGACCACTCAACGAAGCGTGCTAACAAAGACGACAGCCGATTGGTCGGTAGCGGCCCAATTAATATTGTAATTAATTAAAGCCGAAGTTGGTCCGGCTGGAGGGGGGAGGCAGGAACTGCGCGAGCACATTGATCACATCCCCGCTACCAATTACGCTCTCTTTGTCTCCCGTTCCTCCGATACAGCTTCTAGCTGTCTGCTCTATTAGCTGTCTGTCTTAGCTCTCCTCCTTTCACTCTATAAATAGGGACTTCTCGGGGGTGGCTTCCATAATTGAATAACTAATTAATTAATTAAGGGACTTTTTTCTATTAGACTGTGTATAAATATCCCTTCCAAAACAAGTCATAAAAGAAAGGATAGTAATGAGTTATCATTATAATAAAGGCATTGCATATTCTAAACTGTAATCATGAAAAATACAGTGAAGGCACTAGTTGCAGAAGTTAGGTAGTTTAGTCGGACGTGACTTCATGTCCTTTTTTCCGACTTTTAAATATTAAAACATGGCTTTTTGGTTCCTTTCCTTAACAATATGCTATATAAAAAGAAAAGATTTTTTACTTTTAGTATGTCACAACTTTTCCAAAAAAAGAATATCCAAGTCTTCCGACTCATCGGAATTAGTCGGTCAGACTGTCTGTCGTTGTCGGTCGTTGTCGGTCGACTGTCTGAGGGTTTACCTACAATCTTCTTTTCGTAATTGCCCTTTTTTGTTATTCTTACAAAACTATGTATTAGGATACTATAAAATCGTTTATTTGTAATCTAGATGCCTATTCTAAACAATTACATATCGTTTACAAACAATACATTGTAGTATAAACTACTCCACAAAAATTCTTATTTAGACTGTACAAAATCGTTTATTAAGACACGACTATTATAAAAAAATGTACTGTAAAATGTAACACAAATCAATTTATAATACCCAGAATCTTGATCAAATGACTTTTTTATATATTTTTTTAATAAAATCCATTTTTAAGAATTTTATTTTTAAACACTCTAAATTTTATTCCTAGGAACAAGAGCTATCAACAACGAAACTCGAGAATCGTCGAGAAGACTGGAGACCAAACTTACGCCCAACATAATGACAGGAAACTCACTATTATAATTTTGTACATATACTGACAATCATTGTTATTTCTATTTGGTAGTTGACAGTATTTTCTTAAAAGCAAATTCTTTCTTTTGTTCATTTTTTCATTTTATTATATAACCCTAGATTAGGATAAAGTTATTTTTTATCCTATCACTTTTTCCCTACATTTATTTATTTCAAATAAATTCTTTTTTTTTTTTTATAAAATCCAATTATTTAATAATTATTTCCTCTTCAAATGTTATTTTTATTTTCTTCAATAAAATATATATTCAGGAATAAATAGACGCGTATAATTGTCTATAATAATCATACAATTAATTAATAATCAATGACTAGATTTACATACACCGTTTTTTTTTTTTTAATTTTGTAGGTTCTTTGGAATTTTTCGGAGAAAGAAGTAACGTTCCATTGACTAAATAATTAGGCTATTATGTTTTCCAACTTCTTTCATTAATTCTCTTTTGAGTTTTCCTTTTGCTTTCACATTATTTCGCTTAGTTAACTTTTTTAGCATCCTTTGTCAGAATTATTTCATTAATAGGAAAACAAAAAAATTTACTTTTACATCAAATATATTTTTGTTATACATTTGTGTCTATATATAACTTTATTTTAAATACAATTTGAGTGTTCCTCTCAGAAAATACGGAATTAAAAAAATTACCGAATACAAAAAGTTAAAATCTAAAATCAATTTTATTTTTTTTTGATGGAATTATTGTTGACCGTTAAGAATATAGAATGGAGAAGTTGGTTGAGGGTGCGGTCGTCAAGAAAAACTTTTTATATTGTGTGCCGACGTTTCGGCCTACATTTCAGGCCTTCATCAGGGCTAAGAAGAACGATTTAATATCCAATACAATTAAAAGAAAAAATAGTAATAAGTTAAGTACAATAATAAGATAGCATTAATAAAATATGGAAAAAAACATTAATATAAAATTATAATATTGGTATAAAAATATTTGAAGACTATAAAGAGAAACTAAGCAAATAAGTAAGGTTTAAAGAAGAAAAACTTTGCAAACGATTAAAGTTTTAAAAAAGATCAATTTCAAAGTAATATTTGACGGTTTATAAACCCACAATGTTTACTAACCGAAACGTCTAAACACAATAATACAAGGTTATCCTATTTTGTATTTCAAACTATTATTTATTAATGAAAATGAAAATATTTACTTTATTGTTTATTTGAATATCAAATAATTAATTTGTTTTTTTTATTTATTATGTTCAATAATGAAAATAAAAATTACCCCTTCCCTTCAAAATTTGCGGGCCTAAGTTTCAAGACACGTAGAGCAGCAATAACTAATAAAAAAAACTCTGTCTGTCCACCCTATGGGTTTATTAATACTACAGATTAGTGTTGTTCGATTGAGAATTGAATTTACTTTAAAAAAAAAGAAAAGATTTTTGAATGCGGTTAAGAAATAGCAAAGATATTGCCATTTAAAACTAGTAGTGGTGATTGCCCATTTTCCTTTGATTAATTTATCACGATTCATGTCAGTGAATTAGGACCCCAAGTTCCAACCCCGACTGAGGTAGAATTATTTATTTTGTTATTTCAGCCGTGGACCTACGTTGGGATATGGAGACCCTCTTGGGACAACCAGCATCTAGAAAGAGGATACCCAAAGTTGGAGAACAAATTTGGCGCCCGAGCATGATTTAGACCTGATCCCCTTCTTGCACGGCAGTTGGCCGTGAAACAGTACGTATCTCTTTATGTACTGAACCCGAGGCCCTTAATGAGTTTGAAAGGTAGACGGTTTTTTTTTTTTTTTTTTGTGAATTTCCTGTAAACTGTTATATCCTAATTTATCTATTTGGAAATAATAAACAATTGTGTAATAATTTGCAACTTTTTTAATATCACCTCTACTGCCTTGAACTATATAGTAAGATACAATAATAATCTGCCTATGGCTTTAAGCTGAGATGGACTCATGGTTAATTGGACCCCAATATCGCCCAAAGACCACCCGATCCTCCAGTTCTTCGCCGAAGAGGATGACCATACAAAGGGATGAGAGAGGAAAGAGATGAAGATAATTCGGACAAGAGTAGAGAAGCGGCGAGCATGTGTGAGCGCGCAGGATACTTAATCGATATCTTGTTTTGGCAGCACCTTCACAAAGCCCTTACACAAAATACCAGGCCCTCTCTCTCTCTCTTTTCTTTCTTTCTTTTTTTTTCTTTTCCTTTTTGATAGCTATGGCTATATATACACAAAACGGGCATCACATTTTTTATTTTATTTTTTCATATGTTTTTTGTTCTCCCTGTCCTTCGTTATGTCTTCACCCTTGACGTACCATGACTGGTGTTACCTGATTAAGTCGTCAGTCAGTCTTCAATGGCTATTATTTTCCTATTTCTTTTATACATCTTGGGACTCAAATATTCTTTGAGAATGTTCTTTTCTTTTTTATTCCAAATCAAAAGACATCAGAAAAACAAATTTTAAAACCATATAAGAAAAGTCAATAGTAGTTTAAATATATGTTAGTTTAGTTTAGAGATTTAGAAAGTGAAAAAAAAAAGTTCATCATAAAACAAATTCATAAAAAAAAAAAAAAAAAAAAAAAAAAAAAGTACCTAAGAAAGTAATGAAATTATTATTACGACGAATTACATTAAAAAAAATTATTTCGGAATATAAAATATATACTCCAATTTCATTTAATTTTTGTTTTTTAAATATTAATCTACAGGTATTTATGAATTTTTTTTTTATTTTTTTATTTTGTTATTTGCCTCTACCCTACAGGGTCATTGGCAACTGTGTTTTTTCTAAATTTGATTGTAATACTTGATTTCTTTTAAATAATTCAGTAAATTTTTCACCTTGTCTTCATCATCATTTAATATATCTTTTAGGGTTCCTGTTAGTTTACTATTATTTCTTGATGTTTCGAAAAGGGGGCAATCTAATAATAGATGTTGAATAGTTTTCGGAACATTATCGCAATATTCGCAGGTGGGTGCATGTAGATCTCTCATAAGGTAACCATGGGTAAACTGACAATGTCCTATACGGAGCCGGCATAAAATGATTTCCTCTTTTCTAGAAATCCTCGTGCTCGTGGTCCATTTTTTGGTGTCTCTTTTTATATCCAACAGTTTATGTTGTCCTGATATCCACGTTGTTTCCCAGGATTTGAAGAGATTTTTTCTCAATTTTCTGATCCAGTCTTCTACTGTGAGAGAATTTATATCTGCCATATAGATATAATGTAAATATTAAATTCATCTTAACAACATCCACCTATATTATTTTGAACTTTCTTATCTATAATTTTATTTTGTTAGTATTATTATTATTATTATTTTATCTTTGTTATTTTTATTATATATTCTAGAGATTCATTACTGACGCGGAGTGTAATATGGTTGCTTATAGTTGATAACTATTAATACATATAATTTTCATATATATATATATATATATATATATATATATATATATATATATTTGAATTAATATGAGAAATAAACGAGAAAAAGAAAGACAAAATAAAGAATAAAAGGATAAAAATAATTTTTTTAAAAATGTTAAATGTAAAAAAAAAAAGTTAAAGGAAAAAAATATATTAATCTATTTTTTTTTTGGGGGGGGAGGGGGGTTAATTGTATGTTAAAATTTGTATATTAAAAATTGTCCAATAAAAAAAAAAAAAAGCTCTTTAAATAGCAACCCAATTAAGTTGGGCAGCATCGCATTTTTCATGAAGTGTACCTCTCTCCCTCATATTTTTCTATAATTATTTTAATAATAATTTATAAATTACTGCATAAAGTGAAAAATTATATATCAATTTAATTCAAGAGAAATCTGCTTGTTTCATGGTTAAGAAAAGTAAAAGAAAGCTCACAAATAAGCAGACTTATTTAATTGTGGGCTGGCGTTTAGGTCCCAGTTTTAGGCCATCATCACTGCTAAAATACAATAAAACAATGACTAATAAAATTATTAAAACCAGAGAATTAGATTATAAAGATAGAATTATAACATAGGAAAAATATATAAATTTAAATCATTTATAAACTTGAAATATACAGTGTAGAGTATGTTCCATTTTAAAGCGTTTTATTTCCAACTGTATTCTTAATTTCGCTGATTCCTTAATTTAGTCTTTCTCTCAGTTTATGCTTGGACATGGCTCTGTAATGCCCTGATGATGGCTCACAAGCTTGAGCCGAAACGTTGGCAAAATTAAAAACTTTTCAAAAAATGACTGATTCCTGATTATTCCACCCACAATAGTTTCTACAGTCGACTATACATCCTCAATAAAAATCATTTAATTTCCCTGATTAGGTGTTATTTTCAACTATTCTTTTTTTTTTTCTATGTTACTAATTTTAATATATATCGATAAAATTCAATTATTTTTTTTAAAACAAAAACATTATCAATGTAAAATTTTCTTAACTAATTAACTAATAAATTTTATCAAAAAATAAAAATATTTTTTTCCTAAAAGATGTTTTTGCATACAAAACAAAAGGTGAGTAACCTCTGCATTACAATATATATATATATATATATATATATATATATATATATATATATATATATATATATAAATAAAATCGATTGTTGGTATGTATAAATAATAACTATATTATATAATTTAATTTATAATAAAAAAAAGAAATAATTTCTATTCGTTTGAATAATAAAATAATACTAAGTTCTATAACAATTAGTCATTGAAAGAAATTATAAGATTACATGGTATTTATAATGCTAACGAGAAAAAGAATTTCCAACTGTGTCAAAAAACAAATTTAGAGTAAAACTTAAAAACAAAAGGACTTAATTAGCCAATTAGTACTTTATTAAAACATAATAATAGACTATTCTAAAACTAATAGAACAAATAAATTATAAACTTATCTTATTTAAATCATATCTAGGTAAGGTGGCATACATACATATTACAGTTAGCATATGCTTATTAAATTTGATATTTCAATTATATTTATTTATTTAAATATTTATGGAATAAAAATTAATTATGACGTTTAATACATCTGCTGAGAAATTAAATTCTTCATTGAATAAAATCGACAATGAAGATTTCTTATATTGAATAATTTTATTAATGAACTTATTTTTTTTTTTAAATCCCTGAATGGAATCCTTTTGAACACAATTAATTTAATACAAATAATTCAATACAGCCATAACAATATATTATTAATAAATTGATAACCTGTTACTATATTTGTAATTGCAGTAATTTTTTAATACATTGTATTTCTAATTCTGCAGATATATTAAATATCATTTTGAACATTGCAAAAATAATTGTAAGTTTAGACTGTGTGATGTCAGTTTGTACAATTTTTTTTTGTCTTTATAAAAAATATCACAAAGCAATGCAAAGAGCATTTAAAAAAAAAAAAAAAAGATTTATTAAATAATGAACTATGTTATCTACAATCATGCAGCTAATTCATTCTCTATTGTACACAAGTGAATTAATAGATAAAATATCAACCACATATAATGGAGACAACAAAAAAAAATCTCTGAATACAAAAATAAATTAAAAAATAGTACCTTTATTTTTTTTTAACTTTCAAATAATTTTCTATTTCTATTATATCTTCTTGTGAATCCTAGTTTGTAATTAGTTACGGGTATTTATAGTATTTCATTAACTTTTTTTTTTTTTTTTTAAATACATATAAGAGGGAAAAATGAGTATTCCAAAATTATTTCAAATAAATATATCACGAATTTCTTTCCCTTTGACTTTGTTTTCATTATAAAAAAAGAATATAAATAATAAAGTACCTTAGTATAATTAAAATCTTAAAAGCAAGTTAAGTTGTAGTAAATTGATAAACCGATATTTAATATATTAATAGAATTTAATATATTTAAATCAAAGAAATGATTTTACTCTTATTTTTTCTGTGCGGAAACATAAAAATAACAATCTCATAACATTCGAAAATTCACATAGATAATTTAAAAATAAATAAAATTTGACTGTTTTTTTTCTTCCTGCATGAGATGACATATAAAATATAAATGAGACTCTTAATTTATATTATTTTAAATTAAATAATAGAATTAGTACCATCTAAAAATAGCTTTATTATTTTTATTTTTTGCTAAACTTTAATTATTCCTCCAGAATTCATTGTTGAGAATAAAATTACATTTCATTTGCTTTAAAAATTAAAACATACATTTAATGTGCAATTTAAAATGTTAACAATAATTGGGAAAAGAAATTTATTTTAAAAAGTCGGGATTCCGATAAAGGTTTTGATAACATTGTCTGTTTGTTGACATTTCCGAAAAATTCAGATATTTTGGTAAAGTGGTTAAAATTCATTTTAAGCTTAATATTTACGGCACTTGCGAAACACGAATTTCTTTTACTGACTGTTTTCCCTTTAAATATTATATTTAATCAAATATATTGTGATTAAGATAAAATATGTGATACATATATACATTCCAGGGAATAGCCAAAAGCTTGGAAGAATCCTCTACACACATTATAAGTGTTGAAATTAATCATAAAAGATTATTTATTAAATATAAAAAAACAGTATTATAATCAGCATTAGAAATGTGAGGAATTTTGATATGCTTGTACATAATATTTATTTCAATTATATTTTTTTACAAACCCTGTTTCTTTTTTTTTCAGCTTACTTTTATTTTTAAGACTGAATTTCGATGCACATTTATCTATTATACTGGTCAATATTAACTTAAAGAAAGCTGAAATTGCTGAATTTGATTTTCCAATATTTAAAAAAAAATTAAGTTTCAATATTCAATAGATATGTAATTTTTAAAAGTACATTATTATCACTAATTCAAGTCATTTAGAGCTTGTTACGGAACAAGTTAAAGAGTATAAATTTAAAACATATTTTTGTCTTATTGCATATACTTACACCAATATAATTTTAAAAAGAAAAAAATCAAATATCAAAAAAATAATATTGTATTTTTATGCTAACACACATACTTGCAAGTTCCACTTTTAATTCTTTTGAATATTATGAATATTAGAAGTCATAAATCTAATGTTTTTAGGTGGTTATGCATTCTAATACATCGATATATCAGATATTAAATTAGTAAATCTTTAATTAAAATATTAGTCATTACATAAAAGAAAATTAAAAATATATTTGAGCTATCTTGTTTAGACTAAAATAATCAGACAAAAATAAACTACAGGAATAAAAGCATACCATTCAAATACACTTTTAATATCTAAGATAAGAACTCTTAACTACATTTTTTCTCTTTTATACTACTGAATATTAATAACGGTATTAGAATTAACTATTAAGAGATTAAGCAATTAATTGTCATAAAATAATCGGTTAGAATCGCTGGATTTTAGGTCCATATTTATATTTGTTTTGTAGTATCAATTTACCCATAATAACGTAAAAATAGAATTATTTAAAGTAATTTATACACTTATTGTTTAACAACAGGTTTTCATGAACTCAATGAAGAGTTAGTCTTTATTTATAGGCAATCCTATTCGAATTAATTTAGATATCTTCATCAGATATCATCCTCACCAAAATGAATAATATATAAGTTAAGTTGTCATTTCTTCTAAAAAATGCATCTCTGTATTTTTAAAAGTAATAAAATATATTTATGGTCAACCTCATATAAGATAAATGTGTACCTATCTTATGGTTTTCAGTTAACTTAATATTTAATGTTTTCTTATTATTGTATTTGATTATTTATATAATATTTTGAAATAGACATTTAATGTTATATTTCTACAGGCTTAACTCATAGGATTTTAATGACGAAATTGATACTTTATAGATTTACCATAGATATATCTTACATTGGAAATAAAGGATTTTATGTACATTATTTTTAGTTGTATTACATTTTTTAATTTTAATGTTTGTTTTAGGCAATATCCCAGAGACCAGTTGAGATGCTGATTTCCAAAAGCTATTTTTAAATGGTACATCGTGACATTTTTACGAAATTTATGTTTTGACATTTAAACCAAAATCATAGTTTAATTGAAAACGGCTATAGAGTTTTATCTAAAAAAAAAAAAAAATTAATTTAAAAACGCTTTTGAAAATTGTAGTTCTTTCTAAAAGTTACTAAGTACATATTCAATTTCACTACAAAGCGTACTAAATATACTTCCTTCAATAGTTAACGCTATTATATATTTTTATTTAAAACGATCATACAGTTTTATCGAAAAAAACAAAACAAAAGTCATTTAAAAACTTTAGTTAGTTCTATAAAATTTACATATTCTCAATTGCTCTACAAAGCGTACTAAATATACTTCCTTCAATAGTTAACGCTATTATATATTTTTATTAAAAACGGTCATACAGTTATATCTAAAAAAAAAATGTCATTTAAAAACTTTAGTTAGTTCTATAAAATTTACATATTCTCAATTGCTCTACAAAGCGTACTAAATATATTTCCTTCAAAATCGTTAAACAAACAATTAACAATATAGTGAAACAATATTCTAGATTTTAATACAAAGATATCTAGTATATTTGGTAAAACTGGTTAGTGAAAGATTTTTGCGGTTACTGTAAAATTACCTAAAAATGGATCAAGTAACTATTGACAATCATCTCGATTAATAGGTGTATAGTTTGCTTTTAACAGAGCACATCACTGTATAAACAGGTCTCTAATAAAGTTAAAGGAATTGGACACTAAATGAATTGTCGTTCTGTCATCATAATGGATTGATTTTGAAACTTGAGTTAGGGTAGTTTGGTAGGGTTGACAACTTGGTCTTATCACATGTTTACAGTTTTTCTAATCATGCCAGCACATTCTAACCAGTTTCTACGATCATACGACTATTATGCTTAGGTTATCCTAGCTAAGAAAAGTCTACTCAAGAGAAAGGCAAGACTTACCTGAGGGTGGTTGTGGATGAAGAGGCGGCTGTGGCTGTGGAAGGAAGGCGGCAGCGACGGCGGCCTGTGCGTTGAAGTAAGCCATCCTGGAGGCGGAGAGCATGGCCTGGGTGTGGAGGCTGGGGTGCCTGGGGTACTCCTGCTGAGGGGGCTCCGCCAGCCCGAGGAGCTCCTGGATAGCGAACGGGGACCTGCCGGGCCTCTTCGGGGGCGGCGCCTCGTGAAGGCTGGGGGCAGCCACCCGCACCGTCGACTTTACCTCACCGCTCATCTCGCGCTTCTGCCGCAACCCCCGCTCACGGCCGGGCCGCCCCGAAGTGGGCGTTCCCTTCAGGCCACGCCTCCTTCACCTGATTGGCCGGAGGAGAGCGGAGTGGGGAGGGCTACCCCGCCGCGCGAGCCATCCTAAGCCGGCCACTCAGCCCCTCCTGGTATAGTATTTACAATACTACCCCTACTTACCCACTAGTTAACTGAATAATTTAGCAGGCCGCCCTGATTCTAGCCCCCTCCCTTCGGCCAGATACAACAATCATATTATTCAGATAACGATCTGACAAACACAAACATAGCTGCCCCTTTGGAAATACTTATAGGCAAATACTTAATTAGGGTAATGCCGCCTGAGTGGCTCGCTAAACACGTTCTCGCAGTCAAATATAATTTTACTAATAATGAGGTAATAATAATCGAAACTTATTACTGACCTCCAATGAACCGCACTAAAAGCTGAATTCAGATTAGACATTGGGAAATTTTCCCATCTACGTCTCGTTAGAACCGTAGAATGGTCCTTATTTATCATATTTATCATTATATTGATTTTTTAATATTTTTTGAAAGATGTATTGAGATCTTCTCTAGATTAATCTTTATACTTATTTCAGATATTCTTCTTTCTGGCCTTATTATTATTTAACATCCTCCTTAGTACTCCTCAGCACGGAGATTCCCAATCCAGGAATGCCAAGCTTCCTGAACTCGAGCTAGCGCTTTTATAGAACTCATCTTTCCTTTCTTTAACCAATCCTCGTGATGTCTATCCACAGCACTTTAGGTCTTCCTTGACTCCAAGGTACGCAGGGCCTTGCTTCAGAAAACTTCCTGGAACCATCCCAATTGTCACTTTTCGTCCTTTTCCTAACCTTCTTGTTTTACCAGCCATTCTGCAGAGGTATTTCATTTCCTACAGCTGCAGAACTTCATTTCTTTCTCTACTGCACTGTCTGTCCAGCGGGACCTAGCTCTCATTTATAAGGTTAGGTAAATATATGGGCTTGAAGATGTGTAATTTTATACTTATTTTTATTTCCCTTTTCCCCACCACAGAGTATGCAACATCACACCACCACATGCTTGTAGTATATCAAAATTGTTCAAAATTTCTGTCTCCATAGTCAAGTTGGAATGGAAATGATAACAGGATCAAAATAACAGGACAACGGCGAAATTTATGTTTATTTAATAATATCCATAAGCAAAATTATAATAAAAAGAAAATTCTCTATCGAATCAGACGGAAATAAAACATGGAAAAATAAATGTAAAAAGTTAATAACATCTACCCTTCCTTCCCTCCTTCCTCAAAAAATACATTATTTTTAAAAATTCATCAAAAAATTAATCTCCTGAAGTATAAGAATTCAGTAAAAGAATAAAAATTTGTTATTTAACCTTTTTATAAACACAAAGAATACTTAAAACGCCTTTAAAAATAAAATAAAACTACTGATATAATGTTGTTAGTCACATAAGTGGGTTTTTTTTCATCAAAGATGCTCCTGAACAATATACAGCCAATATTAACCTTTTGCCCAATATCTCGCCTATCAAATTTAAAGATATAATGATGAAACTTTCATTTATTACTTTACAATTATAAAATTATCATTTTACGTAATCACAGCCATGCTAAAGTCGTTTGAAATTAAAAATAAAACTCATTATTTTACATTTGCTGACTATCACATGTGATGAATAAATATTTATTGATATCAATCAAAGTTCCAATTGATATAATCATAAAATTTTATACTTTTATAGCATCTCCTTGTAACTGAGATAACTGACCTTTCTCTTGGTTTCATCCGATGTCCCTTTTTTTTTTTTTATTCAAATTATATAAAAATGTTGACTCATTGAAATTAATCAGACTCAACGAAAATTCAAGAAACCTCGTCAACATAATTAAATAAGGTAAAAGAACAAACTGAAAGGAAACAAATAAAGTTATTATATATTGTTATTGCGTATTGTATATTATATCTTGAATAAGGTCTAAGAGATCTGACAGTTCGAAGAAGAAACCTAAATTTAAATTCTTTATCATATTATGTAACTTTTAACAGAACCATCGGCTCACTTACTGTTTCTTAAGCAAAGTAATGTGCCTGAATACTTCTCTCAGATCACTAACATCAGCAAGTAACTTATCTTCTGAAAATTGCATGAAAAAAAAAAAAAAAGAAAGAAAAATTGCCGAAGGGTAACTCATATTCGAAACTTGACTTCGTTAATAGATAATAAACCATTTAAATTCAAGTTTGATTGGTGATCGTTTTCATATGCGACTTAGAAACGTTTAATCAAATTATTTTATCTATTTTTACCTAGTCCTGTTTTGTCGATTTCAGACAGTCGAAGAAACAGATGTATCAATATCAGTAAATGTCCTAACGTTTCCTGGCATTTTCAGCTAAATATTCGACATTTTTCAGATTACATATTTCGTTTTATACATATCTGATTTTAAGGAAATTTTTTTAATAGTAACTCTAAACGAGTCTTAGTAATTTTATTAGTAACTGTTTTGAGATAACCTCACAGATTATGAATTTTTTATAAATTACATCTTTTTGTAAATTTTCATACAAAGATTGTTACTGGATGATATATATGTTGATTATTATGATTATAATTGATCAACACTCGATCGAATACTTATAAAATAATTACAAATTTAATTTTTAATTTAGTTTTCTACTTAACTCTTTTGCATCTATAAAATAATAAAGTTCTATATCTTCATTGACGTTTAGGGAGTAAAATTGTTTAACAGATTATAATTATCAATATTACCTACTGAAAAAAAAATAAAAACAATTTTATTAAAACTTTCCATACATTTGTAATATAAAATAACTAATAAAAATAATATGAACACTTATAATTATGCTAATAGGTACTATTAACTTTCTTCAACTATTCATCGAAGTAAGATCTAGGTAGAACTTCTTTGTTATTTATTTTATGTTCTAAAGTCCTCCTTATTTTTTTTATATTTCATCATAAATCAATTTTAATGTGGCCACAAGCTTCAGAATTCAAACATGTTATGGTATTACACCAAACATGTTACATTTTAGTAATATTTACAGTTGAGGTTAATGGTTATTGTAGCCTAAGTTACTTTTAAAACAGTAGGAAAAACCTACACAACAAAAAGAACTGAGTATCTTAATCCTATATTAAATGTACAATTTTGAGAGGGTGAAGGAAGGATGAGAATAATCTCTGCAAAATATTTTTAAAATTATTAATCTATTTAAGCATCATTACATTCAATTGGAATAAATGTAGATTATTTTCATACTATTAATTTAATACACATATTTATAGAATTAAATCATCTATGTATTTCAAGAATTCATAAAATAAAATGTAATAAACTAGTACATTTAGCTCAAATTTGTAAGGATCTGATTTAACACGAAACCGTTTAAATTTAAATAAAATGCAGCATATTTTCAAAACGTGTTACTTTATTTTTATATAAATCAAAACAGTTATTTACAATCCTTATGTTTCTGCTAAAAAGATGAGTGCACGAAAATAACAGGGAAATTGTATTTATTTGTTTTTATTCTGAACTCCATATTTTAATATAACGTTTTTATAAGAAGCTTTAAGTAGGAAGAATTATAGTGAAAGCTTTATTGGGAACTCCTTTAATCAAATCTGAAGAAATTATAGTGTAAAAGAGCTGTTAAAAATTTCATCGTTAGAAATTGGTAGAAAAAAAAATTCATGAGATTTTTCACAGTAAATCTTTCAACGAAGTTCCTAGAAAAAATGTACGAAAAGTGTTTTGATTTTTATAACAATAATTTTTTTTCTTCAGAAGATGAGCACAGAAGTTAAATTAAATACTTGTTATCGATGCCAATATAGAAGTTCTTGCATTATAAATTATCTCCATTAAAAGTAGGAAATACCCCTTATTATCTCTTTGAGAGGTATTTTGTGGTCACCAATTCGCTCATTTGACAGATTTCAAAAATATAATCTTCCCTTTTCCATTTATAAAGCTAGTGCTTAAACTGAAAAGGGGCTCATATTTCAAATTTTCTAGTAAAAACGATTATTATCATAGCTTTTATAGAAATTTTAGGCAGAGCTAATATGACAAGAAATGTTGAATGAACGTGACAATAAACGTTCTGATTTGGTAAATGTAGTAGCATCTAGGATTGAAGTAAGACTTTAAAAATAAACTGATATACATTTTATGAGTAGCATTCTTCATTTTCTTTAAACTAATATTTTTCTATGGCAGGCCGAGGCCTTCAGGATGGAGATTGGCTGGACCGCGACCTCTGGTGCTCTGCCCTGACGTAAAAGGTAACCCACGTTGGAACGCCTATAAAAGTAAGTAAAATTTCTCTACTTTCTTCTCTACAAACTCTTCAAAATTGGCAAATTTCTTTTACTGTTACTGATAGGTATTCTGCTATTGGAAAAACATCAATAAAAGCATAGAGGATAATGGTTGAGTTATATCCATTTTACGTCGAAACAAAAATAAGTTTGATTTATTTGATATATAGGATATTGGTTTCTGGAAATTATTATTACTTGCATCATTTTCTTTGTTATTGTAGTTTTTAATGCCATATTTTTCACATTTATATTTTTATGCATAAACCAATAAATAATGGATGTTAATAGTTGATGATTGAGAGACTCAGTAAGAAAACAATACAGTTCGCTTGTTATTTTGTGTTATATATTATTATATTTTTAAAATACAACTTTGAAAAATAATCTATAGACATTGTTACGGTTCTTGCCTTCAAGGCAGGGAAGGGTTTAAATAAAAAAATAAATAAAATAATTGTTTCAGTTCTCAATTTTCCGCCCGCATAATATATACCAGTACTTTGTACTCCAACATTTTTGGATTACTTTTTTAGTTTTATTATTTTCTTCCATATATATTACTTTAGCTTAATCAAATTTATTATGGCATGTTCAGTACATACAGATTTGTGGCGCAACAGGCTGTGTAGGCCCTAGGCCTCGCGGTGTAAACTCCTGGGAGTTTAACACTCTCGTTTCACGATGTAATTTTTAGTGTAGGTTCATCACTCCTTAAGACTGATTTTGTGAGTGGCCACCATTTGGCTGACGAGTTTCACATACCCGAGGGAGAGGCTGTGAGTGAATCCCCATTTTTTACATCCTAATAAAAGCCCCGCCGGGACTGGGATTCGAACTCATAGCATGAGGGACTAGCCACTCAGCCACGGGCTCTCCATCACATACAGATTGGTAAATATTTTTATTTTTTGTACTACTTTTATTATGCCTGTTCCCATAAATCTTATAATCTTGAAAAATGTACCTGGAGCTTATTTTTTATCATATTACTGATCTTGGATATTATTTTGCTTAAAAGTTCTTATAGTTTATATAAGAAAAAAACAACTTTTTTTTAGTTTTATAGAAAAAACTAAAGCTGATCTCGTCAGAGAAAACTATCTCCTTCTATTCAGTGATAAATGTAATATATCTTCATAATTTCAATTATTTTTCTACTTTGATTGCTTAAATTAATGTTGAGGATTTAAATCCTATGTCATGAATAAATCACATAGATATTTATGAATATATCATTAAATAAAAGTAAAAATTTGGGTTATAATTGAACAAAAGACAAATTTAATAATAAATTTTGCAAGGAAGAACACTGTCTAAATTAATTTCATTACACAATTTCCATTTTCATCTTTAAAATATAGATAAGTGAAAGTAAAAATGGTCAAATAATTATATTCAGTTTTATGTTTAAAGAAACATATGTCTTAGGTAAAATAATATAACAACAGATACCATTATTTACAGCGATCTCTTGATTTTACCTCCTTAACGCATGTTCCTTCTTATAGCTTTGTGCATAAGACGACATTTTTGCTGAACTCTCCCGCTTTCCAACGGTATATTATACATCTATAATACTATTTTTATGATAGGAAAACAAATTTACTGAAAAATATTTTGGTCCTTTTTTCCTTTAGTTGGTAATCAAATTCATTCAACTTCTATATTTAATTTTTTTAAATATTCAAAATCAAAGGTACTTTCGAGCTTGACTTGTCACACACACCTTCTTGCGGGACTTGGTCATCTGGACTCTAAGAACCCTAAAACGCTTATTTCCGGTGAAAACTGGCATTCGAAAATTTTCACAATCGTTATGCTTTCCTTTACTATACATAGGTATACATATGGGTAAGTAAAAATAAATGTTTTCTCTTATTTCTTAAATATATTAGAAATGTGCCTAATGCAAATAAATTTCTAGCCAATAATATGTAAAAACAAAATATGTTTTTTGAATTTTTTATAAATTATTGTTTATATTTAATATGATTCAGTAAGAAATATCAAATATTGTGTAATTAGATATAGTAATAAAGAGCCAGATGGCATTTAAGGTCTTACATTCCTAACTAATTATGTCCAGCCTTGTTCGGAATAAGTGAGAGATCTAGAGGAAGTTTTCAGACAGGAGGACTTTTATTTTGGAGAAAGAGGAAGCGAGGAGTTTAAATGCTCAACTGTATCATGGCAAACAGGGACGATTACCTTCTCTATGATAGCTAAAATATCACAGCAAACCACCAGTATTAATACTACCTGGCATTTAAAATTTGTTATAATTAATTTACTTAGTCATTATTTTTTACATAGTAAAGAGAAATTTGCTCCTTTCTCTATCTCTCGTGTGGATTCATCTCTGTCTGGACTTACCTCTATACCAATGGGACTAGTTTACTTGCTACCTACTCCGTTGGTACAATCAGGTCGTATTGTAGGTGATAACTTCGGGTTTTATTAGTGGCTGTTGTAAATATTTAATTCAACCATACGAAATGTCTTTATCATTCTGCAAAGTACAAACAGCATGTGAAATCTATATCTATGTATATATATATATATATATATATATATATATATATATATATATATATATATATATATATACACACCCACACAAATGACTCCCTGTTTCCCTTGGTCGTCTAATCACGCGGCTTGACCGATTTCGCTAACTCTTTTTTTTTTTTTTTCGTGTTTATAATAGCCAGGAGGAAGATCTTATGAGAGGGGAAAAAAAAGTTAATATGGTCGTTAGTTTTTTAAAAATAATTTTCTAAGTTAATAATAATAATCTATAATATGTAAGAAGAAATTTCCATTTGGATGTGCTGCCCAACTTAGCTGAGTGGCTATGACTACACAGCATACCGGATCAATCCTGTAAATTAAGAGAATTTTTTTTCAAAGAAAAAATAGAGGGAGATACTGCCAAATAGAAATATATACATCATTTCAAAATTGCTCATGGACATATATAAATCCGGCCTAGCCTCAATATACGTGGTGATGCAGGATTTTCTGTGAGTCCAGGATTATGGTCTCCGCTATGTTTTACTTCAATTCCATACTTCTCCAAAAGTGATCCAGTATCTACTGGGATGTTCTTTCTACTTTCGAATCAAAGTCCTATGACTATAAATTTTCTTTCGCCAAACTTTTCACGAAATGTTTCATGCAGGTATGTAATATATTTCGTATAAATGTTTTCTTTCTCTTTTTGAATCTTTTTGTCTTGTTTCCGGTCATTTGCTTCCCTTTCTCTGGCTCTAAATGCCAAGATGCTCACACATCTTGTTAACCCCTCAGTATAAAGGAAAAACCCTCTTGAAAACATTTGTATTTTTCCCTTTCCAAAAGTTCTGCTATCTCCTTCTTTAGGCGGGTAGCGAGAAGCGTTGTGTGTGGACATTTTCCCAATTGCAGGGGTTTTCGACTCTCGACCGCATCTGCGGCAGAGGGGTCTAACAGCTTAATTAGTCTGGCATCTTGATTTCGGGACTCCACGAAGTGGTGCGTAGCTCATGTTCAGTTTAAGTGCGTTGTTGCGTTGTCCAATCCTGTATGAATCCTTCGATCTAACATAAATCTATTGATGCTCGGGCTGGCCTTAATAATTCTTTTCTGCTTGACCTTAACTCAAGGCTTGACAGATTCCTTTGGCTATAGATCAGACAGAACATCGTCTGCTGGGTCATGTAGCATTTTATTATTTTTATTTAGCCTTTTCATTGAACAAAGGGATGAACACGTTTTATTCTATCTTGGGTTATTAAAATGTAGATCTCAGTTTTCCAGTATGTAATTTCTCTACTGATAACTATATAGCAGGGCCAATTAATATTCATTAGAGTTCATATTTGATTTAATCAACTTTCTTATCTTCTTCTATTTGTTTTCGTGCCGAAACCTATGCCAAGCTTTTTACGCCTAGCTAATTGTTTCAAGGTATCGAGGTCAAGTCGCGTGTTTCGACGACCAAGGGAAAAAGGGATTCATTTGTGTGGGTGTGTATATATATATATTATATATATATATATATATATATATATATATATATATATTGGGTTGATGCAAAATTAATGCAGGTTTCCTCTATTGCAATATCTTAATTCCAATTGTGTAAACAAAGCTAATCCTAACATTGATCATTATTATACCAAAACAAACCTTATCTAATACCCTCTCTTTCACCATGAATTTGTTTAGTAAAATCGTTTTGTTCAGTGTGTTCAAAGGTCTTGAATCGAAAATGTCAAAGTGCGATTTTCGTCAAATTTATTTTTACGAATTTAAATTAGGGCGCAGCGCTGCCCAAACGGCTCGTAATATTAATGAAGTGTGGGGTCAGGGGGCTATTAATGAGTGCACGGTGCAGCGTTGGTTCCAGAAGTTTCGCAGAGGAGATTTCGACCTCGAAGACAAGGAAGGTCGGGGCCGTCATCTTGCTCTGGACAACGACTAGCTGAGGTCAAAAGTGGAAGAAGACCCAACCAAAACCACACGAGAAATGGCGGCGGAACTCGGAACTCAAAAATTGCAACGTCTTTGCCCAGCATTGATGAATCGGAAGGGGCCGATCCTGCTCCACGATAACGCCAGACCACACGTTGCACAACCAACGCTTCGACGACTGCACGAGTTGGGCTACGAAGTTCTCCAACATCCGCCTTATTCACCTGACCTCTCTCCTACAGACTTCCACTTTTTCAGGCATCTGGACAACTTTTTGAGGGAGAAAA
Organism: Piezodorus guildinii; assembly: GCA_023052935.1. Lineage (NCBI taxonomy): Eukaryota > Metazoa > Arthropoda > Insecta > Hemiptera > Pentatomidae > Piezodorus > Piezodorus guildinii. Next base: position 94,891,176 of record CM041296.1, read on the forward strand.
ATTTTCAAAACCAGGACGACATTGAAAATTCTTTTCGTGATTTCATTGAGTCCAGGGATTCGGATTTTTTTTCTGGTGGAATAAGAAAGCTTGTTGAACGTTGGCAAAAGTGCATTGATTCAGATGGAAATTATTTTGATTAAATATATATGGTTAAAGTAAAGATATGGCGTATTTACAATACCTACTAAAAACCTGCATTAATTTTGCATCAACCCAATATATATACATATATGGATATAGATATAGATTTCACATGCTGTTTGTACTTTGCAGAAGGATGAACACATTTCGTGTGGTTGAATTAAATATTTACAACAGCCACTAATAAAACCCGAAGTTATTACCTACAATACGAACTAATTGTACCTACGGAGCAGATAGCAAGTGAACTAGCCCCATTGGTATCGATGTAAGTCCAGACAGAGATGAATCCATACGAGAGGTAGAGAAAGGAGCAAATTTCTCTTTACTATGTAAAAAATAATTACTAAGTAAATTAATGATAACAAATTCTAAATATCAGATAGTATTAATACTGGTGGATTGCTAAGATACTTTAGCTATCATAGACCGATTACCTTCTTTGTAAGCCTTGCTACAGTTAAGCATTTAAGCTCCTCGCTTCCTCTTTCTCCAAAATATAAGTCCTTCCGTCTGAAAACTTCCTCTAGATCTTCTCCTTATTCCGAACTAGGCTGGACATGATTACTCAGGAATGTAAGACCTTTAATGCCATATGGCTGTATATTACTATATCTAATTACACATTATTTGTTATTTCTTACTAAATCATATTAGGTATAAACAATAATGTATAATACTTCCAAAAAAAATGGCTAGAAATGTAGTTGCTAATAAAAAATAGTATAGTTTTTCTCTATCTTAAAAAAAAAACTGAATTAAATTAAATAAATTTTAATTGGCCGCTATTTTAAAAGTAACCAGCTGATATCAACGTCTAGGTGTTAAGATCATCGTTGCATTTTTCACTAATATTTTTGTGGCCAATTTTAAAACGAATTGGTCCAGTAGTTTTGGAGAAAAGCCGCATAATATTTATTCGTTATTCGGGTACTAGGTGTCTTGAAACATGACCCTTCAAATTTTGGGAGGGGGGGAGTAATTTTTTTTTGTCAATTACAAAGGTTCATGATTGAAAATCATAAACCAAAAATATTTTCTTTTCCTTATTTGGCATAATGTTTCTATTAAACGTGTTTTTTTTTGTTTTTTTTGCAGGAATTATATTTTAATTCCGGTGAGCCGAGACCTTGGCAAGTTAGGGCTGAAGGCAAGTTAGGGTCCCCACTCCTTTGCCCTAGCTGTTTGCTATGATCCTCACCCCAGCCTATTCTTCTGGAACCCTCCAAGAGATGCTTCGTAGCCAGTTTTCTGGCACTCAGACCACGTGCTCTAACCGTTCTAGCTTCTTAGTGGCAAATTTCCTTTGTTTTTCCTTATCCATTAATCACTAATATACAAATATTTAATTTTCGATTTATCCTTTTTTTTAAATCATTACAAGCCAAAACATATCACGTTTACACTTCGACAAAATACTTGCCCTCCTATTTAAATTGGCGACAGCCAAATTCCTCATACTAACTCTGTACGTTACCTAGGACTAACACTAGACCGAAGGATGAGTTGGGACCCACATGTCAGGATGAAAAGAAAAACTCTCTACCAGCGACTGAGAGTACTATACTCTCTTTTATCCTAATCATCGAAATTAAAAATTAGACAAAAACTGAATACATCATACTTACTTAAATCCATATGGACTTAAGCCTCACAGATTTATTGACCAGCAAAAAAGACTCACATACAAAAACTGCAATCCTTTCAATCCAAAATTTTAAGACTCATAACGATAGCTCCTTGGTACGAAAATAACAAAACTCTACATACAGACTTACAACAACCAACAGTTGACAAACATACGAACTATATATTCGCGTATTCATAGCAAATTACACTGACTCGACAATAGGCGTGTTTCTAGGTTATTAGTATTCTACCAATAAAATGCAACACATTAGTATCATAACACAAGTTGTATTCACAACATAATAAAAAAAGCACATGGTAACAGCCTAGGTTAAGGTTAGGTCACACTCTAGGTTAATGTTAGGTCACAATCGATTACACCTTTCGACATATGGTCCATGAAATCGATTACATCAACATCTCCCTTCTCAAACTATTTCTACCGTCGATTTCGCCTGTAGAGACGTCCGTCGACTTGGACAAAATAAGTCCTCATCCCTTCGACTCTGATCACTTGGCCTCGACTCCAGGGACACTGGAACATTGGAAAATACGTCCTGCCCTGCAGTATATCTTGGCAACATCCAAATTCCGCAGACAGACACAGTAAAATAAACTCCGGTTTAACATTCAACAGAAGAATGACATGGGACCCACACATCAATAACAGACAAATAATGCTAAACAAAAGACTAAAACTTTTATAATGTCTTCATTCAAGACGTTTGAAATTGAAACTTAAAAAAAAATTAATCACTTACTGAAAACCATTTGAGCTTACACGACACAGATAAATATGGGACAAACAAAAAGACACACATACGTACAATTCTAATTTTCCAACCCATAACTCTCAGATCTATGAAAAATTCTCTATGGTACGTAAGCAAAATTACTTTACATTAATTCCTTCATATCCAAGGTATTAGATTTAAACCTGGTATCAATGGAAGAAATAAAATCCTTAGTCATGCCGTCCTTCTAAGGGATCGTAAAATGGTGGTCCAGAGTCTGAGTGGATATGGCAGGGGCAGGGATAGATAAAGATCAGGGAATTATTGTATTCCAGGCGCAAGTTTGCAATCAGATTCATTACCTAAACCTTACCGATGACAGGATAAAGAAGGAGCAAGATAAATCAGCTAAGGACGAAGAGATAAAAAAACTTGATGAGACAGTTATTAAAGGGTGGCCCCAAAGGAAGAACAACCTCGATAAAAATCTAGAATAATATTGGGAATTCCGGGATGATCTTACGGTCGAAGAAGGTGTCGTGTTAAAGGGAGATGATTAGTCATTCCGAAGGGGCTGAGGGCCAGATTCATAAGGATCATTCATGGAAACACTCTTCTTGGTGCCGAAAGCTGTATTCTTCTGGTCTGGTATGGCGGATCACATTAAGAGTGATATACAGAAATGCGAGATCTGCAAAAGACACGCTCCAGCTCAGACCATGGAAACGCTCCTACCACATCCTACACCAGACAGACCATGGCAATATGTCGGGATAGATTTTTTCCAGTTCGGTAAAGATAACTATATAATTATCACCGACTATTACTCTTCCTTTTTTGAACTATGGAGAGTTCATACAAGTGGATCTAAAGTCCTCATATCATTATGTAAAGATGTTTTCGCAAGATACGGAATACCGAAGAAGGTAGTTTGTGACAGTGGCCCCTCCACACATTAGTAGAGAATACCAGGATTTTGCTAAGCAGTGGAAATTTGAGGCTAGTCCTTCTTCAAAGTATAGCCATCAGGCTAATGGTAAAGCTGAGTCAGCTGTCAAAATAGCTAAAAACCTTCTTAAAAAGGTAAAAGAGAGACATTGAGTTAGCGTTGCTAGAATGGAGGAATATTCCTTTGCAAGGAATGAATGCAAGTCCAGCACAGCTTTTTTTCAGCATAATAACGAAGACGCTCCTACCATTCACATTAAACAAATTGGAGCCGCAAGTACAATCTGATGTATCTCGCCGTCTTCAAGCAAAGAACGAGGCCTACAAAAAGACATTTGATCGCGGAACTCAGGACCTGCCGAAACTCTCCTTGGGGCAAGAAGTCTGGGTGAAGCTGAACCCTGACGACAGGGACACCTCCTGAAAGTCGGCGAGACATAAGATAGACCCTGCTAAACACAATACATAATTAAGCCTGTAATGAATTCGTACGAAATCATTCAATTACATAGTATCACATGCTCGTAGAATTAATGTGAAATATTCGTCAAAATTAATCGTACCAAAGCCGAACTGACCTGAGACGAGGAAAGTTAATACAATCCAGTGTATTTTTTATGTTTTAGTACCTTCATAATAAAGCTTAAAAATGTCCAAGTATAATCTCACAGAAGTACCAACCACAGTTCCACATATGAATCGAAAATGGAATTTATTGACACGGTTAGCTAAAACACGGTACGGAGAATATTCTTAGAATCATTATTTTGAAAATTTCTGGGTATTGTATTTTGGACATGGGCGTAGGCAGGGAGGTCAGGAGGCAGGGAACAGCAGCTCTCCTAAAAATTGACGAGACTGATACAAATAATTAAAATAAGGTATTAGGATAAAAGCTGATTATAGCTTGTTTTTTTTACTTCCAGTTGTCAAATTTATATATGTTTATCGCCCTCTCCGAAACAATTATCAAAATTCGTTAGTTTGAATCTGATATGTACATTTTAGATAACCAAAATTAATTGATCATGGGGAACAAATTAAAGTTATAAATTGAAGTGTCATGTAACTTTTATCAGTATGGAGCAAAAATTTTAATTTTCAGTTTTGCTTAAGAAGTTATTCTTAAGGAGTATGTTTGTTTGTTTGTCCATTTAACGTCACTTTATGCAACTATGGTTAGTCGGACGATTAATTTAATTTAAATTTTGCCTGTCCAAGTTTTATTAGGATAGAGATCTTTAACGAGTACCTGACATCGAACAGGCTTGGGACCACCGTTTTACGTCCCCTCCGAAGGACGGCAGGAGTAAGGATTTTTTTACTCCCATTAAAAGATCCTGGGGCCACCAACAGGTTTCAACCCTTGACCTTTGGCATTGAAAGCTGTTATTTTAGCCACTATACTATGGGTGACCCCATTCATATGGAGTATAGACTTGATTCTTTAAGATATCAGAAAGTATTTTAAAGTTATTAAATTTTCTGAACTCTAGTACTAAGTGAGACAAAATTAACTTTATTTTAAGAATCGTCTATATTATCTTTTTCTTCAAGTGGCGCGACAGGCCGTTTTTGTAGGTCATGGGCCTCGCGGTATACTCTCCTGGAAGATTACACTCACGCTTTTCGATGCATTTTGTTATGTAGGGTCATCACTCCCTACGCCTAATTTTGTGAGTGGCCACCATTTGGTTGACGGGTCTCACATAGCCGGGGAAGAGGCTGTGAGTGAATCCACATTTAATTACATCGTTATAAAAGTCCCGCGCGGGACTGGTTGTCTATATTATATTGTCAACAAATCATTCAGTATTTTATGACAATCACTTGTGACTTTTTACGTAAAGCATTCATATTGAACATTCATTTAAATCTTAAATCTCAAAAATAAGAACTCAAGAAGAAAACTTGCATTCCTTACATAAGTTTCTAGACTAAATAAGTTTTAAAATTTAGAAACTAATAATTTTTATACACGATTTACTGTTAAGGATAATAAATAATAAAAAAAATATTTCGTTACCTTTATTTATATTTAATGTTTTTAAATTTGAAATACATTAGCCTCGTTTCCTTCCATACCGTGGATTGCTATATTTGTCAACTTATCAGATATTTTAAATAGATCTAGTCAGTTTAACAAGTGTGATACAGTTTAATCCTATCTATCTAGAAAGATATTTCTGAATTTTTTTTATAAATATTTGACAAAAGGAGTGAAGTAAACATAAGTTCACAATTACAAGACAATCTAACAGAGTAAAGATTGTACCACAGCTGTTTTTTAACCTGGAAATCTTAGGAGTAAGTTTTAGGAATAGTTTCTATAGAAACAAATGAACATTATACGATAATTTTTTTTTTCTATTTTCGTCTGTTTTTTTTTTTAGTTGCATCTCAAGTAACACACTGTGAATCAGCTGATTAGAACGACAAGCAGAACATGTTAGATTTGGAGAAGCATAGAACAGTAGCAGCACTTAAATTCTTTAAATCAGCAGATCTTTCATCCAGCACTTTTTCAGTCTCAGCCTACCAGAAAATATTTCAGCTATGTTCCGTACGCTTTACACAGAAGGACAGTCTAATAACTCTCAGTTAGCTATTGAAAGGCCGTTTGAAGGAAAGGCATGTACATAAAAAGAAATGTTTCTTGAACTTAATGTTATAAATAAATTTGGTCCATTTTTTTTTTTTATTCAACTTTTATTTATTGGTTCCTTCAATTTTTTCGACCTAGGCCATTTCCAATCCATCTTTTTGTCCAATATAGTGTTTGGTCACTAATAAAAAAAAATAAAAAAATTAGGCTTTTCTAGTCATGTTAACATCTGTTACTATTCTGAGTATTGTTACAGATACTATATACAACATACAGATACTTATACATACCATATATATATATATATATATAAATAAATAAATAAATAAATAAATTTTTTATTATCCTGGGACAAGTCCCTTTAGAATAAAAAAATACAGAATTTACAAAATGTGCTTTGCAGTCTTAGAGTAAGTTAAATACATATTAACAAGTTAATAATGACTTACATAAAATTAGACATGTTCAAATAAGAAGAAAACAAAAACAGTGACAAAAAATAAATAATAATAATAATAAATTATTTACAATTTTATTGAGCCTGGGTATTCATTAAATGATTAAATATCCGGGATTTAAAGGTTGAAAGAGAGTTGGAGTGACGGATGGAAGGAGGGATAGAATTCCATAGGATTGAGGATCGAATGAGAAAGGATCTGTCGAAATGTGCAGTTCGGTGGGCCGTACTGTATAAATCCGAAGGCCTGGAGCGTGTACAACGAGGATGGACAGAGGATTTGAATTGAAGGAGGTCAAATATGTATGATGGACGGCGGGATTGGATAACTTGGTAAAGGAATGTCGCAAGGAAATACTTGCGACGATTGGAAGGATAAAGCCACTTCAACTCGCCATAAAATTGAGACACGGAGGCGTACCTGGAGACCCCGAAGATGAATCGGACAAAGCAATTAAATAAGCGTTTTATTTTTACTTCGAGATCCCCAGAAACACCATCGTATACCGTACAGCAATAGTCGAAGTGGGGAAATATTAGAGAGGTAACGAGGAGTTTTCGGGTTTCATACGGAAATAGGTGACGGAGGGAATATAGTCGCTTTATGGTAGAAAAGGTTCGACGGGAGATTTCGGAAATATGATTTTTGAAGGATAGAGTTTGGTCGAAGGTTACTCCCAGGTTTCTAACAGTCGGGTGGAACTTTATAGGATTACTATTTAGGAATAGGGTTGGAATATGTGGAACTGTTTTCAGGAGGTGATGGGATCCTATTACAATTGCTTTTGTTTTTTCAGCATTAAGTTTTAACTTATTGACTACAGCCCAGTGACTTATTCGATTTAGGTCCTCTTGTAGTCTTGTTGTAGCTGATAATAGGTCGGAGGGTGGGAAGGAAAGGTATATTTGGAAATCGTCAGCATAGAGGTGATATTTAGAGTGATGGATAAGACGAGGGAGGTCATTAATATAGATAGCGAATAGAGTGGGGGATAGAGACGATCCCTGAGGGACACCACAGGATAGTGGCAGGGTAATGGAAGGAGGTTGATCTGGCACTACTACATACTGAGAACGATCGGAGAGGAAGGATTGAAACCAGCGCAAAGCACTGTTGGATACTGGAAGATTTTGGAGTTTAGTTAGAAGGATACTATGGTCAACCGTGTCAAACGCCTTTGAGAAATCTAGGAGGATAAGTATAGTTAATTTTTGGTTATCAATGGCATTTTGGAGGTCTTGTGTTATTTTAAGGAGAGCGGATTGGGTAGAATAACCGGGTCGAAAACCGGATTGGAGAGGACTAAGGAGAGAGTTTTTTTCAAGGAAATTTGATAGCTGGGTTTGAACAAGGCGTTCGAGCGGCTTTGATAGATTGGAGAGAATAGAAATAGGACGGAAATCTTGCGGTGATGTAGGATTGGGAACTTTATTTAGTGGTCGGACGAGAGCGGTTTTCCAGGAAGAAGGAAAAGTGGAATTTTGCAAAGAGAAATTATATATATGATATAGTACCGGTATGAGGGATGGGAGGCTGGATTTTATTAGTTTCACAGGAATTTTGTCTGGTCCATAATCGTTAGTACGTGATTTCAGAATTGCAGTAAGTAGTTCATCGTAGGACACGTGAGAAAAGAAGAAACTGTCTGGATTGAAGTTTTGGTAATTAATACCAGGAGTTGTCGAAGAATTAGGAGCTGAGGATATAAAATGGTTATTGAGTTCGTCAGGCGTGACCTGGAAGGAACTAAGGTTATTGGGTTCAGGAAAGGACAATTTTCGAAGGATTTTCCATTTAGACTTAGTATCAGGAGCATCGGAAAGGACAGAATGAATATGGAGGGATTTAGCACGTCGCACTGCGCATTGGGTTTCATTGCGGAGCTTCTTGAAAGACACATAGTCTTCTTGCAAACGGGTGCGTCGAAATTTGCGTCTTGCCGCTTCCCTTCTCTTCATCATATCCTTTATCTCGGGGGTGAGCCAAGGCGCAGTAGGACGGCGTAAGATTCTGGTTTTCAGGGGAGCGTGGATGTCTAGTATGGATCGTAGGTTTGAGGTAAGAGTGGAGACCATAGGATCAATGGAGTTGTCGGAGTATATCGTGTCCCAGTGAATAGAGTCCAGATCAGGTTGAAGAGATTCATAGGAAAGGAGGTCTAAATTACGATATGATATGATTCTTGGGTTGTAGGATTTGACAGGTAGATCATAAGTAATATGGATAAGGTCGTGTGATGATAAGAAAGGAACGGGATGCTGCGATGAGGAAATAATTTTTATAGGAGAGTCAGAAATATGAAGGTCCAACCAGGTATCAGTATGCTGAGAGTGATGAGTAGGGTGATAAGGAACGAGGTATAGATTGAGGGAGTATATTAAATCGGTAAGGAAGGATTTGTCGCTGGACTCAGATAACATATTTGTATTAAAATCACCAGAAATAATTATATTATTATATGCTGAGACCAGTTGGACAAGGGAGGATTGGAAGATGTCATCAAATGGAACACGAGGAGGTCGGTAGACGACGGCGTATAACAAGGGTGAGGAGATGGTTGAAATTTCAACAAACATATATTCTATGTGAGGAAGGGGATTAGGAGGAGACTGCAATAGGATTTTTGCTTTCAGGCTATCATGAATATACACCCCGACTCCACCTCCCGTGCGATCAAGTCTGTCATGTCGTAGGAAAGAGTAATTTAGAAGGGAAACCTGAGAGGAAGGGATAAATGGTTTTAACCATGTTTCGGAAACGGCTACTATATGATAAAAATTGTCGAGGAAATATTTTTGGAATTCTTCATAGTGGGCTAGGAGGGATTGTGCGTTGATGTGACAGGAAGTTAGGATATTAGTCATAGTGGGGGGATAGAGAGGTGGGTAAACTTAAAAAAGGATTAGGACTGAGAGATAGGATGTAACTATTTTTCGTCCAGTACTCTATTTTAGATTGAAACAAAATACATTTGAAAAAAAACAACATAAATATGTTTAAATAAATAACAAAAATAAAAATAAATTTAATGATAGTAGAAAGAAAAAAATAAATTAAATAAAAACAATTTAAAGAACTAGTGAATGAAAAAAAACAAAACAAGGCTGAATGTGGTACAGAGAAGATGTCTTAGTTTTACTTTTATGATAATGGCAACTGATAAAATATAATAATAGGTACAATGAGATTCGATAAAATAAATAAATAAAAATATATATCTTTAATAAAAATTGAGTAAATAAAATATCTTCGATATATGTAAATAATATTTTTTCTATTTTAAAAATATAAATAAAAATGAGGTTTCTCAAAAAATAAAATATAAGTGAAAAAATAAAAAGACATTCTTCTATATAAAAAAAAAAGAAAAATATGATACCTATTAGAATTTACTAGCATAATTAGAAAATAAAAATATTGGAAACTATAAAACAAAAAAGTAAAAAATATACAATATAAATAAAAAATACAACAAAAAAACTTCATCATTGATCGAAACAAAATACATATGAAAATAACATAAACATGTTTAAATAAATATCAAAATAAGAAGAAAAAAATCAATGTTAGTAGATAGAAGAATAAATCAATTAAAAAACAATTTTAAGAACTAGTAAATGAAAAAAAAAAACAAGACTGAATGTCGTACAGAGAAGATAACTTAGTTTTACTTTTATGATAATGGCAACTGATAATATATAATAATAGGTACAATGAGATTTGGTCAAAATAAAAAAAATATACATCTTTAATAAATAGTGAGTAAATAAAATTTCTTCGATGTATGAAAATAATATTTTTTCCATTTTAAAAATATAAACAAATATGAGGTTTCTCAAAAAATAAAATATAAGTGAAAAAAAAAAGACATTCTTCTATATAAAAAAAAAAAAAAAGAAAAATATGATACCTATTAGAATTAACTAACATAATTAGAAAATAAAAATATGATAAAACTATAAAACAAAAAAGTAAAATATTTACAATATAAAAAAATCACCATTATAGAAAAAGTAATAAGTCTATTATATAAAAAAAAATTATATCCATCATATGCAAAATGAAATACAAAAATAAATAAATTCTCTACTGTATAAATGAATAAATTTTTCTCTGTTTGAAAAAATAAGATGTCACTACGACAAGAGAGTATGATATAATGGTTATGAAAAAAATAAATAGATTCAAAGAATAAAAGTAAGATGTCAACAATGATAAAATAATTACTAAAATAAGTTTGATGCGACGAAAATTCTTATTTCAGGAGTAAACGTCGAGATCTGTGGGTTTCGAAATAATAACAGCTGGGTAGCCATCAGCCTGGCGACACCTCACTCTACCACCACCGAACAAAACATATTTAATTTTTCCTAATAATTTTTTCTGTCTGGCTAGCCAATACAAGTGTTTGTTTGCGGGTGTCATGGCGTCGCTGACATAGACTCGATGCGAATCATTATCCTTCCAGCCAAGGTGACGTGTCGAAAAATCTCTTTTAATTTTTCTTTGTTTTGTTTTACAATATATATATATATGTGTGTGTGTGTGTGTAAAATAAAAGTTATTATTGATATTTAATCCAATATAAGAAGAGTTAATTGAAGTCCTGGAGATCGGCAAGCAAGAGAGGTAGATAAAATTAAAAAATATAATTAAAAATAAGCCAAAAGGATTGAAAAAATTGTTTATGCCTAAGAATATGAAATAAAGTATTTTCCTCTATAAAACTAACTAACTAGAGCTTAGTGTATTTCTTTTGGACTTGGAAAATATCGATATTTTTAGTTGCATTTTGAATTCATGAAACAACGTTTTATAATACATATGTTACAGATTTTGAATCTTTAATCGTTTTATATATAATTTAAAGAAATTGGTAACAGCTTATTCAATATTTTAGTAGATTACTGTTAAAGCGTTCTCTGAGTTGTAAAAACCAAAAAGAACTTCTCGAACGCTTTTCTCTCATCAGTTATAAAGTAGAGAATGAGTATTTTGAATCCTGACAGTTCTTCGACGAGTGTCTTATGTTTATAAGAAGATTATTTTTAGGCATCTTACATTTTCGCTAACAAATATTTACCTTGAATATTCTTGATAGTCAATATTTGGTATTACACACCGACCATTTTTTATTTATCAAATTTCTAGCCTACCATAAAGAATTTTGGTTTATTTATCAGGTTTCTATATGCTTTCTTGGGACTATTACCTACTGTGTAAAGTAGGACATCTAGAGAGCTCACCTATATACCGGTGTTTTTTTTTCTGTTTTTTTTTTTTTTTTTTTTGTTTGTTTACCTGAGTTGTATTCGGGGCTGAATAGGAAAGGACAGAAAAAGAAATTAGATATCAATGAAAGAACAGCGATAACTTTACCAAGGATTTGCTAAAGAAAACACATGTTTCCTTAAAATTATTCCTATTTCCAACTGCCATCCATAATTGGACTTTGGATTTAACAAGAAAATAAGTGATTTCGATTTGTTTTCGAATTCCAACGATGCCATTTGCCACTGCATACCCAATCCAAACCCTAATTTAAATCTAGGCAGTTAGGTAAGTAATAATTAATATATGTCAACATAGAAACTAGTAATCCACACCTATATTAATGAGTTTTGTTTTCTCTAAAAGTCATGCCGAATTGATAAATAATCATTGTGGGTTCAACTCTCTTACTCGATTAGAAGACACTTTGACAGAAAGTTAACATCTTCAGACTTGTTTTTGTATTGATTAAATTGTACTCTTACACTGTAGAATAGAACTCATAATATATGCTACTATTTTTCATATATAGGAAATTAATTTAAAAACAACAGATTTTCTAAATGTTTAACCAAAATATAGGTGTGACAATTTATTGAATATTGATCAAATGAAATTCGGCTTGTATTCTGCTTTTCTGAGCATAAACAAGTCATAAAAATGGCGGAAAATTTCAGTGAAGATTTCTTCTGATCAATTAAGAGAGTAGGAAAATTTTGTATAATAGGATTGGTTTTGGAAAATCAACTTCTAGAATATCAACTATTTTCTCTCAACACCATTTACATTTTCTGTCAAAATACTACAATGGTGTTGTACTGCTCGGGATTTTATGCTATGGATCCGCCATAAATGATATCAGATATGATTTATAGAAATATGGTGCCCGCAACATACGACTTTCACTTACCTCCGTTGTTGAAATCAATTTAAATAGTTTTTATTTTTTTTTTAAGACGATGGCCTTCGAGACCTACTTATCTGAATAACCTTTGAAGTGCTACCACTGGGCAGATTCTTCTCACGCCTATCATATCCATATCTCAGTGTCCACATTTACTTGATGTATTTTATGTGTTAAAACAGTTGTAAATATCTCTATAATAAATAAAAAATAGTTTTTTTAAATACACTTAGAGATAAAAATAAATTGTTAAAGAATTAATTACATTGAATAGATACTTGTATTTTATTAAATAATCTATCAGATTTTTCCCATTCTCCATTAACATTTACAATTATATGTATAAAATAATAATTTTTCTAAAATCTTTAGCTTTCCAACGGTATATTATACGTCTATATTACTGTTTTTATGTTTAAAAACACCAAAATTGCATTAAAAAATCTGGTGCGGGCAACACACAACTTTCACTTACCTCCATTTTTAAAATAAATGAAATAATTTTCAAGTACTGTTACAGATAAAAATACGTGCAACTATTAAAGAATTAATTAAATTGACTATAATCAGAACTATTAAATTAAAATAATCAGTTAATTTTATCTTCTTTTCATCACTCTCTATTAACTTTTAAAACATTGTGTATGAGATGATATTTTTTCTATAATCTTTAGCTTTCCAACGGTATATCATACATGTATATTACTGCTCTTATGTTCAAAAACGAAAAATTGCATTAAAAAAATATTTTTTCTGTTTTCTCCTTTAGTTGGGTATCGAATTTATTCAATTTATATATTTACCTGTTTTTCATCAGCGTTAACAAGATAATCTAGTTATTATTATTGAATCTACAAAATTAAAGGTACTTTAGGGGAAGAAAATTTAAAATATCGGCATTTAAGCCCTTTCAGACCATTTTATCCAAATAAAACCTACATGATATTAAAGCCCATTAAATTTTACATCGATATAGCGAGTTTAATCAAAATCGGCGGAACCGTTTTCGAGAAAATCGAAAAAAGGTGCAAAGTGCATGGTATAAAGTGGCTCTTTTGGTAAGCTCGTTTTGATGAAAAAAGTTTTGTCACGTCTCGGGCGTATAGTTGTCTTAAATATGAAATTTCAGTTTCATAGGATTTACCGTTTCCGCCCGGGAGTTACCACACACACACACACACACACCTTTTTGCGGGACTTAGTTATTTGGACTCAGGGGACCCTAAAACGTGTATTTCCGTTGAAAACTGGAATTCGAAAATTTTCACGATCGCAATACTTCCCCTTACTATATATAGTAAGTGAAAGTAAAACATATTATTGGTCTTTTCTCTTTTAGTTGGATATCGCATTCGTTCAAATTATATATTTATGCGTTTTTTATCAGTACTAAATAAATTATATAGTTATTTTTATAGATTCTACAAAATTAAAGGTACTTTAGAGGAAGAAAATTTAAAATATTGGCATTTAAGCCCTGTCAGACGATTTCAATCAGAATGAAACCTACATGATATTAAAGCCGATTAAATTTTACATCGATATAGGGAGTTTAATCAAAATCGTTAGAGCCGATTTTAATCGTAAAAACGTGCTGAATGCATTGTATAAAGTGGCTCTTCTTAAATATGAAATTTAAATATTTTACAACTTTTCGTTTTCGTGCTAGACTGACCACACACATACCTTTTTGCGGAACTTGGTCATTTGGAGCCAGGGGACCCTAAAATGTGTATTTCCAGTGCAAACTCGAATTCGAAAATTTTCAGGATAGCAATACTTTTTCATACTATATATTTCATACATATGTAAGTGAAAGTAAAAATATCATATTCTTTACATTGAATTTATCATTCATTCATTTATACATTCATCACGATTTGTCCCTGAATTATATAGCTCCCAACTTAAATAAAATATACAGTCAATAATATCCTGTAATATGTATTTATATAAATACACAAAGATCCTTAATATTAATAATAGAGTTTCGAATTATGGTGTCTTTAAACTTGTTTTAATTTATTACTAATTATTTTGAAGGAAAATAATTTAATACATGTGTATTTTAAGTTTGCTTGTCTGATTTTTATTTATTTCCCAACTTGTATTTATCTCTACTACAGGTTGTTGTTTTGATTTGTTTTTTGTAGTTTTTTTGTTTTTATTAATTGTTATTTTCTTGTATATATTTGAATTTATTTATTTCCGATTTTATGTGATTTGACTTTATCATTATTCTGTATATATTGTATGAATGTGTACTACATCACTATTACTACTGCTCATTATGTAACAAATTGTAATATTTCTCAATAAAAAAATAAAAATAAAATAAAAAATAAATGATCATAGAAACTCAAAAATACATGTGTATCTTATAAACAATTTGTATTATATTTTAACGATTTCTGCCTATGTCGTAGATTTATTTATTGTAAGCAGAACCCGGTTTCCAAGCAGATGTAGGTCTGAAAAGTTGATGAATATTTTGATAAGAGGAACCTCATTAATGGTTGAAGCTTTCATCCCCGACAAAAGTGTGAATAGGAAAAGTGAAAAATCTTATTCAACGGGCGCTAATGAGGGAAATTCAAGCTCTCCTTCGGGTCATTTGGCCGGACTTCGTAATTATCGCACTATACTCAATCCTTCCCGCCATAAATGGAAAGACCCTCCAATGAACACTCCGGATTCACATTTTTGTTTTCATTTCTAATGAAATTTATGGAGGGAAGAAAAAAAAAAAAGTCACATTATTTACTTCCATTAATTTATTTCTGTTTTTGTTTTTTTCAGTAATTCTTGAAAAAATAATTATTTTTTTATGAAACCTAACGAGCATACCTACTTGTAAACAGTTACGTTTTTGTACGTCTCTAATTAATAGAGTAAATTTTTATTATACGTTTGTCTGGTCCTTGCCATTGCAATAAATTTTATTTGCTCTTGAATCTATCGCAATTTCGTCTAACCCATTTGCAGAGATAATTTCTCCCAAATATTTGGATTCTTTAACTTGTTGGTATAGTAGTACGTCATAACGAAAAATTCGCAATTCGTAAGATCTATTCAATGTTCTGGTAATCATACTTCGCACTGTTCTAAAACTAGAAAAAATGTTCTATTTCAGGAGATATTATTTTAAAAAACCTTAGATAACATCCAGTTTTTTCCTAGATACATTAAAACTGAAAGCTAAAAATACCAACGAAGGCTCTACATCCCCAAATTAAAAAAATTAAAATTAATGATCATTACTTTTAGTGGTGAACAACAATAGTAGTGGGGTGGTGGGGTGGGCATAATCGAATTACGATTATCGGATCATTCGATTATTTTAATCATTCAATCGGATTAATCAGTTTGGTTGAGCGAATGATCATTCGAACTAAAATGTTTAGATTTTTTTTTTTTTTTTTTTTTTTTTTTGCTCATCATCACATAAGCTATATGCATATACTATAGAGATGGGAATTGTGTTGTGACATATTGTCTCTCACAACGCATACTAATCATTCGATTATTTAAATCATCGAAGTCCAATCATCCGATTATGACGGTCATCTATTATGCCCACCCCTAGTGCTTGGAGACAAACTTTCTAGGCTGTCTCTAGACAAATACCTATAAGAAGAAGAAAAATTAAATGGTGGGCTCTCGAGGTTGCTTGAAGGCAGATTGAAACGAGTCATGAACCGTTTCTTATGCTTTGTCTTAGGTACCTCTAGACGGTCGCATGTATCACATCTCAATGACGAGTCAAATTAGCAATTTCCCTCGATTCGAAGGCAATATTTCCTTGGTTCCTTTCTCTATCCCCCTCTTACACCTATACTCTCCTGCAATTTAAATCCACCATCCATAGTCAGGAAACCAGATCCCGTCTTTCCAACTTCTATACGCCTTCCCATAGAACCAAAAAATATGAATTTTCCTTCTTAGCCCAGTCCACTTTTTTCTGAAATACTCTCCCATCACACATCCGTCATGCTTCTTCCCAATCTTCTTTCAATTCTTTCCTTTTTAAATACCTTCTTGCTTCCCAATCAGATGCCAATTAATTTCAATACAGCGATTAAATTGATGTGAGAAATGTCTAAACTTCATTACATAAATGATAGTAAAGTTTGTTATCATTCCTATTTTTAATTACTCAAATGAATTTTTGTTTTGTATTTTGGTTAGTTAGTTCATTTAGATATTATTGTATTTTTTTTTAATTTTTATTTTGGATTTCTTTCTCTTTTCTTTAATTAAAATAATTGTAAATATTTACTGTAATCATTAATATTATCAGTTTTTTTTTTGTATGTTTTTTGGCCAGTTGTAATCATTATTTTGTTTGTACAAGTGTATTATTCTCAAGGGACCTAGTCCCAGAATAAAGTTATTTTTTCATTCATTCAAATAAACATCAAACTACTTTTATTTGGATAGAATTCATCGATTCTTCAAATATACCCAATTAAAGTTTTTATATTTTTTTGTGAGATGGATTCTCAGTACATCCCATGATATAGCAACCATTAAAAATGGATCACATACTTCACTGCGATGTATAGTAAAAAAACATGAATGGATGACATTAAACGTGATGAATGGATGATCAAATTTAATTTTTAATCGCTAGGGGGATATTAAAGAAGAAAGGTTATAAATAAAAATAAAATATTGGGAAAAAAAGAAAAATAATTAAAAAAAAAAAAAAAAAAAAAAAAAAACCTGTACCTCTACAGCTCATGAAGGGTCTTGGACTCTGTAGATATTGAGATGCGTGCTTTCTAAGCCAACGATAGTGCAATAAGTGATCACGCTCAACCAGGCTGGGCCTGCCCCAGGAGGGTCTCCATACCCTAGGGTCGCCCCCAGACTTAACAGAATAAATAATATTCTGTCACAGGCGGGATTCGAACCCAGGACCCGGAGTAGTGAACAGTAGACTAGTGCTCTATCCACTAGACCACACTGCTCATTAAAATTAAAATAATTAATAGAAATAAAATAGAATTCATGAAATTGAAGGAAAATGCATAAATATTTATAAAGATTAACTAATAAAATGAAAAAAATATCACTAATAATCACTACTGATACATAAAACTAATAACGATATAAACTGTGTTCAAGTTCATTTAAGTTTCAATTTGGTCATTACTACAATAATATTAGGAACTGTCCCATTCATATTATCTATATGTTTGCGACTGGTGTTATTTTAAATATCCAATGCTTCTGAGGAGAAATAAACAATTTAGAATTGAGAAATAAGTAAGTATCTGTACTTTAGGGCATTTTTTTATATCTTATGTTGTTGTTTTTTTTTAATTTAGGAGGAAAGGTTTTCCTTCAATAAACCTCAGATGGGTAGCTCATGTAGACAATTAAAGCTTCCATCAGAAATTTGTGGTTTTAATAGTAATTAAATTCTATTAGTTGTGACCAACTAAATAGACAGAAATGTTGATAAATGTCCCCTTATTGAAGGTGAATATTCTCGAGTTAATCTTAAAAACTCATCTAAAAGTCAAAATGAAATTCGGTAGTAAAGCATACAGAACTATGTTAATACTCGACCTGGATAACTGAAAAAATCTAGATTTATAATTAAAATGGGATGGATTATAAAAATAGCAATATAATGGAGAATCGGACCCAAAATCCTAGGTATGGATGAAACCAAAATGAAGCATAACGTAAGTACTTATAAAATTATAACATAGGTATATCACCTATGTCTTCTAACATGTTCAATCCATGCACCAAACACCCATTAACTGAAAAACAAGGAAATAATGATAGAAATTAGAAGAATAAAAATGAGAAAGATTAGTATGTCTGAACGAAAAAAAAATGAAGAAAATCCCGAAAAAGAAGATTCTGTGTGAATGTGTGATTTTAAAATTTAAATGGCGGAAAATTTCTTCTGATCAATTAAGAGAGTAGAAAAATTCTGTATGAATAGGATTGCTTTTGGAAAATCAACTTCTAGAATATCAACTATTTTCTCTCAACACCATTTACATTTTCTGTCAAAATACTACAATGGTGTTGTACTGCTCGGGATTTTATGCTATGGATCCGCCATAAATTATATCAGGTATGATTTATAGAAATATGGTGTCCACAACACACGACTTTCACTTACCTCCGTTGTTGAAATCAATTTAAAAATTTTTTATTTTTTTTTTTAAGACGATGGCCTCGAGACCTACTTATCTGAATAACCTTTGAAGTGCTACCACTGGGTAGATTCTTCTCACGCCTATCATGTAAAATAGCGATATAATGGATAATCGGGTCCAAAATCCTAGGTATAGATGAAACCAGAATACAGCATAACGTAAGTACATATACCTGGTATATCACCTATGTCTCCTAACATGTCCAATCCATGCACCAAACACCAATTAACTGAAAAACAAGGAAATAATGATAGAAATTAGACGAGTAAAAATGAGAAAGATCAGTATGTCTGAATGAAAAAAAATGAAGAAAAGCCCGAAAAAGAAGGTTCTGTGTGAATGTGTGATTTTAAAATTTAAATTGTTAATAATTAATTATTTTTTTGTAAAATCCTTAGTGTTTTCCTCAGGAATCTCTATATGGAACGCAGACTCACTATTACCCTACGATAATAAAAGCCAGAATCCAAATTTAAAAGTAATGAAGAACACAATATTATATGTAACACGAGTGGTAACATAATAACTAAATTAGGAAATATATTACCCGGATGATTTCACGTCTTCTATGCTCACTTGATAATGAACATATTTCGTATTAGTACATTGTGTCTGTGAAGTAGGTTATAAAGTATTCAATTTTGTATTTAGATACATCTGGATCAAAGGCAATCAAAATTACTTTTTATGCAGATGAAATTATTAGATCACACTTAGTCCGAAACAGTGGTTTTTAATACTAATTACTCTTTTCATTCCCTAACTATTTCACAACCTAACCCTTTAAAAAAGATATTGATGCTTTCTTAGAGGTGGGTGTTTGGGATTTTCTAAATCGTGAAGAACACTATGAGTATTTTATTTTTACAATGTTCATAAAAACATTTTTTCTTATTTATACACTAAATTATTTCAACACGGTTAATGAAATATGAAACCTTTTAGCAATACAACATGGAAAACCTTATTTATTTTATTTTTAATGCCTGAAACGCCTACTCGGCATACTCTGCAGAACTGTTGATCTCAATCATATGCCATTCCATTTTGATGTATGTAGATCATTTGTCTACTGTTTTCCATTTAGTTTTCTCGGTTTCCTCTTTTACGGCACATATCTTTATTATGTTAGAAATACGTTCCTACCGGTACAGTCTGGCCAGACATAAAATGGGTACTCAATTCCTAGCCTAGAACTGCTAACTGCTTTCTTATGGTGTTCTGAGCACGTGAGTGGGAAATAAGAATTTTTTTGGATAGGAAATCAAATCAACGAATTATTTTACATTAAAAACATCCTATAAGCTATCACTATATATTGTAGCTCACTATGATATCCTTTCTGATATCCCTTCGTTAGCTACTAGAACCCAATCAATCAATATTTATAATACATTACATAAAACTGCATTCTTTCACAAATCGTTTCTCGTTCGCTCATCATTCTTCTGAAATTCGCTCCATATCTCTATCCGTAAATTCACCTCTCTTTCTTCCTTCAAACATCAACTCTTATTGCCATTACTTACCCGTATCTCAATCTTCCGTTCCATTGTAAAATATAGGTATATATAGTGTAAATATATGTATGTATATGTGAGTATAAATTTGAAAAGATTTATAGATATATTGAATAGTTGATGTTTTATTTTTTTTTAAGTAAGCAGACCATAATGATTACTCTTGTGTTCATTCTCTTTGTTCTAAGGAGACTTGATCCTAGAATTTTTTTTTTTTTTCATTTCATTTTCACTATATATTTTTTTCTTAGCATATGACATAGTCGATGGTGTATTTAAGCTTGATCTGTATGTCAGGTTTTGAATAATTATGGCTCAAATATTCAAATTACAACGGAATCTATGTAGGTCCCATTTTGTATATAGTTATGTATCGCTAAACTTCAAAAATGTTAAAACATTTACAATAAAACTGCTGATACATTTATCTCAGATATTAGTGTATAAAAAACCCTAAAATATAAAAGATTTTTAAAAGTGTTATTGAATCAGTATATGCCAATTATATTAAGTTACAGAATTGTTGAAGTAGTTAACATCTTCAACTACTAATCAATAGATGGCTTTCGAAAAATCTCTTATTTTTCTTTCTCTCTAAGGTGGGCAAGGAAAATCCATGTATAACGAAATTTCAGTTTTATTGCACAATTTTTCGAAATTCGTTATCATGAAGTCAACTTCAGTTCTCTTTAATATAACGATTGAGTGGATTCAAAACAATAACTACCTTCGTTTTCTCAAAATAATTCAGACTTGAACTCCGAATTTTCTTTTCCTTATTTAGAATTATCTTTGAGACTTTCTAATCTCTAAATTAAATTTTTAAGAGTTGTTTGGCTTATTACGTTAAAACTTTTTTGATGTCAAGTGATTTAGGATTTTTTTTTTCCTTTGACACATGACCAATGTTTGAAAATTCATTGATTAGAAACTAATATCATTAAAAACGTTAAGACTAGTTGTGCTTCTTTTAGGAATTGTTAACAGACTCATCAGGAGAACGTTGTTCTTGAACTATTTCATCAAATATTTTTTGTTTTTTTATACACAATTCACCAAATTTACAGTTGTTCAATAAGATTTATTAGAAATTCTTTAGAAGAGTTAATTTATTAAGTGTCAAATTTCATAAGTTTTGTTCTATTAAATTTAAATTTTGATTCCAGTAATGCATTAAGTTCACAAAAAATGTCTTGATTTACTATATTCACTGAAAGCTGTTAAAGCTCGAAATTCAGTCCTGTTAATCAAACCGGGACTCCATATCTCCTAATTAAAATATTCCTTGATTAAAGAAAAAAAATTCCAATTTTGGCTGAGAGCCACAACGCTAACTGGGACCTATTTGCATTGCTGAGGAAAATTTTAATTTCAGCCCCTGGTAGGAGGGGGGTGAGTGCAGTGGAAGGGGTGGGGGTAAGAGGTGCATCGAAAAAAATGGTCGCGGGCGGCCAATGAGAAAGAGACTTCCCCCTCCACCGCCTGTCGGAACCGCATGTCAAAATATTTGCATCGCCCGGGGTCGGGTTTCACCTCAGGAATAATGGGATCTTACCTGCCTCTCTAGGGGCGAATCAAACCTCGCCACTAATCTCTATGACCAAGCTTATAGTCACTACACAGCTTTATTTCCTCCGAAAATACTATATGAATATTATATAATATTATAAATCAGGTCATTCTATCAGGTAATATCTTTGGAGGTATTTTACAATCCTTCGATTTCAGAGAATCAAGTAAATCATGAAATAATTTCCTAAATCAATAATATATTTATATACACTTTGAAATAACTTCAGAACAACAATGATTCTGATTATGGCTTGGTGAGCCATTTATGGAAAGTATCGCGAATACCGTTTAAGCAAAACATGGCTTACGAAATCCTCTGTTTTTTACTTTCACTTACTATATATAGTAAGGGGAAGTATTGCGATCGTGAAAATTTTCGAATTCCAGTTTTCAACGGAAATACACGTTTTACGGTCCCCTGAGTCCAAATAACCAAGTCCCGCAAAAAGGTCTGTGTGTGTGTGTGTGTGTGGTAACTCCCGGGCGGAAACGGTAAGTCCTATGAAACTGAAATTTCATATTTAAGACAACTGTACGCCCAAGACGTGACAAAACTTTTTTCATCAAAATGAGCTTACCAGAAGAGACACTTTATACCATGCATTTTGCACCTTTTTTCGATTTTCTCAAAAACAGTTCCGACGATTTTGATTAAACTCGCTATATCGATGTAAACTTTAATGGGCATTAATATCATGTAGGTTTTATTTGGATAAAAATGGTCTGACAGGGCTTAAATGCCGATATTTTAAATTTTCTTCCCCTAAAATACCTTTAATTTTGTAAATTCGATAATAATAACTAGATTATCTTGTTAACGCTGATGAAAAACAATTTCAATTTCACGATTTAAAAAATAAAATAAAAATAAAGAATATATTTATTTTGCGTTTGTTTGAATAACTTAAATATCCATCAGTCCAACACAAGCATCAATAATGATTTATACTATTCTGGAAAACGATAGTGCAGTGAAATAAAAACTTTTTTCTCGCTAAATACCAATAACTAGGTAAATAGGATTGCCTTAACGTGTTATGGAAAGCTACAGAGGGAATTAAATTTTTGATCTCACAACGCAGCCCTTTGGCTTTAGTATTTATCTGACTGCTTTTTCCAGTCAGGGAGAAATTGAGACGAGCTGATTGATTGTTGATATGAGGTAAAGAAATAATGTACCAAAACAAAAAAAAAATGTATTTTTAATCAACTATGTACATTAGATATTAGTACATTTGTAACTTTTTGATTGAAATCAATTTAGCTTTTAAGCGATAGGTCTTAGTGACAAATTTTATATATCGAAAAATATCCTCCACTAAATTTCTTACACGGAAACTGTCGTCAAAATTCTGTTTTAAGGAAACCAAAAAATATTGAGTTTGTCAAAGAAGAGCCAGCTCTAAACTAATGTAGCAAAACGTGACTTCTTTCTTAGTTAGGTGTAGATTTTTTAAGGTGAAGGTAAAAGTGTAAGAATAAAGTTAAGTGCTGAAATTTAACTTCACCGCTATTTTATTAAGTTATGATGCACAACGTTTCGGCTATAATGCCATCTTCTGGTGCAAAGAACAATATTCTTTCAGGGTTAGTGAATTCTAACAAATAAATTAATAAAAAAGAATATTGTTCTCAGAAGCGAATCATAATTAGGAAGATCGTATAAATCCTCAGATGATTAATATAAAAAAGAAATATTATATTAAAATATAATCAACTCATCGAAAGGATATTTCCTCGTTGTTAGCCAAGAAGAGATTGGGGAAAGATATTCCGGCTTTTCATAAATCAGGAAAATTAATCTCCTGACCGGAGACGATGCGAAAGAAAAGCCAACCATTAGGGAAACCAAGTAAACACATTAGCGGCTTCCCGGGCCAAGGCTTCATCCCCCCCCCCCCCCCCAAGTTTTCCCTCCTCCCGCCCCCCAAAAAATTGCCTGAATTTTCCAAAGAAACCTTAATAAAGGACGCCAACGGTTTGGCAAGATTATGTCCTTAGCAGTCGTTAGCTATCTTTATTATTCTTCTTTATTTTCGTTCCAGTCCCGCTTAATTTTTATTCGAGCAGTTTGAGGGAGCCTTATTATAATCAACTTTATAATCGTCTCCTCCTCCCTTCCCGCATTTAGAAGTTGGCTGGGGATCAAGGACAATCAGCTCGGGATTAATAACAATAGATTAATCCGGGTGTTTTACGGAATAAATTAAAAATTCTAAAGCATCTAGCCACTGTGATAGATAACGTTGGCGTATGCAGCCCAACGAAAAGTTAGATATAATGTCTCAGATTTTAATTATTATTATTGTTTTTTAAAAATATGTTTTATTCCGGGGCAGGATTCCTTAAGAACATATATGTGAAATTAAGATACAATGTGTTTGGCCAAACCATCAGGATCATAATCTATTCTTATATAAAATGATTTAAGAAGAAAAATAAAATTAAAAACCAACAGTTCAATGATTAACTAAGTTAAATATGAGCAATATATATATATATATTTACCAACATTTAGGGCATTGTTTCCTGAAGGTTTATAAGTGAAATTAATTGCAATTTAGCTTATCTTTAAACGGAAAAAATAAATTTTTGTGACAAGTCATAAACAAATTATTCTTGAAACATGCGTAATAACTAGGGCTAGGATTTTCATGTGATTAAAAAATGCCAAATATGTAAATATATATGTATTGATTTTGATACAAATATGGAAATAATTATGTAAAATTAGTGAAATATGTAAACAGTAAATAGCCTTCCAAAACAGTCTATACTATCTTTTTTTTTTTTTTATTACAATACTAAAACGGTTTTATTTTAAAAATAAAAAATACAAAAAACAACAAACTTTTTTTTCCCCACCCTTAACCACGCCTTTGAAGGCTATACGGGGTTTTCTAGGACCAGGGGGTGAGGGCGGGGGGATTAATACCAAGACAAAAGTCCCCTCGGTTCCGTGAGTTGAAATCGTAATTTTTTTTTGGTTTCAAGGTATTCAAGGCAAGCGTGTTTAAAGCAACGCGCACTAACCAACTCGGCCACCCCGCCCCCAAACTTTTTAATCGCTGTAAGGAAAACAGATTGAAAAATTGGTCGATACTACGCCGATTGGGCCTTAGTATCGACCAAATCGGCCCTCCTTGATATTTTCTCATATGTTTGCTAGAGTTTTTGATAAATATCTTGAAGGAATTTTTTTCCAATATACTTTTCCAAAAAGTTATGATACGGATTATTAAATTTTACTTAACGGAATGTCGGCCTGCAAAAAACGCTCGACAAAATCTGTATAAGTGTTATAAATTCGAATGTATCGAGTGTTAGAAACTCGCAAAGATATTTCAAAACTGTTTTTTTTTTTGTTATCTTAACCGATAGTTACCTAATTTTATAATGGTAGGGTGTGGTCTAGCAGATGCTTTCAAGACATATTCAGTCCAGAAATAAGTACCTGGGTTCATACTGTAAAGGAACTGATCAGGAAATTTGATCACCCCGTCCCGTTTGCCATAATTCGGGTAGGAAAGGTCTTAAAGACCACTAAAAAAAACTCAGGTAGTTGGATAACATAACTGACCACACTATCTTCCAAGACCGTACATTTCATTGATAATCATCTAGCACTATCACTATATCTTTATTGACGTAAAACCAGGCTAAAACGAAAATCGCCCAAAAAAAAAAAATTACAATCATTCATTGCATATATATATATATATAT
Organism: Piezodorus guildinii; assembly: GCA_023052935.1. Classification (NCBI taxonomy): domain Eukaryota; kingdom Metazoa; phylum Arthropoda; class Insecta; order Hemiptera; family Pentatomidae; genus Piezodorus; species Piezodorus guildinii. The sequence continues at coordinate 94,916,870 of CM041296.1, forward strand.
CAAGAGATAAAGCAGACAGATACATTTATTTATTTAATCAATTTTCGTTTTCTCGTTTCCATTAACTGCAAATATTATTTAAAGTTTTTCTTTTAATCTTACAAACACTCAGAAGAGTTGTAATTTCTTTTCTTTTTTATTTAATATAAACTGTAAACATATTTTTTTGTGTTCTTATGTTTGCATACATTGAAGAATTGTTAATTTCTTTTCTTTTTATATTTCATTTTAAAACTGTATATATATAATTTTTTTGTTCTTTTTAAATCTTATTATATCTTTCTTTGTTCTTACGTTAACATACATTAAAGAGTTGTTATTTCTTTTCTTTGTATATTTTATTTTAAAATATAAAAATAAATTAGTTTTTTTTTTTTTTTTATTGTTATCATGTTAACATACATTTATTTCTCTTGTTTGTGTATTTGTATTAGAATTTATCTATTATGTTATCTTCTTTGTTAAGGTTATTAGTACAATTCTATTGTTTTCAATTATTGTATTATACTCTAAGACTATAGTCTTAAGTCCACTTTATGTTTCCTGCTGTATTATTCTAAAGGGACTTGTCCCAGAATAAATAAAGAATTATTATTATTATCAATACAGTTAATATATATAAGAATAAAATAAATTCTTGCTCTTGGAATTCCTGATCTCGTCGAAAATTAGTGAATGTTAAATAATAATAACTGAAAATTTAAACCAGTTTTTTCATTCATATTTATACTTATATCTGATTTAGTTGATAATCAGTTGCTAAAAACAACACTGCGGTCTAAATATTTCTGAACTTTGATCGGGAAAGTAATTAAATGTTCCTATAGCAAATATCTAATAGTAATATATTAAAAACAAGCCTGTACCTCTTCAACCCATACTTTATTTTTAATGTTAGTAATACCCTTTATGGGTTGTAGACGTGCAGGTTTTGGGCTCAGTACACATTATAAATAGAAATTTGTACTATTTCTAGGACAACGGCCGAGTGAAACCCTTTCTTTCACCTTCTTTGTATGTGTCTTTTATTAGCTTGTAGTTATTCAAACTTAAATTTATAATTTTAGAGTGCTTCTATTGGGAAGCTCCTCTACATGCCTTTTTCATGACTATTTTCATTTACCCTATTTACTAGATGTGTTGTACAATACAGTTGTAAATATCAATAAATAATTTATAAAAAAAATACTATATATATAATATATATATATATATATATATATATATATATATATATATATATATATATATATATATATATATAGAGAGAGAGAGAGAGAGAGAGATACAGAGATTATTATTACTTTATAAAATTAAACAACCTAAAGAATGAAACTTTTCTCTTTTTTTTCTTTCACAAGATCCTCCTTCTGGCTATTATAGACACAACAAAAAAATAATTAGCGGTGTAATTATGAAATTACATCGAGTTTCGATAGAAATATGTGTTTCGTTAAATAATCTATATACATAAAAAATAATCCTCCATCCCCTTGGATTATTTAACGAAACACATATTTCTATCGAAACTCGATGTAATTTCATAATTACACCGCTAATTATTTTTTTGTTGTGTCTACAACAGCCAGAAGGAGGATCTTGTGAAAGAAAAAAAAGAGAAAAGTTTCATTGTTTAGGTTGTTTAATTTTATAAAGTAATAATAATCTCTGTATCTCTCTCTCTATATATATATATATATATATTATATTTATAGTATTTTTTTAAAAAATTATTTATTGATATTTACAACTGTATTGTACAAAACATCTAGTAAGTGTTGTATAATACAGTTGTAAATATCAATAAATAATTTAAAAAAAAAATACTATGTATATAATATATATATATATATATATGTAGAGAGAGAGAGAGAGAGAGAGAGAGAGAGAGAGAGAGAGAGAGAGAGAGAGAGAGAGAGAGAGAGAGAGAGAGAGAGAGAGAGAGAGAGAGAGAGAGAGAGAGATACAGAGATTATTATTACTTTATAAAATTAAACAACCTAAACAATGAAACTTTTTTCTTTCACAAGATCCTCCTTCTGGCTGTTATAGACACAACAAAAAAATAATTAGCGAAATCGATGAAGCCGTGATGCGATCACCAAGGGGATGGAGGATTATTTTTTATGTATATAGATTATTTAACGAAACATATATTTCTATCGAAACTCGATGTAATTTCATCGACCTGTTTTCATATCCGAATTTATTGAAAGTTATTAATGATTTTAACAATGCAGATTTTTCAATTAATTAATGATTCGAATGATAAAATAAGAGCAGATGGTTTTATTTATTTATTTTTTTATCTCGGCAAAATGATAATTTCATATCTGGAATTAAATGGAAGATAAAAAAGAAAATAAGATAGAGCTAAGACAGGGAAAGAGAGATTGAGTAATGCGGTGTTAAAACGACCCCTATATTAGGAACCGAGGAAAATGGATCTCTTTGCCCCCTCGAGGAGGAAATTAAATAAAGCCATTTCCTTTAAATTGAAAGGATCCTGGAGGCCTTAAGAAGCTCCTCCGGGGCTTTGACTAAAAACGCTGACCAATTTACCCTCACCCTTCCGAGGGGGGTGGGGAGGGGAGTTAGGGCTTTACTGGTAATACCTTATAGGGCTGCTTCCCTTCGGCCAACGGTGAGCTTTCTAAAAAGAACTTATCGGCAAATAATTTTCTTTTCATCCTTTTTTCAAACAATCCCTGTTCCCTTCGCGAGTGTAACCGGAAGAAGGAGTAATGAAGAAGTCCCAAATGAAGGCCATTAGCCTGTCCCAAAGCCTTTTCCAAACAGCCTCGTTTATTTTAAAAAAGGAAGCTCATTCGAGGGGAAAATATATAAAAACATTTCTCTTATGAAAGGGAAAACTCTAAAAGGCTGGACGAAATTTAAAAAGCCCTATATCCCCTTCCTATAAAGGGAGTAGTTAAATGTTATAGGTGCACCTGGAGAGGGCAACCATTAGTATTCCCACTGTAAATATATATATATAAATTTATTTCACATCCTTGATGAAAGGGACTGTTGGCTAGCAATTATAGCGACCTGGATAATTATTTCGTGGAGAAAAGTGTGAGAGCCTCTTCGTATGTTAATGAATGCTCCTTTCCAGAGGTCATTAAAAGACTCAATGAGAACGAGTGTGTAGTCGGCATAAATTGGGAAAGGATATCGGTCGTTTCTGCAACCATGCTTTAAGATCAAGGTAACCGAGATCTGGAACCAGAGGAAACCAAGTTCTATTCTTTTTTTCATTATTTTCAATAACCTTTGTAATTTACCATAAAACTTAATTTTGAACTTTAACCTTTGAGGGCTGGCATTTCAAGATACGTAGAATCAAAATAAAGAATAAAAAAAATCCGTTTGTCCACTGTTAAAATAAATAAAATTTGAATTAATAGAATTACATTTTCTAGAAAACGATAAAAGAACCATTGAAATCAATTAATAAATAGCAGAGATAAAGTGTTTTGAAATTAGCAGTACTGATAGTTCATTATCCGTTAAATTATTTATTGGTTTTCATGAAGGAAAACGTTATTAATACTTAAAAGACTTTGATAGGTTCAAAACTTGATCATGGCTCATTTATATATGCTTCTCACATCCACGAATTCTCGCAAGGCTAGACTCAGTACATCATGCAAGAATCTACTGGTGCTTTTCGAACCAGCCCCATCCTTAGTTTATGCTCAGAAGCTGGGTTTCCTCCTACCATCTTTAGAAGACAAAATGGCGCTATAAATTCTATTTTTTATTTATTTAAAAAAAAAAATATATCTTCAAATTGTACCCTCAGACAGATCCCACACACAATTATATATTTAAACCTAAATTTACCGAAGCTAAACCGACCCTTCCGCTTGCAGAAAGAATTTCAGCTTCTTCCTTGTGGTCCATATAGATCCATTCTATATGCCATACCTTCAACGCAATTAATACAAGTAGGTACAAATAAACCATGTAGGAATTGGGAATGGCCAATTCTAAGACGGTTTAATATTATTTTCTCCTTTCTGTTTTCCTCCTTTCGCCAATTCGCTACTGTTTCTTTTCCTGCAATAGTTTCCATTGTATGGTTCTCTAGTCCTCAATCCATCGCGTTATCAGCAGTTTTAAATTGCCTCACCTAGTCTTCCCTACGAGCTGACCGGAATGCAACATCTGCCTTTTCAGTTCCTTTACAAAGAACATGTCAGCTCTATTTCACGAGCTTGGTTATAGCAGAAACCGTGGTTTGAGTTCGTTGGGACTTCTACTTGACAAACATGGAATCCGCACACTAGACTGAAACGACAAGAAACTGCTCGCCGCTAGCGGTTACATCAACACTTACTAGACAAACTCTAAACATTCACTTAACTACAAAAGTCTCATCTACATGACCATCATAAGACCTATCTGGACTTACGGAGTTGAGCTATGGGGCTCCACTAAACCATCAAATTCTTCCTGTGTTCAATCCTTACAATCCAAAATCCTTCGAAAAATCTTAAACGCTCCTTATTTCGTCACGAATAAACTTATCCATAAAGACCTTAATATTCCCTTTTTAGCTGATTTGGCCCGAACCAGGTATCAATCCTTCCATGACAAACTCCAATTCCACTCTAACCCACTAGTTTCAATCCTTGCTTCCTCTTCGATTCCCGACAACCCTCCGAGGCGTCTCAAAAGAAGATGGCCTCGAGACCTTCTTGTTTAGATTGATTACTAGATTGCTGCCAATGGGCAGTTTCTCTTACGGCTTTTCATGTACACTATCTTTAATTAGCATATTTACTTGATGTATTCCTATACAGTTGTAAATTTCAATTATAATAAAAAAAATGTTCATTGATATTGATCAACCTTTCTTGAGTCACTCTATTGTCCCAGCTAGTACATCACAATGTCCTCAAGTCTTCCATTTTGAAAATAATTTTAGACATTGGATGGAAAATAAATTTTATTCTGGGACATTTCGTCACCTAAGAATAATTTACAGTGAATAGAGAAAGCCCAATTTATCTGGCTTCATTTGATACAGAATTATTTAGTTAAGTAATTGCAAAAAGTTATTACAAATAAAAGATACAAATAAAACCGGTTAACATCAAATGAGTTTAGTTATGTATTATTGAAGTCTAGATTGGTCACATATTTGCGGTAAATCGATTTTTGAGGAGATGGATAAATAATTGGTGTTTGAAGGTGGTTAGGGATGACATTATTCGGAGAAAGATGGGTAATGAGTTCCAAAATATGGTAGCACGGATGATAAAGACCTTTTAAAGATTGCTATTCTATGAGAGGGTTGGTATAAATCGGTTGTTTGAGATCTAGTATTGAGGGTGTACACGAAAGAGCACGGAGTAAGGAGGTTTGACCTTGATATAGGAACGTTTTCTGGCTCGCAAGGATTGGAATAGGAAGAAGCCAAGTAGGTATTTTCTTCGGGATTCGGGAAAGAGCCTCGTTTGACCAGAATATTAGTGAGAGACGTGTTTCTGGAGAGGCAGCACATAAATCCGATGAACCTATTCATTAATCTTTTTAGACTCATCCTTTAAGCCGATAATGAGGTTTGATCAATCTTAAGTGTCTATACGTTTCATCTTTGGTTGATAGACCCTTAGATAATAAAGTGGTCTAATGAAACATACTTTTATATAAACTACAATATGTTTCATATAATGAACTAAGTTTGATAATAAAGAAAAGTTAGATTTTTTCTTTGTTTTAAAATTTTTTTGATAAATTATTTCTTCGTTCGTCTCGCTTTATTTACTTTCTTTCTACTCCGTAAATTAAAAAATTTCTATTCAATTACGGTAAAATATGATAAATCCCTAAATGTTTTTATTTTTTGGACAAAAACACATTAAAATTCCCAAACTTTCAGGATCATCACCTTGTTTTCCCAATTTTCCCACAACGCTTAATATATTAGCAATGTCCCCTCATCACTTAATCTTATTACATACATACATTACATATTACATATACGCATAACACTTTCTTTTTTATCTTTTTGATCGGTATCTGTTCGAACCGAAAAATGTCCATTAATAAGGAAACTGACCTGTAGGTATAGTTGCATTCATGCAGTATAGATAGGATAATAGAATGTAAACATCCAAACTACTAATCCAGAATAAAAATAATTCTTGGGTAGCTTCAAAATAGGTGCCTAACTCTAGAAAAATAATTCATAGTAAGCAAGTTAAGAAGTGAGTTCAATCTCCACATCCATCTTTTGAATCTTAAAATAAATACACTTCTATCAGATCATGTTTTCAAATGCGGACAACATAAACACCACCAAAGTTTTCTTCCATACAAAGGAAATAATGGAAACTAATACACCTTGATGCACCTAAAAGATACGAACTTAAACTAATTAAAAAAATCAGTTGTCGTTCCAGCAGACGAAGTGACGGGAATAAATGTAAATAATAAACTATAATTAACCATATATATCAATATTACGAAAAAACAGAAGTAAATTTCTAAATGGCTTTCTTAAAAAAAAAAAAAAATCGACTACAGATTTCTTGTTTTTCTATTCATTTAACGTAGCTTTTTATTACTGTAGCTAATCGAACAACGCTTCTGTGGGAGTTCTAAATTTTGTCTATTATATTCTTTTCTATTCTAATTAGGATAGAGATCTTTAACTATTATATAACAACGCATAGATACGGGACCACTATTTACCCTCATCCTCCCCCCTCTGAAGGACGGCAAAACCAAGAATTATTTACACAAAAAAATATACCACGGCCAACTGTCGGATTATACTACATATTTAAATAAACCACTAATCTTTGAGGATAGAAAGCTCTTTAAGAATCTAGTAAAAGTGTACAGAGATGTTAGATAAGGGACCTCTTGACATAAATGCATACAAGGAATCACGCCAGGACATCTTCTCTCCACCATATCTATCACGCCTCAACATCATCTTAATTATCATTCACATTCTCTGATTGCCAACCGCAGAGGTATGTAAACAAAAATATTAAGTTAAAAATAATCAATGAAGAAATCAACAATAATCTTACCTTACCTTTTTAGTGAAAAAATCAACTTTAATACATTAATGAAGTCGTCACGAAAAGGGTTATGAAAGTTCAATCGTGTGAATAAACGATCGTATAGACGACAGTGACAGTATTTTGATTATATCAAATCACTGATGTTTGAGCTGAAGTGCTTAAGCCTGGAAAAGTATTTGATTATTCATGACTCACTATATTATCTCATAAGAGGCTTTTCTTCATATTAAGATAGAAACTTAAACAAAATATTATTTATTAATATATTTAAAAACATCATCTTCATAAAAATGGTAATTTTTAGCCCTTTTGCCTGCTAAAACTGCTCTTCTGAAAGGTTTGAATGCTACGTTAACCTATTAATCTGAAACTTAAAGAAATATTAGTCAAACCCTTAGGTGGTCCTAGGATTTTTCAATTGGAGTAAAAAATCCTTAGTTATGTCGTCCTTCGGAGGGGACGTTAAAAGGTGGTCCCGATCCTGTGCGATGTTAGGTACTCGTTAAACATCCCTATTCTAATAAAACCTGGACAGGAAAAATTTAAGATTCCCACTGTAGCATCGTCCGATTAGCCATAGTAGTATAAAGTGACATTAAATAAACAAAAGAAATATTAATACTGTTCAGTCTACTTTTGCTGTTATTTACTTCTTGTAAAATTCTGTACACTAGCTGAATTGTTGATAATTTCACTATAAAGCTTATAATACTAGGTTGTTGTTTTTTTTACCCCAAATGCAGGCAGGTAAAGGTAGTTTCCTGTAAACGAGAAGCCAGAACTGATACGCCCCACCTGGACTCCAAAGCAGCAATCCATCTCCTAACACTCGGACTCACTCACATTTACTCCTAGATCTAACAGTACTAACCTTCTCTCGTCAGCTTCCTAGCCGCCGCTTAGGCCCCATTGTTCCTTCGACATGGCGGTCCCTATATGATTCGTTCATTTGGCCCTTTTAGGTCCTGCCTTTGTCGTATTGTTCTAGAGTGCTCCTTGACTTTGGCCACTCCTTCTCTTGGCCATGCATTTCCCCACTTATGCTCTAACAGGCGACGCCATATTGCACTCTGTGATCTTATCAACATCAGAATGATTGTGCTGCGAGTATCTTTGCTAGTTTCCACTTTTAAAAATGATTGATTTTCACCAGAATATCCTTAAAACAAAATCCACTTCACTTAATCCTTATAGAACGCCAAAGGATACTCAGAACTATCAACTGATTTCTTATTAAACTAATTTGTAATAATCACAGCATGACATTAGCAACTTGCAATTGTTGTATTGATTATTATAGTAATTTCCAACAACATTTTAAATACTGAAATTTACAAGTGTACATGAATACAATAAGTAAATGTGGTAATTGGCTTGAAGAATCTACCCTGCGGTAGGACTTAATTACTCAATGTTTTATTTTTTTCAAATTTACTTTATTGGTTTCTACAACTGGATATACAAGAAGTAAAATGAATATTATAGGCATGGATAGTCATGTGAAAAAGCTACCCAGTAGTAGCACTTCAAAATATTTTATTTAGATCTAGATTTCTTTCCCCACCAAACCTTTACCCTTCGTCGTAAACCTAAGATATCTTACCCTACAGCATTCATTAATAATATTCCGCTTGTCCCGGTTAAAGAGATCAGGACTCCTACTTGACAAAAGACTTACTTGGAATCCTTAACGACAAGAAACTTCTATACGTTTTCGGCTACTTCAACACTTACTAGACCGACGCTCTGACCTTCCACTTATCTACAAAAGACTCATCTATATCGCCATCATAAGGCCTATCTAGACCTGGATCTTGAGGTTTGGGGCTCTACTAAACCGTCGCATTCTTCCCGTATCTAATCCTTAAAATCCAAAATCCTCAACGCTTCTGAATTCGTCACGATTAAACTAATTAATGAAGACCATTACGTTTCATAAGTTGCTGATTTGGCCCGAACCAGTTATAAATCTTTCCATGAAAAACTCATTCCGACTCTAACCTCAATCCTTGCTTCCTTTACCATTCATGACAATCCTCCTAATCATCTGAAAGAAGGCCTTTCTAGCTTAGATTACTAGAGAGCTGCCAATGGATAGTTTATGACATGTATTTTTTATTAATTTTTTTCTTATAGCTTATTTACTAGATGTACAATCCAATACAGTAGTAAGTTACAATCAATAATAGACAAAACAAAAAATAAAATTGATTTTTAATGGACAACACCGTATCATGTACATTTCATGCGAAATACAAAGTTTCGAAAAACAAAATTACCGTTTTGAGTGGCTTTTATGTCAAATTCTAGTCTTCCACAGTTTAAGGTCTTGCAGTCCAGCATCACTGCAAAGGACACCTAACAGATCCTACAGATCGGTTGGTAAAATTTCTTTAAGAAGATAGCTGTACACCATGGCTGGATTTCTACTACGTTTCTCAGATCGATTATGAAGACAACTTCTCGTATTTTTGTTTCATACGTGTTTCATATTTATTCAATGTTCCGCTTGCCATCAATTAATTCTCACTACTGTCATATGTGTGCGTTATAGTTTTTTTGAAGTGTCAACGTTTTTAAAGAAATTTTGTTACCTTTAATTTTGAACGATGACCAGCGAGAAGTCGTTTTGTATCTACTAGCATGTCCCGAAGATCCACATATTGTTAGTAAACTTGGGTACTAATCCACCAAAATGATTAGTGTTGATCGACATTTTGATTACTTTGATCACATCATCCAAACAGATGAGGTACTTCAATTGGTTATCTTAAAAAAACTGTCGTACATCTTTTGGATTAATTTCTGAATTAGGGTCCGTTTTTTAATTTAATTTCTTAGGTTTTTCATTTACAGATTGATTTACTATGTTTAGAGGGGAATCTCCAAAATTAATTAAAAGAAGAGCTAACATTAAATTTGGTTCCAAAGCAGTTAGGTATAGCTAAAGGAGGAGGACTAGAGTGGCATCATTGGTTGGCATCAAATTGTTGGGGAAACCTACAGATGTTTCCTAAATAGGTGTACTTTAAAAGGTATTTTCTTTGTTATGATTGTTTGTTTATTCATTTAACTTCACTTTACGCTACTGTGGCTCATCGGACGATGCTTTAGTGGAAGTTGAAAAATTCCGCCTATCCAGGTTTAATAAGGATTTAAAAAAAAACCCTGTACCACTACAACCCATGAAGAGTTTTGGGCTCAGTACATGTAGAGATTGGTACTGTTTCTAGGCTAACGGCCGTACAATGACGTGATTCGACCAAGATCACGCTCAGCCGCCAGGGTTTTCCCTTTTTTGGGTACCCACTTTATAGAGGCTGGGTGCGCCCCAGGAGGGTCTCCATGCCCCAGGATCGCCCCCCGGCTGAAATAACAGAATAAATAATATTCCGCCACAGCCGGGATTCGAACCCAGTAGACTAGCGCTCTAGACCACGCCACTCCATCTTAATTAGGATCATAATCTTAATTAGGATAGGATACTTTACTAACGAGTATCTCACATCGCATAGGTTCGTTTCTCATCCGAACAATGGTGTAAGTAAGGATTTTTTACTCCCAATAAGATTTTATCCAGCAACTTTGTGCATAGAAAGTTGTTGTGCTAACCCCTACAACACAGGTAACCACTTTTTCTTTGTTATTCACAGAATTGTGTTGTTTTATGGACTCGTCTTCTATGATTCCTGCATTAGCTATAATAGTGCTGTCATAACAAGTAGCCAGTATTGGCTGTACAGTTGAACTAGTAAGTACCATGTCTAATAGATCGATAACTATTTTTTTATTACTACAGGAACTTGAGTTTTCTTTGATACCTCTTAGGGCAACGAAAAAACAGAACCTGAGGAGTTGCTAATGGGTAATTAATAGACTTCCTGTTTTTGTCGTAATTGTTCATATATATAACGCCTTTGTTGGTTGTCAAACGTAATCGTGAAAATTACTCGGGATGTTTCGAGGTAAAAAATGAACTTTTTTTCAAAAAAGGAACAGGCTGAGGATGATTTAAAACAATTTATTTCTTATCTTACTTACATTTCACTTTTGAAATAATAATTTATTGTTGTATGTTTGTTTATTTATTTAACGTCACTTTATGCTACTATGGTTAATCGGAGGATGTTACAGTGGGAGCCCTAAATTTCGCCTGTCCAGGTTTAATTAGGTATGTAACTAGCTGACAGAAGATGTCCTATCTTAAATATGTCTTAGCGAAATCGGTCAAGCCGTTCACGCGTGATCACCAAGGGTTAAGGGGATTAATTTATATATATATATATATTATATATATATATATATATATATTTTTTTTTTTTTTTTTTTTTGGGTTGATTCACATGAAATGTCCGTTATTATAGTTTCTGAAATACATAAAGGATTTTGCAGGTCTCTGTTGTTTTATTCCGAATGTTTACATTTTTAAAGTAAACAGTTACTAATCCTCTACCTTTGTATTATAAACATTAGCTTCCCAATAAATCACCCACTTTTTAGTATACCTCCAAATATGAACATGAAAACACGCGATTTTCGAGTAATATTTTTGTACGAGTTTAAACTCGGCCATTCAGCAGCTGAGGTCGCTAGAAATATTTGCAAGGCGTTTGGGGAAGGGAGTGTTAATGAACGGACCATTCATCGTTGGTTTGCTAAGTTTTCAGCTAGGGATACCGACTTATAAAACTTGCCCCGAGGAAGACCTCCGTCCGTAATAGACAACGATATCCTCAAACATACAGTAGAAGGATACCCCTACCAAACAGTTAAAGGACTCACAGCACAATTAAATGCAAGTACATCTACCGTTTCCAGACATTTAAAGTGTATTGGGAAAATAAATAAGCTACATAGGTATCTCATGATCTCACTGTGCGGCAGCTAGACCCCATGTTTCAAAACATGCCGTGCAAAAATTGAAAGAACTTGGCTACGAAGTTCTTCCGCACCCACCATATTCTTCCGACTTGTCTCCAACAGTTACCACCTGTTGAGGAATTTAGACAACTTTGTCAAAGGAAAACTTTTTGAAAATGATGATCAAGTGAAAAGTGCGTTTTCAGATTTTGTTTCACTTCAAAGCTCAGAGTTTTTCAGTTGGGTGATAACAAAGTTGGTGCAACGTTGGGAAAAATGTATAGAAAAAGAAGGTAAATACTTCGAATAAAATTATCTTGTTTTCATATCGTATTTTTGATAAAAAACCTTTACCCTGAAAACGGACATTTCATATGACACTGCCCAATAGATATAGATATAGATATATTTAAGGCTAAAATAACCCGAGTGGTTGAAGAGCCTCAATGTTAATATATAAATGTATATATATATATATATATATATATATATATATATATATATATATATATATATATATATATATACATTGTACCTAGAAATTTTAATATTCTAAATTTAAATTTTAATAACTACTATCTGATAAAAGACGCATACAAAGAAGGTGAAAGAAAGGATTTCATTTGGAGTACATCTCGGGATGCGCCGCCTTTCATTTTGTTCTTCATTGAGCATACAGCTCTTCATCACCAACTCATCAGGGAGTGCCTTCCTCATTCCGCTACCACCATGTTCCAAATTCGGAATGGAACCCCAAGGTTTCAAGAGGGGAAAATATCAAATTCTTTCGTTACGGAGTTAAAAAGAAGCATTAGGATGTATATGTTTATTCTGGGCCGGAGGTTGAGTAATCAAGAAAATTAAAAATTATGAAAAGAAAAGTAAAACAATTGAAATATTGATTTGAAAAGTCATTAGCCATATTTGGAGAAGAAGAAAATTATATTTTACTTCTGTTAGTCTCACGTTATACAACTATAATACCATAGAATATTCGTTGAATATAATAAAATCATAAAAAATAATAATAATAAAAATGCACAGCACTAAAAATAATTTATAGTACCCATACTTAAACTAAGGAGATGGTTTCCTAACCTTCAAAATCGACGTCTTAACAGGCTCTTCATTTCGGTCTAGAAGATATAAGGCAACTTTTCATAGGAGGTTCACATGCTAAGAGATGAAATTCCGGAGGATCTATATTGTACACATATTAAGGGAAGTTCCAAATGTATACATATTTTTTAATTTATTCAATTTAATGAACTTACAGTTGTACAATTAGTTGACTATCCTGGTTTTAGAAGGTCCCAAGGACTCTCTCTTTTCTGTGGATTGTCTGGAATAGTTTAGGATAACAAGTTATGAACGAGTGGGTTATAGTGGGGAAGGAGTTAAAAGAGTTATTAAACGACATATACTTGTTTTGGGCCTAATCTGGTGGAATATCAGAAGATTAAGAATTCCCGAGAAGGATGATCTGGATGAGGAAAATACGAAAGGAAAGCTTTTGAAATGAAGTTTTCTGTTAATGTATCATAAATTTAGTATCTTTGCTAATACTGGTAACATTATGCTTTCATGGGGTGAAATTTGACTATGTTCAAATGAGTGCTTATAACTTTTCAGAAGATGTATAATTTTGAGTTGTTCTAAGAACAATTTTTACAATTGAGACATGAGGCTTCTGGTTGTTAGTACCAGATAAAATTATTCCATTGCACCTGAAGATGGCATTTTAGCTGAAGCGTCGTGCATTAATTTTTAATAAAAGAGTTGTGAAGTTATATATCAGCCTCCAATTTCATTTACTAAGGTTTTAGAAATATATATTTTTTAATCACTAAGAGGCAGAATTTTTTTTAACCTAGCCTTATTGCACATTTAGACGGTATGGAGAACAACCAGAAAAAAATTTAGCTTTACTACCATAGTATTTTTTGAGATACTGCAATGGCCACAAAATTGAGAGAAATGTCAATACACATTATCCATGGATACTGGACTGAGTAGAACACAATAGGAATTGAAGAATAAAAAATATCTGTACAATTTTTCATCAATCAAAATTTACTGTATTAAAAAAAATCGTAAGGAAGAAGATATCGAAAGAGATTCTAACTGATCTTGAAATAGAAAGTTAAGTGGAGAAAATCCAGAGGAAGAACTAAAAAATACACAAAACGAATCTGGCACCAATAGACTGGAGGTTAAAATAAACATCATCAGCAAATATAAAGGGTATGCTATGTTTCTGGTTATCTGCTTTTCTAATGCAGACCTGGTTTCCATAAACTGCATGAATTGGATTTATTACTGCTCTATTATCCGTTTCTATAGGAGGAAAATGAATTATTTATGAACTAAAATTTAAACTACCTGAATAAAACTAGATACTTTAGAATCCCTTGCTTTATTCTAGATTAGTAGTTAAAAATTGAAATAAGATTTTCTTTATAGAGGTAATAGTTGGGATGAGTGACATTAAATCGAAATAAGAGAATGTAGACTCGATCCCGTTTCGAAAAGGGCCGGTCCTGAGTACTTAATCATTAAAATAAAAAAAAAGGTAATATTAAATAAAAAGATAAAGTTGAAAGTAAACAAATTAAATAAAAGTTTAATAAAAAAAAATATGAGGAAAATTTACAACAAAAAAAATATAAAACCATTTGATTTATAAAAAAATCTTCTATTAACCTAACGGTAAAAAAAGAAGTTCTAAAATTGGGTCAGTAGATTATTATAGCTACTAATGGTACAAAAAATGAATAAATATAATGCGAAAAAATATATATAGGATAGTTATCTGTCCATATTTTCTTTGGTTCCGCACGACGGGTAGGCGATTGTGATCCACTGGAAGGACGGTTGGTTATGTTCCACACGACGGGTAGGCGATTCTGGAAGGACGGTTGGTTATATTCAAAAAGATGAGACGAAATCCTGATCGAAGACGGTTTGAAGGCCTAACGAAAAAAAGCGTGCTCTGTGCTTACTGGTGCGATCGGTACTGTGTTGAGGGCAAGGGGGACACTGTTATCTGTCTAATCCCTAACTACACTTGAATATAAACACTAAAAGACGTAAATATAACATGCAAACCAACAAAAGAAATATTTTCCTCATAAAAAAAAACTATTTTTAATTTAATTTGATTTTTAAATTATTAACAAAATATACAGCAAAAAAAATATAATGTTCATGCTCAAACAGTAACCATTTCACCTATATACAGGGTAATGTTATGAAAACAATTATTATTATTCTTTCACTGCGCTACAACCCGGCTACAACTTTTGGCCTTCTCCAATCATCAAGGTTTTGAGTCGATGTCATCCAGTTTCCAACTCCTACCGTGCTGCGAGCATCTCCTGCCACACCATCTGATCATCTCAGCGTTGTTATTCCTCTTCTTCTTGTCACATGGATTGCCTGAGTAAGCAGTATTTTAAGCGCTCTGCATACCTCAAGCGCCTCAACTTCATTGCTCTGACCACACCAGCTTCTCCGAAAGCCTTGTAGAGATCCTCACCTACATTTACTCCTCCAAAAATACGTTGGAAAAAGTTTCTTTCAAAAATATGGAGTTCTTCTTCTGCAGTCTTTGAAGTTCCCCAACACTCTGATCTATAGAAAATTACGGGACGCTCTAATGTCTTATAGAGGTGGATCTATGGTCTGTCTGGAAAGTATCCGCCTGCTTAACTAGTTGCGTAACCAAATGTAGTATTTGATGGCTGCTATTATCCATCTTCATATCTAAATATCGGGGTTATTATCTTGAGTGACCATGGATTCCAGATACGTTAACTCTGAGCCTTCTTAATCTTATGAACGCGTTGCATGGAAATTTCTTCTGCTACCATATATTTAGTTTTGGACCCATTAACTTTCAGTACAATTCCGCTGGCAGAATCCATCAGAGCCTGAAAAGCTTCAGTCACAGCCATCAGAGATCGTCCCATCATGTCCATAAGCTGAAAAAGTCTGGTAAATATGTTTAATCAGCGTCTCTTACGGCCTTTTTAAGTGCTATGTTAAACAGCAAATAGGCTAGCGGATTCCCTTGTCGGAATCCTTTACCTGCACGAAATTCCTTGGATATGTCACCATTTACTCCCACCGTATAAGTTTCTCAGGTATATTAAATTCTCTGAGGGCAATTTACAGCTCTTCATGTATTGTGCTGCCATATGCTGCTTTAAAATCAATGAAAATATGGTGAGTTTTGGTTTTGTACTCTTGGCTTCTTTGAGGAATGGTTCGCTCAAAGAACATCTGGATCTTATTTTCCTAAATCCACTCTAGTAGAGACCAAGATCACGCTTATCATATGATAAGAGAGGTCTAAACAAAATATTAGATAATATCTCATGGGCGCAGGATAGTAGTGAGATACCTCGATAATTGCTCCCACGTAACCTGTCACCATTTATATGCATAGGGCAGATAATTGATCTATTCCAATCAGAGGGCATTACATTGATCAAAAATTGAAATCAGATTTCCTTTATAAAGGTGCTTTGTAAGCAATACACTATAAGTGCCTGGTGCCTATATGCAGGACAATGTTATGGAAACGACTAATAGATCAATATCACTATTTCTATTTAACGTATATAACATATAAGACATCTCAAATTGTTTTACTAATTAAAGTCATAGCTAAAAAGCTCATTTAAAGTCATTTTTTTCTTCCAACTTGACTAACCCTGGCACCATGTTCTACTTTTTAAAAACAACATTTTTCAGAACATTTAGATTAGCTGTTGTGATGAAGAGAGGAAAGAGGAAAGGACTTTCTTCAAATTTGTTTCAGTGAAAACTTCTGTTAATTCTTACCAAAATGAACACTTTTTAATTTAACTTTTTAAGCAACTCACTTCCCGTTGCAACAATCGGTACCAAATAGCATTGGTCTAAGTGTATATATTAGGAAGAAGGGGGAAGAGAAGGAAGGGTGGATTTATTTCGAAGAATTTGCCTTATTTTAATAATTATTAGGGGGTGTTGGAATAGGGCGTGCTTCCGTGAACGCGCCTTGCCCAGCGACAAAAGATGACCAGAAACCAGGAATAAAATATTTTTTTCGTAATTACAGTTCGCGTCTCGATGACGGGGGCTTTATAATCCGCATTTTCACCTCTCTCACCACCTGACTCGAAAAACTCCCGTATACTCTTCACACACAAAAAAAGAAAAAAAAAAGAAGAAGCCTCAAAGAAGTGGAAGACTTTCAAAGGAGCTATGATAATGATCCACAGCGTGGGTCAAAACGTATATAACGTAGAAGATAAAATATTTTAAAAGTTAAAATATCTAAATCACCATAAAAGCGGCAATAGAAATGTCCTTTTCAGGTCAAGGAAAAGTCCATATGTCCACATTTGTCCTCTACAACAAATACAAATTTATATGATTTAAATCAATTATTTATTTATGTTCCATATTCCTTCTCAATAGGTTACAAGTGAAACACACCTACCACCGCCAATTTTCAATACACATAATGTAATTATTAGTCTTTGAAGTTACATATTCATATATTATAATTTATTTATCTAATTTTTATTTTCTTACTTACTTACTTACTTACCTAATCGAGTCCTCTTTACCGCAGTGCAGTGTGAGGTGCTGTCTTATAGAGCCTGACCCAAAGTTCTCTGTCCTGTGCCAGCTGTCTTCTCCTTTTCCAATCTATTCCTCTCTTCTTAAAGGCCTCCTTCACTCCTTCCTCCCAGGCTTTTCTTGGTCTTCCTTGCGGTCTCCTCCCCTCCACTCTAACCTCGTGAGTAGCCCTGGCTATTCTATCCTCAGCCATTCGCGAGATGTGTCCGAACCACCTAAGCTGGTTCTCCTCAATAACATCTTCAGCTGGCTTCAGTTCCAGGTTCGCTCTTATTGTTGAGTTTCTCACTCTATCCCTTCTTGTTTTCCCCTCAATTTTTCTTAGATAGCGCATTTCCATAGCTTGGATTTGGTTCTTATGTTTAATAGTGAAGGTCCAAGACTCACATGCATACGTTAGAATAGGGAGGAATGTGTTTTTGAAGACTACCTTCTTAGTGGCCTTTGAAACTTCCTTCTTGTCAAGAAAACCTTTCCTAAGGGAGTAAAAACATCTTCCGGCCGTTTTCAACCTCTCTTCGATGTCTCCGCTGATCCGTCCGTATTCATTGAGGTGGGTCCCCAGGTATTTAAAGTCTGCAACCTGTTCCAAACGGATTCCGTTCAGACTGACAATTCGGTATCTATGTTCACTCCTTTTTCCGATCCTCATAAATTTAGTTTTGGATATATTTATTTCCACATTTATGGTCTTGAGTTTGTCTTGAAGGGTCTTCAGGTTAAACTGGAGGTTGCGACAATTGTTTCCAAACACCACCATGTCGTCAGCGAACGCAAGGACTGTGTGCTGAACACTCTGAAGGTTCCTGTATCCGAGATGGTATGGTCTCATTTCCTGTTTTGCTCGCTTCAGGGCAGTATCCAACACCAAGATAAACAAGAGAGGGCTAAGGCTGCATCCTTGTCTTATTCCTTGCTTTGTTAGGAATTCCCCTGATGTGTGGTTGCAGGTTCTTACGACGTTTCTCTGCACTTCGCACAGACTTAATATGGCCTTCCTTGGTCCTATGTGGACTCCATATTCTTCCAGTGCTGTAGAAATGTATCTTTTCTGGGCCCTGTCAAAAGCCTTGTTTAGATCTACAAAACAGGCGAAGACCTCTCTGCTCTTTTCTATGATCTTCTCGGAAATCTGTCTCATCGTAAATATCAGATCCTGGGTGCTCCTAATAGGTCTGAAGCCATATTGTTCTTCCCCTAGTTTGTCTTCTATAAGGCTCCTCAATCTTTTTTCAAGTATCTTGGAGTATACTTTATAGGGGACACTGAGCAGTGATATGCCTCGATGGTTCTGACATTCTCGATTGTCTCCTTTTTTGAAGATCGGGATTATTGTTGAAACCTCCCAGTCCTTTGGGATCACTTTCCTCTTCCAAACGATGTTAAGGAGGTGTTGGAGCAGTTCCTGTCCCTTCAGTCCGAAATATCTCAGCATTTCGGGTGAAATGCCGTCCATGCCAGCAGCTTTTCCCATCTTCAGTGAACCTATAGCCTCAGCAACTTCCTCTTCGCCGATGAAGTCATCTTCGTCATTTTCAGTTATTAATAAAAAATAAAAAAAATAGTTATTAGTAATAAGTACTGAAAACCATTACTAATGATTAAATTTTTTCTTACACCAAAGCACTAAAGCCCACATTTATTGCCTTTTGTATTATTCTAAAAGGACGTGTGCCAAAGAATTAACAAATATAGAAATAGGAAATAAACAGAGAAATTATTACTATTTTTAATCTTATGATCCTTCTTTAATATTCACAAAATAAGTACAGTAAGTAAAACTTTATGAAAACAAGTTGAAATAAAAAAAAAAATAAACAAATAAAAAGAAGAATAAATAAGCTTAAAATAATTTCTTTTCATTTTAATTTATATATTGGATATTACAACAATAAAAGTAATTGCGCAAAAAGTTTGGAATACACGACTGTAGGAATTATCTATTCTCAGTGTTTAAAGCAGCAGATCCCGTGAATATCTTGTTTTCAGGCGTCTCGGAGGCTTATGGGAAATACAGTTTTCCATGGAGAGGGAGTTTGGAAGAAAATGTAATCTTAGAATTATTAAAAAAGTTTATACTTCTTTTCTTTTTTTTACATTGTTATCACTGTTAAGAAAAGGGTTTTTGGAAATGTTCCTTGTGAAGCCCAAGTACAGCGAGGGTTGGGAAATGACATCAGTGTCCCCCCTCTAGTAAACATCCCTTCCCCCTTGGGGTTTCTCTCTTAAGCCCCACTGGAAATCTTCTTTACACTTAGATGTCATTGCATCTCTTTAGTTATTTCTCTTTGTCTCGGTATCAAAGCATTTTCTTTTCCCCAGTTAATATGCATTAGTAAATACTATGACTTCAACAGTGAACGATTGCCAACGCTAATAAAAACACTATGAACGTCGAGAAATTTTAAGAGAAACATTCATATAGTTTTAAATAACCAAAAAAGAAAAATCGTTTATTTATCTATTTACCACTTTTTTCCCCAATTTTGTTCTTGTTTTCTATCCACTAATGGCAAAGATCACGGGTAACCCAGCGGGTAAGCTACCTATTTTAACCAAAGTTGGTAGGTCGAGATTGATTTTGTCTGACCGCACAGAAATAAATTTCAACCGACCCGCAGTACTCGAAGAGGCGTCGTGTGACTTAGAGGTCCCTATGGGTACTTACTCCGCCTCCAAAATAATTTTTTGGTTTTATTTTTCAATAATGCACCTTTATAATAACTTCCCAAAAAAAAATTACCCTCCTTTCCTTACGAGGACTTACGTTTCAAGATACGTAGAACACAAATAACGAATAAAAAAAAAAAATCAAATGGTCCGCCGTCTGCGGCTTTTCTCCGAAACTACTTGGCCAGTTTTTTTTTTTTTTAATTTAGCAAAAAAATGCCAGGATATCCGACGATGATCTTAACACATCGTCATTAATTAGTTTTAAAATTACAGCCGAACGAAAATAGTTTAGTTCAATAACTCAGATATTTTTGAAGATAAAGACAAATTTTATAAGAGTTTTCTGATTAAGAAACCTCGATTAATTGTAAAAAATGAAAACAAAAATGAAATTTTATCCATACATACGCACATAATTATCTCATTTACGAGAAAACATTCTATAGACTATTAGAATTATTACAATGCGATTAATTATAAAACAGAAAAAAAAAAATTAAATTTTTGCTATATATATATATATATATATATATATATATATATATATATATATATATATATATATATATATATATATATATATATTTAATTCTCTATCAATATGTCTCGAATAACAATATTTATTTGTTTATTAATTGTATATGTATTTATAAATAATTAAATAAATCTATTTAATAATTAATAATAAATCCATCTTCTAAAATAACTGAGTTATGGGCGTACATATATATATATATACATATATATAATGTACGCCCATAACTCAGTTATTTTAGAAGATGGATTTATTATTAATTATTAAATAGATTTATTTAATTATTTATAAATACATATACGATTAATAAACAAATAAATATTGTTATTCGAGACATATTGATAGAGAATTAAATTTTCTACAAAACAAAAAGAGAATCATTGAAATCGGTTGAGAAATATCAGAGATATAGCGTTTTAAAAGTAGCAGTGGTGATAGGCCATTTTCCTTTTATTAATTTTGTGATTTTCATATTAGTTAATTGCCTATTAACAGCGATTTAAACAGTTATTCCCCAATATAGTTATTTGGAAATAATAAAGCATTATATAATAATTTGCAGCTTCTTTTTAGGTATAAGATATGTTATTATTTACTATCTTAAGTTGACAAATAAACACCATTGGAACATTGTGTGTATTTCCGGTGGCTTATTTTTCTTCCAAACTGTGGTCTTCGCCGTTTTCGTTTAGTATGATTGTTCAAAAATAATAAACCATTGTGTAATAATTGCAATGTTTTTCTATAAGATTTAAAATATACATCAGGAACTCTTTAAAAAAACTTAAACCGATTAAGGAGCGTCGGAAGGGTTCTTAACCAACGCTATTTGTTTGAATCGTGCTTCAATACAAGGAAGTTACTTTTTTTTTTCTTTATTGACCTCCTAGCGATTGCACCACCCTGACACAAGTCCCACTACTGGGTGGATTCTCGGGAGTACTTGGAACAGTAGTTCAAATATGGACATACATTTTTAGGATCAAGGTTTTTAGTTTAGTTTTTCATCCCCAGCATTCAACAGCCGAAAAGTATTTCCCAGAACTTCAATGACATCACAAATTACAAGAACCGCAAAAAAATGTAAATCACAAAACAATCTTAAAAGGAAAACCATTCTTCAGCAAAAGAAGGATATACAAAAATACTCTGTAAATATTATACATGTAAATAATGTATCTTTTGTTTCTGGGGCTTTAAAACGTTTTTAAAAAAAATAAAATTATTTGTTTGCACATGAGTGGAGCTTTTTGAAGCTGTCAACAAGTGGAGTGAGGCAAGAGGTTGCTCTGGTGTGCCTGCTTTTTAACATGATCTGGAAAAAGCAGTAAAAGACTCCAAGATGCAAACCATAGACACGGTATGGAATAGATCAGTGCGATTGCTGGCAAATGCAGATGATGTCGATATTGCGTTGCGGTCCAGGCAAGCGGTTGTTGAAGACTTCATTTACTGTTAGAAGCTGCAGCAAAACGCACTGGACTTGTGAACGAGGCTGTGAGACCAAGTATATAATATAGGAAGAGTTCCAAGTACAATAAGTACCAACGTTTCTTTTGGATAGTATAAGTTGGAATATGTATTCCGATTTGTATAATTGGGTTCCATGGTAAATTACAACAATGAAACCGCCGCGGCCAGAGATAAAAATCTCTGCAGCCATCTGGTGACCAGGCGTACAAAAGTAATGATCTACATTACCCTGATTCGGCCTGTATGTGTATTATGCTGCAGCTCCGAAAAACCAACTCCTCCTGATTCGAGCGGGATGTGTTCGGGAAAGAGCATGGAGGTGTCCACGAGAAAAATGAATGGAGGCGAAGAAGCTATAGGTAGTTATAAGATTTATATTGTGAGACTAATGTCTCCCACTTCATTAGCTCGGAAGACAGCGATGACATCTCGCTAGAATGGCTAACGATCTGCCTCATAAGAGAATTCTTACCTGGCCCCATTACAGTTGTCAAAGAGTTGGAAGGTCAAGACTGCGTTGCGTATGTTGTGTCGCCAATGCTGTTCAAGACTACATGAACGTGCGAACTGAACGGTTGTAGCACAGGATAGAGGATCATGCTGCTGGGGGCAACCAGGAACCTTCAAGGGTTGTAGTGCTAAGAGGGAGAAGACATACAGATAGATAGCGGAGCTTCTGCAAGAAAGGGACCAATCGCTAGGCAGGACCGAAAGTATCTAATTTTTTTTTTTCATCTGCTGTTGTCAGATGATTTCTTCCTATTCTTGGCCATATTTCTTCTATGCCTCTTATGCAAAAATATCTCCGGCTAGAAACTGCGGCGTTGAGATCTAACATTTTAATGAAAAAAAGGGATTACGAATACTACTGCTTCAAAGTATTTATTCTTCTTAATTAAGTCCGCTCTAACGTGGTCAATGTTGAAGATCTTGCATAAAAAGCCTGAACCAAGTACTCCGATCTTAGATCAACTGACTACCCCACTGCTTAAAAGTATTTTTATTGATAGAAAAAATGGTATAATGTTATAACAATAAACTATATAATGTTCTAATAAAATTTATAAACGAGTAAAAATAAAAAGTTATATTCTGAATAACTCAACACCCTGTTAAATTTTTTACAGGAACATTTTATTACCTAGAGCTTTACAGACTTTTACAAACCTCATTTGTAAAGACAATGAATCCAGAATAATTTCTTTTTCAGTCAATTCTTTGAAGGACTCTTTTTCATTAAAATCAATGATGGGTGGAATAAATTATGATAATCATATCATGTTTCTCACTTCAATTCCCGTTAATAGTAGTCTAGTCCTAGATGACACATTTTTTTCCTCTAGTGTAAACGATTTCTTGCTGTTTTTAATAATATCGACTAAATATAATTTAAATTTTAAATCAAAGTTTATACTAAGTAAATCCTGACCCAAAATTCTGAGATACGCATCTTTATAATATTCAGTCAAATGTTAACGTTTTCTTAAACAAATACTACTTTTAAATTCCTTTCTCTGAATATTTCTTAATGTATGATAAATTACATAACGGAGTTTCCCATCATTTCGAAATATATACCTGGCAGTCACTAATATTGTCTGTTTTGCTATACTTTAAATCCTATAAATTCCTGTAATTTAAAACTCCTCTAAACTAGTTTTATTTTTCTTTATTATGTTTTAACTACACTTAATACATTTACTTCACACTTTTTAATTCATAAATACGCGTTTCGTCTATTAATGGCCTCACCACAATGGACACGGAATGAATGTGGAATTCAACAAATATGAAACTCTTAAATATAGTAATTTATAGATACATAAATTTAATTTTATTTCCTATTTATAATCATTTTTTTTAATAATCATAATTTTGTTTTAATTAATTTTCATTAATCTAATGCACGTCATTGGTTTTTGAGTAGTTCGGTTTAAGACACAAGATCTTCGCCTTTATTTCAGCGGCCTTATCATGATACTTGGTGAGATCTCTTGAAAGAAGAGGGTGAAGGTGTCTAGACTTCAATTATCTCTGGACTACAAGAGAGAAAAAGTCTCAAGAGTTCCTTTTAAAAAAGTCTTTGTCGCTTAGCAGAAATATTTATTTTGTTAAAAAAAAAAAATTGAAAAAAAAGAAGAGATAATGTTTAAATATTCGTGATGTCACTATTTAACTTGTTTAAATACGAAAAATTAAGAATTTCTAATAATGATTTAATTTTTTAGGATCTATACCACACTAAATCACCAATAAATTTGAATGAATGTAAAGAAAATAATTAAAGGAAAATTTTTTCTCTACCTCTAATGCTGTTAAAGGTTGTCTTGATTGAATTTATACAAAACATGAAGTAGAGCTAAATAAATTTAATTTACATGCTTTTTAAAGGGCCTAGCCGGATAAGCATGTGAAATGTGCCCCCGCGTGTATTAGAACCAAATTTATACCATTGAGTCACACCTATGAGAAACAACATTACACAAATTTTTAGCCCCTTAATCCAAACGGGAGTGAAGTTATGGAGGGAGAAAGAAAAACAAAAAAATTGTTTTCCTCTGAACAGCTCTACCGATTTTCACGAAAAAAATATATGTTATGGACTTTACAAATAGGTTTCAAAAAATATCATTTTAATTTTTTTTTCCACGAAAATGCTTGTCAAAAAATTGTTTTGAATTTTTCAAAAAAATATTTTCTGGTTATGATGGTTTGGTACACCTCCAGTTTTTCGTTACTTTAATTCATTGGAGGGTCCTCTATAACATATATTTTTTTCAATTTTATTGCAAGTGTACCCCATAGTGAAAAATTAAAAAAAAACAATTTTTTCTCCTGAACGGATCAACCTAATTTCACGAAAAAAATATATGTTAATGGTTTTCTACAAGAGTTTCAAAAAACATTTTTTTAAATTTTTTATTTCTAAAACGTGAGTCAAAATTTTTATTTTTAATTTTGTTTTTAAATTATTGTGGATTGGTACACCAACAATTTTTTGCTAATTTAATTCATTAGAGGGTCCTGCACAATATATATTTTTTTCGAGTTGATTTAAAATGTACCCAATAGTGAAAAATAAAAAAAGCAGCATTTTTTCAGCTCTCTGAGTAGTAACTGGTCACGCATGAAGAGTAGAGATAGAGCTGTATGTCATTAGATATTACTTACACCCTATGCTCTACATACTATCTATTATACCTATTATTATAAATATCTTATATTGGATGGAATATATATTAAAAAAATCTTTGTAATTATGTTTTACATAAATATAGCATATAGTGCTATGTAGTAGTTATCCAATTAAAAAAAAAAATAAATATATTCCATCCAATATAAGATATTTATAATTAGGTGTGACTCAATGGTATAAATTTGGTTCTAATACACGTGGGGGCAGATTTCACATGCTTATCCGGCTAGGCCCTTTGATGAAGAATTACTCAGAACATAGGCATAACCACCAGAACAACATATTAAAAAAATTTATTATAAGAAGAAATAAAAACATTTTCACTCGGTTTCAAATATTTTATATTGAAGTACGAAAATAAAAATAGGTGATTACTGAGAAATGGCAATTAAGATTTATCAATAAATTTTTTAATTATAATAAGATTTTTTATACTAAAATAATTATACACAAGCATTTAGATTAGGGTAGCATTGTTTACCAACAAATTATTTTAGGAATTTATAATTGGATATATAGTAATAACCACGGACAGTCCCAAGTACGTATTCTATATTTCCATACTGTAAAATGAGATTTTTATTGATTGTAGAATATTGAGAGATTCAAAAGTTATTTAATTTTTTGTATAAATAATAAATTGAGTAGAATAGAAAGAATTATAAATAGAAAATAGCAATTCCAATTACACAGTTCTTATGCAATTAACACAAATATGATCACGTTCTTTAACATTTCCAATTTTCATTCTATATATCACGAGAAAAGAGATACAATGTTACTTTTGAGAAAATATAAGTAATGTAAATTAGCTAATGCAAAATAATTATAGCTGATTATAAAGTTTTAATTCTACATAGTATATATGGATGATTGGCGGTGGTCAAATACAAATACATCGTTTAAGTATAAAATATTGCCACAACAAAAACGTATTCACATCACGAAACTAGCTGTTTCAACAATATTTGAAAAGAAAAATTGAAGAACGCGTAAAATAGGAATGGCATACATTACCACATGGTCACCAGAAAAGTCACTTTAGAAGATGAAAAGAGGTGTTTTATTTAATTAATACCATGTCTGAACAGGAAGAAAAATAATTATAGCCTGAAAATACGAACAATATTGTTGGAAAAAATTGTTTTATTGATTTTGCCAACCCCAATTTAACAATATAAATTTTTGTTGTTCAATACTTGGAATTTTTTTCTCTACCTTTTCATAAGTTTTTAATGATGTAATTATATTCTCACTGGAAAAATACATAAATTGATTTGAACTTATAGTTACTTTAGTGGCCGCGGGAGTTCGCTTGCATCTAGGGATGTAGCGTAGCGCATTCTGTTGGAAGACATAAGAACTGTGAAGTCCACAACTTGAAATCTGAACAGTTTAATATTCACATATCTATTCTTTTAATTCTTCCAAAATCAAATCTTATAATAAAGGTAAACTATATTCATTATATTTATATTAATTTATTTTATTTATATCTCAATATAAACTAACACAGCTATTGATGTTGTAAGTTACAAGTAATGAAAATGTAACATTGTTTTAAAAGTAATATCTGTTCTATGTCAAATTAATAGATAATCACCATTAATTAAATTGTGTATTAAACAATAATGTAGTTATGTACACTATTGTGATGTAGTTTCGTTCATGAGCAGTTATTTTGTTTTTTTACACAGAAAATAACAAACTATATTATAAAGAAAGAACGAATGCAATTTTTTTTTTTTTTTTTTTTTTTTTTTTATAATGAAAATAATACTCTTAATGGTAGACATAAAATATTTCATAACATTTATGAGTTTCGAGAGATAATAAGATTACATTAAACATTGCTTAGCTTTTCTAGATCAATCGCTTAAAATTAAGTATGTCTCTATTGATTGGCATTATAGAGTATTTAGCTAACATTAAAATACAAAGCTATTAATATGTAAATCGAAGTAATCTACTGACAAATATAATTACTATTATTATACTTATAGTCTGATGTATGTTTAAGTATTATAATAATAATAATCTATATTAATAAAAATAATATTTCCTTCGTTATCAATAGATATTTTATTTTATTTAAGTTTTTTTTATGTTTACAACACTCAATATTGACCTCCATTTTTTCTTCAGTACTGAAAATTAAAGAAGTTTTGTCAACAGAGATTATAGTAAAAAATTTTATTGTTCATTATAGGAAAAAAATAAATATGTATCACGAAACTAACTAATATAATTTATGATACCTGAATATTAGCAGAAATAGAGAATACATGCTATTTATTTTAGTTTATTTAAAAACATACTATATTAATTTTATTAATTATTTCAAATTTTCTTTTTTTAATGTAAGAACAATTAATATTTCATTAAAATTACATTGCTTTTTCCATTATTTATGTTTAAGCAAACCAACTCCAGCAATTAAGCTTTTTAATATCATAATACTTCAAACCAGTATTGATTTAGTTATTTCTTTTATCTTAAAGTACGGCCCTTCCTGAAGTCTTCCTTACTAAATGTTTTTTTTAATTTTACTCAGATTATGCTAAATTTACAAATCAAATGAACATTTTTATTCTTTGTTATTAATGGAAATGGACTAATAATGGCTCAATTTTATATAAAATATTTTTATGAATGACTAAGTAGAGTAATGTGACTAAATAGATTTTTATTATTGGATAGTTAAAAGTATCATACTAACAGAAACTTCACATTTATTACAAACACATCACTACTGCACATCTAAAAAGAGTGACTGTCTATTTAACCTTCTACCAAGTATTTCATAATTTATTAATTAAATTATATAACAATTTAACATTCATTTTAATCAAAGAAAATAACATAGTATTATGAAACATAATTTTAGGATGTAGGAGAGTTTAATTGAGCAATTTTCAAAACAAGTAATTTTATTTTTAGTTGTATGTCGGATCATTGTGGACCAAATTCGCTCAAAAAATCACACAAGCCGTCTCCCTTGGAAAATCTGCTGAATATTGCTTAATCTTCTTGATGTGAGTTAATCATTATTAATTTTTTTAAATGTATTAAAGAATACTATCAGATTTTTTCCTTATATTTTCTTAATAATAATTACTAACCTGCAACTCAAAACTCTTATTTCATGAAAATTTGAAAAGAAATGTTAGTAAGCTGTTAATTTAAATTATTAGACACAAGTTTTTCTACAGACACTGAATATCAATCAAAGAAACAGCAATAAAGTTTTTTAATTATTTCTTTTAGATTTTATTATTATAGTGAAATATTTTACTGTTTATACGATAATAATTAAATATTAGGATAACAAAATCTAAAGCAACCATTGTTAGAGTGTTGAATGTAAGTTGTTGGAAAATAATTACTGTTATATAATATGTTTTCATATAGGAGCCAAAAGTTAGTAACCAAGATTAATAAAAAATATATATATTACCTAAAAAATACCTGACTGGCTATCTTAAAAGCTTCTCTATCTGTTTCAAGTGTTATATTGTATAAATATTGTTTTACAGTTCTTAACTTTTACTATTATATAATATATTGATAATTAACAGTTTATCTTTCTTTAAACCAATTATGTTTTAACACATTCTTAAATATTTATTAAATCTGAATAGAAGCGCTAATCAAAAGCATAATCAATTTCCATTCACGAATTGAGTTGTGTAAATGAAACCATACCCTGTTCTTTGTTAAGGCTTCTATTAAATTAAATTATATAGAAGCAGATATATTACCATTAATATTCTGTAACAGGTGTAATTTAAGATATTAATAATAATAGGTTTACCGAAACCGAGGATTCAATTATGATACACCAATCTATACCTATAATATATAATGACAGAACCTAAATTTTCCAATATATGCCACATGTTTCAATGTATACCATTATCACCGAGCCTAATAATACCACTTCTATAAGTTATCATATATTTTTATTTTTTATCATCTTTATTTTTTCAAGCACTATTTCTATACAGGTTCTTTAAAGGCTCCAACTAAATTAATTTAAGATAAAAAAACAAAAAATAAATAAAACCTGTATCTTTACAACAAGAGTCTTGGGCTCAGTACATATAGAGATTCCTAATGTCTGTACCAATTGGATCATACTCAGCAACTAGGTTTTTCCCCATTTTTTGTTCCTCACTTTATAGATGCTAGGTATACCCAAGAAAGGGTTGCCAGACGGCTGAAACAACATAATAAAAACTATTCTACCAAAGCCCGGATTTATCGAAGGAGTAAAAAATCCTTATTTATGCCGGCTTTCGTAGGATGTAAAACGGAAGTACTGAGCCTTTGAGATTTCAAGTACACATTATAAATCCCTATTTGTAATAAAACCTGAAAAGGCAAAATTTAAGACTCATGCAGTGGCATGAAGTGACGTTAAATGAATAAACAACAAAAAATATATAAATTGTTCTGTAAAATTGATTAATGTAATAATTTATTGGTCCATAAGTATATGATTTCATTCAAATGTATTTATTGTCATATAACAGTTCACAGAGAAACAACCTTCTACGCTAAACGCCACGTATTCAAAACCTGGGTTTTTTAATGAGATTAATTTTCCCAACTTTAGGATACCCACTTTACAGAGGCTGTTTATTTCCAACAGGATCTCCATAAATCTCCAGGTGCACTAATATATGTTCTGAATGCCCCAAGGTCGCCCCACGGCTGTAATAATAGAATAAATAATATTCTGCCACAGCCTGGATTCTAACCTGGTACCCGAAGAAGAGAAGACTAATACTCTACCCACTTGACCAAGTCCCTCTCTCATTTAAGATATTAAGTCTACAACAAAAAAATCTGAAGTAAAAATAGCTATAAATTGAGAACATAGTGTTTGATTTGATTCTTTTTATTCAAGACTTACTAACTTTTATCAAACTTGTTCAAAGCCTGATCGATCTTGGCCGATGATGGGGGACGACAAGGATATTCTTGCCTGATGGTGTAACCTGCTCATCGAATCCTGCCCCATTAGGCGGCGAAAAACCCTGTTTTTTTTTTATAGCGACGAAGGGCGACAAATGAAACTTGATCTCGTTTTAAGAAATCACGCTCCAATTTGGGTTTATACAAAGTTGGTCGGGGTAAAAAGATCGGTCGTTAGGTTTAGGGTCGGGAGGGCCATTAGCGATTCGGATCCTCTGGGGTATCTCCCACAAGTTGCGGGCCAGTCGTTAACTCCCTAAGCCTCCGAAACCTTTGTTAAACTTATACCATCTCCCATTTCTTAACCGGCCCTAAAGGAAAAAAGTCCCGTCTCATCATTGCCTTAAGAGAGTTTGAATTTCTTCTTCACAGATCTTTAAATCCTGAACCTTTTTTTTTTTTTTTTTTATCGTAAAGAATAATCTTATTTAGTTAAATTCTAAGAGATAGTAGTTCTTTGCTAACAGTTTAAGTTCTAGTATAACTGCTGCGTCTACTGTTATTATACTGATCCGACTGAGCTTTTACGATATTTTATTTTCAGTCAAAATACTTTCCCAAATTCTTTTTACTTACCTATCTATGAAATATTTAGTAAGGGAAATTTTTCTTATTCCAGATTTTACCGGAAATACATGTTTTAGAGTCCCTTGAGTCCAAATCACCATATCCCGCAAAAAAGTTTGTGTGTGGTAAGTCTAGCTCAAAAACTATATGCTGCATAAAAGTCAAACTTCATATTTTCGGAGTGTACATTCCTCACACGTTATAGCAACATTTTCAACAAAATCGGTAAACCAGAACAGCCCCTTTATACAATGTATTTTGTATCTTTTTACTATTTTATCAAATACAATTTTAACGATTATGATTCACTCATTTTATCGATGTAAAATTTACTTACCTATATATGAAATATATAATAAGGGAATGTATTGCGATCGCGAAAATTTTAAAATTCCAGTTTACAACGAAAATGCAGGTTTTAGGGTCCACTGAATCCAATTAACCAAGTCCCACAAAAGGTCTGTGTGTGTGTGAGTGTGTGGTAACTCCCGAAAACGAAAAGTCCTATGAAACTGAAATTTCATATTTAAGACAAGTATACCCGAGAAGTCACAGAAATTTGTCCATCAAAATCAGCTGACCGGAAGATCTACTTTATACCATTAGAACACCATGCATTTTTGCACCTTTTTACGATTTTTTCAAGAATGGCAACAACGATTTTTATGAAACTCTATATATCGATGTAAAACTTGATGGGCTTTAATATGATATAGGTTTCGTCCTGACTGAAATAGTCTGACAGGGCTTAAATGCCGATATTTTCTACCTCTAAAGTACCTTTAATTTTGTAGATTTAAAAAAAATTGGAACATCAACTTATTAGCATTGATAAATAACGGGTAAATATCCAAGATGGGCGAATTTGATAAACATCTAAAAGATAAAAATGCAAACATATTTTTTTATGCAATTTTTGTGTTTTTGATCACAAGAATAGCAATATAGATGTATTATTGGATAGCAAAGATTTTAGAAAAAATATTATCTAATACACGGAATTTTAAAGGGTAATGGACAATGATTCTGCCTTAGAACAATACTGGAGAGAGGAAACGAGCATCAGATAAAATCCCACCATCTTTTCGTTGACTTCAAGGCAGCCTACGATAGCATTGACAGGGAAGAACTGTACAAGACACTTGAAGGATTCGACATCCCAGAGAAGCTAATACGACTGGTCAAGCTAACCATGAGAGATGCAAAGTGTACCGTGCGGGTTGGGGGTCACAGGATAGAAGAGTTTCCCTCAACAAAAGGACTTCGCCAAGGTGATGAGCTAGCGTGCCTCCTGTTCAACTTGGCAGTGGAGGGATTCTAGTTTGCCGACTAATGGGACCATTAACAATCGGATGGTCCAACTATTGGCCTACGCGGATGATGTGGATATCGTGGGGCGGTCGTTGCATTCCGTCAGAGAGGGATTTTTAGCTTTGTTGGAGGCCGCCAGAGCACTTGGGTTAGAAGTGAACGAAGGCAAAACTAAATACATGGCCTCGGAAGAAATCCCTCAAACCTGGCGAGACCATCAATATCGGCACCTTTACCTTTGAAAAACTAGCGCAGTTCAAGTATTTAACACAAGTAGGTAACACAAGACAACGCACCTGAAGTCGAAGTAAAGAAAAGAATATTGATGGATAATTAGTGCTACTTTGCCCTTCGCAAGGAATTCACCTCTCGCTTCAATCCCGGCCGAACAAGCTATATCTGTACAAAGCATTACATACAATGCCCAGTCCTGCTGTATACATCGGAAACATGGACGACAACAAAAAGAATGGAACAGGACCTCCTAATCTTTGAGAGGAAAATTCTTCGAAGAATATTTGGAGGAGTATAGATCGGTGGAAACTGGAGAAGGCGGACAAATGCTGAAATTTATGCAATCCTTGATGATCAAGATGTCAACCTGAGGATGAAGCTCGGAAGACTTGGGCTGGCCACGTGGCAAGGATGGTGGATGAAGCAATAGCAAAGAAGATCCTGAAAGATCCTCTCTACAGTACGAGAAGAAGAGGGAGACCAAAACTGAGATGGTCAGATGGTGTTGCGAAGGATTTCAGATATGTCCTGGGAGTCGGGAACTGGATGATAGCTGCACAAAACAGAGATGACTGGAGGAAGTTGGTGGTGGAGGCCAAGACACGTCACCTAGTTGTAGCGCCGCGATATTAGTAGTAGTGTTAGTAATGGAGAGAGATAAAAAGCCAATAAAAATAACTAATCGTTGTAGATAAAAATATAATAGATTATTTAATAAAACACATGGTTCTATTGAAATTCAAAATAATTAATTCTTGTACAAGTTATTTGTATCTTTGAATGTATTTAAAAATTCTTAATTTCAACGGAGGTAAGTGTAAGTCATGTGTTGCGCGCACCAGATTTTTTTAGCTTCCAGCGGTATATATATAAATCTAATGTTTAAAATTTGCATGAAAAAAATATTTTTGCTGTTTTATCCTAAAGCCCATTACATTTTACATCAATATATGAGTTTAATCAAAATCGTTGGAGCAATTTTTGAGAAAATCGTAAAAATGTGCAAAATGCATGTAGTGGAGCGCCGTAAGAGCTAAAGATGTAAAAACCTCGGAACCCAGTTCCAATGAATGTACTTTTGGATAACCTTTTCGATTTTTTTTTCGCTGAAGCATCAATAAATAAGTATACTCATCGAAATTTGCCTATATAATTTTCATAAATTGTGTATAACAATTAAATTGAAATTTATTATAATAGTATGAAAAAAAAAAAAAACAATTTTCGAGGAATTGCTTTCATGTAATACGGAATAAATAATATTTGTAAATTAAATTGTATGTTAATTTATATTTATCAGACTGAAAATAACGGATTAAATACATACAAAACTTAAGATTCTGAAGAGATGTTTATTACGACTTGGTTATTTGGACTCAGTTTTTTTTTTTTATTTATTTATATTTCAGTGGCGCGACAGGCCTCGCGGTGTAACTCTCCCAGGTTACTCTCACGTTTCCTGATGCATTTTTTTGTGTAAGGTCATCACTAACTACGCCTAATTTTTGTGAGTGGCCACCATTTGGCTGACGGGTCTTACATACCCGGGGGAGAGTCTGTGTGTTCGAATCCTCATTAAATTACATCCTTATAAAAGCCCCGGCGGAACTGGGATCCGAACTCACAACTTTTAGCATGGAGACTACGCGCGCTAGCCACTCAGCCACGGGCTCCCTCCCCTCCCCCCCATTTGGACGCAGAGGATCCTAAAATGTATATTTCTGTTGAAACCTAGAATTCGAAAATTTTCAAGATAGCCACAGTTTCTCATACTATTTATTTCATATGTAGGTAAGTAATAATCAAAATGTTATCTTGAGCAAAAAGTTGTGAAAGATAATGTAATGTGACGAATAGGATATTAACTTATGTGATTATTGCATATAACAATTTTATATATATATTTTTTTTAATCTAAAGCGTATAAGTAAAAATCGTGTGTTTTGCACACCAGATTTTTCCTACATAAATAAATTTCACAAGTGAACTCGGTACATTATATGCTGTTATATAAATATTATATCCAGTATAATAAGCCTTGAGAGTATTAGTCAAAAAATGAGTTTTGTTTTACATTGATTATCCCTTCATCGCAAACCTTTGTTTGTTTATTTATTTAACGTCACTTTATTCTACTATGGCTAATCGGACTACAGTGGGAGTCCTAAATTTTTCCTATTCAGGTTTTATTAGGATAGGGATCTTTAACGAGTACCTGACATCGCTCAGGCTCGGGACCACCTTTTAACGTCCCATCCGAAGGACGGCATAACTAAGGATTTTTTACTCCCATTAAAAAATCCTACAACCACCTGCGGGTTTGAACCCGTGACCTTTGGCATAGGAGGCTGTTATGCTAGACACCCAGCTACAAGTGATCCCTCGCAAACCTTTGATAGACTCCCATATTATATTTTTATATAATCATTTACTTATTTTTGTCGAACAGATCCCAGATCTAGAAATCCATCACGCTCATTTTGATGATCTTCTTGCATATAATTCTCATAAAAGAAAAGATACGTCGCTCTTAGATCTGATCACTGAAACAACACATACCTGACAAACGCTCTGAACTTTTAATCTGGTACAAAAAGCCCATATACAATACCGATTTAAGACTATATTAAACATTTTTAGACGGAGGGTATTGATTATTCGGGCTCCACAAAACTATTTCTATTCAAATCTAATAATTTTTGCCCAAAATCCTGACTGCTCGAATAAAATTACCAAAAACAAGCTTAAAACAACAATCCATTGCTATGTTTTTGACCGGCTGCTTTTCTAAGGCAGCGGTAGCTTCAAAAACTAGCTTACTTACTATATTTAGTCAATATATAAACTATATTTAATGATACCATGGATCTCCTTTCCAATGGTATCGTGTTTACCAACCCAATAGCTGGCATGCAGGGTAAGATTAAAGTAAACAAGATTCAATT
Organism: Piezodorus guildinii; assembly: GCA_023052935.1. Classification (NCBI taxonomy): domain Eukaryota; kingdom Metazoa; phylum Arthropoda; class Insecta; order Hemiptera; family Pentatomidae; genus Piezodorus; species Piezodorus guildinii. The sequence goes on from CM041296.1 coordinate 94,952,327, forward strand.
AATACATTACTATAATTATTAATTTACACATATAAGTTATATTAACCCATTGCCTAGAACTCTGATTGAGAATACTGAGGGACATTTTACTACCTTTGCCATACAATATTACAAATAACAATATACCTTTGAAACACTTAACCGGCTGGCGAATGGGAAATCAGTCTTAGGTCCCCTTTCTTGGCATCATCCTCCAGCTGCTCTCAGAACCCCGACGGCCACATCCTCTTCTTGTAGGTGGAACCCGACTCACTCTTCTTGAGGATCAAACTTGACTGCCCTACGTATCTTCTCTCCCATCCTCATCACCTCGGGTGGGCTGACATGGGAAGTACCCCGGTTGGCGGTACAGCACTTGTGATCTTATTCTTATCTTTTGACCACCCTTAATCTTCTTGTAGGCTGCCGCTGTAGGAAACTACCAGGGGTCTCTGGTATCGCTGGGGGGGTCCATACTGATGGGAAATCTAGGGTGCTAGGTAAACACCTTTTGATGTTTTGCCGACAAAGGTTCGTTATCATTAATTGTTTAATGTTAAAATTATTTAATTATGAACTCCCCTCAGTATCCTCAATACATTACACCATATGTTCAATATTCTATACTCATACAAGACACGAAGAAAAAACAGCCGGATCCTACCGAATGTATAATATTCAAAACTCATCTAGTCTATAATGGTTCTAAAACACTGCAAATTATTACACTATGGTTTATTATTTCCAAATAGCTATATTAGGATAAATCTGTTTATATAGTTTAAATAATAAAACAAAAATTCAATAGCTAAGTAGATATGTTGCCTATTTAAACTTCCTATCAACTAATGATGATAACTCGTGGAAGCATACCATGAAATTTGTAGAAACTTTGAAAAGAGTCAGTGCCCCTGCGGAAAGAAGGTAGTTTAAGGGCCGTGTCAGATAGGTAAAAATCTGATCTTTTTGCTGATCATCTTTCATCTGTTCAAACTGCAAAAGACAAGTACAAACCCTCCTCTTACAGACAAAAATGGTGAGGTTATGAAGGAATCCTGAGATTGTTTTTAAGATCGATTTTTTTTAAAAGTAAAAAACTTCTTTAGCCGCGTTATAAGATTTTTTGCAGTGATAAAAGCGTTGATTCCGTTACCATGGTGATGTTACCAACATGCTCTAGACTGGCGCGTGCGCAACGGTCTGTTCATTTTTTAAAACTGTATTTTTAAATATATCCATTTATTTTTAAAAATTATGTACAAGAAATAAAGGGGGAGATCTCCCTTGATTGAGTAAAAAATTCTGTTTTATTTGCAAATTTGCAAATTATTTGTATTCGATTCAAAGGAGAAAAATCAAATTAGGTTTAAGCGATAAGAAGAAAAATTATGCAATAGTCTAATCAACAAATTTCTACATCAACAATCATGTTAACAATAACGGTTGAAGAGAAGAAAAAAATAAGCGTCCCATAGAAACAAAAAAAAGACAAAAAAAAAAGGTGTTACGGGTACAAGGAAAAGATCATCAATTTCAATTTTGCATAGATGGATCAATCTTTTAATAGAGAATAATTGGAATTATAATGCTGAAGTTCAAGATGAAGAGAAAATCAGGGGTCGTCAATATCAACACAGGCAAAAAAGTCAACGACAAAGACAAAAAAAAAGAGCGATTAATTTAATTCTTTCACAGATAGATCAATCTTTTGAAACAGTTATAAAGCATATTCCTAAATGTCGGAATTTCTGTGATACAAATGGCAGGTCCATCAGTAGAAATTGTGCTATGTATATCACCAACTCTAGCTGCCTACAGCCACATTCAGATTACGAGTAGGCAAACCTACTCTTCTTTACAACGAAATTTCATAGCAAATCGTGAATTTAAAAAAAGTTTTAACTTCTGCTGACAGTCCTTAGATCTATTCTACTATAGTATTCGTATTAAGTAATCGCTAACATAATCTTGCAAGAATCGGAAGGTCAATATTGTTCTCTCTGACTGATTCACACGACACGACCCTAAAAAATTCGAAACTTAACCCGTTAACCTTTAAAAGGTATATTAAATTCTGTGAGATTATTTGGGAGGAAAAAAACTTCTTCGGTATCCAATGTGTATACGGCTTACAGTTGGTCTTTTTAAAATGTGCGTTTTTTAACTTAAAAATATAGATGGATTTTTAGGAAGTCAGTTCAGGCGCCATTTTCATGTTGGGAGCATATTGAGCAAGAGTTACCAATTGAAAACGAATCGGATAAATTTATACATAGTGTTCTTCAGCAAGTAAAGATTTTAAACACTTTGGCTTCTAACGAAGAAGCTCAAGGTTGAACGGTTCTAGTGTGAAGAAAACGGGGTGTCGGGTGTTGTGGTCTGGAGTGGGGACTTTTCCGTAAGTCCGCCCATTATAAGTTGGACACATCCGCTAAGGATACAAAGAAGGGCAATAGGAGGAGGAGCGGAGAAGACACCGAGGCGGTAACTAAGCCAATGAGCAAGGTCTTAGGATCACGTCCCCTGCGGTGTATCCCATCTCGGTCTATCTCTTACTAACAATCATTAGGGCCGCTATATCCTCCTCTCCTCTCTTAATCTTATAATTTGTCTAATATTTGGTTTATTGCTATCTGTCGAGTTAGAACACAGCTATAACAATCGTTAAGGCAAGTCATTAGTAACTATTATTTCGAAATCGATAGAGGAATTGACATTGACAACATTTTCAATGGGTTATCCTTTTCCTCACAGAAAACCTAAAAATCTGTCGCGCGCATCTCACGATTTTCACATACCTTAAAATCAATTCAAGAACTTTCAAATAAAGTTTGAGTTGAAAAAAAATTAATAATAATAATATAGATTTATTGAGAGATAATACAATCTGCCATTATCTAGGACAATGAGTATTAGAGCTAAAAGAAGTCATTCATTCCATATGTACAGAGTAAAAAAAAAGAAAAAGAAAAAAGAACATAAAATGAAATAATTAAACTTACATAACAAATGGAAAGGAAAATAAAATAAAATCTAGACCACATTCTTACCTATATATGATATTTACATACTGCCCTGGGAACTCCGAATCTAGCCCCTACACCCATAAGTGGATGGCGAGGTACAACACCGGGAGTTCCCAGCGCCTCTCAGTCAGCCGCGTCACCGGTCAAGTCAGTGGAGACTGAGTGAGGGCGCTTGAGCCACACACTCTCAGGCATGAGTGGAGAAGTTGACCATTTCCAGGACTCCAGTTCCATATCTATAATAGATCTCTCGGCCACTGCTGCCTCAACCTACGAGGAGGGTTGTAAGGATGGTTGGTATTAGGTAGGTATTGCGCCAGGGGATTAGGAAGAAGAGTAAATTTCTGGTGGAAGGTTAAGAATTTGGATGGAATGAGATCAAGGACATTAGGGATCTTGAGGTCGTGTTCTAAGGTCTTGTTTGTAACATAATACGGAGCATTAACTATTGGTCTAAGGACTTTTTACTGAAAGAATTGAATACGTTTGATGTTCGAAAATTTTAGTTTCCAGAAAAAAAAAATCATTAAAGAATCACATTCAGTTTCAAGGGAAACATATGTTTCAGATTAAATAATCTATGGCCTGAAACCTGGAGAACCCAAATTTCCGGACGAACTATAACTACTCAGTTTTTTATACTGAGTGAACTATTGGGTTGATGAAAAATTAATGCAGGTTTTTAGTAGGTATTGTAAATACGCCATATCTTTACTTTAACCATATATATTTAATCAAAATAATTTCCATCTGAATCAATGCACTTTTGCCAACGTTCAACAAGCTTTCTTATTCCACCAGAAAAAAAATCCGAATCCCTGGACTCCATGAAATCACGAAAAGAATTTTCAATGTCGTCCTGGTTTTGAAAATTTTTCCCCTTCCGATTCATCAATGCTGGGCAAAGACGTTGCAATTTTTTATTCATGCTGTCAATTTCTTGACAGTACTTGTCAGCAGTTATGGTCTCACCTCGATTGAGAAAGCTGTAGTGAATAACACCAGCATTATACCACCAAACTGTGACCATAACCTTTTTTGGGTGCAGGTTGGGCTTCGGGAAAGGTTTTGGTTGTTCATCTTTGCCCAGCCATTGGCTAGAACGCCTTCTGTTGTCGTATAAGATCCATTTTTCATCGCACGTCACAATGCGATCGAGAAATGGATCATTTTTATTGCGTGTCACAAGCATGGAGCAGATTTCAAAGCGGCGATTTTTTTGGTGGTCGTTTAATTGGTGTGGCACCCACTTGGCCAACTTTTTTTACCTTACCAATTGCTTCCAAGTGGCGTACAACTGTGGATTGGTTCACACCGAGTTCCGCCGCCATTTCTCGTGTGGTTTTGGTTGGGTCTTCTTCCACTTTTGACCTCAGCTGGTCGTTGTCCAGAGCAAGATGACGGCCCCGACCTTCCTTGTCTTCGAGGTCGAAATCTCCTCTGCGAAACTTCTGGAACCAACGCTGCACCGTGCACTCATTAATAGCCCCCTGACTCCACACTTCATTAATATTACGAGCCGTTTGCGCAGCGCTGCGCCCTAATTTAAATTCGTAAAAATAAATTTGACGAAAATCGCACTTTGACATTTTCGATTCAAGACCTTTGAACACACTGAACAAAACGATTTTACTAAACAAATTCATGGTAAAAGAGAGGGTATTAGATAAGGTTTGTTTTGGTATAATAATGATCAATGTTAGGATTAGCTTTGTTTACACAATTGGAATTAAGATATTGCAATAGAGGAAACCTGCATTAATTTCGCATCAGCCCGATATAAGCACTATATGTTTTTTCATCGCTTCCGTCATCTTCTTCCATTTGCTACCCGTAAGCTCCTCGTATCTTCACTTTTTTTTCCCATCATCGATTATTGCTGTGTGGTATACGGTGGCCTCTCAAACATACCCGAGGACAGACTCAAGGGAATTATGAACATGTTAATAAAATTCATCTACGGTACCTTGTGTAGGTCTTCAGTGACCCACTTATACGGCGGGTTGAAGTGGCTACTAACTTCTATAAGGAGACAATATTTTCTTGGAACATACCTTTACCATACGGTCTACCCCCAACACCCTCTATATACTTTAGTTTTGGTAAAATCTAAACAGCAACAAACCCCTAAAGATCCAAGCTATACCTTCTAAGTGACTCCAACGTTCTACGCTCCTAGAAATCGCCTCTAGTGTAAACAAGGCCTTAAACAAGAGTCATACATCCTTATTATTATGAGATTATTAATATAATTAATGTATTAAGTAAAAGAGTTATGGAGACATTGAGCTGTTCTTGACGGGAAAAAAATTAATAATTTTAATAAATCATATTCGTTTTATTTTTTTCAGTTATAAGTACAACTTTTGGTAACTTTGGGAGTAAATGCCCTAAGTTCGTGGCAAATGCAGGTAATTGAAAATATTCTAAAAAGAATTGACTAGATTATTATTTTTTTCTATTTTTTAAATTATTCATTGATATTTACAACTGTATTGTACAACAAATCTAGTAAATAGGCTAAAAGAAAATAGACATTAAAAAGACATGTAGAGAAGCTTCTCAATGAAAGCACTATAAAAATATTCTAAACTAGAAGGTCTCGAGGCCTTCTTCTTTTTAGACGCCTCAGAGGATTATCAGGAATTGAAGTGGAAGAAAGTATTGAAACTACAGGATTAGAGTGGGAATGGAGTTTCTCATGAAAGGGATGATATCTGGCTTGGGCCAAATCAGCAACATACGGAACATTAAGGTCTATATGGATTAGTTTATTAGTTACAAATTAAGGAGCATTGAGGATTTTACGAAGAATTTTGGATTGCAGGGATTGGATACGAGAATAATTTGATGGTTTAGCCCCAAAGGCCACATGATAGTCATGAAGATGAGCCCTTTATAGTTCAGTGGAAGATTAGAACGTTTGTCTCGTAAGTGTTGGAGTAGGCCGAAAACGTCGAGCAGTTTCTTGTCGTTTCAGTCTTGTATGAGGGTTCCAAGTAAGGTTAGTTGTCAAGGTGGAGTCCTATCGTAGATATCGGATCTGTTAAAAAAAAACTAGCGGAATTTTATTGAAGGGCACTGAAGGGCAGGATGTCATAGGTTTCCGACGAAGGGTAAAGGTAATTTGATGGGATTTGTTGGAATTTATTTTTTTCTCCAATTCTGACACCATACCTCCAGGTCTCGGATGTGGGATAGGAGAGTTTGAGAGGAGTTAGATCAGTATTGACTGATAACACACATGTGTCATCAGCATAGGTAGGAAAGAAAGTGATTATTATTTAATTTTTAATTGATATCCTTTGTCCATTATTACATCATCATTTCATTGCAAATTCGACGTAGGATTGAACCCGAAGCCAGATTTTAGTTTATTCCAGAATATAAATGAAAAATCTTTGTTTTTAAGAAAAATATAACTGTCTACACTTAAAAAAAAAAAGAATCGGAGATCATATGTGGGGTAATCGCTAGCATAACAGCTTTCTATGACCAACACTGCTGGTTCGAACCTGGTAGGTGACTCTATTTTTTTTTAATAAAAGTAATTGGTTATGCCGTCCTTCGGAGGGGACGTATAAATGTGGCACCGAGCCTCCAATCATGTTAGGTACACTCGTTTAAGATCCCTATCCTAATTGAACTTAGTTATTACATCAATTTAAGCCACAGTAGCATAAAGTGATATAAAATGAACAAACAACAATTTCTATTAGAGAAGTGAAACTCGTACTCGCCTGAAGTTCAAATGGGATTGTATATCACTGTCTCTAGAGACTTCCAAAACCTTCCTATGAAGAATACCTGCAATCTTGCATGTAATGTATATATATATATATATATATATATATATATATATATATATATATATATATATATTTTATATATATATAAAATAGTAAAAATATTACAGATTTATTTATAGGTTTCAATCCATATTTCTTTATGGTTATGCAAGAGAAGAGGTGTAGATGGTAACTGATATCGCATCAATGACACAACAGTTTGTCGTGACATGCTATATAACCCCATGCCAAAACAGTATCAGAATCTGAAGGCACGTGCACAGCTCATTAAAAAAAAACTGATTCCATGTCACGAATCAGAGCCACATAATGGTAGTAAGTCGCTGGCGGAAGGGTTTGTTATAAACGAGCCTTAGGCGAGATATCAGGGCCGGGAGCCGGTAAGGAGATAAAATGAGGTCGCACGCCGGACCCGGCTTGAAAAATAAATGGTATCGTTTGTTAGGACGTGCCGGATTGGCTATCGAGGGAAAAATCATGCGCGCCCTCCGGGCTACACCCTCCTAATGAGGCCCTATCCTCCTCATTGCTCCGATTATCTCCAACACCCTCCTTCCAGCTCTCTGATTAATCAAATCATCTCAGAGTCTCTCTTGATTTGTTTGAATAAATCATTATCTGAGGAGTGGCCGTGGAAGTCCCCTTAGCAGGCGGGATCATACCAATTATCCTGATAGGTATTGGAGACCGTTCTCGAATCAATTGGTGTTTTTAATCAGAATCAAACTCGATATTAATTTATTAAATTTGGAATCTGATTTGAGGATCTTGAATAAAGTTATTACGATTGTGACGGACTATTTTTGCTGCCTTACTGCCAAAGCCTTGTAGCCGGGAAGGGATTGAAACACAAATTATACCCTCTGCATTGAACGATTTTCCTGTTTTTTTTTCTATTTATACTTCTAGGAACAAAGGGCCTAGCAAAAGAAGCATCTGAAATCTTCCCCCACGTACGTCAGAAACAAATTTATACAATTGTTGTTTATTTGTTTCAACGAAAAGAGAGTCAACATTTTTTTTAAACATTTTATTTAGTTCATGTTCGATTGGTACACCTCAAATATTTATTTCAATGGAAGGTCCTACTAATAGTTTATTTTAGTTGTGCAGGACCCTCCAAATTTTCGCGAAAAAACGTTAATTCTTTTTTAATAATAAACTATAAATATATATATATTATATATATATATATATATATATATATATATATATATATATATATATAGTATAATTGCGATTAAATTGAAAGATATATATAACTATGAAAGAAAAAAAAAAATTGGAGGTGTACCAATCCAACATAATTTAAAAACAAACTTTTTCGTTGGTTAAGACCTTATTTAGACCCGCTACTATAGAGTGCTGCCAATGAGCAGTTTCTCTTCATGTTTATTTGACTTTTTTTATCATTAATCAGCACATTTACTTGTTGTATTTTATACAGTTGTAAATTTCAATAAAAATATATTTAAAAAAAAAATGAAATTATTGAATCCTTCGAATAAAATCGATAAAGGGGTCTATTATTATGTTGTTTACTGGTGGAATCACATGGTACAATCGAATTGCAAACAAAATTTTACATCCCTTTCGAATGACAAAATAACTAAGGAATTTTTACTCCCCTTAAAAAATTCAAAAGCCATTTGTCTGATTTGAAAGCGCCAAAATAGGGATACAATATAAATCCTTAACCTCTTTTAAACCTGTTAAGGGTCACTATACGTGGCTATCATAGCAGCCTTCTATGCCCATGGTCACGGGTTCAAATCCAGCAGATGTTACAGCAACTACTTGCACTCTTGGCATATCTTTTCAAATAGATAACGGATAACGTCTTCCGGAACATACTCAAAGTGGATTCCACTTAAAATTGGAAAAAAAAATGATAGCCGACTTTCCAATCTTGTAACCCTCTTACAAATTAGTGAAACTCCTTCTCATAAATGTTGGTTCTTTTTCAAACTTCCTTTATCATTCTCTTAATTTCGGCAATAGTTTTCAAAATTTTCTTACACCGCATTGTCGCAGAATTACTTGGATTTCTTTCTCGCTTCTTCTCTTTATTTTGAAGAACTTGCATAATTACAACATAGATACATAAGTATTAAAATTTGATAAACTTTCTCTCAACACTTTAATGTTCCATCCATTACTATATTTTAAAGGACATCATTAATTAATTTTTCACATATGTTTGTCTTGTCACAAAGAATATCCACAGGCTGTTTTGCCTATGTATATATAAATAAATAAATTTCAATGAAATCATATACCTATAGACCGGTGAATTATAAAATTAATCAATTTTACTTCATTATTTAACGTCACTTTATGTTACTGTGGGAATCCTAAATTTTGCCTTTTTAGGTTTAATTAGAAATAGGGATCTAGAATGTGTACTTGAAATCGTATTGGCTCAGAACTTCCGTTTTACATCCCTCCAAAGGACGGCATAAACAAGGATTTTTTACTCCTTTAAAAAATCATGAAGTTAAGTTGACAGAGCGCTATTCTACTGTTCACCAGGTCTCAGTTTCGAATCCAGACCCTATCATTGATTAAGTGAGAAACCAAAAATGGGGAAAAACCTGGCGGCTGAGTGTCATCTCGGCCTAATCACTTCATTGGACGGCCTTTGGCCTAGTAACAATATGAATCTCTACACGTATTGAGCCCAAGACCCTTCATGTATTTTAGAGTACAGTTTTTTTTTTTTTTATTGTTTCTTTTACTTTAGGGAAATCTTAAGCCTTGGCCATCACACGCTAGCTACTATACCACAGGTCACCGCAATAATTTATGTAATAAAATTGGTTAAATATCTGTGGCGGGCGTGAAAAACTGGATAACTCGAGTTATATAAAAAATGAGTTAACTCCATGTATAATGTAACTCCCTCAGACCGTCTCCCACGTCGTGTTGTATAATATAGGCTACTAAAATATATTTATAGGTAAAGTAAAATCATGTTATTAAAGTCCCATGAGTATAAATAACTACGGTTCCCCATATGGGTATAATTGTTTTAATTACTACATAATTAAGGATTCAATTTTACTACTTAAAAGGATATAACGTATTTTTATATTTTAATGACTGTTTTATTTTTAGTTAAAGTCGCTTTCTAGTTTAAAGGATTCTTAACAATTAACATATGTTGTAACTCGGATACGATTCAAAATGGAAGAGAACCACCATTTTTGACACGATTCTCCTTTTGTGTTATTTCTGTGTATATATTGTATGAATGTAGTATGTATGTTACATTTCACCACTATTATTATTTTTTTTTTTAATTATGCCTTCCCATTTCGACTTCCGCCATAAGGGAATTCACCACTATTATTGATGTCCAAATTGTGACAGATAAAATAATTGTTGTTAAAAAAAAAAAATAAAAAAAAATAAAAATAAAGATTCTCCTTTTTAAAGGATACGAACCGAAATAATTCACTGGTTACTAGGATTACAACACTATAAAGGACACTTTTTAGTATCGCAACTCTCTTCCCGGTTGTGTATGTTAAAGGTACAGTAAGTTAAAAGTAGTGTAAGTGCTGAGAAGCCTGTACTGTTGCATTATTTGTTTTTGCAATATTGTTTTATTTGTTACTGAATTTGTGAACAAGAAAACAGATAAGAAAAAAAAAAACACTTCGGTATTTCCTACAGATCATGATTATAATCTTTCTTAAATAAACTTTTTAGATTGTAACACCAATTCAAACAACTTATTTTCACCCGCACTCTCAGTTCTTTTGGAAGAACCAATCGCCCCTACATCTACGAGGAAGCGGTTTCTTTTGTGAGAGGTATTATGACGTCGTAGGATGGCTAAAAGAAGTGGAGTGTGTAGCGATAGGACCTAAGAGAGGTGGCAGAAGAGATCTGTTTGTAGAGGACCCACGTGCCGATGACAGCGAGCACCTTGCCAACTGTCCGCTCCAGCCCTGTCGCCCCTCACCTTCTCCAGCAATCTTCTCCAGCTTCAATAACAAGGGAATTTTATTTTTACCTGCCTTCCTTTCCTGTTATGTCCTTTCACGGTCAGCCTTCCCTGAAATATGTTCCTTATCCCTACAATCTAAACATGAATCAGCTATAGAACTTGAGTCGAGCGGTTCAAGATAGAAAAACATATTTTGGACCTATTGGCACTAAAGTTATGGTTACTGTAGTTTGTTCATTAAATATTTAGATGATCTCAGTGCCTTTCTATAATGAGCTACCGTTGTTCACCTAAAAGCTATTACCTATTCCACTGGAAACAACTCTCCCGGAAGTAACTCTCCCCGAACGAGAATTTTTCACTCGTAAATAGATACCTCAACTAATGCTCGTGATTTAGTGACAAAAATACTTTAGTCTTTTAACTAGATAAAAGTGCCGATGTAGAAAAAAATGGGAAGGATAGTGGAAGAAAATATAGGAAGTGGTTGTTCGCCTAAAAACAGAAGCCATGTTTTTACAAAAGTTAGATAAAAAAATGTTTGTGATGATCAAGCAATTCTTCATTAACGCTTAGTTGAAAATTAAAAAAAAAAATCACTTCACAGAATTTATTTTGATTTTGATATTATTATTATTTTATTTTTTCTATCTCTTTGGAGTCTCCTTCCTCTCTCATTGGTAACGTAACCTAAGTTTTTATTAAATTATGGCAAAGATATATTGACCATACAGGATTTGGTATCAAATCTTGACGGTCACTTGTATAAGCCAAAAAGAAGCTTAAATTGGATTTAAAATGGTTTCTTGATCTATTTAATCGCAAAATACCCAGCGCTTACTGTTCTCAAACATCGACTTTTCAAAAAGGAAAAGGTTTTGCTCGGAGGGGTCTATTTGCTTTTGAGTCTTATTTTATTTGCTGTTATTTTTTCATTTTTATTTATTTATTTATTTTTAACGTTCTTACAAATTCCAATTCAGCCATACAGAACAGCTTATCAATCAAACTAGCTTTTATGAAGTATTAAATTATTTTAAACTAGCTCTTATTATTTCTTTCTCAGTAGTCATATCGGATTAATACACCTCGTTTTCCTCCTAGTATCTAATAAATTAAATTTTATGCGGAGTGGAGCTTTGGGGTTCTATCCTTATAAATATAATATAAGCCACAAATTCATTCTCGTATCCAATCCTTACAATCCGCAATCCTTCGAAGAATCCTCAATGCTAGTTAATATGTCACGAATAAAGTCATCTATAAGAACCATTCCATGTTTTGCTGACTTGGTCCGTACCAAAACCCTTCCTGATCTAACCTTCTAGCTTAAATCCTTCCTTCCTCTACAATCCTTCATAATCCTCCGAGGCGTCTGAAATGAAAATGGCACCAGTACCTTCTGGTTTATCATAGTTTTTGGAGAGCTGTGAATGGGTAGTATTCCTACATGTGTATCACGACTTGTTTAACATTGTATCAATTTTCAGATGTATTCCTTTAATATAGTTGGAATATATATATATATATATATATATATAATAATAGTAATAGAGAGAGAGAGAGAGAGAGAGAAGAGAATGAGAGTGAGAGTGAGATGAATAGGAACACTCTATGGTATCTTGAGCAATATAACAAATTTATTTTTTATCTGAAATAATTGAACAATACGTCAAAAACTTAGGTTCACATCCCTCTTTATTACATATTTACCCGGGCATATGTGTTTGAATAGTAGTAATGGGAAATTCACCCTACACTCCAGAAAATATGGATGCTATAACCTAAAAAATCTGTTGCTAAGAAACTGTTGCAAACAATATATTGAGCAAGGAATTTTATGCAAGAAGGCAACTTGAAAACACTAAACAAATACTAAATAAGCTATATTGATAACAGTATCATACTTACAGGTAAAGTTTATGAGAGAAATTTTTTTTAAAAATTAGTACAATTTTTCACAGATTGTACTGATAATTTTTTTTTCATACTGCTACTTAAATCCTATCCAACTCACGTTAATTTAACAGTTTTACTTTATTCAATACTTAATAATTTATAATTCAGTAGATCTTTAACTAAGCTATTCTATTCCAAGGATCTAAACCTAAATAGTTACAGTAAGTAGAATTATTGGATTAGTCATCTTGAAATAACAACCCAAACAGGTCTTTATCCCACTAATGAGGAAGTCTCAGTAACTACAACGCTCATTAAGGACAATAAATGACTAATGGACTAAATAATTAAATGAATCTATTAATGGAGTGAAGTACAGCTGCGACGTTCCAAGTTGCGGCTCGAGTGCCTGTCAGATGAAGTGCGTGTCAGAGCAATGAGGGTTTAAGGCGTTTTCAAATTAAAGGATTGTCGAATTAACTCGATGAAAACTGGAAACACGGCATTATATGTCTATCAGCATCTCTACTTCGTTTGTACTAATTCGACTCGTTAGAGTTTCTCGTTTGGTGAAGTATTGTTCAGCTAAGTGAAGTTACAATCTTATTTCCGTACTATTATAGATCTATATAAGGTAAAAAAAATCCTCATTAAATAAAAAGCGGTCAACGGTACTGATTGTTTCGTGTTCCTTAGAAAATGACAACTCACTGACATTCCTTGTCCCTAACAAGAATGAACTTTTGTCAGTAACACCCGGCATAATGACGATTTTTTTTTTTTGTATTATTACCTTGATTTTAGTTCAATAACTTTGAGAGAGTACTTATACCTGAAAGAAGGTTACTTCTTTGCATATTCTTTTCAAATACGACTTGTAATAAATAAATGTTCTACTTAGTAATATCAAACCAAGGAACTTCTTATTATTTTCACAATTTTAAACTAAAAACAACTCTACGAATGTTATCTGCTAAAAAAAAGAAAGACTTTTTAATTTCTAGAATATTGGTTGTATACTTAAGCAAATCAAACCATAGTCGGAATGAGCAGACAGTAATATGTTAAATTTTACATATTAAAAGAGGAAGCAATTTTCTAATATTGTTAAGAAGTGGAAAGAATGTCGCGAGATCTCGGACGTTCCTGGAATAGTGATAACGTTGACGAGATTTGGACAGCATTCAGAAACATCGTACTAGATACCACAAGACTCAAGAATGAAGTATCCCGGAAATACTTTCTAAGCTAGAGAACACCTTGATCACACCTAGTAGTGGGACAAATTATAATATATGAGTACATAAAAGTATAAGGACTAGAGGGAAGAAGCAAAAAGAAAAGTGCTTATAAAAAAAAAATTGTTGGAAGAGCTCGGTTACAAACTAGAAGAAGTCTCAAAAGATAACCAGAAAGTCATCTATATGATTCTCAAAGAAATGAGAAAGGAGAGACCACCAACTCTAATAGGAATCAGGAGAAAATATATACATTAAGGAACTGCTGCAAGGAAGAAATGTTAACAAGATAGACACTATAACTAAGAATGAAAATAATATATGATTACATCGAGGAGGAAGAATTTCAAGAAGTCATTTCTTAGATTAAGCTCGGCAAAACACCAGAACAGGATGAATTTACTCCGGAAATAAGATAATATGGATAAAAGAGGCCATGGAATATTTCTCCATCTCCTAGATCCAATCTGGAACTGGAAAAGATTTCAAAAGAATGGGAAGTTGCTGTTATAGTGCCTTTATATAAGAAGGAAGATAACAGAGACCGTGACAGCATATCACTCCTTACTGCCCTGTAAGGTTTTCTACAATGCAGCAAACCACAGAGAAATGTGCGCAGAAAGATAAAGATCTTTCAGCATGCTTTGTGGATCTACGCGAAATCTTCGACCGAGTTGGAAAGGAGGATATAATAAATGCCCTCAGGAAGGAATTAGCAATGGAGTGGGCTGTAACTATATCATAACCAGAAATATTGTCAGATCGGATCATCACACCTCATTAGTATTCAAGGGAACTCTGGGCAAACTCCAGAGTTGGAGTCTGAGTTCTGTTCTATTATATTAGTTTTGGATTTGGTACTGAAAAGAGCAAAGCGCGACGCTATTCATTTTTACACAAACGAAGGGCACACCTTTAACCAATGCTTTATTCAGTATTCACCTTAGCTGACAACCTTGTCATATTAGCTAACAATGACAATGGCCTTCAGATCAATAATACACTTAAGGAAGAATTAGGAGAGTTATGATGCGTCTCGGAAGGAAACCACACATGGTACTTTAGGTGGATTGCGACAACTTGGAGCAGGTTGTCAGTTGTAAATACTTAGGCACCCAACTTTATGAAAGTGGATTGTGGACGAAGGGCGAAGGCGACGAATAGAAAGATGTTCCATGAAAACAGTAGTTACATTTTAAAATTGAAAAGTTCCAAATTTTTCTGCAAAAGTATAAAATATTTCGTTTAAGATAGAGAATGACTGGTTATAAGTTCTTCATAATTTTAAACCAACACTCTATGTCCCTAGAAAAGTAAATAACATATCTTTACTTCCTGTATTCTCTTTCTCTGCTTCTTATAGTATGTGGTCACAGACCCCATTCGACCGCGGGGTACCTACAGGACTGCAGTATCTTTGCTTCTAAGCCAATTGAGTAGTTAATGAAATTTTCTTTATTGACAATTTATAACCCGGATATTTTTTCCATCCTATTTAAATAAAATAAAAGAAGATAAAAATCTTACATTACTACACTATAATTATTATATGAGTATTGAGCCCCGGAGATGGTAGAGGTCCTAGGAAGGGACTTATTGCTGAAGGAGAGGAGAAGAGTGAAGGGCGTTATCTTGTTAAGGGCCATTCTGGGGAAAGGAGTGAAGATATTATCTAGATAGGGCCCCTACTCCAGATTGACCCCCAATTTTCTGCCATCTTCTCTACTTAGCGAGTCTCGCTTCCTCTCCTTATCCCCTCTATAGAATCCTATTCTATAGCCTCTTTCACGTCCTGGGGGTGGGAAGCCTTGTCGATTGGCTGTGGTAGAGGGTTAAGGGAGCTTTCTGATCTCGTTTCTGCACGGGATAAATTTTAAAATATCATCAACTTTTACTTGTATTGGAATTATGTAGTGAGGATATATTGCCAGTGTTTATATATTAAAACTAATGAAAAGTCTACTCTTTTTAAGAGATGGTCCTGTTTGAACGCTTAAAAAATAAGAAAAATATATTTAAGTTATAATACTCCATAAGGCTGAAGGGTGTTTTTCCGAGAGAGATATCACCACTTCTGAGCACTTTCGATATAAAAAAGGATTTTTCCATTTATTTTTTTCGTTCTGAAAAAATGCAATTATTCAAAACATTCTTTTTTTTTTGTTGTAAAAGGCGATTGGCGGAAAGAAGAACCTTTATTTCTTTAAAATTCGAATTCTTTATTATACATTTTTTAGAAGGGGATCAGTCAAGATTTCTATGGTATGCCAAAAACTATCTTTGCTAGGCTATATGTATTCAACTGCATCTCTACCAACCCTTTCTATCCTATTAAAAAATAAAAATAAAAAAAAAAACCTGTAAGACTACAACCCATGAAGAGTTTTGGGCACAGTACATGTAGAGATTCGTACAGTTTCTAGGCCAACGGCCAAGCAATGACGTGATTCGGCCAAGATCACGCTCAGCCGCCAGGTTTTTTTCCCCTTTTTTGGGTACCACTTTATTGAGGCTGGGTGGGCCCAAGGAGGGTCTCCATGCCCCAGGATCGCCCCCCGGCTGAAATAACAGTATAAATAATGTTCCGCCACAGCCGGGAATCGAACCCATGACCCGGAGCACAGTAGACTAGCGCTCTACCCTTTAGACCACGCCGCTCCCTATCCTATTAATCCTTTAAAATTATCGACAATGTCTTTTTCTGACAGAACCGTTGGATTTTTTTTAAATTTTGAATAACGACATTTAAATTTTAAGAAAGAAAATTTTCTATCTATCTTCTCTTCACAACGAAAAAATATGAATATTTTAAAAACAAAATCGAACAATGTTTTCGAAAGAGAGGGTTGAAGAACTCTTTGACAGTTTCCTTATTTCTCTCACCCCCGTTCCCTTTGGTCTTAATGTAATTACAACCTACATCTAGCATGATGATGTCAAAAGTGCATAACTAAAAGTCAAAACATACGATGTAAGTATCATCATGTATCATGTAGGGAAATCTCTATTTGTTAAAATTTATTAACTATCATACATCTCACTCGAAAGTTAGAAATTATAAATTTGATATTACAACTCATATGATGATTTCAAATTTAAATTAATATTGGAATATCATTATTCCGTACATTTTCCGAAGTTTTTTTTTATTAAGATTTATACATTGTGTATAAATCCTATTTCTCTCCATTCTTTATTTGGACCTCTATAGTTCATCACTGATTAATTTTCAAAATAAGAAGAAAAAAGGACTGGAAAAGTTCCTTTTGTTTTTAAGGTTCAGTACTTGTAGAGATCCGTATTATTTCACGGCCAAGGAGGTGATTTTGTCAACGGCCGCCAGCTGGTTATCCCCAATTTCGGGTACTCACTTAATACAGACTGGATGTACCCCTGGAGTGTTTCCATACGCCAGTGTCGCTCCACGGCTAAAAAATAACAGAATAAATAATTCTGTCTCAACCGGGATTCAAACCTGGGATTCCGAGAACATTAGCTTAATGCTCTTAACGACCACACCACTTCGCTATATACTAAATATATAGTCCTCGTTAAATAATAATCCAATATTTATCCTTTGAGGGTGGGATATACGTTACTATATGGTTTATTAAAGAGTAGTTATATAAATTTAAATTAACCCTACTCTTTGTTCAACTAACTTATAATCATTTTATTGATTCCATCAGGAACGTCTTTAAAGTTGCTATCAATGATTAATAAGCAATGGAATAATAAGGATGGGCAAAACAACAATTGAAATTGTAAATGCAGAAACATCACAGGGGGTGGCCCGAGGGGCGCTCAGCAGGGCGGTCCGAAATTGGACGATGACACTGGCTACTGGAGCAGTGCTGTGAGAGGTGTGGCAATTAGCGAGAGGCAGCTTGTGCCCGCTGGCTACTGCGTAGGGTCCACCCAACGGCCTCAAATTGGAATAGTCTTACGCCAATAGCTTCAATGTTATCTTATCTCATGGAGTGACTCAGTCCAGGGGGTCATTCAACATCTATCGCTCTATTAGATCGCATCACAATACTCAGATAACATCATGCGATCCTTCATCAGTCAGAGAATCCCCTTTAACATGAGAAATTAATTTCAAAAAGTCAAAGTTATGCCCTTTGTCTTGAAGATATGGAGGGCCGAATTTCTGCATTGCAATTCGAATAGTTAACATTCTACGAGATTCAGGAGAACATGTCACACTAAATTAGAATTTTTTTTTAGGATTGTAGCATGGAAGAGCTTATTACTTTTTATTATTATTATTTTTTTTTTTATAAGTTCGTTTTATTACCTTATGGGAATAAACTCATGAAAAAGGTCATGTCTGTCTCCGGAGCCATTTCATTGAGGGTTGCCCCAGTAGGATTTTGCCTGCTAATCACTTGTAAGAGCTTCCTAAGCCATCGGGTCACCCTCTACCGGACAAAGTTATTACTAATTATGCCTTGTGCCCAGGCTCATTTCCTCGTCACGCCACAGGTTGTTAAGCTGTGCCTAAGTGATCGTAGGGCCTGTTTATACGGCAAGCGTTTTGTGGACGTAAGCCGTAGTGAATCCTCAGAATGAGCTTGAATTATATGGATTCTGGGAGCCCGCTACCGTTTGAACCGCCCCGAAACGCCTGCAGTAATAACTGGCCCTTAGCTTTCAGGATTCTACATATTTCTACATTGTCAGCTCCACCATCTTTCGGCGCTACACTTCTCAGGTATGGAATAGCATTTACTTATTGCTGATTCAAATGTAGATGAACAGATTGGTTATTCTACAGATTATTTCACGTATTCTAACCAAGGTGGAAAGCAGTATACACGAAATATATTTCAATCCACCCAGACCGCATTGCAACCGAGACTGCTTTAGTATTGAAGTTGTTAAAGCGGTGCTTCTTCCTATAAGAATGATGATATATGTGTTCTTCAAGCTTTTATCATCATTACTCTATAAATCTCCTTTACCACCTAAGCAGCTTGAATTTTTTTATTGTAAGGCTTGGAACATGTGGAACTCTCATACTCTATATATTCCTCACCGTCATCTTCACTTCATGCAAGTCTATGCTAAATTACTTTCTATTCTATTCCGAGCCATTAGGGTAAGGTTCTTGAACCATTTTAACTGTCGTTCTTCATGTATCGCTTCTGCTGGTTAGGTACTAAGGTTAGATCTGACGATATTATTTCTGTTTCCATTCTTTTTTTTTCATTTACATTCCTTTCGTCTCTTATCTCTTGTTAAACATAATGTCTCAATCGAGACTCCTAGATAGGCATAGTTTAATTCAAACAGAGTCTTTTTATAACGCATCTTAATAGTCCTTAATCGTCCAAAGCAGTTTTTTTCCATAAGGATGTAACAATTAACTGTGTGTATAATACGTTTTCCTACTGACCATTCTTGGTAACTTTGGAGAATGCGAATAGTCGGCCTACAAGTTATTTAGAATTCATTACCTATTATGTTCAATAAACTATTCTTTCTCTCACGGTTCTTACATTGTTCTTTTTAAGCTTTTTGTTTTTATTTATCTATTTATTATTATTATTTTATATGAAACGCTTTGATTGACTACGCTATTACATGTGCTTATGACATTCAGTGTCTTAATTTAATTAGTTTTTCTACTCGCATCCTATCCGTAATGTCCAATTTTCTACTTTGACTTACAGTTGACAACAAATTACTAATATACAAGACAGTACTGAAACCTATATGGACCTACGGACTTGAACTGTGGGGGACAGCTAAACTTTCTAACATCAAACGCATCCAATCCTTCCAATCCAAAGACCTCCGAACAATAGTTAATGCTCCTTATTACGTTACCAACTGTACCCTATACCATGACCTTAATATTCCGTTTGTTTTAGACCTGGTACCATCCAAATTTTCCAAATTTCATCAGAACCTTAGTCATCATCCTTACCCTCTAGCGCAATCCCTATCCAGCACCACCCATCCCTACAATCCTCCTCGAAGATTGAAACGGCAGTGGCCGACGAGACCTATTGTAAACATTTAAACTGGAGTTCTGACAATGGTCAGATCCTCCACTCATGTACGGTATGTTTGTGGCTACAGCGCCCTAACTCAGCCTCCACTGGCTCAGACCAGTGATGCGGCTGAGATAGAGGCGCTGGGATCTCTCTTGGAGCGCTTGCTGGGGTCCCTTAGCAATTGTATATATTGTATATAGTTATGATTGTGTGTAAGATGTTTATTTATTTGCCAACTTTTTATTTATCTCAATAATAGGTTTTTGTTTCGATTTGTTTTGTATTTTACTTATTATTTTTATTTTATTGTATATATATGAATTTATTCATGTTCTATTTTATGTAATTTGACCATTATTATTTTTTCTGTATATATAGTATGAATGTGGTCTCTTATCAATATTATTATTGTTCATTTTGTAACAAATTGTAATATAACTCAATAAAAAAAAAAAAAAAAAAAAAAAAAAAATTATACAATATCAATAGATTTCCTCATTTTTCTCCTTCTCATTCGATCTGTCGGTAGTTATAATTTAGTTGGGAATTTCAATAAATCATTTTTATATTATTAATTTAAACGACTGAAAAAAAGAAAAGAAAAGTCGATAAACATTTCATGCAATCGGATTTCAGAATTTTCTTCACAAAGCGGAACCTATCCGAGGGGAACAAATGAAGAATATTTCCACATCAAAGACCCTCAAAAGTCGGTAGATTTAATTTTTCGAGAGAACCACCATTACGTTTTCTCAATAATATTCATTGGAAATAATGCATTATTCAGGATACCTTAGAGGGGAGACATCTGGAGGAGCGGAATCGAAGGCTGTGATAAAGTCAGGGGGCGGGACCTCGGGCGAACCAATGAGAAGGCTGTAAATATTCATAAGAGATGTTGATTAGTGTTACACTATGCCGGTGTAACGAGGGGCGCCATTGTGCTGTTTTGCCATTAATGAAAACCTCTGAAGACACCACCCCCACTCATTAGGAGCGGTCGCTCTAAATTATAATCAGGATAAAACAAAAGCTACAGCCTGCACTCTCATCCGCTCTTGCACTGCATCATCTCGCTATTTCTTTTTGCATTTACCCTTTCTTTTTTTTTCTTTTATAAATCTCCCTTTTCATTTTTTTTCTGGAGTATCTCGCCTATTCTCCAAGTGCTGCCCATCAGGAAGAAAGAGAAAAAAGATACATTAAGATTTCCCACTGAAAGTAACTCTGACTGAAACTTGCATACAAGAGACAAAAGGGATTGAGAAGGGGGAAAAAACTGGGACTATAAACTAATGGTCGTTTCGAATTGCCATAAAAATATTTCTTAAACGTAAAACATATTTATTAAAAATATAATGGAAAATATAGAGTCATATAATTTTTATTTTCCTCTAAGATATTGAACAGAATCAATAAATCGAATGTTTAATTTATTTGTCATATTTTTTTTCTAGTAGTTCACCGAAGAAGAGAGAAAGTGTTTTTTAAATCTAGTTCACAATCGATATAATAATAATATGTTTAGTGGACCCGAAGGTTCGAAGCCGACACGACCAATCTTTGCCAACCTAGTTCAAATCCAATGACTACCATTGAACCCCAAGCCTCCGAGAACCGAGGTAACACAATCCTCCACTTACGCTTCGATCTATCTCTAGCACGCTCACCAGCCAATCTAGCTCATATTAACTTATTAGAAATTCGTTCTTTACTATGCATAATAACTTTAATAATGATCCGCCTCGATAATACAACTTTATTCAAACTAGAGGGGTAAAAGTTCTGTAATTCTGTGTTATATAGCCTTAAATTTCTCCAGTGGCCACATCCTTCTTCGGACCAAAAAAAATACTTGAAACCTTATTCTCAAAAACTGTGAGGTGTTTTTCATCATTCAAAGTAAGTGACTATGTTTCACCTCCATAAAGAACCGTTGGAAGAGTAATAGTTTTGTAGATTCTACCCTTGAATATCATGATAGAAACCGCGAACTAAAGGGTTTAGTTCTACTGAAGTAAAGAGTTTAGTGCTACTGAATAATAACATGCGTTTCTCACATTTAACTGCGACTTTATGTCCTTCTGACATTTTTTTCTTTTTTTTTTACTTTAACCTTATGTACGAACTTCTATTCTGATGTATCCATATTACCAAGGCCATCAGTATCCAATATGTATCCATATTGGTGTTGCCATTACAACCATTCATCTCGCCCACCAAACACTTTTTCTTGATGAATTAGGAAATTTGAAAAATGTACTGATTCTCTTTTGCTGAGCTACTTGGCTTCTGTTGTAAAGTGTCCACTGCTAATCACAAGTAACAATTCTGGGAAGAAAAGGGTAGTTTTTGTGTCAACAAAGAAATTTCGGTTTATAAACAAACTTCATAACAATGTTTTTCCGGCTTTTATTGAATTTGTGTGTAACACAGCTTTCAATCTTTTTTACCTTTTCAATCGCCTTGAGGTGGTCATCGGCGGTCGATTCGGTTTGTTTCCTTGCAACTCCTGTTTAGAGTTGTTCTGGGATTTTGTTCCACCAAACCCGCAGAACATCGTCATCAAGAGAAGACGTTCTTGTACGACCTTCCTCGTCTTCGAAGCTGAGGTCTCCTTCTCGAAATTTTTCAACCACTGTCGAACAGTGCAATATTTTCTATTATCTCAATATACCGCATGCAAGTAGAGTTGAATGTTTATTTTCTGCAGCTCAAGCCGAAATCATTTTTTATATAATATAAACTTGTGAGTTCGTAATTGATTGATTGCATTATGCGTAACTCTAGTACCTATCGAACCAAGTCTAATGTTTCTTTTTCCAGTGTTAACAGTCAAAACTCTTCACCCTCCCCCGTGCTGCACTAGGACCTCACCCCCGCATACACCCTTGTCTGTAACTGCCTTTTGTTATATTCTCAATCTGATCGAATATTATGTGCCGAAATCAATATTATTCCAGGATGAAACAGTCGACAAAAATCCGTCTGTGTTTATGTAGTTTCTTGATTTATTACTTCTTTATTTATTAATGTTAATTACATTTTTTTTTTAATTTTCAATCACAAATATGTTTATAAATATTAAGGCATGAATGTAGAATGTTGATATCAAAATACTGGACATCAATCCATCAAATCCGTAAATCTAAGGCATTTAAGCCCTGTCAGACTATTTTATCAGAATAAAACCTACATGATATTAAAGCCCATTAAATTTTACACCGATAAAGTGAGTTTAATCATAATCTTTTACATTAAACTTTTAAACTAGACACCACAAACACAGATCTTTTTGAGAGATTTGGTAATTTGGACTCAGGAGACACTATAACGTGTATTTCCGGCCAGGTCAGTAATCATATTAAGGGGAGTTGTGCAATATTATCTTTAAATGCATAGAATGCAATTATCATTCGATCATTCGATTATTTAAATCATCGAAGTCTGATCATTCGATTATGACGATCATCCGAACTGTGGTGGTCGTGAATAAGTAGTTAAGTCAAAATATTTCATTTTACAGGTGAACGACTTAAACATTACGTAATACCCAAAATTGTGTTAAAACATACAGCTTTCTTTTCACCTGAAATTTCTTCTACCACATACAGCGTTATTTCCACCTGAAATTTCTTCTACCAACTGATTTAATACATGGTGGGAGACGGTCTGAAGGGAGTGATACGTGGAATGAACTCATTTTTTATATAACTCAAGTTATCCAGTTTTCACGACCGCCACAGATATTACATGTATAGAAAACTGAAACTAAAAAATACGTCAGGAGCCATTTAGCATTTCACAAAAGAAAAAAAGAAAAAAAAAAAAAAGGGTAAAATAAAATTACAAAATCTGTAACCCTAACCAGGAAGAGTCTTGGGTTCAGAACATGAAATGATTCGTAATGTTTCTAGTCCAACGGCAGTGCAATGAAGCGATTAGACTGATACCACGCTCAGCCTCCAGGTTTTTCCCTTTATTTTGAGAACCAACTATATAGAGGCTGGGTGTGCCCATGGAGGGTCTCACTTACTCAGACCTCTGATTCGCTCCGTGGCTGAAATAGTACAGTAAATAATTATTCTGCTTAATTATCTGATAAAAAACAATATAGAGTTACTTCAATTATCAAATTTCCTTGAAAATTCTAAACTTCTTGATCCTTTCCAATCTGGCTTCCGATCCGGCTTTTCCAAACAATCTGCTCTCCTCAAAATCACTGATGACATACACACTGCTATGGACGAAACGAAACTGACCGTGCTAATACTTCTGGACTTCTCGAAAGCATTTGACTTCCTGGATCACTCCATCCTTTTCACCAAACTAAAATCTCTATCCTTTTCCAACAGCACTATCAGGTGGTTTCAATTATTCCTTCCTGACAGAACTCAAGCTGTCACTATTCCTAACCATCCTCTATCTTCCTTTCGAGCCCTCTCGGCAGGTGTGGCCCAGGGCTCAAGCATTTCTCCTCTTCTTTTTAATTCCTATATCAACGACCTTCCCAACTCTATCCATCACTGTTCCCACCACCTATACGCTGACGATTTCCAGATCTATATGCCCTTCTCTCCTTCCGATTCACTAGTAGCATTTGCTAATATTCAGGAAGACCTGGATGGAATCTGTGCCCGGGCAACCTTGAATAAACTAATGCTAAATCCTATGAAAACTCAGGCCATCCTAATTGGTTTCAATTCCCTTCTCAGATCTTATACCACATTTCCGAGTCTCACCTTAAATGATCACCCAATCACCTTCATTTCCTCTGTCAAAAACCTGGGTATTACCATTGACCAAACTCTTTCCTGGAAACCCCATATTGCCCAAATTTCCCGAAGAACAATAAGTACCCTGAAATACTTCAATCGCTCCCGCCATCTTCTTCCACTTTCCATCCGTAATCTCCTTGTATCCGCACTTATTTTCCCCACTTTGACTATTGCTGCTTAATATATGGTGGCCTCCCGAAGATGCTTGAGGACAGGCTAAAACGCATCATAAACATATTTTTAAGATTTGTCCTCTGCACCCCGAAGAGGTCTCGTGTAACCCATTTTTACGGCGAGTTAAAGTGGCTCCTTCCCCCAATCCGCTGACAATATTTCCTAGGATCATACCTTTACCAAATCATTAGATCCCGACACTCTCCATACATTCACAGTCTCCTACAGTATACAACTGTTGGCCAGATATGTTGTATATTTAAATTGTACAATTCTGTTATTCTTAGGGGATCCAGTCCCAGAATAAGAATTATTTTCTATTTCTAGAGTTAATAAGAATGGTTTTTAAAACATGAGCCGAAATGTCAATAAAATATCTTTAAATTGTAAACCGAGGATGAGGGAAATAATTTACATATGCTCACTCTGTAACAGTAAGGAGGATGAAAATATAACTCTTTTTTTAGGTATGAGTAAGGAATTTAATTATTTTAGGAAAACAATTAGTAGTTTTTAGAGAGCATTTTAATCGAAAACAAAATGATAGAAATTTTAGATGGAAATAATTGGAACTCATTATACAGAATTATGAAATGTGCTATAAAGTATAGAGATTTTTTAAGTAAAGGAATTCAATCACAATAAATAAACAGAAAATAAGTGGTTATAGATAAGTTATATTTATATTTTGTAATTCTGTATGGGAGACAAGTAGATCCCACTCTTTCGACAATAGCGTGTAATTTTTATTTATTATTTTCGTTTTGTTGGTTGTAAGTTTTTTAACAATATATATATATATATATATAATATATATATATATATATATATATATATATATATATATATAAACCAATTTCCTGGCAGACGGAAATCCATCCCAGTATTTTGTGTTCTCTAGACACTGTAAGAAACATGTAAAATGTATTAATAAAACGTGTTTATCTATCTATCTAATTATTCTGCCATAACCGGGACTCGAAGACGAGATCCATATAACAGTAAAGAAGTCTATCCACAACACCACGCCGCTCCTCTTAGTTCAATAGTGAATTCAAAATTTTAATTGTTCTGAATATAATACCTGTATCTCATTAGGAAGGCCAAAAATTAAGCTCAACGTTCTTTCAAACACGAGGCCTCGCAATTACATAATACAAGGCATTCGCGATTAAACCATTTGCGGTAACACTTCAGCGTTGTTAAGATTTTTTTTTTTTCCCCACAAGAGCTATAGCTAGGCTTGGAGGATCTGTTGCCAGCCCAGGGGAATTTCCCCTAACGAGACTCCTTGGCCCTCAAAGGCGAAGGGAGAGGGCGCAATTCCTACGGGCTCTAAGAGCCCCCGAAATTAATGGTATTTCTTCCCAAGTCAGTTTTTCCTTTAAGGGAATTAATTCGAGCGTGAGCATTTAACTGGGGGGTGGAGCTGCTAAATAAAATGGCCGACGGGAGCGCCATTTTAATACGTTTAGCCATAACGAGCCGGAGGAGGTTCTTTTTTTAACCCCCACTACCCTCACCCACCCCCCGTCCTCACCTCTCTTGTTAATGTAATCCATATTATACTCTTGTACTGGGTTGTAGTATAGGGCTAGTTTATAAAAGTAGTAAAATATTTAATCTATAAAAGGTGGAATAATTTTGAAATTCTTACTTAAACACCCGAAACAAACCCACTTCACCCCTCAGTCGTGTGTTAAGTTCTGAAAAGCCAAAACCCTAAAAGAACGCTAAAAAAATGCTGGATTTTTTTTTTTTTTTTTTTTTTTTTTAATAATAGTTAGCTAGATGCATAATAAACATTAACACAAACAGTAAAATACTCCATGTAAAATTATTCTTAGATTTCATTTCCTTCCAACAAATATTATTACTATATTTCTATATTACTATATTTCCTATTATACAGCAGAAGCACTTAACACCGTAATATATCACCATTTATTTACGAAATATATTTAATTTATTGTTTTCTAAATTTGATGCATTTTTATTAGCTCATTTAGTACGTATTGAATCACGGCTATTACTTTGATCAGACGATGAAACAATGCTACAGTGAGTCTTTAATTTTCCCTATCCAGGTTTAATTAGATTCGGGATCTTTAACGAGTACCTGACATCGCACAGACTCGGGACCACCTTTTTACGTCCCCTCCGAAGGACGGCTTAATTTAGGATTTTTATTCCTATTAACAACCCTTGAACCACCTGCGGGGTTTGAACCTTTGGCATAGAAGGTGTTATGCTAGCCACCGTGTTACAGGTGATCCCTAAATTTATGTAAGTTAATAAGGCGGGAGTTCTGCGCATGCGCATGTGTATAGCAGTCATCTTTCAAATCGGCTCTTGGATTTCATGCTTTTTCAGTTTGAATTCTCTTCAGTGCAATCTTGAAAACATCACCAGACTTCAGGATAACAACAGCAGTAAATATTGGAGCAAACAACAGTAAGTTTTGTTACAATTTACGGTGTAAAGTGAATACTGGGTAACCTCTTCACATCAGCTGATTGCCGATAGCTCGGCAAGGCCGGGATTGGTTTTCTTTTCTTTAGTTATTGTTTTATTACCAACATCTAGTTATTTTCTTATTATCTTCTTCACATGAAATGCGATATTTTCACCAAGTGATGTCCTCCAAAGCATCAACTAAAAGATCTAGATCTAGTGGTTCTATCACGTCTCCCATAAAACAAAGACCCCGCCGTGATACTAATAAAAAATTAAATCAACAAGCAACCCCTTCAGGTTCTAATACAGAATCTGAACCACAGCCTGGCACATCGTCACAGGGGATGACTGACGAATCTCCGTTTTTCACCCCAAATCCTTTTCAAATCCTACATAATGAAAAAGAAAACATGGAATCTGCTCCTACACCCAGTGAACCACGGCCTCCACCGATATTTGTCAAAAATATTAAAAATTTCCAGTTGTTATGTGCGCAATTAAACAAGATTACCGAATCCACCAGCTACTACTGTATGAGTAGAATCAATGATACCAAAATATCACCGACCACCGCCGAGGCATATAGAAAAATTGTGAAATACCTAACTGAAACTAAAGCGGATTTTCACACTTATCAGCTACGGCAAGAGAGAGCTCTTAGAGTTGTGATCAGAAATCTACACCCTTCAACACCAGTTGACGCTATCAAAGAAGAACTCATGGAGATGGGTTACAAAGTGCGACAAGTCACTAATGTCATAAAAGATAGAGTTCAACTGCCTCTATTCTTCGCTGACTTGGAACCATTAGCAGGAGTAGAAAAAATTTATGATCTAAAAAGACTGTATTATACAAGTGTAAGAGTCGAAAAACCTTATACAAAGAGAGAAATTGTTCAGTGTTACAATTGTCAGGCGTATGGTCATACCAGAAGTTACTGTCACCACATACCACGCTGCGTGAAATGCGGTGAACAGCACAAGTCTGTGGAATGTACAAAACCAAAGTCAACACCCGCTGTATGTGCTCATTGCCTCAAGGACCACCCGGCCAACTACAAAGGATGCCAAATCTATAAGGAGCTAAGGACCAGGTATCAAAAACCCCAAGTACTGGATGAAACAACAAGACAGGCTAGAACTAGAAGAGAACCCTCAAAAATAATCGATGCCAATGTATCATTTGCCCACTTACTTGGAGGTGGGAACCAATGTACTGAAGCCGAGGCCCTGCCGGAACTACAAAATGTACCTCAATATCCTCAATCCATTCCACAAATACCTCTTCCTCAAAACGTAATCAGTCCTAAAAATCCTCATCCACAACAAATCTCTCATATTCCCCCTCCTTCAAATGCCACAGATCTTACCAGTTTGATGACATCCTTCATTTCCGAAATCAAATCCCTTGTCATGCCCCTAATAACAATCCTCACGAATCTTGTATCAAATCTTATTCCTAACTTAAAAAATCCATAAATGGCCTCACCTAACTCCTTATCTATTCTCCTATGGAATGCGAATAGTGTTAGAACTCACACTGACGAACTTACAGCCTTACTCCAAGACAAAAAAGTTGACGTTGCACTCATTACTGAAACTAGACTAACCACTAAACAGTACTTCAAAATACCTGAATACACAACATACCGGACAGACCATCCAGACGGCAAAGCCCATGCCGGTACTGCTGTCATTGTCAACCGATCCCTCTCCCATCACTTACACCCACTTCCCGCCCACGATTTCCTACAAGCCACCTCTATTATAATCAAGACCTTTTCCTTTCCGCTAGTCATCGCATCAGCATACTGCCCTCCTAAAAATTCTATTTCTATTACCCAATTTGGTTCCTTCCTCAACTCATTGGGGAATCACTTTATTCTGGGTGCAGACTTAAACGCGAAGCACCAACAATGGGGTTGCAGAACCACAAATACTCGTGGACGGACATTGCAGTCTGCACTCAACTCCAGACGCCTTAATCTCCTACCTCCTGATTCCCCTACCTACTGGCCAACAGATCCTAACCGTAATCCAGACATCCTCGACCTCTTCATCCACAGCGGATTAGGCTCCCTGAACTATTCCGTAGCTCGCCTTGATGAACTATCCTCTGATCATAGTCCATTAATCCTAAATGTATCCATGACTCCTATTCCGAAACCTTTCCCACCGTCATTCATCAGAGGCCCCATCAACTGGAACCTCTTCCGCGAAATCCTCACCAATGATATCGACCTCAGAGTAACTCTCAAAACCCCTTCTGACCTTGATGATGCCGTATATTCCTTTACAACCTTGATTCAACAAGCTGCCTGGACTGCCTCCTTTCCTAAACAATCCCAAATTATTCCTTACAAATGCCATTTACCACAACACCTGACGGACCTCATCAACACCAAACGCCGAGCCAGAGCATTATGGCAACGCACCCGCCACCCAGAAGATCGCCGCTCTTATAACTTTTATTGTAGAAAATTAAAGCGGGAGTTGGCGACCTTTCGTTCCCAATCCTACAATTCCTACCTCTCCTCTCTCTCGACTCGTGACAATTCATTGTGGAATGTCACGAAGAGAATCCTGAATACTCACACGATTTCCCATCCTCTCCTGCGCGGTGATAGTTCCTGGGCTGCTTCTGACAAGGATAAGGCCCAGGAATTTGCACAGCACCTTTCCAAAGTTTTCACTCCTCATCCTGAGTTGAATCCAAACCATACTTCAACAGTTGAACAGTTCCTTACTTCGCCAATACCACTCTCCTTACCTCCTAAAGCAGTTAATCCCTCTGAGGTCAAATATCTTCTTAAAAAGCTTCCTCTCAGTAAATCCCCTGGATATGATCTCCTCACGCCTCAGATCTTAAGACAACTTCCACAGAAAGCCATTACATTCCTTACATATCTTTATAACAGTATCCTACGCACTACCTATTTTCCTCTCTTATGGAAACATTCAACTATCATCCTTTTCCTGAAACCAGGCAAACCTTCCAACAGCACGTCATCTTACAGACCTATTAGCCTACTTCCGATCCTCTCAAAAATTTTCGAAAAGCTCCTACTAAAACGAATCCTAGATAAATTTAAAAATTTTCCTTCGCATCAGTTTGGATTTCGTTCTCAACATTCCACAGTTCAGCAAGGACTCCGAGTTGTGGATCACATTTCCTCTGCCCTTGAGTGCAAAGAGTATTGTTCGGGTGCCTTTCTGGACATAGCTCAAGCTTTTGACCGGGTGTGGCACCCGGGATTGCTCTTTAAGCTCAAAACCCATTTACCTCAATCCTTATACCTAATCCTCCGATCCTATTTATCAAACCGCTCCTTCCGAGTTCGCTGTGGTTCCGAATTTTCCAAACATTATACTGTTGAGGCCGGTGTTCCTCAAGGCAGCGTCTTAGGACCCGTCCTCTACATCCTCTACACCGCCGATATCCCTACCGATCCCGATACCTTTCTGGCAACATTTGCTGACGACACAGCCATTTTATCATCCAATTCCGATCCTGAAGTAGCATCTCTAAATCTCCAAAGGCACCTTTCCCTTGTCGAAGACTGGTGTAAGGCTTGGCGAATTAAGGTGAACGAAAGCAAATGTACACACGTCACCTTCACCCTTCGACGTAAATCCTGTCCAACAGTTAAATTCAATTCCATACCGCTTCCTTCCTCAGACACAGTCCGGTACCTTGGCTTTTTACTAGACAAAAGACTGACGTGGAACCCACATACGAGACTTAAAAGGATAGAACTCAACCGCAGATTCGGCCGGTTATACAAATTACTAAACAGAAAATCTCATCTTACAGTCGACAACAAATTACTAATATATAAGACAGTACTGAAACCTATATGGACCTACGGACTTGAACTATGGGGGACAACTAAACATTCTAACATCAAACGTATCCAATCCTTCCAATCCAAAGTCCTCCGAACAATAGTTAATGCTCCTTATTACGTTACCAACTGTACCCTACACCATGACCTTAATATTCCATTTATTTTAGACCTGGTACCATCCAAATTCTCCAAATTCCATCAGAACCTTCTTCATCATCCTAATCCTCTTGCACAATCGCTTTCCAGCTTCACCCATCCCTACAATCCTCCTCGAAGATTGAAACGGCAGTGGCCCCGCGACGTTTTGTAAACATTTATCTGGAGTTCTGACACTGGTCAGATCCTCCACTCATGTACTGTATGTTTGTGGCTATTCCGCTCTGGCTCGGCCTCCACTGGCATACACCAGTGAAGCGCTGAATGGGAGGCGCTGGGATCTCTTGGATTCCGCTTCTCTCCCCACTTGTGGGGGGAGCAGCCGACTCTAGGGTTCCTTTGGCTGATTGTATATATTGTATATAGTTAAGTTTGCTTGTATGATTTTTATTTATTTCCCAACTTGTATTTATCTCTACTACAGGTTGTTGTTTTGATTTGTTACTTGTTGCTTTTTTTTTTGTATATATTTGAATTTATTTATTTCCGATTTTATGTAATTTGACTTTATCATTATTGGCTGTATGTATTGTATGAATGTGTACTACATCTCTATTACTACTGTTCATTATGCAACAAATTGTAATATTTCTCAATAAAAAAAAATAAAAAAAATAAAAATAAAAAAAAAATAAAAAAAATAAGGCGAATATAATAGGAACAAATTAAAAACACTTGCACATATCAAACAACTGGTGCAAGTTATGGAAAATTCCACTTAATCATGACAAATCAAAACACATAGCTGCCCTTATGTCTTCATTGAGAACAACATCCCAGATCCATTATTATCTCGGGCTCAACTTCTACAGAAGAATGGCATGGGGTCCAAACGTCAAACGTCTATAGATAATCATCCAACGCCTAAAAGTACTTTGTTCATTTTTTTTTTTTTTTTTTTTTTTTTTTTTTTTACCGGTGCACCGCCGGATTAAGCACAGTAACATAAAGTGACGATAAATGGATAAACAATAACGAGATTTAATAAAAATGTTAAGTTCTTGGTAGCAAAATCTCATTAAATTAACTTTATAAAATGGGTACAAGAAATCATGAAATTGACTGAAAAAATTATGAATTTGATTGAAAAAATTATGAATTTGACTGAAAAAATTATGAATTTGACTGAAAAAAGCTATATATATTAAATACTACACATGTTAAATAAAAACAACTGTTCGTATTGTGAGAATAATAAAACGTGATAAAGTATGGTTCCTAAGTGTGTAATTATTTAATATCATTAAGAAGATATAATATCGCCGACGATTGATAAATTTAAATCAAATTTGCAGATACAGAATCGTAATCAAGCATTTTAATTTACACTCCATCTGGATCTAATTATTACCAAGACATAGAGCTAATGAAACAGAAAAGACTCTCTTCTACAATGAACACTGCATATTCTTAAATATGAAACCCATCATTGAGTAGAGATAGGATTCTATACTAAAAAAATGATAGAGTTCATCCTAAACAAGAATATACTCCTGTGCATCAAATGATTGGTGGTTGTGCGTCCAGTCATCTTCGTTAGTGGATGCTTATCAAATAATAGAAAAACAACAATGATTGGAAAAATATAAATGTTTGTTGTTGTTTTTTCTTTATATATATTATATTTTTCACGGGAAAATTTAAATCATTAATAAAACATTTGTTAACATAAAAACAGGTTCGAATGTGTGAATATAAAGGTGAAAGTAGTTCCTAATTGTAATATGATTTAAATGTCATAGTAATATAACAGATATATTACATCACAACACAAGGATAAAATTTCATTTTTTCAAAAATCTTAATTGACTAAAATTTAACTTGAAACTAACTTGTTTTAGTTGAAAATTATGAAAATATCGAAGTAATTATAATCGAAAGCACACTCGAGGTCGGATACGATCAGCTAAAATATTCCTAATGCAGTATCAACATAAAAAATTACTTACTCAAAGAGGAAAAATTCTTAATGAGAGGAATCAAATTGATTACATAAGTGCTCCTAAATCCAAGGCTCAAGTAGTGATAGGAATAAAGACTTTGTTCCCCGAGAGGCCTGAACTTGCAATTTTCCGATAGCTTTACCCCCCTCCTCTCCTTCCTCCCTCACTCCCCCCAATCTGATGACTATTAGAATATTAAGTCCCCAGTTTAGTATTCATGCCGAGTACTTCCAAAGTACTCCTGGATCCATCCGCGCTTACATAAACTAGCTAAATCAGCAATTTAATGGTCTTTTTTTTTTCCTTCATGTTTTAAAAGAGTTGACATTAAACGTATTTAAATTACGTATATTTAAAAATTTTTTCATCAATTACTACTAGAATATTTTAATTTTTCTCTTTGAAAATTTAATTTTTTCATGGTCAATTATTGCCCAAAATCGTCCCTTCTTGTTTGGAAAAAAAATCTTGTCTATCTTAAATCCGCTTATGTTCAAGTACTCGCTAATTTCAAAGATTATTAATGTTAATTTCTTCAACTTTTATATTTAGCTGTTGTTCATCCATGCTAATAAGAAGATATAATTAATTTTTTGGAATCCACAAAATTAAATGTACTTTAGTGAAAGGAAATTGAAAAACTCTGCATTTAAGCCATGTCGAACTATTTCAATCAGAATGAAACTTCACCACATTAAAGCCCAATTAATTTCGACAGCGAGTTTACTCGTTAGAGCTCTTTTTAAAAAGGTGCAAAATTCATAGTAAAAATTGGGTTTTCTGGTGCGATGATTTTGAAGAAAACGTTGCGTGACATCTCAGACATGTGCTTCTCAATTATGAAATTTTAGGTTTATAAAAATTGTCTTTCTCGAGACACACACGGAGACATTTTCGCGGAACTTGGTCAATTGAATTCAGCTGATCTTGGAAGGTGTATTTCCAGTGAAAACTCGAATTCGAAAATGATACGATCGCAATACATATTTAATATGTCTCATTTATACATATTAAATATATATATGCCATATTATATTTAATATTATATGCCACATTAAATATTATATGCCACAGCACTTCAAGTACATTACTGATAAAAAATAACAAAAAGTTGTAAATAACCAAGCATCGTTAAAATAAAGCTCTCTTTCAACAATAATAAGCATACCCAAGAAAAATACTATTTATTATCTTTTATATATTATCTTGGAGATTAAGGTTATTCCGAAGTACTGGGAATATAATATTATTGTGCCAATACATAAGAAAGACAGTACAACTGAATTTGGTAACTACTGACCAAATTGCTTATCCTAAGTGAAATCTGGATGGCACTTAGAGCCAAAAGAATTCCTGCAGACCTCCTGGAAGTGATTAAACTAAAGACCTAAAGGAATAGCGCGTCTCAATGGCCAAGAGCTCAAGCCATCATCATTGGAAAGAGATAACCTCAGTCCATTAATGTTGATAGTATTTATGGATGAAATCTACAAAATATGCAGGAGAAGAACTGCTTGGAGTGTGGTTGGTATGTGGAACATGAGGACGGTGCAAGTAAATGCGTTTTTATATGCAGACGAAATCTTACTGGTTACAGACGCTGTGGAAAAATGCAACAGGCCATTATAGAATGGCAAAAAGAACTCGCTCGCAAAGGAATTAGTATTAACAGCTGCAGTATTAAGAACAAGGTAATGACCGTTTTCAGAGATGAAGTGGATGTGGGCAATGTAAGAACAGAGTGCAATGAAGAAGTAATGGAAAGTGTGGGTTTCTATACCTACCTTGGAACGAATTTCAATAAATCTGGTAAAATAGACGGAGAAGTGTCAAATTGAATAAATAAGGCAAATAATATTTACTACTGAGGTATTTCTGTCAACAATGATTCTAAGCTCTCACTTAGGATACACATCCATAGGAAAATAACTGTATACGTTTGGATATTGATATTCTAAATAGTTAACATGTTGCTAATAGGTATATATATATATCCATATATATGCTCAGCAACTCAGTACATGATGTTCATTACAGGAAAAGCGATTGGATATATTTGAGTATACCTAAACAATAAAAAGTTGATAAGTGAAGTCGAGATTAAGGCTAATGGAAATACTGTATTTTATAAGAATATCAACATCATATACTGAGGCATAACGAGATAAAGACGAGGGCAGATTTTATCTTAAGATATTTTCCATTGCCTCGGAATGGTATTAACGATGTGACAAGTATGTAGCTTTCACTTCTTATCGATATCCCAGAAACATTTCTTTAGTGCTCGGAGAAGAATATTGAGTTGTCTAAAAACCATGAATGTGCTCAATGGTCCGTTACAAGTTCCGTGTGGAGAGAAGGGAGGTAAGCTGAGAAGGAAGAAATCTGTTTAAACGGAACCAAATGGAGAACTTGAATGGTTTATGTTTCACCTAAATGAGTTATGATCACTTGTTACAGGAAGGAAAAAAGGAAATACTGACATCGATAATAAGGATAGAGCCAACCTTACTCGGTTTACATGGATTTTAAGAGTGGCTCTGGTCATCCCGGAAAAAAAAGTATTGCATAGCTTTTTAAAACGATTAAGTTTTACTTCGAGTTCGCCTGAGAGTCCGCCGTACACCATATGGTCACAGTTAACGACAGAATCAAAGAAAAAAATAAAATAAAATAGAAAATAGTCTAAGGGATTTAATTATGAAAACAATTAAGAAAAAGAGTAGGAGAAGAATAGTAAGGGCACTGATTAATGGCAATGCTAGCACAAGGAACGCTGACGGCATAGTCATAATTGCAAACCCTACCTTCAGCAATAAATTAAAGGAAGGGCATGATTATCAATGTAAGTGAAAGCAAGACCCTACAAATAGGACGAGAGCCTAAAGAAATTCGTTTGAATTTTAATGATGAAGGGCTTCCAAGTCGTAAATCAGTTCTACCATCTAAATCTTTTACCAAAGAAATGTTATTTCCAAAATAGGAAGGTACGTCACGAAATATCTCACAGGATAAGAAACGCTAATTATATATTTTATTTCATATGACACACTAATTTCAGAAAAGTTTAATTTTTTTATGTCATTTACCTATGTATGATATATGTAGTAAGAGAAAGTATTATTACTGGAAATACACGTTTTAGGTATCCTTGGTTCAAATGACCAAGTGTGTAAGGTAAGTCTAGCTCGGAAAAGCTAAGTTGTATAAAACTGAAATATCATATTTTAAAGCACATATGCCTGAGACATTACAGCAACATTTTTATGAAAATCGGTGTACCAGAAGCATCATACTTTATACCAAGCATTTTGCACCTTTTTACAATTTTCTCAAAAAGGGCTCTAACGATTTTGATTAAACACACTATATCGATATAAAATACTAGCTGTTGCCCGCGATTTCGTCTGCGTCAATTTCTGTTATTATGATCGCTATTAAGACGGTTTCAAAAGAATATATTGGGTTGTCCGGAAAGTTCGTAGAGACTTTTGGACAAAAATAAAAATTGATTAAAATTTATTTATTTAATCTACAAAATAGTTACCACCGTTAGAGATTACTCTTTCCCAACGGCTTGAAAATTATCGGGTTTTTTTACCAAAAATCAGTATCCTTACTCCTGAAGAACAATAAAAGGTCCGTTTGACGCCATCTTTTGTAGAGTAGGACTTCCCTTGTAGACAATTTTCGAGGGAACGGAAAACATGAAAATCAGAAGAAGCAATGTCAGAACAGTACGGCGAGTAAAACCTACCAACTGAAGCTTAATAGTTGTCTAGGTGGAATAGCACTCCTTTCCGATTCGCCAAATCTGACAGTATCTCTTCAATTGCTGCCTTCAATCGATCTGACTGGGCGCAGAAAATTTCCGTATATAAAATTGGTTTTGCGGAAGGAGCTCAAAATGTATGGGTCGATTCCAATTCCACCAAATACTGAGTTTAGTCACCTTTCTTGGAAGCAAGCCGGCCTTTGTTGTTTCGAGCAGCGTCGTTTCAGGCAACCACCAAGATTTTTTTCGGTTGTTGTCGATGTAAAGAATCCATTTTTCGTCACTAGTAACAACTCGTTTCAAATATGGATCCTCCACATTTTTTTTTTCAGCAGCAAATCACAACATGAAATCTTTTCAATAAGATTCCTTTCACTGAGCTCATAAGGAACCCAAACGTCGTAACGACAGACGTTTTGGACGATTTTTAAAATCTCTACGCACTTTTCGGACGACCCGTTTTAAAGTAGTTCAGTGTAAATAGTATTTCTGTTTTATTGTGGATGTAATTAGTTGACCGTTGAGAATTACTGGAAGGAATTAGTCCGGGTGGCGGTCATTAAATGAAACAACTAAATAGTTTCAACTATTTTATTGTTTGCCAACGTTTCGACCCCCTTTGTGGGTCATCATCAGGGCTGAAGGTGTAGAAATGATGGCTTGTTGAGATGAGAATGCCTGCTGTTGTTGAGATGTAGATAGTATGTCCTGCTTGCGATTTTGTATTCTGGCGCTGCGGCGGAGAGTTGAGGAGGATGTATCTTTTTGTTGTTCCCGTGTTCTTT
This sequence comes from Piezodorus guildinii, assembly GCA_023052935.1. NCBI lineage: Eukaryota > Metazoa > Arthropoda > Insecta > Hemiptera > Pentatomidae > Piezodorus > Piezodorus guildinii. The sequence goes on from CM041296.1 coordinate 94,990,153, forward strand.
TTATCATTGTGGATGTAATTAGTTGACCGTTGAGAATTACTGGAAGGAATTAGTCCGGGTGGCGGTCATTAAATGAAACAACTAAATAGTTTCAACTATTTTATTGTTTGCCAACGTTTCGACCCCCTTTGTGGGTCATCATCAGGGCTGAAGGTGTAGAAATGATGGCTTGTTGAGATGAGAATGCCTGCTGTTGTTGAGATGTAGATAGTATGTCCTGCTTGCGATTTTGTATTCTGGCGCTGCGGCGGAGAGTTGAGGAGGATGTATCTTTTTGTTGTTCCCGTGTTCTTTTTATCATTGTGGATGTAATTAGTTGACCGTTGAGAATTACTGGAAGGAATTAGTCCGGGTGGCGGTCATTAAATGAAACAACTAAATAGTTTCAACTATTTTATTATTTGCCAACGTTTCACGGGAAGATACATTCAGCCACCTTACATACATTTCTACACCTTCAGCCCTGATGATGACCCACAAAGGGGGTCGAAACGTTGGCAAACAATAAAATAGTTGAAACTATTTAGTTGTTTCATTTAATGACCGCCACCCGGACTAATTCCTTCCAGTAATTCTCAACGGTCAACTAATTACATCCACAATGATAAAAAGAACACGGGAGCAACAAAAAGATACATCCTCCTCAACTCTCCGCCGCAGCGCCAGAATACAAAATCGCAAGCAGGACATACTATCTACATCTCAACAACAGCAGGCATTCTCATCTCAACAAGCCATCATTTCTACACCTTCAGCCCTGATGATGACCCACAAAGGGGGTCGAAACGTTGGCAAACAATAAAATAGTTGAAACTATTTAGTTGTTTCATTTAATGACCGCCACCCGGACTAATTCCTTCCAATATTTCTGTTTTATTTTCTTGTGGCAGAAGAACATACTGATTTTAACGTAAATCGATTCCTACGTGTTTAAATGTTTGCCCATGTGATTTATTAATTGTTACAGCAAAAGATAACAACTGGAAATTGAATTATTTTAAAATTAAAAGGCAAATCATTTAAAATCGTTGGGATGCGAGGTTAATGTTCCCCGTTTTTCTCTGATTTTACACTGATTCTTCGGTCCTATTGGTCGCAGCGTGATGTTATATAGCCTATAGACTTCCTCGATAAATAGACTGCCCAACACAAAAATAATTTTTCATTTTGAACCAGTAGTTTCTGAGATTAGCGCGTTAAAAAAAACAAACTCTTCAGCTTTATAATATGAGTATAGATAATGGGCTGTAATATAATGTAGGTTTAATTGTTACTGAAATAGTTTGAAAGGGCTTGCTTACAGAATTTTTGAATTTTATACGTTAAAAGTACCTTTAATTTTGTATATCTTATCTTACATACAAAGCTAATTTAATTGATGTATTAATTAATATGGGGAGCCCCCTGGCTACAGGTTCTGAGTTCGAATCCCAGTCCCGGCGGGGCTTTTATAAGGATGTAAAAAAAGTAGATTCATTCACAACCTCTCCCCCAGGTATGTGAGACCCGTCAGCCAAAGATTGGCCACTCACAAAATTAGTCGTAGGGAGTAATGACCCTACACTAAAAACTGCATCATGAAACGTGAGTGTAAACTCGTAGGAGTTTACACCGCGAGGCCCAGGGCCTACACGGCCTGTCGCGCCACTGGATGGATGGATATCTTACATACAAAGCTGTAATATGCAATGCAGAAAGACGAAAAAGCCATACACCTTTAAATAATAATGGTAGATACTAATTTCAATGATAGCATTATTTATGCTATAACGTATGTTTCTAAGGAAACTGAATATATATTTTAAATTGGTTTTTATAATCGAGGTAAGTGAAAGTCTAGTGTTGCCAGCACTAGATTTTTGTTGTTTACATTAGCTTTTTAGATCACTTGACACTCATTTAGACGACATCTGTAATGTTCTGAGAAATGCAAAGTTTATTTTGCTCATATTGTTATTGTCAATTTTGTGGAAAAAGTTACGGAAACATCTCAGGCATATATATATATACACACCTAACATATGGAATTTCAGTTTCATAAACCTTATCGTTTTCAAGCCATTCTTCTCTCATACACACACAGACCTTTTTCAGGAACATAGTCGCTTGGACGCAGAGAACTCTATACTTTCCTTACTATATATTTTATACGTAGGTTAGTGTTAGTAATTATACGAAATCGGGCTCTCCTATCAATAGACGCTAAAATAGTACGGCGTGTAGTAATTTGCTCAGATTCAGAGTCAGCTATCACAGCACTGAAGAACACCTTTTCTCAAAACTGGTTGGTGAATGAAACCATAGAAACCATGAAATCATTGGAAATGGCTGGATGTGTGATTCATCTGTTATGGTTGCCAAGCCATATCGGTATAAAGGGTAATGAGCTAGCTGACAGTGTTGCTAAAAGAGCTATTACCGACGGCCAATTGATCAACACCACCCAGCCAAGTGAAGTGATCTCTTTAATAAAGGAAAAGACGTGGCAGGTATGGCAACAGATCTGGACGGCAACGAGGGACAATAAGCTCAGAATAGTAGAGCCTTATGTTCGCAGGGCAAAGTCGAACATACAGCTGACGCGAAAGGAAGAAGTCGTTTTGGCTCGTTTAAGGATTGGGCATACTCGTCTCACCCATCAATATTTAATGGAAAAAAAACCCGCGCCTCAATGTATTTCGTGTGGAGTAGCTCTTACAGTCAATCATATAATCACTGAATGCTATGCATACGAGAATGAGCGACAAAATCATTTATCAGGAAATGGACATGAGGAAAATTCCAGGCAGAAGAGCAAATTAAGAAGTTGATATTATTTTTGAAATCAACAAAAATATTTCAAAAAATTTAAATTGCAACTTTTAATTAGCAATGCATGAACTGAAATTGTAAAATTGGGTGCAAATGACCCTTGTGGTTGAAAAACCCTAAGAAATAAATAAATAAATAAATAAATTATACGAAATATTACCCTTATAATTTTATAACGTATTTACGTTTATTTACATTATATTGTACCCAGAAAATGTGTCACATAAAGGTGCTAATAACATGTCATTATTACCAAGATTATAGAATTTATCAGGGAGTTATTGAACCATACAGAGACCTTCATCAGAGGGCGCCATGTTGCTCTTTTTGTCGAGATAATCACTTCCATCACAGCCCCTCGTTAATATAAGCCATTATGAAATATAATACAAAAAGGTGTAGGAAGGGGGTTCGGAGCAGGGCTCCCTAACCGAGTTATATAAGCCATTTCGCCCTCGCACAATGGCTCCATTAACATACTAAAGGAACCCTATGACTCCAGGCCGGGTGCCAGATGTATCCTCCAGTAGCAAATAAACAAACTACCCCTAGTCGGATAGAAAAAAACTGTCAGCCCTTCATGAATAAGTATCCCACAGGACTTTAACCGGTGGGGTATCTTGAAAGAGGGACAGTATCAGGTATAATCTATTGAAGTTACAATCTTCAAACACTGCTCGGAATATACTGAATTGTATCTACATTGTTATAGTAACAAAATATTTTCATAAAATATACGTAGGCAAGGGCAAAGCAGGGTAGAATAGGGTCACCCCAAAAAATTATGGGACAAGTAATAATTTAACATAAAAAACTGAAATAAGTCATTCGGATATAATTGGTTTAGCTAGAGGCATTTTCGACATGGATATGCTCTTTGGTATGTAACCTTCATTGTGTAACGGTTTCTTCACCCTTATTTTAACACGCTCTACCTATGGTGGTGCTCGAATCTAAAATTTTACGACAGTTCCTAGGTCAGAAATTTATTGTAGAATATTTCTTATTATATAATCTGTCGCTAGGACCTACCGTTCAGGAGCTATATTGATCCGAATGAAAAAATTCACGTTTTGCTACATTTATTATGTGTTAGTTCTTTATTGACATCCTCTGCGTAAAAAAGCAGTTTTGGTAATGTACAAATTGAAAATTTAAACTTATTTCCGCACGTAACCTTTGTTGCTAGGACCTACTGTAGAGGTTCTATTGCTATGTTTTTGACCGGCTGCTTTTCTAAGGCAGCCGTAACTTAAAAAATTAGATTAATTGATATCTGTAATCAATATATAAACAATATTTAATGAAACCATTGAATTTTCTTTTCAAAGGTATCGTGTTTATCGATTCCAATTGGTGGCATGCAGGGGAAGATTAAATTAACTAGGTTTTAATAAATGAAATATTTATTTAACATTATCCAATACATATCCAATCTATTTATACAATACCCAACTTTATGACTGGGAATATTGAGGGGTTCGTTATTAATATCTTTGCCATACAATATTACAATAAAAGGTTACTTTAAAAACACAGCAACTGGCGATGGTGGAATTGGTCACTACCAAGTTTCCTACCCCAGGGACTCGACTCTGCTCTCTGGTCTCCGGCTCGACTAAACTGCTCTTCTCGATGATGGAACTCGTCTCGTCTCTCACTGGACTTCCACTGACTCTTCTTGTGGATCTAACACCTTCGTGACTTCTCTTCCTCTTCTTTTCCAAAAAAATCTCAAATTTTGGAATTTGCCGATCGGGCAAAGGAAGGCGGGGCTGATATGAGAAGTGCCCAGTTCAGTGTTTGTCAAGCCTAGTAGATGGGGTCTAGAACGTTCTTGGGGTATCACGGGCTGCCCATGGAAATATCATGAGAGGGAGGAGGGGGTAGGTACAAGCCTTTTAATTTTTGCCGACAAAGGCTTATAAACTTTTACTTGATTAATTTCAAGTTATCAAATTTATTTAATTATGAACTTACTCCCCTCAGTATCCTCAATACATAACACTATATTGTTTTAAATGAAAGAAGTCACGCTTTGCCTACGCTCTGTTTAGCGATGGCGCGTTTTTGACTCGCTGTATCTGTTTTGGTATTGCTCAGATCAAAATGTTCCCATGTCAGAAATTTAGTGAAGAATATTTTTTGTTACATAAAATTATTCGCAGTCATTTAGGAGCTTTTTTTGTTCCAATAAAATATTCACATTTTGATACATTTATTATGTGTTAGATCTTGATCAACATTGTAAAAAAGCTGTGTTGGTAATGCACAAATAATAATTTGAAGTTATTTCCGTTTATTTGTCGATAGAATCTACTTGTTCTTGGCGAATCTTGTTAATGTTGGCGCTTTTTTGACAGGCTCCATCCCTTTTGCTGTTGCTCAGATCAAAACGTTGCCATGTCAGAAATTTAGTGGAGAATATTTTTTGTTGAATGCCATTTGTCGCAATCATTTAGGAGCTATTTTGATTCAAATGAAAGAAATCACGTTTTTCTACATTTATTAAATGATGGGGCTTTATTGAATTGCTCTGTGTAAAAGAAAAACTGTATTAGTTTTGCTTGCAATAAAAATATCAAGTTAAGTGACATCGAGCCACGGGAATAAGAATAAAGATCTTTAGGAAGAAAATGGGACCAGTGATCATAGACGATGGGTGAATACAGGAGACGGCACAACCGGGTACTTCATTGTTACACTGAGATAATCACGAATGGTTTTCGAAAGAGAAGTTTGTTTTTCTTTGGGCATATTTCAAGAATGACCCCCTATTAGCAAAAGAAGAAGGTTAGGTAGCATCTTATGTTCAATGGAAGTGTCAAAAGATCTTCAAGTATTGGGAATAGTCGACAGCGGCAGCAGAGAACGATTTCAAAACAAAAGAGGTTCCAGGACAATTTGCAGGTGTCCTTCGGGCGAAAGAGGGGAAGGACTATCACAGCCAACCAAAACAGACACCTAACGTAGTCCTGTAAACTGTTTTAACAAGTTCATACAATCATGAATGAGAAATCAATTACAGCATGACTCACAGTAGACAAATTAATCTTAATAATTTCAAAAATCTTTTAAAAAGGTTTGAAATCATAAGAAGAAAACATTTTTTAACTATGTATGATTCCTCGAATTTCTATTCAATTTTGAAATCCATTTACTCCAGTCCTACCCCTCTAAGAGTCCCAATTGTAGCTGATGTTCAGTTAGATATATTATTTGGTCCTGTCCTTTTAGATCTTCTTTTCCTTAAGACTCATTTTCCTGACCAAACATTGGTGTAAACTTTAAAAAAAAAAGGTTTCTAGTTCTAATTCCAAATAGAAGACCTTAGGGAACCAATTTTATTAAGTAATTATTACAATTTGTTCTAATATTTTTCATCCGATGTAGACCCTTGGCTGCGTGGTGTAATCTCCTAGGAGAATATACGCATGTTTCTCGATGAAGTTTTATAGAATAGGGTCTGTAGTTTTATAGGTAAGCCTGACGCGTCTCATATACCTGAGAGAGGGGCTGTGAGTGAATCCCTATTTTATTATATGCTTATAAAAGCCCCGCCGTGACTGGGATTCGAACTCACAACCTTTAGCCTGAGGTACTAGCGCACTAGCCACTCATCCATGGGCACCTATAATTAGTTCTAATTCAGACATTAATAATAGTATAATATTTTGTATAAATAGTTTAAGATATCATCCAGATACATGGAAAATCATACCTTTGCTGAAGCCAGCGAAAAATGGAGACAAACCAGAACATCGCCTGGTTTGTTTACTGCCACATTCAGGAAAAATTTTCGAAAAAGTAATTATCAACTACTTAAGAGATTTCTGCACAGATCACGACATTATTCCTCCCGAGCAAACAGGGTTTCAATCTCGTTAAGTACCGAGCATCCACTGATAAGGCTACAAGCGGACGTTATAAGCAATCTAAGAAATAATCTGGCCACAGCAATGATTTCTATGGATTGTTCTAAAGCCTTTGACTCAGTGTCGCATGGATCGCTATGTCAACAGCTCATGACCTTAGACTGTCCGGAGCAACTTTTCTCAATCATTAAGTCATTCCTTATGAAGAGGGATGTCTCGGTCAAGGTGGGAAACAGTTTATCCCAGCCCATAAACGTGAACCGTGGGGTCCTCCAAGGTGCCATCCTCTCTCCCAGTTTATTTAACTTGTACACGGCTCGCGTGGTAGAAGAAAACTACGTCCATTGCAAAATAATGGCGTACGCTGATGACATTGCCATTTATAGTTCAAGTACTAACTCATCCAAGGCAACGGCGTATGCTGAAACCACTGAAAACAAAATAGTGGATAAGCTTCGATTTTTAAATATAATCGCAAATCCTGAGAAAACGGATGGCATAATTTTTTCTTTCCAAAAAAATAAAAAGAAATTACTTAAACAGTTTACAATAGAAAATGTAAATAAATCCATTTCCAGGACAATATTATACCTAGGAATCAAATTTGACCGACACTTGACTTTTGCAGGTCACTTTAGAAAAAAAACTAAATCAGGTTAGAAACAAGTCGTACAGACTAGCCCATCTCCTCACCTCGCCACACTTAAGTTTGCGACTGAAAATCATTATTTACAGCAGCTTCATCCGGCCAGCTCTGCTGACGGTGCTCCTATGTTTCCTCATACCACACAGCACACAGCGAAGAAATTGTAGCATTTTCAAAATGGGGTGGTCAAAAAAACATGCAGAAGCACTTCACTCTGGAGGGAAAAAACTCTCAATGCCCATAAAATTTGGAACATCCCAACTGTGCAAGAGTTTGTGAAGCGACGTCAGGTCAAGTTTTTTGAAACCACAAAACAAATTGCGAATCCGCTAGTTTCTAGCTTAATACCTCCACCTGCCCCAAAACGGTGGTAAATGCTGTTGTATCTGATTAAGTTATTATAAAATAAGATAGGCTAAAGAGATAATTTTAAGGATACCAAACAGCCAGAAGCGAGCCCCGTCCCAGATATACTTCATTTTGAAAATCATTTTAAAACTTTTAAGAACACCGCAATTCCTTAAAATTTATACAAGTTACAGAAAAAGGAATAATTCAGTAACGAAAACGAAAAATTAATAATTTTAAATTAAGGGGTTAAGGAAAAAAAAATTAATAATAGTGCTAAATTTTAACATATATTGCAAACATAAATTCATACAGAATTTACAAAATAATAAATATATTAAATAACAACAAAAAATTTACCAAAATCAACAGAATATGTTCTAATGACCTTAAAAAGTAAGGATAATACGACCCAAATAGATACAAACTTTTTTTCTTCTTTAAATCTCAAAATAAAATTATAATAATTCTCACTTGTCCATATTAATAACTTATTGGCTGAAGTATACACGATACTAGACTATCGATTTGAGCTTCGCTTACATCATCTAAAAGTATAGCAGTTAATGATCCTTTGTAAATTACAGGTGTGATTAAAATATTAATGTTAAAAAATAAGGGTAATTGTGTTTTTAAAAATCTGGTAGTTTGGTTTAAAACACCACCTTTAGTTGGGTGGCTTAGTAATTTCCTAGTTTCTTTAGATAGACCATGAAGACTTGAACAAAATAAGCTTAGAATCGATAAAAATCAAAAAGAATTTCTTCCCAAAAAAATGATCTATTAATGCATATATGCACGTTCTCATAGTTTTATGAACAATTATGTGTTTATAACACAACTTCTTACGTATCAAAGAGATAAATTAAACGGGAACCATTTCTTACTAAGGAAACTTTTTATTTGATACAGACATTTATTACGAGTCGGTCTGATTCTTACGATTATAATGTTTAACTAATTAAAAGATACGAGAAAATTCTCTTAATGATAAATAGAACTTTAAAAAGAAGTTAGAGTTAAAAGTTTAACTTAATTGATAACAGAGACCCAACTTACACCACAATCTAAATTTAGTATTTCTGGCTCCGTCCCCAGTCCTTTAATACCTACCTCTCCTCTCTACCAACTCGTGATAACTCCCTGTGGAATGTGACCAAAAAGATCCTAAAATACCATAAAGTTTCCCATCCTCTCCGGCGTGGTGATGACTCCTGGGCTGCGTCTGGTGAAGATAAAGCCGAGGAATTCGCCACACACCTCTCCAAAGTATTCACGCCTCACCCGGAATCCAACAGAAATCATACCACAACAATTCAAGAATTCCTTTTCTCACCAATACCTCTTTCCCTACCTCCTAAAGCTATTAATCCATCTGAGGTGAAATATCTTCTTCAGAAACTGACCCTCCGTAAATCTCCTGGACACGATCTCCCTACCCCCCAGATCCTGCGACAACTTCCCGAGATAGCCATTATTTTTCTTACATACATCTACAACTGCATCCTTCGCACCACCTATTTCCTCTCTTTTGGAAATATTTCACAATCATTCTATTCCTAAAACCAGGTAATCCTTCCAGTAACACTTCATCCTACAGACCTATTAGTCTACTCCCCATCCTCTCAAAAATCTTCGAAAAGCTACTTCTAAAACGAATCCTGCCTATATTAGAATCTCAAAACCTTCCTTCCCACCAGTTTGGTTTCCGCCCTCATCATTCCACTGTTCAACAAGGACTCCGAGTTGTAGACCATATTTCCTCAGCCCTCGAATGCAAAGAGTATTGTTCTGGTGCGTTTCTGGACATAGCGCAAGCTTTTGACCGGGTATGGCACACAGGATTACTCTTCAAGCTTAAAACGCATTTACCCCAGTCTCTCTACCTCATTTTTAGATCCTATCTATCAAACCGCTCCTTTCAAGTTCGCTGTGGTGTAGAATTTTCCAACTTTTATCCCGTTGAGGCCGGTGTTCCTCAGGGCAGCGTCCTGGGACCCAGTTATTATGACTAGACTGTTAGCCATACGAAAAAAAGGTTAAAGGTAGACCCCCATTATTATTTAACGAGGAATCGATTTGTGTATTCAGATTTTAATTTTGATTAACAGGGTGTCCCAGAGAAGACTATTTTTTTTAAAATTGAACAATACGATTTGACGTCCCTATTTCCAGCAACATTAGGACACTTTTCAGGCTTTCTTTAGGACTTAAGGCTTTATTTAGGAATATTTAGGACTTTATTTAGGACACTTTTTAAGCTTATTAGGACACTTTTTTTGATAGGAGCATCCGTATAAAAGGATTACGGAGTTATTTGGCAAACCAAACCCTCCTCCCCTTTTCCGTATATGTGGAGTAGGTACCATTCAATTGACAATAAAAAAACATGAACGAAATCCATACAAATTTGTATTCAAAATATTATAATTAGTTACTTTCAATAACTATGTTTGTATATAATTATGTATTTAAAAAAAAAAAATTATATATACGTCGTTGGTTTAGTTAAATATTTTTTTCTTAAAAAGTAGAAAAAAATAATTTATTAACAAATTTAGAGCATCAGGTGATAATTTATTTTTATGATTCATGAGAATTAAAGACAATAATACGTTAATAAAGTATAAATAAACATTTAAAACAAAGAAATTGGAATTTATAGGTAGAACATTTGAAAAAAAGCTAGAGCTAAAAGGTAAAAATAAAATATTTCTCGTAAACCGGCACGAAACCGCAAGTAATAATTAATGGAAAGTAAACTATAAACCTTCTAGTTAATTTCTGTGGTGGTAGATTACTGGGCGATTTTTGTTATGAATGTTTTAAATTTTTTAAATATTTTTTAGCGATAAAAACTTTAAAAATCTATAAAAGTTCAAGCTTCAAAAAACTTAAATTATGATAATAAAGTTAAATTATCGGAATGAAGATGATTCATTAATTTTGGTTTATCAAAATAGTTGTGGTAATTTTTTAAAAAAGGACCTTTTCCATGGATAGTCGTTTTAACAAGATATCTTAGGTGGAAATTTATAATTTAAAAAAAAACTGATGATGGACAATGATAATAGAAACTAAGAAGAACAGCTTAACCAAAAAAACATGTGGAAATTCGAAATTTCAGATATTGGCTCTATGTCCACCGAATGCATAGGCTCGCCCCACTGTGCGGCGTAACTGCTGTACTCATAAAATCATCACTATTGTGTACGCCAATGAATGAAGGGAGGAATTTGAGAACTAATATTCTTGAGTTTTTATTAGACACGATAAACCCTGACACGCCGACATAGTGGCCTGCATCGAGACGTAAAACATCTGACCTTCTTGACTTTTTTGTCGACGAACTTGACTTTACGAATTGTACCACATGCAATACTTACTAGCTCTGATCTTTGCTCTGATCACTCTGTTGAACATTTACATCGCATTGAGGAACCTATCAACTTAGAAAGAGGACCAACACTACTCGGAAGCCAATTATCGATTGGGATGTTTACAGATATTTCTTACAGTCGTCGATATCAATACCAGTGGAATTATTCAGATCAACGGTCCAAGAAGCTCTTGGTCTTCTTTTGATTTGATCAGGGCGAAGAGAATGGCTCGTATGGTATAGTAGACTGAAAGACAAACTTTTAACCGGCTGAACAAAGACCTTAAAAGACCAATCCAGAAATCCCATTGGACAAATTACGATGCATTCGTTGATAACTTCTCGACTGACGATAAAAGCTTATGGAAGCATACCAAGAAATTGCTAAACAATCGAGAAGTGTCAGCACCCCTCCAAAAAGAAGATGGTTCCTGGGCCGTGTCGGATGAAGAAAAATCTGAACTCTTCGCTAGACATATTTCTTCATTATTTACACCATTTACTGACTCTATTGATACAGAACCTGAGACTCTGATACTCAAAAAAATAGAAATCCCACTTCAATTGATACTACCACCTCCCTCATTCACTCCATTCCAAGTTGCCGAACAAATTAAGCATTTGCCTAGAATAAACGTTCCTGGTCATAATCTAATAACCTCAGAACTACTCCAACATATACCCAGAAAAAACCTAATGTTTCTGACAACGATTGATAACTGTGTACTAAGAACATCAAAATTTTCCTGGAATGGAAATTCTCCCTGATTAAAATGATCCATAAACCACGTAAAGTCAGTTGTTCATCCTACAGACCAATCAGCCTCCTTCCTATATGCTCTAAAGTATTCTAAAAATTATCATACATAACACTTGACATAGTGACTAACCAACACATAATACCAGACCATCAGTTCGACTTCCGTTCACTACATTCAACGACACATCAACTACATAAGTTACAGATTATATTCCAGAAGCATTAGAGAAAAACTCAAACTTCACTTAGGCGTTAGATAAAATCTGGCTAAGGGGCTTCTCTTTAAACTCAAGACCATACTACCGTACACTTACTATATTTTTCAACAGATTCTTCTCAGTCCGGCAGGGCTCGGCGATTTCTTCGCTTCGATCATTCTTGCCGTGTGTACCCCAAGGGTTAATACAGGCGTCTTTACTTTACATTGTATGTACTCATGACATACCCCTTCACTCTGACACATTAATTGCTACTTACGAGGATGATACCATAATTTAGGCGAAGAAGGCTATTATGCTCGACACAGATCCACAGTTAATTCGTCATGATTTTTGTGATCAGTTTATTCATAAAAAGTAAGAAAAATTTTAGTTTTATCACTGTGAAAACTCGTTGATTCCAAACGATTACAATTAATAAAATGACACAATCATGATTTAATTTCAGCTTTTATACCAACAAGTTTCCAGCTTTTTTTTGGAATATTAGTAGAAGGAAGTAAATAAATAAATATAAACTTGGATGAACTATATTGTCTATTATACCTAGGAATCAAATTTGACCGACACTTGACTTTTGCAGGTCACTTCTTTCCGCATTACGGGACGTACAGTTCTTTAGTGAAAGAATATCGGTTGCTATATTTCAAGGGCGTTGGTTTAAAATCGCGTATATAAACATTCATTCTCCTACCGAAGACAGTGATGATGAAGTAAAATGCGAATTTTATGATAAACTAGAGTCGGTTTATGATAAGTTACCGCGAAATTACATTAAGATAATACTAGGCGACGCGAACGCAAAGGTTGGAAGGGAAGAAGTATATCGTCCTACAATCGGTAAAGAAAGTTTGCACGAATATAGTAATGATAATAGGACCCGACTAATAAACTTTGCCATTTCGAAAAACCTAGTAATCAAAAGCACTACGTTTAAACATAAGGATATTCATAAGTATACGTGGACATCGCCGGATGGACAAACACGGAATCAAATCGATCATGTTTTAGTACAAAACAGATGGCAAAGTAGCATAATTAACGTGAGATCGTATCGTGGAGCAGAATGCGGTTCTGATCATGAATTAGTAATCGCGAAACTTCGACAAAAACTAAATACAAAAAAGAGAACACCGAACTATATTCGTCCCGAGAATTTTGATTTAGTTAAATTGAACAACCCCGAAATTAGAAAACAATTCGCGATAGAAGTAAAAAATAGGTTCGAAGCTTTGGAAATTATCGGAGATTACCAATGTGGTTTTAGGCGGAATCGAAAAAATTGGAATACAACGGTGTAGTCCATCAACTTTATATCGATTTTAAAAAGGCTTATGATTCAATAGACCGTCAGAAGCTATATAACATCATGATTGAACAGGGAATACCTAGAAAGTTAGTAAACCTAGTAGAGATGTGTTTGTCGGAAACATTTCATAAAGTTAGAATCGGTCATAATTACTCCGAGAGATTTGAGGTGCGATCGGGTTTGAAACAGGGTGACTCCCTTTCACCTGTGTTATTTAATATAGCTTTAGAATATGTCATAGTAAAGGTGATGTGTACCGAGAAAGGCTTAAATATGGGTGACAAGATTCCGGTTTTGGGGTATGCCGATGATTTGGTACTGCTAGGTGAAGACACGGAAACCATACAACTAAATACAAGTGTGTTAATAAAAACCGGTAAAGAAATAGGACTCGAATTAAATACCGATAAGACGAAGTATATGATTAGTAGCAGAAACGTGTCGATCTTGGTGATATTGATGTATCAGGTCATAATTTTGAACACGTAGAGAAATTCAAGTATTTAGGTTCAATTATAACTAGAAAAAATGAAATCCAGGAGGAAATAAAGTTCCGGTTAAAGGTGGGAAATGCGTGTTATTATTCAGTTGCTAAGTTACTTAGTTCGTGGCTTCTATCTACAAACTTAAAGATTATAATTTATAAAACTATTATTCTTCCAACGGTTCTTTACGGATGTGAAACGTGGCCGCTTACTTTTAAGGATGAACAACGGCTTAAGGTTTTCGAAAATAAGGTATTGCGTAAAATATTTGTTCCGAAGAGAGATGAGGCCACTGGGGAGTTTAGAAGGTTGCACAACGCGGAATTGCGGGACTTGCATCCTGTGAATATAATTGAGCTGATTGCATCGTATGCATGATAATTTCTAACTCATTTGATTCCGTTTTGTTGTTTTTTTCTCTGTTTTGAACAATTCACAATGTATTAGTAAATGTCTTATTCTGTCTTTTTTCCGGACAATCTTTACATTTCGGTAGTGTTGTACCTACCGTTTAGAAGCTGAGCTGGTGCACAGCTCCTCTTTGTATAAAAAAATTAATAAGAAAAAAAAAAAAGGACAAAACCGCATTGAGAAAGGAAGGAACTATTTCATTAAAAAAACAAAACAATGTAATTATATTATCAAGAATATTAATGTTAAGTTAATAATAAGATTATGTTCCTCGGGAAGACTGGGAATTAAGAAAACATTCTTAATGGTGAAATGAGGGAAGGTGTGGAGAAGCAGTCCCTCAAAACTATTGCAGATAAAAAAATAAATTACAACCTGGATAACAAGCAATTGGGAATATAGAAAGGAGGGAACAATATTATATCGCCTAAGGATTGGACATTGCGAGTTCACCCACAGCTACCTTCTTCGTGGCTTAGAAGTACCTATAAGTTCGAAATGTGGTGCCCCAAGGACAGTGAACTACGTATTAGTAGAATGTCAGAAATATACTGCATTGAGAAAGCAGCAAAATGGGCAAAACTCTTGGTGAAATTCTCCAGGACTCGGAAAAAGACGTGGATTCCCTAATTTTCGAGTTTCCGAAAAGACTTAATTTTAAAACATAATTTGAAACAAAAAGAATTGCCAATGTCCCGTGCGGGCAGAGGAATTCCATAAAATAAATAAATATTAATGTTCTATTTATTATTATAATTATTTTAATACAAAGTTTGCCAGAGAAATTACAGTATGCAGAATGTTTATATATTATTAATTAAGTGTTTTCTCTCTTATCTTGGAGACCTTCAAGCAAACGAATTAAGTGAAAATCCGAAAATTTTCTTTAATCTTCGTCTACATTACCAGTAATTATTTGAGAATTAAAAAATCAATAATAATAGATTATATTCCTGATTTTAGTTCATCGTTTTCTTTTTTTAATTATCGATGATGGAAATTTAATTAAATTAATCTATTACTCCTTTTTATGCGATGTTCAAATGTTAAAGCTATTGTATTTTTTAAGAGGTGATGAAACGCGGTCAGAGCTCTACTTTTTTTTCTATCTTTCTTTTTTTTTTTTCCTTTCATATAATCTTTCATCTTCAGAAGAATTTCAGGAAGCCATTTGAGATTAAAACCTAAAAGCTTGTTTTCTGCAAGTGGAAAGTGTTCTCTTAAAACGTAGAGTTTTTAAGTATCTAAAAGGAGGTGGGCTTGAAAGAGATACAGAGATATTAAGAAGAAAGTTTCAAAATGTCTGTCAAAGGGAGGGAAGAGCAGTGCCGGGAGTGCATATATAATACGGGGTAGAGAGGGGCGTGGCTTGAAGGGGTGGGGGAGCGCCGACCAATCCCGTCCCACCTCAAATAGGGCATCTCTTTTCATACACGTCCCCTCTTGGGGAAGAAAAAGAAGAAAAAATGGATATAACATAAAACCGGGAAGAGAAAAGGGAGAGGTGAAAAATGAGAGGAATTGTGAGAACAGACAGAGAGAGAAGTAAGGCTCGTTTTTAGTTATTAGGGGGGAGTGGTTGGGACCTTGAGGCCCTTCCCAACTCCCGATATTTAAAAGTCAAAACGTTAAAGTTAACGAAGGTTTAAGGGGCAAGATGGAGACATTTTGTAACCGGGGAAGGGCAGATAAAGACCGCATTTACATTTCTTACTTTAGCACTTCCCAAAGGCGGACGAATTATGGAAATAAGTCTTGGAAGGATTCGGTTGTGGCACAAGTTTCTTACATCATTAAGGGGACTATTGAGATACTGTCCTAACAAGGCCGTGCCTTCAGGAACAGGTTTTTACATAAATTATTGTAAACGCGTTGCCTATATCGAATCAATTTTCATGACAATAAAATAATTTGACCTCTAATTTGTTAAAAGTAGAGACTTCCTTCAATCCCTTATCAAGAATTCTTCATTTGCTTAATGTTCATTCAGATCCTTAATTTGGGTATTATTATTATAGCTTCCATAATTTATTCTACCACAATTGTTCTCTAAATATCTAGTCTAAATATTTTAGCAAGCAACCGAGAATTTGAAAAAAATATATATTGTCTTAATGACCTTAAATATTAATTTATTTATACTAATGCCTTTGCTCTTATAGTGTCATTAATATGATACATAATTGTTTTTTGGTTTATTATTTCCAATAATGAACCTTTGTAATCAAACAAAAAAAAAATTATTCCCTCAAAATTTGAGGGCTTACGTTTCAAGATGCGTATAATTCGAATAACGAATAAAAAAGCGCCGTTTGTCCGCCGTATAGAGGTTTAGAATCAGTAAAGCGAGATATATAAAATAATTAAAAACCGAAGATAGAGAACGATTTCAGCTATTGTCTGCCAATGTCGAATTATATTCTTGCTTGGTTGAAGGTTTCGCAGGCAGAATGATATGCTCCACGGTCAGAGGTAGCTTGCAAGTTCATCAAGTCGGTGTTTTTTCCAAGTTCTTCCCTATTTTTCCTTTATCATGCTCCATTTAGCGGCATATGAAGCACAAATCAGTCAAGGCAGTTATCTTAATGACCCGGGACATTTTAATAACAGCAATATATCCTAGCGATATTCGCAGCTCGGCCATAGTCCTCATTACTTCCAATGTCTAAATGAGATAGAGCCCATAAGAGTTGTATTATTTTTCCTGAAAATATGGATTCTCTTTCAAGGATTTAAGATTTTTTTCATCGAAACATTTTTTGAGTTCCTGTTTCCTATTGCCTTCAGAGAGTTTAAAAAATCCGTTACTATCAGATGATGTTTGTATCCTTAAACATATCAATTATTATAAGATTTTATATTTCATACCTTGAATAAAATTATAAAAAATGGAGTTGTAATGAATCGTACTTCATTTTAAAAGACTCTCACGATAGGACTATAATAAATAATCGTTGATGAAATAAAAATTATACATAAAATTAACATTTCGTAATTTATAATACATCATAATTTTAATACTTCCGCTTTACTATGAGCTATATAGTAAAGAAAAAATTTTATGATTTTGAATTTTTTTTCATGACAAAGGTTAGTCTCATCGCAATAAACTAGTGATATGGATACTCTATATTCTTACAATGAGAATCAAATTTACTTGAACCAATATTTTAATTCTGGCCACTACATCATTCTGGCAAGAATACAATTCAGTTATAACCTTTAAAGGGTACGTGCAATGCAGGGAAGTCTGATGTCAGAGAACAGAAAAAGGAAAGGAGGATCCTGGGGTCATACAAGCGGTTGCTAGACCGCACAGCTCTGCTGCTGAAGGATAGTAAAAGTGTTCGTGAACGTTTTAAAAAATCCCAGAAAAAGCCTTAGAAAATAGAAGTAAGAAGAAGAGGTCCCCCATCAGCCTTTTTTTTTTTTTTTTTTGAAAATGACCCAGGAGAAGAATCTCGAGTCTTTCGGGGTATCAATATTATTTCGTCGCGGATGGAAAAGGAAGCTAATACGTCACCTCACTCGGTCGAAAATAACCCAAAATAAGTTGTTGATCGAATCGAAAAAGGCTATTTGTTAAGCCTTTGTAAGAAATAAATATAAATGTTCATTATTTAATTTTGATTTTTTTTTTTTTTAAGAAATCCAATATGAGAATACATAAGTCGGTAGGGCCATCTTTAATCAGTACAATCTACTGGGGAATATGCTCATGGTTATTACAATAATCTGAGCGCTCTCTACAATTAATTTCTACATGCGGCTCAAATTAAATACCCTGAGTTCCCTGGTGGGATAAATCCAAAATATACATTTAAAAACTATTTCACTAACCAGTGGTTTATTAATTTAAATATGACTGTTGAGTCAAAGCTCATAGGTTCACTTGGTCTAAATAAAAATACACTCTAGGTTAGACTGCATATAGGATTACTTCAAAAAAAGGTTCGCAATAGTAGAGGAAAAATAATTTGAAGAAATCTAAACAAATAAATAAAAAACTTTGCAGTAATCAGTGGTTTGTAACCAACTAAATAATTTTTAGTCAAAGCTGTAGTTCCTTGTTCTGAACAATCGAAATACCTTCTGTGAGTTCACACTTATTTGCATAATTATAAGGCAAAAAAAAAAAAAAAAATGTCGTTTGAAATAAAATTCATAAGGAGAGGAAAAAAAAATGAATGTAAAAGAAAAAACTAGGGTACAATAGTCTTGAGCGAAAAAAAGAAGCATAAGGGCCTTGAACATGGGGAAAAGTAAGTTATCTCGACCAAGACGCAAATCTAACAGAAAAAAAATATACGAAAAACAAGAAGAAAGAGGAAGGAATGTACTAATTTTCACTAATAAAGCACATATCTATTTTATAAAGGACGCCTAATGGAGTAAACAATGGCATATGTTTTTCCGTTATCACAGAATAATATACGACATGAGGGAAAACATATCTAGTTAAAAGTTTAACGAACATATATAGAAAGGTATGAAAGATTAAAGTAAAAACGATAAATAAAGAGGCTCAAGTGGTTCACTTCATTCGTTATCGCTTGAAAATTAAAACCATAAATGAGTTAATAAGTATAGAAACAATAACAAAACTTTCTTTGAAAGCAGTCTGTCTTTTATCTATACTTTTCACTCTTTTTTTATGGAAAAAAAAATCACAAAAGAGAAGAAGACCCAGAGAGAGATTCCCACAACCATTGACAGAACGCTGTAATGCAAGACACCACTGGCCTCGCCTCCCGAAGCAACAAAATCTCCAGTTACAACCAACGAGTCTCATTTATGGAATACCTGACTCCTTGTGCCTTATGTTCACTCTAAACAGACAATCCACTATTGAAAGGCATTCCTCATGTTTAGGTTTATGTCAAACTTTTTTTTTTTGTTTAGTGTAAACTCTAATAACGCGATATAGAAATTGAGATATAGAAGAAACAAAGTTGATAAAATCAATTCAAGAATTTATAAAAAAAATATGTTTGCTATTATCTTTTTGTTTGTTATCCAACTATCAAATATTTTAGCCGTTTTTAATCATTATTAACAAGACGATATGTTTGATTTTTTTTAATTTAAAATAAAATGAACTTTGAAGAAAATTTAAAATATCGGCATTTTAGACCTGCCAAACTATTTCAACCAGAATATAACCTGATATTAAATTATATTAAATTTTACATCGATAAAACGAGTTTCATCAAAATCGTTAGAGGCGTTTTTGAAAAATCGTTAAAAGGTACATAATGCATGGTATAAAGTGGATCTTCTAGTTAGCTGATTTTGATGAAGAATTTGCTGTAACATCTCGGGCGTATAGTTGTCTTAAATATGAAATTTCAGTTTCATAGGACTTTTCGTTTACGCCCGGGAGTTCCCACACACACGGACACACACACATACACATACACAGACCTTTTTGCGGGACTTGGTCATTTGGACTCAGGGGACCCTAAAACTTGTATTACCATCGAAAATGTTCACGATCGCAATACTTTTTTTCATATATAGGTAAGTGAAAGTAAACGTGCTAGTTATAAAAAACAGACGATGATTAATTATTAATAAAATTTGATCGACTTGTTATTTGTTATGAATTTGTATTCAGCTGTTGAAATTAAATCTTTCTTTTTAATACACATGATTTAAAGTTTTGTAGAACTCAAAATGTGTCAAATGTTTCTACGTGAGAAAGAGTTCTCCGTGAGAGACCTATGGTTTGGGTATCGTGGAACGATCCAGAAGCCAACATGGAGCTTTCTAGAGGTTGTTAGGTGTAAGCATTAGGGATTTCGTGATTTTGGACATTTTTTTTTTCGTTAAGAGGAATCTAAAAAATATGTGATAAATATATTAGATAATTCAAGAGAAGGATGCAGATGCATAAGTTGATAAATTTAAAATAACGATTGTAATAATTGTAAAAATAATAATAATAAAATGAGAGAAGTTGGTTGAGGGTGCAGTCAATTTAACACACAATTAAGCGTAAACTTAATTTATTGGTGCCGACGATTCGGCCTAAATTATAGGCCTTCTTCAGGGTGGTTGTGTGAGCTGAAAGGCGTCAGTCAACAATCATTCACAATCATTGTTGTTGACTGACGCCTTTCAGCTCACACAACCACCCTGAAGAAGGCCTATAATTTAGGCCGAAACGTCGGCACCAATAAATTAAGTTTACGCTTAATTAATTGTGTGTTAAATTGACTGCACCCTCAACCAACTTCTCTCATATATATACACAGTCAACCATTGTCACTTCATAATAATAATAATTTTCCATAAATTAAAATATAAGGAAAATTTTTTTATATAATTTAGTATGCAGTTTATAAAAGAGCAACCCACTGAATTAGGGCAGCATAATGTTAAAATAAAACATTTTTCTCTCTAGCATATTTTTTTTTTCAACACTACAACACACGGTGGGTCTTGTATTCTGTTTTTAGCCCAACAGTCACGCGAGGTGATTTGGCTTAATAATTTTTGAGTAGCATGGCCCTCCCCCTTACGATTCTCAACCCACTTCGTCCTCCCACCTCCCTTAACGAACTCATGTTCTTGTGATTGAAATAAAATAAATAATTATCCTGCTACTGTCGATTCCGAACCTGGGACTCGGAAAACATTAGTCTAGTGCTCTATCCATTGGACTAAAAATTTTGTATCTGATGATGGTCTAAAATCTTAACCGAAAAGTCGGCACACAGCAGTTTATTAAAGTGTCTTGGCCATGACCCTAAACAACTTCTACTAAAATGAAAATATAAATAACCTTACCAATACTTCTGCGCCGTTGAGAGATGAGCTGAACTACATAACACCCATAAGATAAGATGAAGTAGGGACCAGGAGCCGACTACCTGAGGATAGGAAACGTGTTTATCTTGGAGATGGCAGGAGTGCTAAGTATTTAAACGTGTTTACATTGAGCGACAATGACATGTTGACAGGGGCGATAGCTTTGACGAGGCAGATGCCACCGCACCTGGTCCCATCCTCTATGCCCTATAGATCCTTAGAGGTTTGCCATATAATAGCTATTGTACGAGAAACGTTGTATGCATAGTAATTATATTTCAAAATTATATTATATGCAAATTTTTACTTCAGTTGCATAAGGTTCAACAACCCTTGGTATTAAGCCTCAACTAATCCACTGCGTGTTGTCAAGTAGTGAACCCGTATTTCATTTGGCTTATTGGGTTATCCATAAAATAATGCATTATTTACGACTGTTTTATTTAAAAAAATACTCAATATTATCAATACATTTGTATGCTAATGAGTTGGTAACTTTTCCATCCCCTCAGAATAGAATTGATAAACTCCAAAAAAGAATTTCATAATTAAATTTTTGTCAGCTAAGTAGTGGTCCAGATATCGAAAAAAAAATATAATCCATAGGCGATAGGTCCGTAGAGTAGGACGGGTGTGGCAGAGTTTTAAATCCAAGCTCCAAGAGTTTTTGTGATGTCATATGTGAGACTTCGGCCAACAAGCTATTTTGGCAAAACCTACGATTTTGAACAGACGGGAACGTTTTTCTACCATCCGAGATTAAAGAAACAGTTTCTCTTGAGAGAATCCGTTAACACTTGAAGACCACTTTGGAATGTGACATAGCCAAGACAGTGTTCGTGGGAAAGCAGCGCAGAACATGACGGACCTCCCGGAGTACCATAGCCCCACCATATTCTTCCACCACTCTTGAGTTGGCACCCTCGATAAATTGCTACTTGCCGTGAGATTGGTTTGAATGGAAGTGGAAATCGTTTTCCCTTCAGTCAATATTTATTGCTACTTCACTATCTTCGGGGAAGGGGAAGGGATCCACTTTATTCACCTTATCCGATATCGGAAATATGATGCAGGCACGTGTTTCGCGAGTCTTGTTAGTCCTATGTATATAATTTTCACGAAATAATTTTAGCATCTATGCTCTAGGCATTCTTGAGACAGAAAACTAATTATTTCATGCTCCATATGATTTGGAAAGTAACTTGAACTTAAAAAATTAAAATTAATTACCAGGAAATTAACTGAACAGTTTAGGGTTCTCTAACATCTAAAACTTTAATACGGAGTATCAGTTACATTGAAAAAAAAAAAAAATCTCAGGTTGGCTGTTCACACACACATAAACCATACAGCTTGGGACTTTTTTTATTGCTTGTACTTGAAAACATCATCATATATTAAAACCATGATATCAAAATTGTAAAATGTTTGACGAATTAAGAATTATAAGAAAACAATGCTAATTATTTCCAAGAATCAACATAATCATAAGTTGTTTCCACTCACGGCACACTTTTTATTGCTTTGGACTTTTTTTATTATACTAAGCTCTGTTGATAATGATCTTATATTTTAAATGAGAAGTAAATATGAGCAAGTTATAGAGTAATCAAATAATTAAAGAGAAGTATCAATGACTTTCAATTATATGTTCAAAACTTAATCTACATCTTGGCTATTTCCGTTATTTTTTTTTTTGTGTGAGTGAAGAGGAGGGACTTGAGGGAATATTAATACTTACCGAAAACCAAAATTGGTGATTTTCTTTGTACGCAAGGCCAATAGATAGATGCTATTTTTTCCTAGTTGTGTTTTCCTTAAAGAGCCACGATGATGACTGGAATTGGAATGTGGGCCGAAACGTTGAACAATAAAACAATAAGTAGTTTAGGCCATTTCGTTGTAGGTACCTTTCTCTAACCAACAACTCAAAACAACAACACTATCAATTTATGACTAATCGTTGTTCCACTTACCTAAATATAAAACTATTATAAATTATGAAATGGAAATAATTGCGATCTTAAAAATTTTTGAATTCCTGTTTTTTACGGAAATACACCTTTAAGGGTCTCTTGAGTCTAAATAACCAAGTAGTGCAAAAAAATCTGCGTGTGTATGTGTGTGGTTGTGTGTGTGTGTGTGTGTGTGTGTGTGTGTGTGTGTGTGTGTGGTGTGGTGTTGGGTTGGTGGTAAGTCTAGAAATACGAAACTGAAATTTTAATATTTAAGAAAACCATACGCCCGAAATTGTAAATAAAGATTTTTGTTGTTTTTTGTACCAGAATCGGCTTATCAGAAGTGCTACTTTACACCATACATAATGCACTTTTTTACGATTTTATCAAAAACGGCTTTTGCGATTTTGAATAAACTCGCTAAATCGATGTAAAACTTAATTGGCCTTGATATATTTTAGGTTTTATTATGATTGAAATAGTCTGAGATGGATGAAATGCCAATATGCCAATTTTCTTACTCTGAAGTACCTTAATTTGGTAGATTTAAAAATATGAAACATACCTTCTAATTAGAATTGATAAAAACGGCAAATCACGCAAATTGAATGAATTTGATAGTTCGATAATCAAATAATAGAGAAAAGCAAATTTTTTTCTAAACAAAAGAATAGTAATAAAGATGTATTTTATACCGTTGTAAAGTAAATTGTGGAAAGTAATATAAATTTACGAATAGGGCATAAGCTTGCGTGATTGTTGTACATAACAATTTTATGCTGTTAAATCATCTATAATCATTTAATCTAAAACATATGTTTCCATTCAATTATTTAAATTTTTTTGAACTTTAACATTATATAAACATTTTTAAAACCAAGTTTTAGTACAGACCTTTGAACGAGTTCGACACCCGGGATTGCTTTACAAACTCCGTCTATTCCTAACTCCTAAATATTTTCTACAAATTCCTACATATTCTACATGTTGTCCAGTCCTACCTAGCTGATAAATCTTTTAAAATAAATCACAATAGTTCCTATTCCTCCCTTTTTTCTCTTCCTGCTTGCGTTCCTCAAGGTAATCCTAGGACCCGTTCTTTATATAGTCTAGACAACTGATATCCCAACCTATCATAACACTTTCCTTTCTACCTATGCTGATGACACGTGTGTGCTATCAGTAAATAATGATCCAGTTATTGCCTACTACACCCTTAAATTCCACATCCGAGACCTTAACGTAGGGTGTCAAGATTGGAGGATAAAAATTAATTCTAACAAATTACACCAAATAACCTTTACCCTTCGTCGTAAATCAATGACTTCCTAGCCCTACAGTGTCCTTTAATGACACTCCAATAGTCCGTGAACAGATTCGATACCTAGGACTCCACCTTGACAAACGTTTCACTTGGAATCCCCATACAAGGCTGAAACGACAAGAAACTGCCCGAAGTTTTCGGTTATTTCAACACTTACTGGACAAACACTCAAACCTTCCACATAATTACAAAAGACTCATTTACATGACCACCTTAAGACCGATATGGATTTACGGAGTAGAGCTGTGGGGCTTTCTGCGTCCAATCCTTACAATCCTTAGTTTATCACGAATGAGCTCATCCATGAAGACCTTAGTGTTCCGCATGTTGCTGATTTGGCTCGATCTAGATATTAATCCTTTAGATCAAAAACTCTAATCCTCTAGTTTCAATCATTTCTTTCTCTTCAATTCCTGATAATCCTCCGAGGCGTCTGAAAAGGGAAAGCTCCGAGACCTTCTAGTTTAGAATATTTTTAGAGTGCTTCTATTGGGAAGCTTTTCTATGTGTTTCGTGCCTTTTCAAATTTACTAGTTGTATTGTATAATTCAGTTGTAAATTCTAATAAATACATTTTTTTAAATAAAAGAGAAAGTACTAATAAATTATATAAAAGTAAAATAATGAAATAAAAAAAAAATAGGTTTAGAGTTTTAGACTTGAATTGTGTGTTTCCCGCACCAGATTTTTATATTGTGTATTGACGCAGTATGACCCATCCAATCTATACAGAGCTGATATCCGATTCGCCCCTTAAATAGGGCAGAATAGGCAGCTAATGCTATTATGACGCGCTAATATAACCTTTAGGTGATTTCCTCCCCTGCCTAAGTGATGCCGTTATAGTTGAAATGAAAGAAACCCGATGAAGAACTGACTCAGAACCTAAAACTATTACAGAGAGAGATGTAAGCGGAGGGAGATGACGTAGGGACCATTTCCTTTCGATATCACTCCATTTGGCAGCCACGTCATCATCAGCATAGATAGGGATTGATATGCACTTACGGTTAGTTTGCTCCTTTAGCATCTAGCCCTTGGGAGTGTAGGGCGGCCATTTTGTGGGGTGCCTCTACACTTTTACAGGAAGAGAAAACAACAAAAATAATATTTTAGTTTCAATTTTATAATTATGAAGAGTATAATTGTATTATATAATTGATAGGAACATTCTCTTCTGTTTAAATTTATTATTACTTTGAGGATGTATAGTCGACTGTAGAAACAATTATAGGTGGAATAATCAGAAGGCAGTCTTTTTTTAATATTTTTAATTCTGCCAACGTTTCGGCTCAAGCTTGGCATTACTAAACCATGTCCAAGCATAACCAGTTAATGCTTGGACAAGGCTCAGTAATGCCCTGATGATGGCTGACAAGCTTGTGCCGAAACGTTGGCAAAATAAAAATATTAAAAAAAAAAAACTGACTCCTGATTATTCCACCTATAATTGTTTCTACAGTCGACTATACATTCTCAATATTTATTATTACTTCAATATATTAATTCATACCTCGAGGTCCATACTGCCTCATCTGCAGAAATATTAATTTAAAATAATTTTCCATATTAAAATGATACAGGTCATTTTCATCAAATTTCTTTTTATCTATATTCCACAATCGTCATATTAATAAATATTGCCACTATGTGGTGATATTTATTTCATTGTCACATACTTCGACTAATTAAAATATTTGTTAATCTTTGCAATACAATAGTGTACACTTCATACTTGTTAGTCCAAGCATGTACAAATTTAAATAGAAGAGAAAGTTCTAATAAATTATATAAAACTAAAATAATGAAATGAAACAAAAAAAATGCCATGCAGTCATAGGGACTGCCGATAGAAGTGAGAACTTAAAACTATAAAATATTGGGTTGTAAAATAAGCTTGTACCATTTTTTTACCACGATTTTAAAAAAATTTCAGTTTCTTGTAAATATTTTCAATCAATTATATATGACCTATTTTGATCGATTGCATGTCGCCATCTTCCAGGTAATTTTTTGATTCCGTCCTATCAGAACTTCTCAGATTCGACTCTAGCGCTTTGCGGATTTCATAAACTTTATTTTTCTCCTCAATAACTCTGACAAAACAATATTTATATATTATAAGTCGATCTTTTATATGTAATCATTGGGGGTACTCACTACGTTTGCTATAGCATGCTATTTGTGCTATTGTGCTAAACCCATCAATTTTATACAGGAAATAACTCACTAGAGTACCCCTATTAATGAAAAAATATGTTCTTCTAAGATACGATTATAATAGAACCTTAGGAAATAGATATGGAATTAAGAATTGAATTGTTATTATTTATAAGACCACTGAGAAATTCAGAATGATACACAATGCGGAATTGCGGAGCTTTTACCCTGTTAGTATTATTAAGTTGATATCATTGTGAAGACTAAAATAGGCATGTAAACTTGTCGGCTCACTGAAGAACGAATTCGGAAAAAGTATGTGCTGGTAAGTAACCGACTGGTAGGCGTTCAAGAGGTAGGCCGAAGCGTCGATGGGAGAATTGTATTAAGTCTGATCACTATCAAGCTCTTGCATATATGTTATTGGCTAAAATGCTAAATTTTTGCACCCTAATATAATTATTTGGTAATAATAAACCATTATGTAATAATTTGCAGCGTTTTTTTTTATCTGTTAAGCTATCTGTATATGTTTATAATTTATATTCTTGCAAACCTAGTATTAATTTTGTATATTCATTACTTCTCTTTCTTTCTTTAGTTTTTAATATAATTGTTCGTTATGTTATCAGATTGTTTTTATTATTTAATTCTCAGAAATAATAATAAATTTATAATCGTTAGGGGTGTCTTTTTAAAGAGGTTATACCCCCACTTTTTCCATTGTTACGAGTTGTAATAATTATTCATTTATGTTTAAAAAAAACCATGTATGGCTCAAGCAGCCGGTCTGGAAATAAAGAAATTAAAAAAAAAAAAATATCTGTATATGTAAATTTACTAGATATATTAATCAACACAGTTCTAATATCAATAAATAAATGTATAAATAAATAAATATATATGTAAATAACTATTACTTAAAAAATGTCAACGTTTATATTTCTAATCGATTCTCCTTCCTCTAACCTTTAAGCAATGCCCTTTCGCATACACTTCAAATACAGCATTCATAGATATCTATCTACATATTATTTTTTGATATTTTATTTTGTATTTATACATATCATGGAATTTATTTGTTGTTTTATTCTACGTTATTACTCAAATGAAGCTAGGATAAAGAGATGTAAGTGCATTGTTTGTTATTGTCAAATATGAAATTTGTTTTTAATTTCATTTTATTTCAAGTGCCTGGTTCCTGATTCGAAATGAAATCAACAAGTATTTTTTTGTTTTGTTTTTTCAGTTTCCACTTCTTTTTTTCGCTTATACATGAGATATACTGCAACCCCTCCCTCCCCTCCTCCCCCCAGAGACAAAAGATTTATTAAGCAATAGAAATACAGACTACCGGATAGAAGATATATCCTTACAGGAGGCAGGGGTGGTCCAACGGCCAATGTATTCCCTATTATCCTCCGAGAGGAAGTGGATATATTTCCTTGATTGTTTTATCATTTAACTCGATTGGTGTCGGGTTCCCTTCGGGTGTGAGTTACAGGAAGGCTCAACTGCTGTTGTGACAGCTGTCATCATTAATTTGGAAAATTGCCTCGGTTTTGAAGTTTTTGTTTTAGCGGCTATACCGCCACTTCTCCCATCTGCCTTCTCTTTTTTCCTTCATTTTTTTTCTATTCCTTTATCCTGCCCGCTTATATTATGTCAGCGGAAGTAGGCAATCTGTTTAATTGCATACGGGCCTCACTAAAAAAGTTGACATGCCAAACGGTTGGAAATTCCGACTTGAAATATTAATGACTATTGAGAATGCTATACGAAGAATAAAAATCTCAATCAATGGATAAATTTTTGTTGTTAAAAATAATTTTTAAATTTTCAAAATCTACACAATTTCTACGAAAAGAAAAATGTATTTATTTACTGTATTATATCTATAAATAAAATAGGTAAATGTGTAGGGAGAATAAAAGACGTGAACATGTCTTATGAAAGAACTACCCAGTGGTAGCTCCTCTATAACTAGTTGAAGGCAGTAGGTTCCGAGGCCACCTTCTTTTCAATCGCCTCTGCGGTTTATCAGGAATATCTAAGAGATTGATTACGGAGAAGTGGGTTTGTGTGAGCAGAGAGTTTGAAATGAAAAGATGTATATCGATTCTAAGTCTCTAACATATCTAAGTCTGTAACATATGGGATACTGGGGTCATTATAGGTGAGTTGATATGTGACAAAATAAGGCGCATTCAGGATTTTTCTAAGGATTTTGGATGGTAAGGATTGAATGCGAGAGCAATTACATGCATCTATAAAGCTGTTATCCAATAATTGGGAAAAATCATCTCATTGCACCCAAGACTATAGATTGTAGAAATACAGGTTTTTTTTCTATTGTTTTTTTTTTTTTTTTTTAAGTTATTTTAAGTAATCCTGAATCAAGATATCATGCTATTTCAATGTGAATGAAACCTATATATGTTATGACTAATGAAATCTTATAAATTATGAAACCTATATCCGTTTTTGAGGAAGTTATATTAATTTTGGTGAGATGTATTAATACTGGAGTATAACTGTCATAAATACATAGACTTTTCGTTTTTCAGTGAGAATTATCATTCTTAAGCGCACATACAGACAAACACATACTATTTTTAGACTTAAAAACATAAAACAAGGTGGTGTTTCCGTTGAAAACTTATATCTGCACATTTTACCGAAAATTCTGCGACTGTATATTTCATAAAAAGGCATTTAAAAAATAAGTACCACATAAACCCCATACTGCCATTCGAGGCACGTTTTTCAATGAACAAGTTTGCTGTGCTCTTTCGTATTTTATTTCCAACACCAATATTTTTCTATTGAAAAAGCTACTTATTTCTGCAAAGTTATAATGTAAATAAAATCTAGATATTAAAACTGTTTTCTTGAAAGGAATCCCAACTTTTAACAAAACAGTGGGCAAATATGATGAACTGTAGATTTGATAAAGTAGCTGAATAAAAATCCGTTGTGTTAAGGTACTCCCCCAGGTAGACTTTGAAGACCGACTTCTCAATCTTGTTATAGTTCGAATATGATTTGTAACTCTCAGGAAAAATAATTCAGTAGTTGACTGGTTAAATAGATTTATCGCTGTACTGTGAGAAATTAAGTATAACGAGTGGATTATTTACGTTTTTATACACCTAATTACTGAGAATCTGCGATGAGCCACATGGTCTCATACAAAACTAAGTACCTTTTTTATTTATTGATGGATGTATATTAATTGCCAATGTTCGAGTTCTGCAACATTTGGCAATGTTGAATTCAAGTTGGGTGGTGAAAGATAATTATTTATTCTGTTAAATGACAAAAAGCATTTGATGGACTAAAATAGTAAAACAATGATATGGATTTTCTTGAGTTTAACCCAGCTTTTATTAAGTATCACTGATTAGAAGTAAAAACAGAAGATTGAGCGTGATTCCGGTCGTCATCGCCTTTACATAAAAAATAATCCTGCAATTATGTTTTAAGTACACACTGGGCCATGGTCTCTAGTGTATTGTTATTACACTACCAACCGACTGAAAAAAACAACATATTTTTAATACAATCTTATTAACTTTATAAGCAATTTTAATTTTAAAAAATAGAATTTTATTTTTACATAGTGTTTTTCTTTTCCGTTTAAAAGCTTTTTTTTTTTACTTTACAATTTAGTTTTTAAATGTTTATTTATTTTTCTCACGCCTTAGAGACTACGCGAATATCATAACCCTTACTTCCCTTCTTACTTTACTCCTTCCCTCCTTATTTCTTTACTCCCATCTTTTCCTCATTCACACCAATTGCTCCTTTCTTTTTTCCACGCCACTCCTTTTTTCGCATCTCTCGTTCCCACAAGGACAACCCCAATTTCTTTATTAGTCTTTTTTTCTCTCGTCAATTTCTTCTCAAATTTAGTCTTTTCCTATAATCATCCCTATCTAAACAGTCCTGGCGTGTTATTTTCAGTCTCTCTGTTTCTTCCCTCAGTCTTTCAGTTTTAACCTTTTATTAAATAATAAAACATTGTTATAAGATTTATTTTAAAGTAAAAATTGATACTGAATTTTAATTGGCTTCCCTTTTTTACTTTCACTTACTATATATAGTAAGGGGAAGTATTGCGATCGTGAAAATTTTCGAATTCCAGTTTTCAACGGAAATACACATTTTAGGGTCCGCTGAGTCCAAAGAACCAAGTCCCGCAAAAAGGTCTGTGTTGTGGTAACTCTCGGGCGGAAATGGTAAGTCCTATGAAACTGAAATTTCATATTTAGGACAACTATACGCCCGAGACGTGACAAAACTTTTTTCATCAAAATGAGCTTACCAGAAGAGGCACTTTATACCATGCATTTTGCACCCTTTTTCGATTTTCTCGAAAACGGTTCCGACGATTTTGATTAAACTCGCTATATCGATGTAATAATTTAATGGGCTTTAATATCATGTAGGTTTTATCTGATTAAAATGGTCTGACAGGGCTTAAATGCCGATATTTTAAATTTTCTTTTCCTCAAGTACCTTTAATTTTGTAAATTCAACAAAAATAACTATATTATCTTGTTAACGCTATGAAAAACAGATAAATATATAAATTGAATAAATTCGATACATAACTAAAGGAGAAAACAGAAAAAATATTTTTTTAATGCAATTTTTCGTTTTTGAAAATAAGAGCAGTAATATACATGTATGATATACCGTTGGAAAGCTAAATGTTTTAGAAAAAATATTATCTCATACAAAAGCTTTTAAAAGTTAATAGAGAGTGATGAAATGAACATAAAACCAACTAATTTTTTAGATAATATTATAATAGATTTTTTCCTTAATAGTTTCACGTATTTTTATCTCTAACTGTTTTTAAAAATTCTTTCATTGATTTCTAAAATGGAGGAAAGTGAAAGTCGTGTGTAGCCCGCACCAGATTTTGGTTTATTATTTTTAATAATGAACCTTTGTAATCGACCAACAAAAAAAAAAATTGCCCCCCTTCAACATTTGAGGACTTGCGTTTCAAGTTTTTTTTAAATACGCCACAAAAATAGTAGGGCGTCCACGTTGATATCAGCAGGTTATTTGTAAAATGGCGGCCTATTAGAAGTTATTTAATTCAATAAATCAGTTACTTTTGAAGACAGAGGAAAAATTTTCAGTGTTTATTAACCAAAAAACTATGAATAATTATAAAAAAAGAGAAAAAAATTCAAATTTTATCCATAAATAGGCCCATGACTCAGTTAATTTTGAAGATAGAAAAAAATATGTATAGAATTTTAGAATCAGTAAAGCGCGATAAACTAGAAAACATTAAGAAAAAAGGAAAACAAAAAATTAAATATTGCCCATATGCAGTGGTGATGTGCTATTTTCCTTTGAATTATTTATTGCTTTCCGTATTACATATCTACAGCTTTATAAACAGTTATACTGTAATATTGTTATTTTGAAATAATAAACATTGAGTAATACTTTGCAGCGTTTTTTCTGCTACAAATGTGACACTAACATCATAATTAATACTGTTATCTTTTATCTTGTCATTGACTATATTTCTACGGTCCCAACAATCCTTATACCAAGTATAACTACCCTTTAGTAGCTTTTGAAAAATACGATACTTAGTGCACAGCGGTAGTTTTTCTTGTTGTTATTATTCATTAGAGTCAAATGGAAATCAACTAGACAGATGGATGATAAGTCTACCTATTTCATTTCCTGTTAGTCTACGAAATGAAATTATCTTTTTTTACTCGACTCTCGAACCATTATTGAACGAACTCCCTCAGATAATTGAGTATTCAACCCTAGACCAATTATCAACAGATGCAGCCATTGAGTCATTGAAATACTCTGGACCAATCAAGGAATCCTAAACGGTGATGTTAACTGAGGCGTTGTAAGCGAATTAAAGAAGCCGTCCCGGTACAGCCCTTAGCGAGGGGAGGACATATTAGCCAAAATGGCGACCCGTTGTTACAATGATGGCGGCCACCAGCCCTACAATAGGCCCTAATCTCTGCCTCCGCTCCCGGCCCTAGCTACTGTAAACACAGGCGGTTGGAGGGGGTGAGTACTATTGTAATTGTAAGCTACATCAATATTAATTGCAAAATAATTTATTTTAGTAATTATACAAGGGTATCTTATCATATGGACCATCATTATTGCAGTAACTTGGTAATATTACAACAATATGAACGAATAATTCTAAAAATTCGTACTAGTAAGATTTACGACGAAGTCGATGGTAATTATAACTGAAGCAATCTCTAAAAAAATATATGGGTAAATTTATTATTAAAAAAATCTTCAAGAAGCATTATATTTTTTATGAATAGCATTACTTCAAGTGAGCCATTAAATTTAGTCATAATCAGCATTGAAAGGAATATTACAAATATGATTAGACAATTTTATGTCTAATTAATACTTCAATTTTTTAATGAATTGCTGTAATACAAACTTTAACATATATAATATTTCTCCCTTATTTGCATTGTTATTTTTTAATTATTGGTATTAACTCATCGTCTTCTCGTTTACTGCTCCAGCTTAACCTGAAGATTTCATTTAAGTCTAAATCTATCTCTACCTAAACTAGTTCTTAGTTGTAACTAGCTAAGTTCTTCATCTTATGATCCAATTCTAGGTTTAATTCAACTCCAACTTAAGCTGTAACCAAGATTTAACTTAAACTTTAACTCTACCTCTAATTTTATCTCTAATCCAGCCCCAACTTTAGCTCCAATTGTAGTTCCAACTTTAGCTCTAACTCTACCTCCAACTTTGGCTGTTACTCTATCCCAACTTAGCCTATTACCTCCAACTTTAGCTATTACTCAGCTCCAACTTTAGTATTATTCCAGCTTCAACTTTAGCTATTACTCCAGCTCCAACTTTAGTTATTACTCTAGCTCCAACTTAGCTATAACTGGACTCCAACTTTTCAGCTTAACTTAACTTACTCCAGCTCCAACTTTAGTTATTACTCTAGCTCCACCTTAGCTATAACTGGACTCCAACTTTAGCTATTACTCCAGCTCCAACTTTAGCTTTACTCTAGCTCCAACTTTAGTTATTACTTTAGCTAAACTAGCTATAACTGGCTCCAACTTTAGCTTTATCTCCTCCACTATTAGCTTCTCTAGCCCAAATTATAGTAATCTACTATTTTATACCATAATTTCCTTATTTCATTTATTAATTTTATTGTTTAATTAATTTTACAATTATAGTCATAACAGATATAAACTCACTAGCTGGGATCGCTAATGGTTTGTGTCTTTTCTCCAGCATATTGGTCAAGAAATGTTTAGATAGATTACTATTTTTTCATAACGCATACCTATCTATTTTATACCATTGTAATTTGTAATTTAAATTTAGAATTTCTTTGGTTTACACAATATTAATTTTTTTTTCGTCTTTATTTCATTTTTGTTAATATGATGTGAATGAAATATCGTATCTCTTTTACCATTGAATGAATGTCGTATTATAAGTTTAAAAAAGTGCTAAAACTAGGTATTATTAATAGGTTAATAGATCATGGATATACAGTAAAATTTTAAAACATACCATCAATAAACCTTTAATGCTTAATCAATTTGGTTACTTGAAATAATATAGATAAATTGTGGTTAATACAAATCTTAAAAAACGATATAGAATTTTATGACAATATTAAAATTATAATTTTGAAAAATATTAACGGAAAAATATAAAAAAGGGTTTATTTGAGCAGTTTAAAAGGAATCAAAACCGTACAAAATATAAAGGATATAGTATTATAAAAAAATACCATTACAGTTCACGCATAGTACTAAGTACATAAGTGTCATACGACCCAAGATTTACATGTGTATTCATTATAAAATATAGAATTTCGTAACAGAGGTGCAAATCAAAGTAGCAAAAAGAGAGAGGTCTATTTATAGAAAGCCTAGACAATTTTAGAATAAAAAGTTTGGATAAAAACAAGTTTAAACGAAAAAAAAACAAGATATGTACGTAAACATGTAATAGAACAATTAAATTAGAACTTATTACAATATTTACAGGTTGAATGTAGAAGAGACAAACAGATTTTTTAATTCTTTCCTTTTTTTAAATATGTATTACATTGTTGTTAATTAGAAACTCCTGTTGTTCTTCCGACGGTTCCATACGGGTGTGAAACGTCGTCGCTTACTTTAAAGGATGAAAAACGCCTTAAGGTTTTCGAGAATAAGGTACTGCGTAAAATATTTGGTCTAAACAGGGATGAGACCTCGGGTAAATTAAGAAGGATACACAACATAGAATTGCGGAGCTTGTTCTCTGTGAGTATAATTGAGTTAATAGCATCGCGGAGAGTCAAATGGAGGTGTAATGTTGATGGGCTCAGTGAATAACGAAATCCAAAAAACTTGATATGAGCTGAAGTGAATGGTAGGCATCCGAGAAGTAGGCCGAAGCGACGATGGGAAATAGAGATTGTGTCAAGACTGATATTTATTTTAATTTATTTATTCAGCTTCCGTACTTGGCAGAGAAGCCCTGTGGAGACCCTGGTGTGTCGGAACGTTGGATATTAAATATTCTTTCACTATTTTCTTATATATTTTTTAAACGCCACCCGAACCTCTCCATATACAGTATATCACTCAATGACATCTACTTACATAAATGATGTGATTTTGTAAAATAATTTCCAGTTGTTGAATGGTATTTCTTAGACTAAGTGTGGGTTTAAGATATGCAGAATATTGCGGATAAATCGATGATAATTCCTTAAATATTTTAACGATTATCATATAAATATTCCGATTCTGATCAACACACTTGCATAAATTTTAAGATTTTCGTGCAGAAAAAATTACTCTGTCATGACTTATTAGATTGTACCATTAGTAATGCAAATCATAAACGTTCAATTTAAAATTATTCCAACTAACATTTATTTTATATATCCTATAATTTCTCAATATTCGTACAATTTAAGCTTTATTTTGTTTGTTTGTAGAGTAATGTTTTTTGTTTGATCGTACTACTTGTGAAATACATATTTTCCATTTTAGACTAAATGTAATGGTTTTTTATTCACTCAAACAAATTGAAATTATAATAAAAATTACAAAAGTAATTTAAGTTACAATTAAAATAACAAAAACTTAATAAAATATTATTAAAGCTTAGTAATTGTGGCCGAGGTAGGGTATGAATTGTAATTGTAGCCTAGCAATGAACTGTAAAAATATAAACACTAAATTGTAATGCGAAGCTGATTTCCAAAGAGGAATTGATAATGAATTGATATTCTGACATATGTGCATTATAATAGTTTATTTTTATCGAAACGGTAATCAATTTATTATTATATATTTGTTTTCTATTAATATAAATTAAACTCACTGACTGCAAAGAGAGAAATTTCAGTGAAAGTTTTACGGAATTTAATGATATCCTTTCAAATCCATTTATAATATTTGTATACCATACAAATTATATTAGTAGGTTGATGGAATAAATTAAAGAAATATATTGTCATCGTTTAATTTCTTTTAATTGTAGATTTATTGTGAAACTCAATTCAAACAATTTTTTTTTTTATTCATAGACAAGAATCCTATCTCAACTCCATTTGATTATGTTTAATCATCAGTATTGTTGTATATTAATAGAATACCAGCTGTAAAAAAGCATTAGAAAAAAAAACGAATATGCCCCAAACTAAACAAAAGAACAACAAAGTTTTCCAACTGAATTGAAATGGCAAAACATGGATTGTTAATGAACCATTAAACTAGATGCATTTTACTACTATTCTCTAAGTCCTAGGTTCGAACCCTGGCTGTGGATGAATGGGATCGGAATACTGTTATGGGGCACACCTAACACTTATAAAGTGGGTACCCAAAAGTATGAAGGAAAACCTGGTGACTAGACGAAATCTCGGCCTCATCACATTTATGCATGGCCGTTCGCTTAGAAGGCTCTTGGGTTGTATATATAGAAATTTCTGATTTTTCATATTTTTTTTTTATTTATTTATTTATTTAACGTCACTTTATGCTACTATGGCTAATCGGACGATGCTACAGTGAGAGTCCTAAATTTTGCCTATCCAGGTTTTATTATGGGATCTTTAACGAGTACCTGACATCGTACAGGCTCGGGACCACCTTTTAACGTCCCCTCCGAAGGACGGCGTAACTAAGGATTTTTTACTCCCATTAAAATTTGCATATTAAAGTAAGAAGAACAAAATTAAAAGAAGATATAATAGAAGAATGAAGGTATTCCTCAACAAAACGTAGCGTATTTATGATTTAATACGAGCTCTGTTGAGCAGTCTAGCAACAACAGCATGGAGCAGCAACTATCACTGTCTTAGCTAGAACTTCAGCCGTATATGGTTGCGTAGATATATGAGGTTGTTGACATAATCCTTTGTGTATTAAAAGGCATAATGCTAGGACACAAGATTATGACAACATAAAACATTTTTCTATTTTAAAGATTATATAGTTCACAGTGTGATGAAAACGAAGGATGAATTGGTTCAGGTGGTAGTCATAATACATTAGGAAATAGTGGACAGAATAAAAAAAGTAAGTTAAAATGAGAAGAGTTCTTGACTTTATTGTATTGATACATTAGTGTGTATATATTTTATTGTAATTTTATCTTGTGTAAATATTGTATGAATGTAGTATGTATGATATCTTTCAGCACTACTATTGATGTCCAGATTGGGACAGATTGTAATTTTACTCAATAAAAATTGTTGTTGAAAGTAAAAAAAAAAAAAAAAAAAATGAGAAGAGAAAAAAACTGCAAATTATTACACAATGGTTTATTATTTCCAAATAACTATATTAGCCCCTAACTGTTTAAAGGTAATTAACTAATATGAAAAGCAATAAATAATTCAAAGGAAAATTAGTCAATCACTAACACTAATTTTCCTTTCGCCTTTTCTTTTTTTTTCTTTATTTTTTTTTTTATTCGCAATGGTGTCGTCCTGATCCTAAAACTCAATACAATTTTTTGTCCATTTTAAAAATTAGTTGAGTTATAGGAGTATTTATAGATAAAATTTCAATTTATTTTCATTTTTATAATTATTCGCGGTTTCTTGGTTTAAAAATTCTTATACATTTTTTCTCTATCTTAAAAAATAAGTGAGTTATTGAATTAAGTCATATTTGATCGGCCGCTATTTTAAAACTGATCGCCAGATATCAACGTCTAGGTGTAAGGATCATTGTTGGATGTGCTAGTATTTTTGTGCAGAGTTTACAAAAAATTGGTCGAGCAGTTTCAAGGAAAAGCCGGACAGCGTATGGTGGACAAACGGATTTTTTTTATTCTACGTATCTAGAAGCGAAACCCTATAATTTTGAGGGGTGGGAGGTAATTTTTTTTTGGTCGATTTCAAAGGTTCATTATTGAAAATAATGAACCAAAATTGATAACAACTAATGAAGAAATAGATTAATATATCAACGTAAGTTAATATAGAAACTAAACATTGCTAATTGTATTTATTTTACATTTCCTTATCAACTCATGTTGACATATTCATTATTTTCTTTAATAATTATTATTACTTAATTTTTTCTCTTTTTTTTATTTTTATTTTTTTTTTATTATTATTCCTGTCAATCTTTCATGGCCATTTATTTGTCTTACATCTACATTCCATTTTGTTATTTTTTAGTCCTGATAAAGCCCGCAACGTGGGACGAAAGGTGGGTTAACAAATAGTTTTCACTTTTCTATAATCTTTTATGACCGCCTACAAAATTACTCTATTTCTTTGTATAGTGATCCTTTCGCAACAGCCCTTCGTATATATTTTCGTTGAATATTTTTTTGGGCTGGGGGTCCATAAATTTCATCGTGTAACGTTTTATTCAGTTAGACACGCTCACCAACAGAGATCCTAGTACTTTGGATTCTTGGACGGAATATTGAACGACAGTTTCCATTTCAGGAATTA
The DNA here is from genome assembly GCA_023052935.1 of Piezodorus guildinii. Taxonomy (NCBI): domain Eukaryota; kingdom Metazoa; phylum Arthropoda; class Insecta; order Hemiptera; family Pentatomidae; genus Piezodorus; species Piezodorus guildinii. Next base: position 95,028,639 of record CM041296.1, read on the forward strand.
AGGGAAGAATTTTTGTTGTTCTACAACATTATTCGTTAAGACCTATCCTTAAGGAGGAATATTGGTTAGATGGAAAAAGAATAACGTTTTGCCACATTTATAAAGTGTTAGGGCTTTATAGACACACTCTGTCAAAAAAATTAGGTTGGTCTTCCGAGCATTGAGAATTTGAGGTAATTTTGGTATATAACATTTGTAGCTAGAACCTACTGTTTAGAAGCTATACTGCTTAAAATGAAAAAAAAAATCACGTTTTGCCCACATTGTTTTTCGTTTAGGTGATTTTTTAACACGCTCTACCTCTATTTGTGTTGCTCAAATCAAAATGTTGATAACAGTTTCTTGTCAGAAATTTAGCAGAGAATATTTTTGTTACATAACATTTTTCTCTACGACCAACCGTTTTGGAACTATATTGGTTTAAATGAAAAAAGTTATCTAATTACCAAGTTGAAATGTACATAATCTATAAGATGATTAAAAATAAATTTTTTTCATATATTTTTTCTTTCTACCTTTACCTTCTATACTTCATTAACCCCTCCGTCCGTCCGAAAAGTCAATTTCTCCGGGGTTGGTAAAAACAGTAACTTATAGATAGACAAATCCATGATCTGATATGACAAAATGTAAGCACTTTAAAATATAATTCTGAGTAAGGGAGAAACATTCAAGTCACATTTTTTATTAATTAATTTTTTTTTTTTAGTTGAACTCTCTAGAAACAGCTATGTTGCTTCAACCAGCGCTGTTTATGGTGGAAAGAATCCTGACTTTTTTATTTTTATTTTTTGCGAAATAACAAGAAAACATAGATAGATAACAGAATATAAGATAACAGAATATAGATAACAGAATAAAAGATAGATAGATAACAAGAAAAAATGAAATCCAGGAAGAAATAAAGTCCCGGTTAAAGGTGGGAAATGCGTGTTATTATTCAGTTGCTAAATTACTTAGCTCGCGACTTCTGTCTTAAAACTTAAAGGTTAGAATTTATAAAACTATTATTCTTCCAACGGTTCTTTACGGATGCGAAACGTGGCCGCTTACTTTGAAGGATGAACAACGGATTAAGGTTTTAGAGAATAAGGTACTGCGTAAAATATTTGGTCCGAAGAGAGATGAGGCCACTGGGGAGTTTAGAAGGTTGCACAACGCGGAATTGCGGAGTTTGTACCCTGTGAATATAATTGAGTTGATAGCATCGCGGAGACTCAAATGGGCGCGTTAAGTTGTTGGGCATAGTGAGGAACGGATTCCGAGAAAGTTGGTATTCGCTGAACCGACTGGTAGGCGTTCGAAAGGTAGGCCGAAGCGTCGATGGGAGGATTGCATTAAGGCTGATCTCGGGGGCTTGGGCTTGACCGGTGAACATTGGACGAGTCTGTGCAGGCGAAGTTTGGTGGTATCGGCATCGAACCTTCGGGTTCGGTAAGCCTATTATTATTATTATTATTTGCGAAATTACCATACATGCGTGGTGTTTCAGACATAATGAATAAATAAAAAAACTTTATTCTGGGATATTGTTCCTTAAGAATAACATAAATGTACAAGGAAAATAAGAAATATAACGGACAAAGAACAAAATAATAATAATAATAATGATTACAATAAATATACACAATTATCTTTAAATGATCAAGAGAAAAAAATAATATTGCAATAAAATAAAACAATAGAATGAATAAAATAAGAATGAAAAAAACAAATCAACTTTAATAATTTATTTATTTATTCTGGGATGAGTCCCTTTAGAATAATATCAAATACAATTTTACTCTTACAATAGAGTAAAATTTAAAAAAATAAGAATAATAACTTTACTACCATTGATGTTAAGATGTACAGATTTTTTTCACCTCACTTAAATCAGTATACTCAAATTAGTTAATCCAACCGGATGGGGAAGTAAGGAGGTGTTGAAACAGGAGAAATTTAAATGAAGATTGGGAAGGAGCATGGCGGATGTTTGATTCGAGAGTATTCCAGAAATTGACCGAGTTAGGAAGGAACATTCATATTTTTTGGTTCTAAGGAAAGGTGTATAGAAATCGGTAATTCTTGGGTAAAGGTTATGGATTTAAATTTCAGACATTAGACGTAAAAGAGGCGGTGGGATAATTTGATTGAGAAATAAATGAAGGAAGATCCATCGAGGGAAATAGCCACTTTGGCTGAATGGGTTTTGTATTCACCGGCCTAATTCTCTAAAACTAGTCAAGGACTCTATAATACATATTTCTATTTATCTGTGTAGTGGAGTTATTGCAACAGCCCTCCTTCATATACATTCGTGTTATATACATTTTTTTGGTACTACCTGACTGTACGGGCCTTACCGAAATAGCTAGTGAATTTTTTTTTTTTTTTTGGCTACTGTGCTGTTGTAGGTATAGGGTAAGACACGCCTTGTGGCAAATGAAGGAATATTTAATCTTATCAGGAACGCGGGAAACTTGAGCAAAAGCCTTTTTTGGAAAAAGGCTGATTTTGGGCTCACCATTATAGGGTATTTTTACTACAACAACAATTTTTATTGAGTAAAATTACAATCTGTCCCAATTCGGACATCAATAGTAGTGGTGAAATATATCATACATACTACATTCATACAATATTTACACAGCATAAAATTACAATAAAATATATACACAATAATGAATCAATACAATAAAGTCAAGAAATCGCTTATACCTATATACACATACACACACTCAGACACATTGAGTGGAGAATCTAGCCAGTGCTAGAACTCCAATATATTTACAAAAGGTCGCGGGGCCACTGCCGTTTCAACCTTCTAGGTGGGTTGTATGGATGAGTGGAGCTGGATAGGGATTGAGCTAGAGGATTAGGATGATGAATTCCTCCACAGTTCAAGTCCGTAGGTCCAGATGGGCTTCAGTATAGGTTTTTTTAGCTTTGCTAAAAAGTACTGATTTTCACATTAGTTAGTTTGTCGTGGTAGGGACAATATGATGAACGAATTACCTACTTAATTCAATAAGGTTATACCAACACAAACATTTACGCACAAAATAAGCAATAAAACTGCATTTATTTAAGTACATTAAGAACACTTCTTATTCTGTTAATTCAGCATTCTTCTCAATCTTCCAAGCTCCCACTTCATTAATATAACCACTACAGTCTCAAAATATGTCTCAAGATGCTCATGCCGAAATCTAGAGTTGATTCCCTAACTCAGCAATAAATGCATTGAACGATTATTTTCAAATCTAAACTTGATCTTCTAACCAAATATATTTTCTTATTTATTTGTTTTGTTTATTCATTTAACTTCACTTTTTGGTGGCTAATCGGACGATGCTACTGTAGGAGCCCTAAATTTTGCCTATACAGGTTTAATGAGGATAAAGATCTTTAACGAGTACCTGACAAATCAATGGCTCAGGACCACCTTTTTACGTCCTCTGCGAAGGACGGCACAACAAGGAATTTTTACTACCAATAAAAAATCATAAAGCCATCTGTGGGTTTGTTATTTCTTTGTTTTTCCTGCACCCTTTGACATGGCAACGCCATTTACTACATTCCCCAACATAGAGCTTCATGTCATACATTCATCCTTATCAATATATTTTCCATGTTTTAGAGTAATTCTGCATAAAACCCACGTACATTTCTTCATTATTAATTTTTCTGAAAATACCTTTTAATTTCTTTATCTATACAGGAAAAGTAACACTGTACTAACGAGTAAACATGTGAAATGTAACCAATCACATGATCTATTTTTCCCAAGATATTTCGATGTGGCTTGTAAAACAAACTAGTGTCTTTTTTTATATGATTTTTTTATATGACATCCTGCCCTACAGTGTCCTTTAATAATATTCAGCTTTTCCCGGTTGAACAGAATCGCTATCTAGGACTCCTACTTGACACACGTCTAACATGGAATCCACACACAAGACTGAAACGACAAGAAACTGCACGCCGCATTCGCTTCCTTCAACACTTACTGGACAGACGCTCTAACCTTCTACTTGACTACAAAAGGCTCATCTATTATATAGAAGCCATCATAAGGCATATCTGGCCGGATAGAGTTAAGCTTTGGGACTCTACTAAACCATCAAATTCTTGCCGTATTCAATCCTTACAATCCAAAGTCCTTCGAAAGATCCTCAACGCTCTTCTTCTATTTTTTTTTTTTTTTTTTTTTTTTTGGCATAGACTTGCACCGCGACCGTATAGGTCTATTGCGCGCCATCGAGTCAAATTTGTATAGTTAAAATATGAGTTTGATTGCAATAGCAAACTTTAAGAGGCTATAAGGATCTACTAGCTTGTTATTTAATGTGTGTTCCAGGCGGACACAGCAGATTATATGGAAAGATGTTTCATCTTCCTGCCTACACAGAGGGGTACTTGAGATACAAAGTTTGAACATGTAATAGTTGAGTTTACAGTGTCCTGTATAACTAGCAGTAATGGTTTTTAAGGAAGTCCTACTCTTACTGAGTAAACACTTCCTTCTATTAATACTGGGACCGTCTATGCTCCTTACTTTGTCACGAATAAACTAATCCATTAAGATGTCCCATATGTTGCTTATTTGGCTCTATCAGGTATCAATACTTCCACATCAAACTCTACTCCCAATTTAACCAACTAGCTTCAATCCATGCTTACTCTTCCATTTCTTGACAATCCTCCAAGGCGTCTGAAAAGAAGACGGCCTCGAGTCTCTCTGTTTTAGATTACCTAGTGGAGCGCTGCCATTGGACATTTTCTCTTCATGTATTTATCTGACAGCTAATTTAATTGATGTATTAATTAATATAGTTGTAAATTTAAATTAATAATATTAATAAAAAAAAGTATAATTCAGTAAGTTTGATTCATTCTTTTTGAGGCACGCGCAAGGAGACGAATAACTTCCGAGTTACCTCCCTCTCCGTTATAAAATGTTTTCTAAACGCTCTTACCCTTCTAAACCTGTCTAAACAGAGTTTAGCAATTACGGGACACTCGAGGCAGGACCCCTGGAGGGCTATCGTTACCTGGGCGAGGGTATGGATCAATTAGTATGTATCTATTCCGATTTATTAACAGTAGCCGCGGCAGGAGACAGGCGGAGGGGAGGTTGGAGGAGGCTATGTAAATGGAAGATGCGCCATAAAAAGGACAGGAAGGGAGAGAGAAGACAGTATAATGAAGAGGTGGCTCTTCGTTAGTAGCCGCATTGTGCCCTAGTAATTACTAAACCTCTCCCGGCTCGCTTTTAATTATGCCGTCTCTAACGAGGTACCTCCCCCTCCCCCCCCGACCGCCCCCTCCCAAGTTCTGGAAATTATTTTTATAATTCATCTGTTTCTTAGCACATATCCGCTCTCGGTAATTAGGAGGATCGATGGCACTTTAGTAGTACGGCGCCGTTTTAGAAATGTTTTTAAAAAGCCCTTAAACCTTCCAGTTTAGCTCCGCCAATTATGAGCTCACTAATAGCGAACTTGTGGGCTCCGCGCCACGTTAATGAATCGACTATTTAATATTAATTTTATCATTATTCATCAGTCGAATACAAGCCCGTTGAGTAAGCGAGAAATAAACATTCCTTTAATTAAAATAAAAATAAATCTCTTTATTTGTTTTCGGGCCAGCCCTTACAAATGGAATTGATTTTTATAAAATTAATCCATTTATACATTAATAAAATATATTTATTCAAATTGTAATAAACAAAATAAGCTTTCTTAACAAAAATAAAGACATAAAATAAAATATGATTACAGAAATATAAAACAAAAAAAAATCATAAATACTATAATAAATTAATTGGAAGGAATTAGCCCAGATGGAGATCATTAAATGAAACAACTAAATAGTTTCAATAATAAATAATAGTTTCAATATAAATATAAATATTTACAAAATGTCTCGGGGCCACTGCCGTTTTAATCTTCGAGAAGGGTTGTAGGGATGGGTGGATCTGGAGAGGGTTTGTGCATGATGGTTAGGAAGATTAATGAGCTTCTGATGGAAATTTGAGAATTAGGATGGTATCAGATCAAAAATAAATGAAATATCAAGGTCGTGGTTCAAGGTATAGTTGGTAACATAATAAGGAGCATTAACTATTTTTCGGAACACAGGATTGAATGCGTTTGTTTGTTAGAAAATTCAGCTGTTTCTGACACTTCAAGTCTGTAGGTCCAGATAGATTTCTTTTCTTTGATAGATTAGTAGTTTCTTTTCAAAAGCGCGCTAGGACTTAGCAGTCTATATAACTGGCAAAATCGCGTTTGAAAAATAATTAAATTTCCATTTAAAATGTTAGTCAATAAATTATAACTCCCTCAATAATTAGAAGTCCCTTCTCTGGGATGAAACAAAAAAGTTCAACGAGAAAAATATAGTGAGAAATTTTATAAATATGGCATAAAAAACTAAAAACAAAACCTTACATTGCCAAGGGAATGTCTAATAAATAATCAACTGAAGTAAATCATACTATTTCTGCCTTGATCGCTACCAAAGCTCAATACAAAACTCAGCAATAAGTGATCTTAAATATGGTGAAAAATACAAATTATTCAAGAGTTCTGAATTCATTTTTTTTTTTTATTGAAGTATAACTGCTTGCCAACAGAATTTCTGGTCTTCCTTCCAAAGGGTTTTCTTATGCAATTTTCTTTTCTGAAGATTTTATTTTTTTGAAGTCCCTTCTTAAGTGATTCCTTGAAACGCAAAATAATTTTTTTATTGTTTTTTTTTAAGCCCATTTTCATGAAATTTTTCTATTCTTTTTAAATCACGCTTCTGATACTTTCTAAAAGTTTTAAATTCTACAGAACTTTCAAAAATGTGCCTGATGCTTTTAGAAGTTAGGAATATTTTCAAAGTTTGAAGGTACAAACAACAATACATAATTTTGTAAATCTCTTACAATTTAAATTAACTCTACAATAATTCGTAAATTATTTTTACGAGCATTGAGATTCTAATATATTATTTATTAATTAAAATTCAATTTTTGATGATTTCATAAAATAAGTAATATGCATTTCTTTCTTTGAGCCTAATATTATTCGTAATTCCTGGCAGATGTAACAAAAAATATATAAAAAAATCATAAGATTATTATTATTATAATTATTTAAAAATAAGATTATTTCAAAATTAGTAAGTTAACTTAATATGAGAGGAAATTAGGGATCTATATCGTAATTTTTAAGTACGCTCGGAATGCTTCTGTAAAGATTTTTTTTTTTGTTTATACCCTATGGAAAACTACGATTGTATAAAAGTGTAAAATCTAATTCAAATTAAAAAAATTAGTTTAGGACTAAGAATATGGACCTGCTTTAAATAAAAATGTAAAAATAAATTTTAGTTTGTTTTATCTTGAAAATGCTTTTGCTTTAGTCCAAAGAAAATCATATTTTTTATTTTTATCAAGTCTCTTTTCATCAATACGTAATAAGATAAAAAATAAAAAGTTAATTTTTTAATTGTTTTTACTTTATGCACATATTTTATTTTCCACATTTTCTTTGATAAAAATACATGTATTTTTCATTAAATATTCTTCCTACGCCTCATTATTCTTGGCATATTCTCAACAAAAAAAATTGTATTTTTTACAGAAAGAGTAAATAAAACATTATGAAAACAATCCCATAAAGGAAAGGTATATTTGGCTGTCCAACTAATCATAAATGGTAGACGCATATTTGTAAATAAATAAATAAAATAATCATAAATGCTCTAGTTAAGAAGATAAGCTCCATAGCACTGAATAGAACTGAACCATATTTTTTATATGCGTGAAAATGAATAAAAATAATCATTATATTATTTCAATATTGTGAATATATAATTATAAAATTAAGTATATCTTCTTTAAAACAGACCAAAATTTACCCATTAACGGGAACATTTAAAAAATAATACTTAAGTGAGTAGTATATGTGTAAGCTTAGTTGAAGAAAATCCAGAAATCGATTAAAAAAACAAAAAAAAAAACTGCTGATCGATTCTAATTTTTCATTTCTATAGATCATATTAGCCTGTATATTACGATCTCTTTTACGAAATTAACAACCTGAGTATCAATTAGAGCCTCGACAAAAGACAGCTGTTTTTGATATTTGCCATTGCTGCGTCATATTTTGGACATCCATTGAATATGGTTTTAACCGTTTTAGCACATAATTAATAATTCGTAATTTTTCATAGTAAATTATACATGATCTAATCATTTCGTATTCAAGAATTGAGGAGGCAAGAAGAGGTGGAAAAAAGGTGAATAAATAAAAAATGAATAAAAACCGAAAATATGGCAACCAGTTCGTTTAAAGTCAAAATAATTCAATTTTCTTTCGATATTAAATGTATGCTGTGTATGTACACTGTATATATGTATACTGTTTATTTATACTGTATATATGTATACTGTATATGTATACTGTATATATGTATACAGCTGATCACAATTTATAAAATTTAAAAAAACAATTATCAATTAGGATCAGTTTTTACTTCACCTCAATGTGTCTTTTAAGAGGTTTATAATGTTAAGGTATTCATCACAGAAAACATTTTGTGTAAAACCAACTCATTCAATTATTTCTGATTCATGTTTATTTTTTTTATGTACTTTGTAGAAAATAAAATTTAGGAATCCAGGAAACTTTGAGAACCCGTAATGATAGCTACATTTATTTTAGAAATAGAGCAATGAGAAAAATCCCAATTACAAACAAAATATTTAGAAAGGTGTATGTCTACATAAATAAAATAAACTTTTTAAAAGTTTCCATTTCTTTAGTTCGTTGGAGTGTTGTTTACATACCATTAGTACATCAAATTACCGTAGACTCTATAATTATATATTTTAAAACGTAAAATTGATTATTATATGGCTGTTGTATCATTTTATTTTATTTTTTCTACGATAAATAAATCTAGTTGCAATTTAATCATGCGAAAACTCTAAAATCAGAATCGTGAATGGTAAATTTGAGAAAAGCCATCAATATAGACTCGAATTTAATTAAATCAATACAAATTCTCTTCTTCTTTATTTAATTATCAATTAATAATAATTATTTTATATCATTTCAAATAATGCGTTTCAAGGCCTTGCCTCATCCCCACGTACAAGTATACATATAAGTATATATGTTAATCTTTGCCATTTTTGTGAAGAATCGTCTATTATTTTATTACAACTTTTTCTATTTTACCTGTATTATATATTTTTCATTATCACATTAAATTAATTTACACAAATATATTTATTCTAGTTTTACATAAATTTGACACAATACATAAATTCGAAGTAACATGTAAATAATTTTTGTTTTATGGACAACTTCCATCATTATGATAAAAATAATAATTTAAAATGTTTAGTATCTATAGTTTTATTAAAAACTATTGTATTTCTTTTTTAGTTTATTATGATAATTTTTAAATGAGAAACAAAAAAAAAAAATAAACAAATCTGGTGCGGGCAGCACACGACTTTCACTTACCTCCATTTTTAAAATCAATGAAAGAATTTTCAAATTCAGTCAGAGATAAAAATACGTGAAACTATTAAAGTATTAATTAAATTGAATTTCTATAGAAACATGTGTTTTATTAAAAAATCTATTATATTATTATCTAAAATAATCAGTTAGTTTTATCTTCTTTTCATCACTCTCTATTACCTTTTAAAAGCTTGTGTATGAGATAATATTTTTTCTAAAATCTTTAGCTTTCCAGCTGTATATCATACATGTATATTACTGTTCTTATGTTCAAAAACGAAAAATTGCATTTAAACAATATTTTTTCTGTTTTCTCCTTTAATTGGGTATCGAATTTATTCAATTTATATATTTACCTGTTTTTCATCAGTGGTAACAAGATAATATAGTTATTTTTATAGAATCAGCAAAATTAAAGGTACTTTAAAGAAAGAAAATTTAAAATATTGGAATTTAAGCCCTGTCAAACCATTTTAATCAAAATGAAACCTACATGATATTAAAGCCCATTAAATTTTACATCTATAAAGCGAGTTTTATCAAAATCGTCGGGACCGTTTTCGAGAATATCGAAAAAAGGTGCAAAATGCATGGTATAAAGTGGCTCTTTTGGTAAGCTCATTTTGATGAAAAAGGTTTTGTAACGTCTCAGGCGTATATTTGTCTTAAAACAACAATATAAAACTCTAAAAAAATATTACATAATGGTTCATAAAATATAAAGCTCAAACCTTCCACTTAACTACAAAAGCACATCTACAAGACTATCATAGGGATATGGACTTACGGAATTGAACTTTTAGACTCTAATAAAAAAAAATAAAAAAAAAAAAAAACCTGTACCACTACAACCCATGAAGGGTCTTGGGCTCAGTACATATAGAGATTCGTACTGTTTCTAGGCCAACGGCAGTGCAATGTGGTGATTAGGCCTTAATCACGCTCAGCCGCCAGGTTTTTCCCCAATTAATTTGGGTACCCAATTTATAGAGGCTGGGTCTGCCCCATACTACAAAAGCACATCTACAAGACTACAAAAGCACATACATATAAAACTCTAAAACAACAATATAAAACTCTAAAAAAATATTACATAATCGTTCATAAAATATAAAGCTCAAACCTTCCACTTAACTACAAAAGCACATCTACAAGACTATCATAGGGATATGGACTTACGGAATTGAACTTTTAGACTCTAATAAAAAAAAAAAAAAAAAAAAAAAACCTGTACCACTACAACCCATGAAGGGTCTTGGGCTCAGTACATATAGAGATTCGTACTGTTTCTAGGCCAACGGCAGTGCAATGTGGTGATTAGGCCTTAATCACGCTCAGCCGCCAGGGTTTTCCCCAATTAATTTGGGTACCCAATTTATAGAGGCTGGGTCTGCCCCAGGGGGTCTCCATACCCTAGGGTCGCCCCCCGACTGAATTAACAGAATAAATAATATTCTGCCACAGCCGGGATTCGAACCCAGGACCCGGAGCACAGCAGACTAGTGCTCTATCCACTAGACCACGCCGCTCCCCTTTAGACTCTAATAACCCATCAAATTCTTCTCGTATCCAATCCTTACAATCCCAAATCCTTTGTAATCCTCAATGCTTCTTCCTTTGTCACTAATAAAATCATCAACAAACACCTTAATGATCCATTTATTGCTGATTTGGCACGAACCAGGTACCATTATTTTCATGAAAAAATTCATCTAAGTTTATATCAACTCTAGCATATACAATAACCGTATTTTCCATAACACTTTATCATTTACTTTTACTTATCTATATAAAATACATAGTAATGGAAAGTAGTAAGATCGTGAAAATTTTCAAATTCCGGTTTTTAACGGAAATAAACGTTTCAGGGTTTCCTGAGTCTAAATGACCGAGTCCCGTAAAAAGGCCTCTGTGTGTGATAAGTTTAGTACGGAAACGAAAAGTCATAGGAAATTGAAATTTTATATTTAATACAACTATAAGCCCGATATTTTACAGCAACCTTATCATAAAAAATCGGCTAACCAGATGAACCACTTTATGTCATGCATTTTGCACCTTTTAAGCATTTTCTAAAAAACTATTAAAACGATTTCGACTAAACTCGCTATATCGATGTAAAATTGAATGGGCTTTAATAACATAGAAGTTTCCTTCTGATTTCAATAGTCTGACAGGGATTAAATGCCGATATTTTAAAATAATTTTTCTCTTGAGAAACTTTGATAATCTTGTTAACATTGTAAGCAAATAATGGCCAACTATAAAAGTTGAACGAATTTGATAGCTAACTAAAGGAGAATATTAAAAATATTCGTTAATGTAATGTTAGTTTTTTTCAATATATGATCAGTAATTTAGATGTATGATATACCATTTGAATACTTAATACTTCAGAAAATAAATCTGGTGCCCGGAACACACGACTTTCACGTTTATCTATTGTTAAAATCAATTTATGAATTTTTAAATACATTCAGAGATAAAAATAAATTGTTGAAGAATTAATTAAATGTGATTTCAATAGAAACATGTGTTTAAATGCATAATCTACTATATTTTCATCTAAAAAAATCAGTTATTTTTATCGACTTTACATCACTTTCCATTAACTTTGAAAATATCGAGTATTAGATAATATATTTTTCTAAAATCATTAGCTATCCAACGGTATATTATACATGTATATTACTATTCTCGTGTTCAAAAACAATAAAAAATACATTAAAAAATATGTTTGCACTTTTCTCCTTTAGTTGCGTATTAAATTCGTTCAACTTTCACATTTAGCAGTTATGTAATTAACTGCTATTAAGATGCTATGGTTTATCTCTTGGAATGTGCAAAATCATAGGTAATTTAGAGGAAGAAAATTTAAAAGATCGTCATTTAAGCCCTGTCAGACTATTTCAATCAGAATGAAAACTACATCATATTAAGGCCCATTTAATTTTACATCCATACATCGAGTTTAATCAAATAGAGCCGTTTTTGAGAAAATCGTAAAAAAGTGCTAAATACATGGCATGAAGTGGCTCTTTACTTTGGCTAAAATTGATAAAAAAAAGTTGCTGTAACATCTCGGGCGTATTGTTGTCTTAAATATGAAATTTCATTATTGTATGACTTTTCGTATTCGTGCTAGACTTACCACACACACACAGAAGCCCAGGCTTTTTTTGGGACTTGGTCATTTGGACTTTCCCTTTTTATATATTTTATTTATAGGTAAGTAAAAGTAGAAATATCATATGCAGAATGTTGTAGAGGGCGATGAATGACGGATAAAATAAACTGATTGTTGTTGATAATATATAATAGATTATTTAATAAAACGCACGTTTTTATTTAACCCCAATGTAATTCATTAACCTTGTTTCATCTCTAACACATTAAATTAATTTGGACACAATATATAAATTCGAATGTAAATATATTGAGGATGTATAGTCGACTGTAGAAACTACTATAGGTGGAATAATCAGGAGTCAGTCATTTTTTGAAATTTTTTTGTCTATCTCTCTCTGTCTCTCTATCTCTCCCTCGTATGCCAACATCTTCCGTCTCCTTAAGTTATAACTTTCTTACTCTATTGTACAATTTGCTGGTGTAATTTATATTTTATTTACTATATATTTATCTTTTCGTTTATAACACTTCTGGTTTTTTTTTTATTTATTTGTTTTATTTTATTTTTTATTATATACATCATGGATCTTTTACATACCTCAGATTCTAGTGTTTATAATTTTCTGTTAAAAATGTTGAGCCTTATTGTACATATATTGTTTTGTTTTTCCATTGTATAATTTTGTAAAACTTTTTAAAAAAAAGATAAGCTGTAGTATTTATACTTAGAGAGGAAAACCTACAGGGTTTTTACATTAACCCCTCCCCATACTACTTATGTTTATGGTTTTCCTTAGTTTATGCTTGGACAAGGCTCAGTAATGGTACTTATAGGTAAGTGAAAGTAGAAATATCATATGCAGAATGTTGTAGAGGGTGATGAATGACGGATAAAATAAACTGATTGTTGTTGATAATATATAATAGATTATTTAATAAAACGCACGTTTTTATTTAACCCCAATGTAATTCATTAACCTTGTTTCATCTCTAACATTATTTAAAAGTCTTTAAATTGATTTTAACAAATTACTGATAAGTTGATTCTATGCCATTCTTCTCAATGGAACACAGTCCTGAACTAGAATAATATCTCGCATTCTTACACCCCCAATGTTTGTGGTTTCTGGAGGGATTCCTAAGGCGTACCTGCGGATCATCCTAACACCTAGGGCAAGACTCCTGCCGACATTTGGCAAAACCAATTGTCTCCTTTAGAACGGCAGTTGGTGAAAGAAGAGCCGTTGCCAGATAAAGAGTGACTCGTGCTGTTGTCCAAATCCCATCACAACAAGCCCTGGAGCTGAATGCGGTGGAGGAACTCCTGTCTCCGGTTACCTCCATTGAGAGCCTCTTGGCTCCCACAGCCTGTCCAGGCACCTCCTGTTTACCTCTGTCTCTACCTGTTCGCTGTCAAGCCAGAAAAAAAAGTTCTTCTCCCTCTCACCCGGGAGTCGACCCATTAAAGGAAAACCTTCTCTTCCAAATGACACCTCATTCAGCATAGCAAGTAGTTGTGAGTCGTCTGCGTTCTAGGAGCTCCGCGAAGAGAGGCAAGTCCAACCTTTTAGTTGTTTTTTTTACAGTCTTCATTCGCTAATGGGTCTCAATATTGTTGGTCAACATTAAGATTTTTCTTTGTTTCCTATTAATAAGTTTCTCATATTATGCAATAGATAGGCTGTACCATATTTATACCTTAAGTAAGGCACAGCACAACTTGGACAATCTAATCCAAATTTTCTTTATTAAAAACTCAATGAAGCTTCCGGCGACTCAAGCGCCATCTCCATCTAATGCATTTATAACCCTATTAATGCCTAAGACTTTTGTTTGATTGTCATTTTTAATAAATAGGTAGGAAAAAAATGATTTTACCATGCCAGTCAGATGAAGACTTCTTTCTCTCTATTCTGCAAATCTGGTGCGGGCTACACACGACTTTCACTTACCTCGGATGTTACAATCAATTTAAGAATTATTCCATAAACTTAAAGTTTATTAAAAATTTTGTTAATTTAAATAAAAATTGTATTCAGGTTTATTGGAAACATATGATTTAGATTAAATAATATAACTATATTAAATTTTTACGTATAATAATCAGTAATCAGTTTATGGTCTGTTTGTCACTTAAAATTACTTTTTACAACTTTCTGTATAATATAATGTTTTTTTTCTAAAATCTCCTCTTTGCAAAGGCATATTATACGTCTATATTACTGTTCTTATTACATAAAACACAAAAATTACATTAATAAATAAAACATTTTTGCTCTTTTATCCTTTACTGTTGACCAATTCGTCCAACTTGTATATAAAGCCGTTATTTTTCAATGCTGATTAGATGATATGGTTAATCTTTAAGGATGTAGAAAATGAAAAGTACTTTAGAGGAAGATAATTAAAAAATACGGAATTTAAGTCCTGTTATACTATTTCAATCAGAATGGAACTTATATCACATTAAGATCCATTAAATATTACATCGATTTAGTGAGTGAGTTTAATTTTTTTTTAGTAAATCGTAAAAAGGTGCAAAACGTATGGTATGAACTACCTCTTCCAGTCAGCTTATTAAAGACATATTTACTACATATTAAGTATTGGATTGTGTCACATGAAATGTCTTTCTTCAAGGTAAAGGATTTTTATTAAAAATACGATGTGAAAACAAGATAATGTTATTCAAAGTATTTACCTTCTTTTTCTACACATTTTTCCCAACGTGACACCAACTTTTTTATCCCCAAACTGAAAAACTCTGAGCTTTGAAGTGAAACAAAATCTGAAAACGCACTTTTCACTTGATCATTATTTTCAAAAAGTTTTCCTTTTACGAAGTTGTCTAAATTCCTGAACAGGTAGTAATCTGTTGGAGACAAGTCGGGAGAATATGGTGGGTGCGGAAGAACTTCGTAGCCCAGTTTATTCAATTTTTGCACGCTATGTTTTGAAACATGTGGTCTTGCTGCCGCTCAGTGAGATCATGAGGTACCCTTGTATCGAGCTTTTTTACTTTCCCAATACACTTTAAATGACTGGAAACGGTAGATGCACTTGCATTTAGTTGTGCTGAGAGTCCTTTAACTGTTTGGTAGGGGTTTCCTTCTACTGTATGTTTGAGGACATCGTTGTCTATTGCGGACGGAGGTCTTCCTCGGTGCAAGTTTTCCAAGTCGGTATCCCCAGCTGAAAACTTGGCAAACCAACGGCGGAAGGTCTGTTCATTAACACTCCCTTCCCCAAACGCCTTGCAAATATTACTAGCGGCCTCAGCTGCTGAATGGCCGAGTTTAAACTCGTACAAAAATATTAATCGAAAGTCGGGTGTTTCCATGGTCATATTTGGAGGTATACTAAAAAGTGGGTAATTGATTGGGAAGCTAATGTTAGTAATACAAGGGTAGAGGATTAGTAACTGTTTACTTTAAGTATGTAAACATTCGGAAGAAAACACCTGAGACCTGCAAAATCCTTTGTATATTTCAGA
Organism: Piezodorus guildinii; assembly: GCA_023052935.1. Lineage (NCBI taxonomy): Eukaryota > Metazoa > Arthropoda > Insecta > Hemiptera > Pentatomidae > Piezodorus > Piezodorus guildinii. The sequence goes on from CM041296.1 coordinate 95,044,776, forward strand.
AACTATAAAAACGGACATTTCATGTGAAACAACCCAATAATACTAAACAATACAATATGTTAAAAAATTTTGCTCCTTATTATTAATGTTTGTTGACGTTTCCATCCGTAGATACATAGGATCCAGCCTCCCTGGTTTGACAAAGAATGCAAAGAAATCATAAAACAAAGAAACAAAGCTTTAAGTAAATTTCGAAGATATCCAACAACGGAAAATTTAATTGCATTTAAGAAAATAAGATCACAATCACGTTATTTGATCAAAAGGAAAAAACAGCAATCATGGTCCGAGTTTACTAAAGAAATTAATAGAAATACACCTATACGCACAGTTTGGAGGAAGATTAATAGTATAAGAGGAAAATATAGTAACGATCAACCTGTACTTGAGCTTAATGGTAAAATTACGTATGACCCAAGGACACTAGCAGAAGCATTCGTCAACTACTACGCAAACACGTCATCTTTCTCCAACTATAGTCCAGAATTTCAGGAAACTATCAACAACTACGTACCAATAGATTATGTAATTAACAGTGAAAACAGCAATATCCCATATAACTCCCCTATCACAATACAGGAATTAGAAAGTGCCCTCAGCTCTCTCAAAAAGTCTGCTGTCGGGCCTGATGACATCCACAATGAAATGCTTAAACAATTACCCAAATCTGACATCAAGCATCTACTACATATCTTTAATACAATATGGACAAAAGGATACTTCCCAGAAAACTGGCGAACCGCTATCATAGTGCCTATACTAAAACCCGACAAAAACAGACTAGATATAAATGCGTATAGACCTGTCTCTCTAACAAGTTGTGTCTGTAAAGTCCTGGAGAAAATAGTAAACAAGCGCATCTTATGGTTCCTTGACATCAATAATTGCTTACCTAGTATTCAGTGTGGACAACGAAAAGGAAGATCAACACTAGATCATCTGGTAGCTCTTGAAGCAGAAGTGCTAAACTCTTTCATAAACAAGAAAGAGTGCCTAGGAATATTTTTCGATATCGAAAAAGCTTTCGATACGATTTGGCGCCCTCTAGTCTTGAAACAACTAAATGAGTGGGGCATGGTAGGTGCACTTCCTTTATTTATTCAAAACTTTCTCCTGTCAAGGTACATCCAAGTTAGAGTTGCAGACAAACTATCATCCAAAAGACTTATTGAAAATGGTATTCCCCAGGGCAGTGTCTTAAGTGGAACATTGTTTATGATAGCAATTAGTAATATCCATAAAGCTCTCACCAACAGATCCTTAAAAGCCTTCCTCTTTGTAGATGATCTAGGGATCCTAATAAATTACTCTGGTTCCACAAGAGATAAAGCATTTGTCCAATCCATACTAGATAAACTTCAAACCTGGTCACAACAATCAGGACTCAGGTTCTCACCAAATAAAACTAAGTGTATGCTATTTTCAAAGCGAAGACACCCAAGCCCTCCACCTCAAATCAAGCTATATGACCAGGCTCTATCCTTCCACAATGAGTGCAAATTCTTAGGACTCATCCTCGACTCCAAGCTGACATGGGGCTCACATATAAAAAACATAAAGGAACAATGCCTGAAGCGACTTAATGTGTTGAAAGTCCTTGCAGGAACAAGTTGGGGATCTGACCGAACTAGATTACTTCAGATATACCAATGTATCGTCGAATCAAAACTTGATCATGCCAGTCCTGTGTACGGGTCAGCAAAATCAAGAATTTTAACACAACTGGACACAATCCACCACACAGGCCTCCGGATTGCTATTGGTGCCTTCAGGACAAGTCCAGTGCTTAGCCTGTGTGCAGAATCTGGAATTCCACCACTTAAGTTCAGGCGTCTGCAATTAGCATGTAATTATATCTTATCACTGGCCACACAACCCGATAACCCTGCCTACAAATATATATACCAAGCCAAGTACAAAATAGTTTATCAGAATAATCCGAGCAAACCAGCACCATTAGGAATAAGATCGAGGGCTTACGTCGAAGAACTTCTTCACATGCATCTCAATAAGACAACAGGAACAATAGAAGCACCATGGGACCAAACAGTACCAAGAACAAACTTAACTCTGACAAAGTATAACAAAACTGACACACCGCACTATGTACTAAGAGAAAAATACAATGAAATTATATGTGATCATTCAGATTACACAAAAATATTCACAGACGGCTCCAAAATAAATGATCAAGTTGGGCTGTCTATTGTTACACCCGTAAGTATCCTTAAATTCAAACTGCCTAACCTAAGTAGCGTATATACTGCGGAACTTGTAGCAATACTAAATGCACTTGAATTCATTAGGTCACGTGATGAGTCAAAGTTCGTTATATGCACCGATTCCCTATCCGCCCTTAAGAGCCTTCATAATATTTGCATTGATAACCCACTAATTAATAAGATCAGAAAATATGTGGGAGATTTAAAAATACTTAAAAAAGAACTAGTGTTCTTGTGGATTCCATCCCACGTAGGCATTGATGGCAATGAGGAAGCGGATCGGGCTGCGAAAGAAGCTGCATTGTCAAACGTCCAAATCCACCCAACTTACATCAAGGAAGACGTAAAAAATTACCTTAAGGTCAAAATATATCAGGCATGGGAACAGATGTGGTCAGAACTTGACAACAGCAATAAATTAAGAAATATCAAGCAATCGCCTGATCCATGGAATACATCATTGCGAAGTAATCGCCGCGAGGAAACTGCTTTGGCGAGACTTCGCATAGGACATAGCAGACTCACACATCTCCATCTCATCCTCAGGCAGCCCGTACCAATGTGTGACTTGTGTAGAGTGCCTCTCTCAATAAAACACATAATTGAGAACTGCCCCAAATTTCATGTACAAATGTATAAACTTAACCTAGCTAGATCGTTGAGTGAGAGCTTGAAGGACTCTAGTGAAACAGTTAGTTCACTGCTTAGGTTCGTCAAAGAATGTTCTCTGCTCCCGGAACTATAAGAAAAAAAAATAAAGGAAGAAAGAAAACAAAAAAATAATAGTAGTAATAAAAAAATAAAATAAAATATATATAGAAAAATAATAAATAAAGAAAGAAAAAATTGGAATAAATCCACTAATTCAGAATGTGTCAACAAAAGAATAATAAAAAAAAAAATAAACAATAAAAAAAAGAATAAATAAATAAATTTAAAAAAAATAAATAAATAAAAAAATAGAAGGAAAAATAAAAAGAAGAAAAAAGAGTAAAACAAATCTGTTACTACAAATTTATTCGGTGCTAATAACCAAGAGGTTGAGCACCTACTCCAATACCCTAACCCTAACCCTACATAGGATCCTTTTCTAAAAAAATAATAATTAATGAACGGTTCACCAATCAGGCTAACACAGAGCACTGTAATTAAGCCAAACACCCTATTAATTTTCAGTAAAAATTCATAATATTAAAAAGACGTTGAAATTTATTATTTTATGGTAAGATACTCAATGTATGATATATTGATTGCGTGTCATGATATCTACTTTTAAAGTATTGTTTATGTTTGCCTGATTATAATTACAAATAACGGGATAACATTTGCTTTAACCCCATCTCCTTTCTTTTACCGTAAGCAATGCCTTAAAGGAATGTAAAGGTGGCCGGAGACATTGACTTCACGCACAGATGAAAGTGGAAGCTACGTGGAAGGACTAGGATAGAAAGTGGTTCATGGCCAAACTGGTTATCCGCACATAACCAATAGTCATCTACCACTCCTTTTTTGTAATAAAATAATAAAAAATGGCTATTAAAACATGATCAAATGAAATCATTAAAAAGAAATATGAATATTCTACGTCGTATGATTTACATATGAAGTTCTTTTTACAAGAGAAGGTTCCCTGTTAAAATGATAACATCTGCATACTAGAAAAAGATGTATGAATTCTTTTATGTACTTATTTTAATTAAAATAAGTCTATATACATATTATTTACATAAATCGATCCCTATTCGCCAATGACTCATACATCTTCATATATATACAATAATCAATAGGTTACAGACTCTCCTTAAAAAACCTATCCGCTATTTTTCAAAATGGAAGATCAAAATTAATGTCCAGAAAACTCGATAATTTTTACAAAAAAATAGCCGCCCGTCACAAAAAACATTGTTATGAACGGAAACATAATTTTCTGGTCCCAGACTATAAATTACTTAGGATTAGAAATGGAAAAATCCTAAACTTTCACCAAACACATACATAATAAATGCAATAGAGCCTAAAATATTATCAACATAATGACTTCATTCTTTAATATGTACTCAAAACTATTACCAAAAAAACAAGCTAGTTCCCTACAAAACTATCATTCGTCCCATATTGGCCTACGCTTCCCCAGTCTTGAGTTTCAAACGCCATTCCAAATACCGGAAAATGGAGGTGGTGCAGAACATATGTATGAGAATCGTAAATAATTATCCTCGTTACACACGGATCACAACCATGTTATCGGATATCCAGCTACTGTCCATTAAAAACTCTACGTACTCGCTAGCAGATTTTTTTCTCTTCTATTGACAACCCAATCGTTCAAAAAATAGGTGTTACGAAAAGAATACCTTAAAAATTTACACAACGTACAAAATACATTATACTTTGATTAATTTTGAAGTGTAAAAAAGAAAAAAAATATTAGTTTGATATATTAGCATATAAGCAATATATTGTTATTTTGTATTGTTTCGTTTTTACTTAGTCTGTTTTTTTACTATAATTTGTTTTGTTTTTACATTAATTGTTTTGTTTTTCTAAATATCACATAAAAGTAACATGTAATTGGTGCGATTACAACATGTATTAAGTTTGAGGATTGTAGCCACTTGTAAAATACTGAAAAATAAAAATCTTAAAATTAAAAATTAAAATTAAAATAAGTAATAATGTCCATCATTCATTAATCATGTACATTTATGTACATGCAGGAGAAAATTGGTACGGATATCATCAAAGAAAAAAAAAACAATGAAATAGTCGGAACTATTTATTAGGCATTTGATATCGATTTATGTACATAGAATATTGAAACGTACGTAAGCATATACTTATTCATATACATATACATTCAGGAATTAAATATATATTTTTTTACGTTACTTACCTAAATATGAAATATATAGAAAGGGAAAGTATTCCGATCGTGAAAATTTTCGAATTCCAGTTTCCAGAAATACACGTTTAAGGGAGTCCAAATTACCAAGTCCAAAAAAAGTTTGTGAGTGTAAGTGTGTGTGTGTGTGTCTTTCCGTTTGTGTAGTAAGTCTAGTACGAAAACGAAAAATCTTACAATACTGAAATTTCATTTTTAAGACAAATATACGCCCGATATGTTACAGCAACTTTTTTATCAAAATCTGATAACCAGAAGAGCCTCGTTATACCATGGATTTAACACCTTTTTAAGATTTTCTCAAAAACGGCTTAAACGATTTTGATTAAACTCGCTCTATTGATGTAATGGGTTTAAATGGGATTTAATATTATGTAGGTTTCATTCTGAATGAAACAGTCTGGCAAGGCTTAAATGCCTATATTTTCTTCCACTAAAGAACCTTTAATTTTGTCAATTCTAAAAAAATAACCATTTCATCTTCTTAGCATTGATAAAAAGTGGCTAAATATACAAGTTAAACGAAATTAGCAAACACATTTAAGCTAAAAAAATTAGAAAAATTATTAACTTATATCCAAAGTTGTAAAAGGTAATGTAAAGAGACGAATAGCGCATAAACGTATCACTGATTCTTATAAGTAAAAATTTAATATTGTTACATTGTTTAATCTAAATCATATTTACATCGAAACTGAAGAAACTTTTTATTCGAATTAACTGAAAACTTTTTTCAACTTGAGTTTATTTAATAGTTCTTAAATTGATTTTTACAGCCAAGCTATGTGAAAGTTGTGTGCTGCCTGCACCAGATTTTTGATTAGAGCTATAAGTGTTGTAGTAGGAATACTACTTATCCAAAAACTGTAAAAAAGTGCTGTACATTCTCTGAAAAAATTAATATATGTTTTTTTTTTACTACCTACCTCTTGAGTTTCAAAGTTGAATCAAATATTAGGCTAAACATTCAGTGATATTTTTACAATTTTATAACATTATTTATTTTAGTTATTATTTATTTTGAGGGAGAAGGGTTAATTAATTATCAATTAAGCATTTGAAAGATTCCATGAAATGCATAGTTTTTGAGTTATTCAAGGCAATTACAATCAGTGACGGGTTTCATTGGTAATTTTTTTATAAACACTTTAATTTTTTTTTTTTTTAACATAGCTCCGAAGGTGAATTCTTTGAATATTTTCTATAATACCTCACGGTCTTAAATAGATCAATTCCTTTTGTTGAACTTGACTATATATATATATATATATATATATATATATATATATATATATATATATATATATATATATATATATAACAAGTTATACTGGTCTTGTTATCACATTTGTCATCAAATCTTTGTTGGAGATGTAAAATGAATATCAATAGATATTCAAAGATTACATCAACATTGTTTGGGCCATTTTAGTGCGACAGAAAACATTTCTTAACCATTAAAAAAAATCGTTATTCCTCATTTTTTAATTAATTCTCTGTTTTTAATCCAATTATAAACTCATTATGTATTACTAATTTTATTACTTCATATTTTTCAATATCAAAGCCAACCAATGTACAATAGCTTGAAAGCCATTATTCACTAATAGATTGTTATTAGCTTTGCTAATAAGTAAGTTGTAAAGCAAATTATAGAAAATAAAATCAATTTAATGAATGTAACTCATAATTAAATCGCTTTTAGAATTACGGTCATTCAAAATGTATTTTAAGCTTGACGACCAAACATATATCTAGAAATAAATTTAATATATTCCGATCTTTTTCTAAACATATGAAATTTAATTCATCTGGATGTAAATAAGTAAAAAAAATAAGAGGTTTCAATGTATAAACATTTTATATTTCTATACTTTTTACAGTATAAAAAACTGTATAATTATGTGAAATTCGCACGATGTCATAAATATGTATTTTTAACTTTTTTTTTTATGAATTTGTACCTTACCAGTGTGAAACCATTGATTCTGAGAGTAATGACAACGTGTTATTTTAATATATATATATATATATATATATATATATATATATATATATATATATATATATATATTTTAATTATTATTAACTCAATTTGAACAAAAAGGTTAAGAAAAAATAAGCAAAATCGATAAAATTAAAAGTAATTGCAAATGCCAATTTGTTTAGCTATTTATCTTATTCTTATTATATAATTGCTAGTTCTATATTCATTATAGTTAAGAAAAAATATTTGTTTATTTTCACATTGAGTATCTTTTGAAAAGAAGATCGCCTCCCAGGCGACTGAAAAGAAGATGGCCTCGGATCCTGCTAATATAAATAAACACTTAATTTCTACCGCTTGGTAGTTTCTTCACAAGTCTTTTCACGCCATTTATGATCAGTACTTTCACTGTTTATATTTATTGTATATACAGTTGTAAAATTAAATAAAATATAAATTTAAAAAATAAATAATAAAAAATATTTTGTTATGAGTAATACCTTTATAAATGCGTATAATAATTAAAAAAGTACTGAATGCGAAGATAAAAGAAAATTATATGGATATATCTTCAGAAATATGACTGCGTGGTGTAATGTTTTCAATCCGGCACATACACTGGTTATTGATCAATAAAAAACCGTTGTACAGAGAAGGGTGAATTACATCCAACTCCGTCGGCTTCTTCGCAGCGCCACTAACATATAAACATTTTTTGAACCCTCGGTTTGATGGTGAAAAGAAATTTTCCGTAATAAACTGACAATGAAGGCTTAATAACTGTCTGAGATTGAAGATAAAAATAGTTGGATATAGAAAAAAGTCAGTAACATATATTATTCATTTTAAATATATATACTTTATGAATATCAAACAACCTAACTTCTTAATTTAATATAAATTAGAAAAACGGAATAAAAAAAAATTATTCTGAAAACAATTTACTTAAAAAAACAAAACGGTACCAAAACAGAAAAACTTGTCAGACCAAATGACATTAATATTTAATATACTTATTTTATGGTACATTTAAATAATCAGTGTGAACTTCAGTATATGTAGTGAGTTTTGTTTTTGTTTTTTTAGAACCAAAAACATTAATTTCCTTAAATATATTTTTTGATTTTAAAAAACCTTAATCTGAAGTAATTCTACAAGTTTTAAATTATATCGAAAATAATACTTTGTTGTAAACAATTGTTTGTTGTAATTTCGATTTCGTCTCTATGCAAAATAAATACTACATACTGTTCAATCTAGAACTAAAAATAAAAAAGTATATGGAGATTTAACAATAAAAATATTTTTTTCCACTAAAGACAACATTTATTTTGAATTTGTATTGTTTATGTCTGTATTTTCACAATAAAATAAAAAGTGAAGAATAGCTTATAATATCAAGCTTTTAAAACATATTAGTTAGTATATATCATTATCGGTGTTAATTTAAAATACCGTATTTAAATAATAATCAAATTTTGTACTATAATTATACTTTTGTGTTAAACTATTACCTATTAATAAAAAAAAATATTATCTATAGGCATGCATCAACCTTAAATTAAGTTAAGTCACACATAACCTGTCATAAGGATGTCCTGTATGAGATTCAAGACACACTTACTGATGTAGCTTGAACTGTTTTAATTCATAAAAGTACAGAAATAAGGTATCAATGATAATAATCCAAGACTTATTTTAAGTTGAGAACAATATTTTAGGTATCCTTTCAACAATTAGCATCATGAAAACTGCAGTACATTGTTCAATTTTTTAAATAAATAGTTATAAATAACATTCATTGAAATTTAATCATTAATACATATGGGATAGTTATGAAGAATAGCTGCTATTATATATTTTATTTTTTGTCATTGATTACCTAGTTATGTGATATATTTCAATTTTTTACTCAAGAATTCTTGAATTTATTATATCATTTTTAAAGAAACTATTTAAATAAAAATATTTTTCCAATAAACTTATTAATCTCTACTTAGCAACTAGTTAAACTTGAAAGCTTATACAATGAGTTCGTTCTTTTCTATTATTTATAAACCCTTTATGAAATAATAAAAATATTAATTGTCAAGTTAAAAATGTTTTTGGATATAATAATTATTTGGAGCTTTCATTTTAATTTAAGGATAACATCTTCACAATTCAGTAGACTAAAATAATTTGCTGATAGAGTTGATAAATTTTCGATTTCAAACTGACTTACCTTATCATCGAACAAGGGTTTCATATTAAAGATAAGTAATGCTTAATAAAAATAACTTTCAATCAGTTATTTATTCATATCCTGAATTCTATAGATTTTCTTCAGCGTTTTCTGTGTCATTTTTTAACAACTTAATATATGTATATAATCTAACTAACATAAACTAAATTGATACAAAATTAATAACCAATTATTCAATTTTTCTATCAATTTAAGTAAATCAAGTTTATCAACTATAGAATTCAATTCCTGTTTTGTTTGTTTTGCTGATCAAAGATTTGTCTCATTATTTAGTAATGGTGTGTTTTTTTTTAAATATATAAATTACTTAAAGGATTGATATTTTCTTTTATCATAGTTACAAAATAACAATTAGGAACTTTGTAAAGTATCTTACAAATCCAATAATTATAACCACGGTTCTTAAAGATAAATTTTTTTTTTATAATTCTAGGTGGATTCACTAAATTTTGGTATTGTAACCACCATTTTTCTAATTTTTTTTTTTTTTTTTAAATACTAGATAATTAATATTTTATGAATGAAGAATTTCAACTTTGAAATTCTTAATATTAACCAAGTATTATGCTGAATTGAATGATCACGTTTGAATCAGTGAACGACCCCCTTTAAACATTTACTACTTAGCAAAATGTGATATTAAAATAATGTTCATGTAGATGTATATAATTGTAAAGATATATATTGTTCAACTAATCATATACATAAGTAAGTGGATGAATAAAGCTTTGTTTCGCTTCATTAAAATCTAAACAACTCACACGTCAAACATTTTTACTTTTTACAAATAGTCTGATCCATCAAATAAATTTTATTTTTTAGGAGTACTTCAAAATCAAATAAAAATAGAAATATAAAAATAACTAACTACATACCTATTACATTTATAAACTGTGTTAAAGAAAAAAATGTTTCCATCAGGTGAGAAATATTATTTAATACATGTAAGGGAACCTATTCAGCAATTTATTCAGGGCGGAATGTAAGGGTAAAATCGAAAGAATGGAGCCCGGCGAAGAGCGACTAACTCCCGACAACTCAAACGAACAAGGTCCCCTACACTGTACCGTTTATGTATTTCTTGAATTATTTTCTTATCTTGAGTGAATTTAGATATTAAAATCATTATCAAATACACAATTAATACTAATGTAATAATTTTTTCTCTTCGCAGAAGAAGAAATAGTTCTAATTTTTAAAACTATAAGAATAAGGTAGGTAATCAATAAAAACAAGTCAAAATTAAATATTTAATTTATAAGCGTACTAAATATTTTACAAATTTACATCGATTCACTAAAATAATCTATAACAACATCTAACACTAAATATAATAAATAGTCAAGAGAAATACTCACTGTATATGATCGTTTTGATTAAAACATAAGTTTGAACAAGTTTCAAGCTTATAAATAAATAATTTATCAACTCATTATTTTACATTTTCATCATATTTACATTTATTTAAGTATTTTATGGTTATTTTTTTTTTTCAAAATGCAGTAAATTTATTCTGTTGTCCAAAAATGACCTTACACGGTTCCACAAAAGATGTGTATTCAGATAATAAATTTTATTACTGCAAATGGACTTACACTAGCAATTTATGGAAATGAAACTTCATACCCAGCTTGATTTTATTTGACTTAAATAAATTATAATATTTTGTCATGTTTTTTTTTAACAATTGCAAAAATGATTTCCAATAGGCACAACTCAATTTTAAGATATTTTATAGATAATGCCAAAATCTTTCATTAGTTTGCAATAAATTAATTTACTTCTTCTTTTTATTAGTATTTAGGATATTTTTTTATTACATTAAAGACAGTAATAAAGAAAGTTTTTATTACATGCTACGTTATAGAATGGTTCTAGTGCTTTATAGAATGAAATATAATATTTACTTTTAGATTGGATTGCAATTTTTAAACGCAAAAGACTTGTATGTTTATTAGATGAAATCGGATAATTCAGATTCGATGGATAAACCTATGTCATTCAAATAAATATTTTATAATATAAATTTCGAAAAAAATATCCTTTAGTACCTTTTTTTTAAATCATCGCCTATATCGAGAAGTTGATTTCCAAAAGGTACTAAAGGACATTTTGTATGAAATTGATATTTTTACATATTTGTACTCTCATCATTTAGCTTTATATAAATCTTCTATCATATTTTATCTAATGAACACTCAAGTCCTTTAAAAACGCAATTTTGAAATGCAATTATTTCCTAAAGGTACTAATTACACATTTAGTTTCGTTCCACATTATACTAAAACATTTCATTTCATAACTTTAATATGGTTTTATTAATATAGTAAAAAGAGAAATCTTGATTTTAAAGCGACAATAATCAAATAAATTGGTTTAATAATGCAGTAATGAGCGATTTTCGCGCTTCCCATAACATTTTCCAGAATGGAAATAGTAAGTACCTTTTAGAACCCAATGTCTCAATTCTTGACCGATAATAATTTAGCTGCAGTGTATAATTTAAGACAAGAACAAAATTAGTTTTCTTTCGATTAAGTTTTTTTATTATGAAATCTTACGTTCCCATAATTTCCGCTAGTTTGAAACAAAACGTTTTTATTATTAAAAAAAAATATGTCTTTTATTTCCGATCGTTTCTTCTATATGTATTTTTAATTAGATAAATTGTTTGTTAAATGAAAATAATTTTATAATTCGTTCAAGTCAAACAAAATACGAAACAAAATTTTTGCAGATAATACTATAAATATTTCGGAGTGCCTAAGGTATTTTTACAGGAATGAAGTTCCTCGGGTCCCCAACTTTGGGTGAGAAGTTGATAGAAACCTTTCTTTCGTCCAAGCCAACATCCAAGAAGGAGTTCCAGTCGAGGAGGAAGTAGAAGCCGTTGGGCCTCTTGGTGGAGACCTCCGCTGGCATCTCCCCGCCGAAGGAGTCCGCCAGGTCGTCGAGGGAGGGCGTCCTCTCTGTGGCGTCGGACGACGCGGCCACCACGTCCGTGGCAGGCCCGGATGGGCCGCTGGTGTCTGCGACGCTCTCGGCCTCTGTGGTCGCCGGCACCTCCGTCGTGTCGCCTCCGGTGCTAGTCTCCGCCTCTGCGCCGTCCCCGGAGGCGGAGCTAGAGGAGGTGACCAGCGAGTCGGAGTTGGCGGCCTCGTTCGGCTGCTGCCTCTTTACCTCGTTCTTCAAAGCACCGATGTTCTGGTACTCCTCCGGCGGAAGAATGCCCGGGTCCAGGTCTGTATCCAGCAGTGTCTTGTTCGATTCGTCTCCACCTTCTAGCTGCACGAGTTCCTTCAGCTCGCTCTGCGTCAGATTCTGGTTATTGCCTTCCGAGATCTCTCTCAGTTTCTTCAGAATCTTATTTATTTTGATCATGTGATCAGTTTGATTCAGTCTCGCCGACTCGAGTTGAGGATTGAATATATGCATTTTCTTATCCTGCCTTCCTAGAAGACCTATATTTCTCAAAATATCTTTCATGTCGTCCGTCAGCATTTCCTCATTCACGAAGGAATCTTCCTGTTTCGGGGGGTCCCTCATGGCCTTTTTCTGCCTACTCGGTTCTAACAAGCCGAACGATTTCAAAAAGGATTTCATATCATCGCTGACATCAGTGCCTCCAGGAAGTGGCTTGAATCTCGAATACGAGCTCACATCGACACTTGGCGCCATCGCTTTCAATTGAAATATCGACTTTTCAGTTGTCTTGTCACCGATTAGGCCGATATTATTGAGGACATTCTTGAGATCTGGTGAGAGAGCTTCGGCGGTATTGGCAACATCTTTTGGAACGGGTGGTGCTGTTCCTCTAGTCGTTGTTCCAGGAGTAACAAAAATGTGATCGGTTTCAGGTTCCGGTGTTACCGATATATCAAATAAGGCTTCTTTGTAAGGTTTGGGTAACGACAAGTCATCTGTGTAGGGTTTGGATTTGAACGGCTCTGAATTCGAAGAAGGAATGCTGTTGGAGAAATACGACGGTGTGGTAGCCGTAGCTGCGGTGTCAGTCCCTGAAGTGGAGGAAGGTTCGCCGGATGAGGAAGTGGAGTGGACATAGACCGGCCTGGGCCTGGTTGGCTTCCGCTTTCTCTTGGGCCGCTTGGTAGTGGAGGGCTCGCCGATGAGCTTGGTCACCGGGGCCTTGGTGAAGAGGTCTTCCAGGTGGCTCTCCGTCCCGTTGTAAGGCAGCACCACGAGCAGGGACTTGTCCTTCCTCGTATCTGATACATTGCGGACCTCCTCGATGAGGGACAATATCTCGCCTCGTGTTAGCCGCGGCAGCTTCGGGTCCTTAGCCAGGAGCGACTCCACCTGCTTCACGGTCTCTCCAGTGAGGTCCACCAAGTTGTCAGACTCGGTGGCGTGGCTCCACCCCTGCCACAGTAACAAGCAAAGTAGTAGTCTCTGTAACAGAAAAGGAGCCATTATATATATTATAGTATTTATTTAAGTATCCAGTAAATAAAAAAAATATTAAAAACAGATTTGGGTTTATTCATTTAAGAATACAGTGGCTAATCGACGATGTTACAGTGGGAGTCCTTAATTTTGCCGATACAGGTTTTATTAAGGTAACTGGCTATTAAGAGCCACCATCATTATTATATTATTAAGAGCGACCATTTTACTAACCAATCAACCTATGGTATTTATATGTAATATGTAGAGATTTGTATACTAAATCAATCCGCCATCCTCTTTGCTATTATTATAACAACCATATATGTTCAAATACTAAAATATATTCTTTATTAGGTTAATTTAAAAAATAAATAAATAAATAAAAGAGGTTCAATTGCAGAAATTATATAACCAGCCGCTAAATTTTAAAAATATTGTTTTAAAATTTTTATTGTTATCAGAGTAGAACTCCAGGAATTCGGATAAAAACACTGGATTCTTTTTTATTTCCAAGCAAATAAGACTATAACTTAATAATAAGACAAATAAGACATTACGTTTGATCGATAAAATAGATGGTTCCGAATGACAGTATCCCAATCTAACAGGTATTGCACACCTTCCGGAAAAGTCTTGGTGGTGGAGGGCTCACCCATGATCGGTGGTTTAAAGATTTTTTAGGAAGGTAGTGTAAGTTCTTGCATGACCTTTGGTTGTTGCATTATTTGTTTTGCAATTGTTAGATTTGTTAATATGTCAAATAAAAGGAGACTAGAAACAAAAAAAAAAAAGATTTTGGGAAAATTTACCAATATTATCTTCTTCTTGGCTTTTAACCAATTATATACAAAGCATGATTATGAAATAATGTTATGAATTGTCTATTGATCATTTTGAGGGAAAAAATTATTCCATAAAAACAAAAATTACGTCAAAACCAGAAATACAAATAGTTGTAAAGATAGAAGGTTTTATACATTAAGCCATGTTAATAAAATTATTTTGTATATGTTCTTATGCATACATTGCCGGTCAAAAGTTTGAGATTACTTATAGTTTACATCAATAAATCATGAATAAACTCTATGAACACCTTAATAAAATATAGCTATCTTATTACTATTTGGATTTATAAAGAAATTTGCTATTTAAGTGTAAGAAAGGTTTGTGACTATCGCAAATAACAATCAATAATTTGGTTAAATCTAATTATTACTAAGACTTCTAACGTGATAAAAAATAAAATAACAAATAATAAGCAATGTGATTTTTGTGTCTTGGGATTTATTTACAGTCTAGTAATCAATCTCCTTAGGAAAATTGAGAAGATAAATTTTATTCTTAATAATAATAATAATAGGCTTACCCAACCCGAAGATTCGATGCCGATACCACCAAACTCTGTCCACACAGACTCGTCCAATGTTCACCGTTTAAGCCCAAGCCCACGAGATCAGCCTTAACGCAATCCTCCCATCGACGCTTCGGCCTACCTTTCGAACGTCTACCAGTCGGATTAGCGAAAACCAACTTTCTCGGAATCCGTTCCTCATTGAGCCCAACAACTTTACTCGCCCATTTGAGTCTCCGCGATGCTATCAACTCAATTATATTCACAGGATACAAATTCCGCGTTGTTCAACCTTCTAAACTCCCCAGTGGCCTCATCTCTTTTTGGTCAAATATTTTACGTAGTATCTTATTTTCGAAAACCTTAAGCCGTTGTTCATCCTTCAAAGCAAGCGGCCACGTTTCACATCCGTAAAGAACCGTCGGAAAAGGGGATCACTTGTAGCTGGGTGGCTAACGTAACAGCCTCCCATGCTAAAGGTCACGGGTTCAAACCCGCAGGTGGTCCTAGGATTTTTTAATGGGAGTAAAAAATCCTTAGTTACGCCGTCCTTCGGAGGGGACGTTAAAAGGTGGTCCCGAGCCTGTGCGATGTCAGGTACTCGTTAAAGATCCCTATCCTAATAAAACCTGGATAGGCAAAATTTAGGACTCACACTAGCATCGTCCGATTAGCCATAGTAGCATAAAGTGACGTTAAATAAATAAATAAACAAACAACCGTCGGAAAAATAATAGTTTTATAAATTCTAATCTTTAAGTTTTTAGATAGAAGCCGCGAACTAAGTAACTTAGCAACTGAATAATAGCACGCATTTCCCACCATTAACTGGGACTTTATTTCTGCCTTGATTTCATTTTTTCTTGTTATCATTGAACCTAAATACTTGAATTTCTCTACGTGTTCAAATATCAATATCACCAAGATCGCCACCGTTTCTGCTACTAATCATATATTTCGTCTTATCGGTATTTAATTCGAGTCCTATTTCTTTACCTATATTAATTTTATTCTTAGTTTCATTTATTGATTTCTCGACTGCAAAAGTTTAAAGAAGTTCATTGACAGATAAAATTGCGTAGCTCAACCCACATAATACACAAAAGAAAAGTGCCAAAGTGCCGCAAAGATATTCAAATAGATTAATTTGTGTAAACCATAGGCGGTCTCAAACTTTCGACCGGCAATGTATATACTAAAATATATGTAATTTGTCTAATAAGTCGAAAGATATTCTTCTTAGATGTTTAATTTTTTTTTACGATAAAATTTAATTTAAATTAAAGTTGTTTATTTATTTATATAAGTTTATTAACCTTAAAGAGTCATTAGTAAAAGTGAAAATACAGCAAACCACTCTTCTATTGAAATTTGAACTAAAAAATACAAGAAAGTAGTGCCTTTTCTTTTATATTTTCTTCAAATATTTGATGAAAATAATATTAAACTATTACATATTAAGAAATAATCGGGATTCAGTCGTTTTTTTTTAATTTTTATATTGCCGACGTTTTGGCTTGAACTTAAAATATTTAAAAAACGACTGGATCCCGATTATTTCTACCTACGATAATTTAAACAGTCAATTATACATCCTCAATATATTTATATTAAATCAATCGAATTATCAAACAAGTTATTGTGCATAAGTGCAGTAATTTCTCTTTAACAGGCTCACAACGTCTAGTAGTTTCGAATGCAGCTATTACAAAATCAAAACCAGTAGATTGGACAGCAGTTAAATATAGCCAGAGCGAGAACAAGACATTTAGCTGGTGAAAGAAATAGAAAGCTGAAAGTGGAAGCAGATATTTGAGAAACGCCTTGCTACAACTTAGGAGAGATCAAGATTCACCATTCAGCTTATGCAATGTTTATTCAAGGATTTAAATATCTAATATATAAACTAATTAATGATAGAAAAAATATTTAATATATATTTAGAAAATTGATTTAAATTAAAAAATTACACATTTAGGTCAAAGAGTTTTTTTTTAAAATATATTTATTGCTATTTACAACTGTATAATGATGTACATCTAGTAAATGAAATACAAGATACAGATGTCATGATTCACATGTGGAGATACTACCCATTGGCAGCTCTCCAAAAACTATGTTAAACTAGAAGGTCTCGGGGCCATCTTCTTTTCAGACGCCTCAGATTGGTCGAAGAGTAATAACATTATTTCATACAAGTCCATTTCTGTATTTAGAACCTAAAGCATTACATGGACAAAGACATATCGGTATCTATAAGACCTATAGCCGCCTGTCACCTCTCATATTATAGCTTATTAGACGTTTATTAATTTTTATTATTATAAGTAGTTTGGTAAAATTGGAATTTTCTATGATATCGGACTTAACACTGTTAAAATTCGAACAATTCCTCTGTTTAAGACAAAAAGTATTATATGGATATCTCGGTACCTATAAGACCTACAGACGTCTTTTAGCTATGAAATTGAAGCTTATTCGATGTCCATTAATTTTATTTTCGTATAATGCTTTGTTCCTGTAATATTTACATATATACACTTCATAACGTTAAAATTAGATCGATTTTCGTAGTTAGAACACAATGTATTAATTGGATAAAGATATTTCGATACCTATAAGACCTACAGACGTCTATCACCTCTCGAATTGAAGCTTATTTGATGTCTATTAATTTATGTTATTATGGGTACTTTTTTATAATGCTTTGTTTCTGTAAAAATTACCTTTATAATGTTAAATTGAGGTAAATTTCTGGATTTGGACTGTTTTGGATTGGGCAACACACGACTTTCACTTCCCTCCATTTTTAAAATTAATGAAAGAATTTTCAAAAACAGTTAGAGATAAAAATACGTGAAACTATTGAGGAATTAATTAAATTGAATTTATATAGAAACATGTGCTTTATTAACAAATCTATTATATTATTATCTAAAATAATCAGTTAGTTTTACGTTCATTTCATCACTCAATATTAACTTTTAAAAGCTTGTGTATGAGATAATGTTTTTTCTAAAATCTTTAGCTTTTCAACGATTTATCATACATGTATAATACTGCTCTTATGTTCAAAAACGAAAAATTTGCATTAAAAACATATTTTTTCTGTTTTATCCTTTAGTTGGTTATCGAATTTATTCAATTTATATATTTACCTGTTTTTCATCCGCGTTAACAAGATAATATAGTTATTTTTATTGAATCTACAAAATTAAAGGTACTTTAGGGGAAGAAAATTTAAAATATCGACATTTAAGCCCTGTCAGACCGTTTTAATCAGAATGAAACCTACATGATATTAAAGCCCATTAAACTTTACATCGATATAACGATCAAAATTAATTAAAATCGTCGGAACCGTTCTCGAGAAAATCAAAAAAAGGTGCAAAATGCATGGTATAAAGTGGCTCTTCTGGTAAGTTCATTTTTAATGAAAAAGGTTTCGTAACGTCTCGGGCGTATATTTTCTTAAATATGAAATTTCAGTTGACCACACACACACACACACACAGACTTCGTTATTTGGACTCAGGGGATCCTAAAATGTGTATTTCCGTAGAAAACTGAAATTCGAAAATTTTCACGATCGCAATACTTTCCCTTACTATATATAGTAAGTGAAAGTAAAAGTTGTACAAATCGGCTAAAATGTGAAAATCACATTAAAAATTTTCTTCTTATAATCCGCAGTTTTCGGCCCTACTACAGCTCTTGGACTATGTTATATCTGAATCATGACTCTGAGAATAACTAAATACTTTTTGAATAATACACGTCACAGATCTTAAACAGTCTTTGAAACAAACTCATTAAAACCTTAAAACCGCAGTGAAAGACTTATTAAAGTAATATATAATATCCTATTCAGTTTTCCTTTTCATCAGATGTGACTGTATAAACTTTCACTTTTTTTATATTGTATGCAAAAAAACGTTTCATGGTCCACGAATATGACATAATCAGGTTTAAAAGATGTGTTGATATTTCATAACCTTACTTCTTTTTAGCATAACTTGACTGAATGAACATTAGTCGCCTTTTCGGCTGTTTTATTTATTTTAAAGGATTAAATATTAATAAAACATGTTACTGAACATATTATTTTCATTATTTTGAATTTTATAGAATTGATAAAGTACTGACTAATGATTTAATCATTCATTTCTAGAAAGAAAATCATTTTTTCGACGATGGTATTTTGAAAATATTTATTGTACGGATATAAAAGATAAAACCATAAGTAACAATGAAATATATGTGATATATAACTTTAAAGTCAAGAGGATAAAAGTAATTTAGGTAACCATTAGAACAGAAGAGGATAAATTGAACTAAATGAAAATTATAAAAAAACATATATTCAAAGAATTTATTTCAAATGTAGAAGTAAATGATCGCAGTTCTAAACTGTGATTTTTATAATTCATTTATTGGTTTATCATTTTCGATAATGCACCTTTGTAATCAACCCAAAATAAAAATTACCCCGCTCAAAATTAGAGGTCTTACGTTTCAAGATACGTAGAATCCGAATAACGAATAAAAACAAATCCGTTTCTCCTAATTAATAAATAAATACCAATAATTTGCTTTTAGTGCTATTTCATAGAGAATTAAATTTTCTAATTCTCTTTTCTAAAAATGAAAAAAAAGGATCATTGAAATTGGTTAAGAACAGAGGAAAAGCGTTTTAAAAATTAGCAGTGGTGATATGTTATTTTCCTTTGAATTATTTATTGCTTTTTAAATTCATTGCCTATCAACAACTTTATAAACAGTTAGACCATAATATTCTTATTTGGAAATAATAAACTATTGTGTAATAAATAATTTGAAGCGTTTTTGTTTACATACATTCCTCTATATATGAAATATAAAGTAAGGGAAAGTATTGCGATTGTGGAAATTTTCAAACTCGAGTTTTCAACCGAAATACACGTTTTAGGGTCCCCTTGTATCGAAATATTCAAGTACAGCAAAAAGGTCTCTGTGTGTTAGGAGAGTCTAGTTCAAAAACAATGTTTTATAAAACTGAAATTTTATATTTTAACAGCGTATAGGTATTACTCCATTAGGTAGTACTAATAAAAAGGTTTCACTCCAAACGAAAAAGAAGATATTCCACTCCATTTTGATTGCCACTACGCTATATGGATGTGAATCTTGGACGGTGAAGAAATCCCAGCAAAAAAAATTATTATCTCTGGAGATGGATTTTTGGAGAAGAAGTTGTGCCGTGTCTAGGTTAGAAAAAATCGAGTGGGGGCCGAGCTCACCATTCTCGAAGAAATTAGTAGAAGAAGGCTGATGTGGTTTGTTTGTTTATTTTTTTAACGTCACTTTATGCTACTATGGCTAATCGGACGATGCTACAGTGGGAGTCCTGAATTTTGCCTATCCAGGTTTTATTAGGATAGGGATCTTTAACGAGTACCTGACATCGCACAGGCTCGGGACCATCTTTTAACGTCCCCTCCGAAAGACGGCGTAACTAAGGATTTTTTACTCCCATTAAAAAATCCTAGGACCACCTGCGGGTAGGCTGATGTGGTATGGGCACGTTATGAGAATAGATGAAGTACGTTGGCCTCTTCGATTGATTGAATACTGCCCACCCAAGAGGAGAAAACGTGGAAGACCTCGGAAAAGATGGATTAGAAGAGGTAATGGAGGATATGGCAGCCAGAGGTCTGACTGAGGACGACTGTAATGATCGAGATTATTGGAGAGACGGAGTGCTGAGGACCGGATGTGACATCATTGCAGAACCCCGGAGAGAGATAGGTATTACTGAGATGTTTTAGTAACAACAAAATCGGTGAGCCAGAAGAGCGACTTTATACCAAATTTTGCACTTTTTACGTTTTCTCAAAATCTGCTCTAAATGTTTTGAATTAACTCGTGAAATCGACACCAGATTTAAAGGCTCTAATGTCACGTAGGTTTCGTTCTGATTTGAAATAATCTAAGAGGACTTAAATGCAGATCTTTTAAATTTTCATGCTTTAATGTACCTTAAATTTTGTAGATTTGGAAAAATTAACAATAACAACGAATTTGATAACCAAATAAATGAGAAAAGAGCAATAATATTTTCTAAAGTATTTTTTTTTCTCTTAAAAACAGTAATATAAATAAATAAATGATAAATAATTTTTATTCTGAGGCGAAATATAGTTGTATAATATAAGCGAAGAAACACGTTTGGGGAAAAATGTTATCTGATGTACAAAAATGGGAAAGGAATATAAAGTTACGAATAGGGCATAAGGTTGAGTGATTGTTGTAGTTAATTATTTCGATTGTTCTTAAACAATTTTTTAAAGCATGTGTATATTAAAAAGTCCATAAATTGATTTTAACGACGGAGGTAAGTGTTGCGCGCAACAGATTTTTATATCTAGTTGGTCATCCGAAGTACCTATTAAAAACTAGCAACCTTTAAGCATCGCGCTCGATCAATAATGCGCCTTCCAATAATTGGATAATCGATGAGGAAGCTGGCTGGCAGTTAGACCATCAAGCCCAGGAGAGAAGTAACGGACTTGCACTTAGCCTGGTCAATGGCTCTCCAGGATAACGTCATGTTTCCGGGCACACCCTGCTTTCTCCAGCCGCTTCTCCAGCTAGCTCATTTCTGAGGGTTCAGTTCATGGAACTTATTGAGGTGAAAGGAGTTAGGCCCAATGGTTTCAAGTGAAGGGGTAAGTGGATCTACAATTATGTTTTGCAACCTTGGCACTTATCTATTATTCTATTACATATATATAATAATAATTATTATAATTAGAATTGCATATTTATGTATTCAATGATCTTCATATCTCAGATCATGATTAAGCAGGATACTAGGAAACTAATGGTAAAGATTACCAACTAAATCTCTTTCAGATAAATTTTATATTAAAAACATTTATCTTTACAAAAATGCATAAAACATCAGTAAAATTCACTACTTTATCAGAAATATGAATTCCTGGTCAAAATTGTATGATCTTGTAAAAAAAATATATGTATATTTAATCATGTGCTTAAATTCAAGCTTCAATAAAATGTAATATTCAAACTTTTTTTTTATAATATGAATTGCTGAATGTTTAATTACAGTTCTCTACAGGGTTCATCATTTTGGAAATTTAAAAAATAAAAAAAGTCACTTAATATGGAGCTAACTAACTAGTTTTGGGTTCAAATAATTCGAGAAATCACCCACTCTTTCTTCATTCAAATATATTGGGTTGTTTCACATGAAATGTCCGTTTTTATAGCTTCTGAAATATATAAAGGATTTTGCAGGTCTCTATTGTTGTTTTCTTCCGAATGTTTACATATTTAAAATAAACAGCTACAAATCCTCTACCTTTGTATTATAAACATAAGCTTCCCAATCAATTACCCACTTATTAGTATACCTCCAAATATGAACATGGAAACACGCGATTTGCGAGTAATATTTTTGTACGAGTTTAAAATCGGCCATTCAGCAGTTGAGGCCGCTTGAAATATTTTCAAGGCGTTTGGGAAAGGGAGTGTTAATGAACGGACCATTCGCCGTTGGTTTGCTAAGTTTTAAGCTGGGGATACCGACTTGGAAAACTTGCCCCGAGGAAGACAACGATGTCCTCAAACATACAGCAGAAGGAAACCCCTACCAATACAGTTAAAGGACTCTCCGCACAACTAAATGCAAGTGCATCTACCGTTTCCAGACATTTAAAGTGTATTGGGAAAGTAAAAAAGCTCGATACATGGGTACCTCATAATCTTACTGAGCGGCATGTTTCAAAACATACCGTGCGAAAATTGAAAGAACTGGGCTACGAAGTTCTTCCGCACCCACCATATTCTCCCGACTTGTCTCAACAGATTACCACCTGTTCAGGAATTAAGACAACTTCGTAAAAGGAAAACTTTTTGAAAATGATGATCAAGTGAAAAGTGCGTTTTCAGATTTTGTTTCACTTCAAAGCTCAGAGTTTTTCAGTTAAGGGATAAAAAGGTTGGTGTCACGTTGGGAAAAAGTCTAGAAAAAGAAGGTAATACTTCAAATAAAATTATCTTGTTTTCATATCGTATTTTTAATAAAAATCCTTTACCTTGAAAACGGACATTTCATGTGACACAACCCAATAGAATACATGAAATAGAAAAAGATTATGAACTCAATAATTGTACAACCAATCATTCGTCGATTGATATCTGATAGGTGTAAAATATATTTTAATTAAATGTTATCATTAAGTGGTAAATTGATCTCGAGCCCAAAAAGGAGGGAAGTCAGTATAGTATAGTGACATAAATGTATAACAATACGTTTTTATTATTATAGTGTTTTACATTTAGAAGAGTAGAATCTAAATATAATTTTAATAGATGGGAATTCTCTTCTTACACAATTATTTTATCATCATATTTAATAACAACATTTTAACAACAACAAGGATTGTTTTAATTATTTTCTTATTCTAAGTTAAAGTTCCATACTCGTTGAAAGGATTCTTAACAATTGACAACGATAACGCACACAAGACTTTCACTTACCTTCGTTATTTATATCAATTTGAGAATTTTTAAACAAATTTAGAGACGAAAATAATTGTTAAAGAATTATTTACATTGAATTTTAAAAGAAACATGTCTCTTATTAAATAATCCATTATATTATTGTCTACGACAATCAGTTTGTTTCATCGGCTTTTTATCACTCTCCGTTAACTTTTACAACTGTATCTATATCATTATGATTTTTTCTAAAATATCTATTATCCCAACGGTATATTATACGTGTTATTAATATATTAATATGTTTAAATTTTAAGTAATACAGGCAAAACTTCGAAACATTGTTACAGAATATGATGACACGTTGCAATTATTATTAATAATTTCCTCTTTCCTCTTACCCGTAGGCAATATTTCCTTGGATCTTTCCTATACCAAACCATTAATTCACAACACCCTCCATATATCTACAACCTCCTACAGTTCAAACCCTCAATTCACCCACTAGAGACTAGATCCCGTTTTTCCAACCTTTATATCACTTCCCACAGAACAAAAAAATACGAATGCTCCTTTCTGGCCCGTTCTACTAGTTTCTGGAATTCCCTTACATCAAACATCCGCATGCTCCTTCCTTTCTACATTTAAATTCCTTCTTTTCCAGCACCTTCTAACATTCCAAAATGACGCTGCCTGACATATATTTTAAATATGAAATATATTTTTATATATTTTTTTCCTTTGGTTCAATCTTTACACTATTTGTTTAGTTTTTTATATCGTTATTTTTGTTACTAGAAGATTTCATTTCTTATATTTGTATTTTTTATTTTTAATTATGTTTTAATTGTATTATCTTTCATTAATTCCTGGTGTAATATAGATCCTTTATTATTTCAGAGTTAATGTTATTTTAAGAATACTAAGTATTAGTACAATGTTACTAATTATTTTTGTTTTATTTAATTTTTTTTTTTTGTTTCTTTTTTAATTTGGATTTGTTATCTACTCATATATTTCTCATTTTTTTCTAACATAAATTAGCTTCTTAAGATTGTTTTTATTTTATTTATTTTGTGTTATATACAAATTCATAATTATTGTAAATAGTATTAATCATGTTCATCTTGTCTGTTGGCCAGACATATTGTATATTTAAACTGTACAAAGCTGTTATTCTAAAGGGACCCAGTCCCAGAATAAAAATTATTTTATATCTATCTATCTATCTATCTAATAAAATAGTTGAGTAAGAAGAGAAGTTCCGTATATTAAAATTATGTTTTTATTATTTTTTCCTAAATAAAATAGATGATTATGTTTATAGTTCTGGTATTACAGTACTATAATCGTCTGTTGTTGCCCCACAGAGGTCTGAAGATCCTGTTATGTTGTTTTCACGGGTTCATCGACATTGAATACAGGTTGGAGGACAGTAATATGGCAGGAAGTCGGAGGCGGCTGTTACATTGGATGAGGAGAAACCCGGTAACTGGGCAGTCGTCCACAGAAAGCGAGAGTGAAAGCATTCCTCCGGAACCTTACCTTCTGTCCTTCGGCGTCTGTTGGGGATCTAAGGGGTACCCAATAATGGTGAAGCCAGAAAGATAAATACAAAATTAAAATTAGATTAAGGTATTCCAGAAATGGCGAACTAATAATAAAATCGCAACATTGATAATCTAAAACAGAGGGGATGGTTATTTATTGCCTATATAATAATAACTGATAATAGATTTTGAACTATCTTTGGAAAGAAAAAAAAATTCAACTACCTAGATTCACGTAATTGAGGATTTTAAAAAGAACAATATGGGAGAATAATGTAGCATCATATTCTCCCATATTGAAGAAAACTTTTTGGGAGAAACTTTCTGGAAATACAAGGATTCCAAGTGAGGAAAGAAAGGACTACAGATTCCAAATGGTCCGAAGATAAGAGAAAGAGACATGGTAAGTAGTTAAAAGAATACTAAAGACACGATTGGCAAAAAAATATTAACATTTTTTGTCGTCTGTAATAGTTGATGAAGAACATCCTTATCACCTCAACTAACACATTTTTCTTTTCCATTCATTTTTTTTTTTCTTTTTTTTTACGTATTTCTGATATTTTTTACACTTTTCCATTGTTATAATTTATTGTTTGTACTATTTTATTTTATTTTTATTGATTTCGTATTTTCCTTTAAGAAAACTGGAAATACATTTGCATCTCGGATATAAACCTTTTAACTTATTTACCTAGTATATAGTATAATTCTTTCTTTTTTTTTTAATTCATAGTTAAGTTAATGGTCTTGTGAAGATGTTACGACAATAATAACCATTCGCAGATTTTTGCTCCTACAACCGAAACAACAACAACGAGTAAAAAGAATCCGTTTGTCCGCCGTCAGCCTAATAAAGAAATACCAAAAAGTCAACGTTTTGCTAATTCAGACATCATAAAAAAATAAAAAAAAACGGAATCATCAAAATCACATATATAGATAAAAAAAATAAATTAAAGTTTCTACAAAATGAAATAAAAGGCATTGAAATTGGTTTAGAACTAGCAGAGATATATCGTTTTGAAATTAGCAGTAGTGATATGCCATTATCCTTTGAATTATTTATTGCTTTTCATATTACTTAATTGCCTAAATAACAGCTATAACCTAATTTTGTTATTTGGAAATAATAAACAACTGCAGCGTTTTTAAAAAATAGAATGAAATAAATAATATAGTGAAAAAATTATATATATGTAGACAACTACAACGTAAACTATTTAATATAAATAAATCTGGTGCCGACAACACACTACTTTCACTTACCTAGACTGATTGAATCAATTTAAGAACTACGAAATAATATTATATTTGAATTTTTTTTCAAAGAATTATATTCAGTTTATTTGAAAATATGTGTTAGATAATCTAACAACTGAAATGATTATCTACAATAATCACTTGTAATTTGTAATCTTCGTCTTTCTGTAGTAGATTTTACAGCTTTGTAAAAATATAACATTTTTTCTGTAATCTTTAGCTTTCCAACGGTATATTATACATCTATATCACTGTTCTTATTTAAAAAAAAAAAATTGTTTTGCTCTTTTTCTTTTAGTTGGTTATAAAATTCATTTAACTTCTATATTTACTCATTTTTAAATATTAAATTTCAGTTTCGATCGACTTTTCATTTTCTATATAAACTTAGAGAATATAATAAGAAAATGTTTTATTCACAAATTTATTATCACTCTGGCGTTTTGAAATTTCTGTAAAAACTGAAGACTTTAAATGGTTGGTAATCGCAAACCATTTCACAAGACATTTATATGAAGACTATAAAAAAAGTATATACATTGAGTACTTGAATTATATAAAAAAAAAAAATCCTTTTTACATATTTCATATATCAAGGTAAGTTAATCAAAAGATATATAGCTTTTTTCAGTCAAATTCATAATTTTTTTAGTCAAATTCATAATTTTTTCAATCGAATTCATAATTTTTTCAGTCAAATTTATAATTTTTTCAGTCAAATTCATAATTGTTTCAATCAAATTCATAATTTTTTCAGTCAATTTCATTTCATTTCTTGTACCCATTTTATACAGTCAATTTAATGAGGTTTTGCTACCAAGAACTTTTTTATTAAATCTTGTTGTTTATCCATTTAACGTCATTATATGTTACTGTGCTTAATCCGACGGTGCAGCGGGAGTCTTAAGTTTTACCTATCCAGGTTTACTTAAGATAGGGATCTTTTACGAGTTCCACTTTTTAAATCTTTTAAGAGACACCTGTTGGTAGCAAAAACTCATTAAATTGACTGTATAAAATGGGTACAAGAAATTATGAAATTGACTGAAAAAATTATGAATTTGATTGAAAAAATTATGAATTTGATTGAAAAATTATGAATTTGACTGAAAAAATTATGAATTCGATTGAAAAAATTATGAATTTGTCTGAAAAAATTATGAATTTGACTGAAAAAATTATGAATTTCATTGGAAAAATTATGAATTTGACTGAAAAAAGCTATAGCGAGTTTAATCAAAATCGTCGGAACAGTTTTCGAAAAAAGGTGCAAAATACATAGTATAAAGAGCTCTGCTGGTAAGCTCATTTTGATGAATATTTGTCTCAAATTTCAGTTTTATAGGACAGTTTCGTAAATACAAAACATATAATAGTAAGTATCAACCATAAAACGTTAAGGAACAAAACTTGCTATTATAAACCCTAGCGCAGAATGATGCGAATTACGTGAAGCTAACGATTGGAACAGTGTGTCAGGTGAAGGTCCTCAGACTGACAACCGGTTGTGATGTAATTTTGGGTTATTCTTGTTCTATAAAATTGTAGGTTAAGGCTATATTAATTAATTAGTAGATAGCATTCTATAATTCCGAGATTTTTTTTTTCAAACATACTTATTGATATATACAACTGTATTATATACATCAAGTAAATGTGATGGACATAATAACACTGACATGAAATACATGTAGAGACACTACCCAATGGCAGATCTCTAAAAATATTCTAAACTATAAGGTCTCGGGGCCATATTCTTTTCAAATGCCTCGGAAGATTATGAGGAATCGAAACTAGGAAACTAGTGGGTTAGAGTGGGAATGGAGTTTTTTATAGAATGATTGATACCTGGTTTGGGCTAATTTATTAACATATGGTTGAGTTTATTCAAGGCAAAGTACGAAGCGTTAGAGATTTTACGAAAGATTTTGATTTCGAGAAGAATTCGATGGTTTAGTAGAGCCTCATAGCTCTACTCCCTAAGTCCATATTAGCCTTATGATGGTCAAACAAATGAGTTTTTTGTAATTAAGTAAGAGATCTGAGCGTTGGTCCAGTAAGTCTTGAAGTGGTCTAAAAGTTCGGACAGTTTCTTGACGTTTCAGTCTTGTATGGGAATTCCAAGTGAGACGTTTGTCAAGCTGAAGTCCTAGGTATCGAATTTGTTCAACAGGAAATAGTGGAGTGTCATTAAAGGATACTGTGGGGTAGGAAGTCATTGGTTTACGACGAAGGGTCAATGTTATTTGGTGGGATATGTTGGAATTAATTTTAATCCTCCAATTCCGACACCATATTTGTATCACTATTAATTCTGACACAGGGATCGGATGTAGATTTTTTAAAGCTATCTTTTTTGAAATTTTGCTAATTCTGACGGTTGTAATCCAGGACTCTCCAATACGTAATATATTAAACAAGAACTGTAAAAAACATTAAAATTGCTTATCTGCACTACTTATTTAAATACAATGTATGCAGTTTCAAAAATTATAAGACAAGCCGTGTTGGCGCCGCACTATTTGTTGGAAGCATATACATAGAGAGTGATTTTTTTTCCCATTAATAAAATACTTCTGGTTTCTCACGCGAAGGATTTCACATGTCCCCCGCCTCCAGTTTCGAACCCAAGCCACTTTCCCTCCTTCCGTGATTCATCATGATGTTTTGCCGTCGGATGTCCTGTAGGTGACGTCGCAAACATCTTTGCCGTTAGAAGAGGAATCCATGAGGAATTACTTCTCCTGAACGCCTAGATAGTTGGTTTGTTTATGTAGTAATTTAATGTCACTTTACGCTGCTGTGGCTAATCGGAAGATGTCAGAGTTGGAGTACTAAATTTTGCCTATCCAGGTTTAATTATTATAGCAACCTATTATCGCACAAGTTCGGGATCACCTTTTATTTCACCGTCGCAGGACGCCATAACTAAGGATTTTTACTCCCATTAAAAAATCCTAGGGCCACCTGTCAGGTTTTAACGTCCAACCTTTGGCACAGAAGGCTGTTATGCAAGCCACTACATCATAGGGGACCCCACGCCAAGGTAGAGACCGACGATGGACATTTCGAATGTAAAAATTGTTAGACTTTTCAAAATAAAAATAGTTCCTTTTTATCCTTTCTTACATTTTCGAATTGAAAGGTATAAATCACAAATATATTGTTACGGATGAAAAACCAGTCCTTAGAACTTTTATGTTTACTTTTGATGTCACTAGCATTCACTGATTATCAATTCCTAAGGTGTATTGGTCATTTCACGCGTGCTACGCGGAATAAAAAAAATCAGGAATTATACCTTAATCGAACGTACGTGCCAAAGTTCGATTGCGAAATTGTCTCCCCACCATGTGTTCGCCCACAAGATCTCTATGAGATGTCTCTTTCAGGCAGCAACACTAGATTAAACTCTATTCTCTTCACCACTAACGACTTTGAATTAATCAATTCCATCAATAAATTCCACCAATTAAAAAAAAACTTCTTCCTCTTCCAGTGGAGCGACAGGCCGTGTAGCCTCGCTGTGTAATCTGGGAGATTACACTCACGTTTCTCGATGTATTTTATAGGTTAGGGTCATCACTCCCTACGCCTAATTTTGTGAGTGGCCATCAGTTGGCTAACGGGTCTCACATACCCGGGGGAGAGGCTGAGAGTGAATCCATATGTATTAAATTCTTGAAAAGTCCCTCCGGGAGTCGAATTCGAACTCAGAACCTTTAGCTTGGGAGACTAGCACGGTATCCACTCAGCCCCGGGCTCCCTAATTAAAAAAAAAAAAAAAGAAATAAACAAAAAAAAAAAGAAAAGGTTATTGACTAATATATGTTTCTGTATCATGGATCAAAAGCAATTACCAGTTATATCCGTTTTCCAAAATAAACCCCAAACGTTCTAGGACTGTGTAAATATACAGTTAGCTGGGTGTTTAGTGAACAGATTATAAATTAAAATAAATTTTATGTCTACAATACTCCAATTTTATTTCACAATGAGATACCGAAAGGACTTATTTGCTAAACAAATAAATACCACTCCAACAGCCATTATATTAACAGATTCAGACACTGACTTTAATCATTATAACCTTGTGAGGGGACCCATGGCTATTATAAAACAATTTATATTGTCTTCTTTAACTTTCTCTTTAAAGTCTCAGTTGCTCCATCCGACGATTTCTTTGTTTTGAGTCGTCATCTCCTGCAATGTATTTTATCTCACTTGACCCAAACTGCATCTATAACATCTATAACTACTGCAGTTAATTTTGAATAGTCTCGGATTTAATACATGAAAACAACAATGAACAACTACAGATCATGTCGATAAATATACAGCTAAACGTCTGATGACATCAGTTACCCAATTTTCCTGCTTAGCATTCAGAAATAGTTTAAGCCTGTTATATAATAACTGAATTAACACTTATGAATAAAGATAGCATTAGTAGCATAGAGACAAAATATGTTGTAGGTCTTACGCAATCTCGCCAACCATAACTGCCTCTAATGATTGCTCAACCTATATTCTCCAATGGCACCCTATATTTTTAAAAAAATTAAGTTCTTTAATTTTTATTCTTTGTAATAAAATATTTCTACACTACTATATTACCTATAAAATCCACTAATAGTAAAAATTTAATACAAATCCAAAGTTTTTAACTCGTTTCAGTGGATAAACATTTTTTTTTATTTTAATGATTTTTTTCGTAACTATTGTTTTCTTAATCATACTAGTAATAAACATAGTGACGTTTAGCCACAGTTTTTCCTGCAAAAATTAATCCCCCATCCCCTGATTCTGCAACAGTTCTACTGTAGGGTCACCTGTCGTGTAGTGGCTAGCATAACAGCATTCTATGTTCAAAGCCGCGGTGCCAAAAAAGGCTGGTGGCCCTAGCATGTTTTAATAGGAGTAAAAAATCCTTGTTTAAACCGCTTTACGGAGAGGACGTAAAATGGTGATCCTGAGCCTGTGCCATATTAGGTACTCGTTAAAGATCCCTATCCTAATAAATCCTGGATAGACCAAATTTAGCATCGTCCGATTAGCCACCGTTCCATGAAAGTGGCCTTATATGAATAAAAAAAACAAACAGTTCTACTACTCATTTTAAGAAGAATAAGTGCCACATATACTTCATTTGAAATTGTGTTCGTCAATTGTGGTTATTTAATTACAACTGAAACCTCAATTGCTGTTTAAGCGTTAGGAAAAATTGATCTTATAGTCAATTATTGTTTTAATTTTATTTTATAATAACATGTTTTTCTCTGACTTGACAGCTTTCATTTGATAGCAATTTTTATTGAGTTATATTACAGCATGTTTAAATATGAACAATAGTAAAAATGCTCTGAGACCACATCCGGAAAATGTCAAACACGAAAAAAAAAAAAAATAAATAAAATAATATATATATATATATATATATATATATATATATATATATATATATATATATATATATATATATATATAAATGTAATCTTCTTCTTCTTTTATTTATTTTTTTTTTTTTTTAATAAGCTTTGAAAAAACGATTGCAGTGATAGATAAATATAATAATTAGATGTTTAGTAACAGAATACTTTATTTAAAGTAAAAATTATATCTATATATAACTTCTAGAGTATAATGGTTTATGCTGAAGAAAAATTTAAGGATTTATTGTGTCTGACTGCATAACTTTTTATTTTTTTATTAAAATAAATTATTACTAGCATTCATAAGTTTCTAAAATCTTTAAAACTCATTTTATTGATTATTTCAAACATAAATTGCCTTTATTTCAAGGGTCAGCGAGATTATTTTTACTCATTCAATTGATTCTATATTGTAATCCGAAAACATTCACATTTTTATACAATTTAAAGCTCCAAATATGTAATGAACAAATATTAATTTAATTTACTCTTTTTTTGTATGATGAGAGTATATTGTATGAGAGCGATATAGAATATATTGTATAAATTGATACAATTCACCCTTATTCACGAGGCGCTTATTTCAGAAATCACGCCAATTAATGAATTTCCTAAATTATTTCGTCAAAACATCAGAAAAGTATTATTATCATATATACGAAATATATTCATTAAGCAATTGAGCTTAAAAGAGTTAACTATCACAATGGTTGTCGAATATTATTTGTTTTTATTAGTTGATAGAGTTTTGATTTTATGTTCTCTACCTAATGCTCAAAACTTACAACATTAACAGGGAATAGGGATGACGTTAGGGGGTAGTTAACATTCTGAAATATTTTCTTTGGTGTTGCAATTGTATGCGAGAGAGGAGGCGGTCAGTTATATATTGTATAATCATTTTTATGGCATTTAAAAATTTTGCAAAAAAGGAGTAACCTGGATAGGGAGGTGGCTAGTAATATTTTTGTATACATGTAAAGTCACTTTGGTTCATTGGAAGATGCTACTGAGGGATTTTGCCGAT
The DNA here is from genome assembly GCA_023052935.1 of Piezodorus guildinii. NCBI lineage: Eukaryota > Metazoa > Arthropoda > Insecta > Hemiptera > Pentatomidae > Piezodorus > Piezodorus guildinii. The sequence goes on from CM041296.1 coordinate 95,077,667, forward strand.
TCAGGTTTAATCAGGATAGGCGGTATCTAGGCTTCTTTCTGGACAAAAGACTAACTTGGAACCCGCATACTAGACTTAAAGGACAAGAACTTAATTGACGTTTTGGCCAATTATACAGACTACTGAACAGAAATTCTAAACTATCTATCGAAAACAAACTGCTAATATACAAGACAGTACTGAAACCTATCTGGACCCACGGACTCGAACTGTGGGGACAGTCAAATTTTCTAACATCAAACGCATTCAATCCTTCCAATCCAAAGTACTCCGAACAATAGTTAATGTTCCTTATTATGTATCCAACCATACCTTACACCGCGACCTAAATATTCCATTTATTTTAGACCTGGTACCATCAAAATTCTCCAAAATCCATCACCCTAATCCCCTAGCTCAATCCTTATCCCATTCTCCTAGAAGGTTGAAACGGCAGTGGCCTCGAGACCTCTTGTAACATATAGGATTGGCTAGATTCTCCACTCACCTACTGTATAGTTAAGAATTGTATATAGGTATGAGTGACTGTTGTATATATTTTTATTGATTTTGTTTTGTATATATGTATATTGTATTATTATTATATAAATTTATTGTTTTGTATAGATCGTGTGAATGTAGTATGACTGTTGTGATTTATCACTATTAAAAATGTCCTAAATTGGACTGATTGTAATATTAATAAAGAATTGTTTCTGAAAATCATGATAGGGATCATTAATAAGTACCTGACATCGTACATGATCGGGACCACCATTTTACGTCTCCTCCAAAGGAAGGCATACGCTCTGTATCAAAACAGCTGTTGGTCATAACATTTACCTACTGTTTAGGAGCCATAAAAGATATTAATGCCTAAATTTAAATTACTTTCTTTCTTTATCTTTCATGCTTCGTCCTTGATCTATGTTTTCCTCAGTAAGGGAGAAATACTAAAGACACATTTTCACTATATGATTGTGAAAACAATTTTCTAATTCATTTTGGCAAAATTTTAATTTTTTATGTTTATTACTGCGTTTATTGCATATAACATTATATAAGTATTAAAGTCCATTGATTATTCCTGAAAACTTGTCATCGTTTGATCAGAAGGTTGTTCATTGTTTCGAAATGAGTCATTAGAAATCGCTCCAAACAATAAATTATGCTTTCACCATCGATTGTTCTCAAGAAATTAATCTGTTTACTTCCGCTGTGTACAAAGTACTCGTAATTACCCATTGATCTACAGAGAGAGTTTCGCACGATGGTATACATATGTATTAAAGTAATATTTTTTAAGCGAAGTAATAGAAAAGTTGTATTATATTAAAATCAAAGTTGTACATCAGAAAAAAATGCAATGAGAGACGGGATATGAATAAATACATTTAAATATGATATTTAAATACATTTGTATCTAATAACTACAGTAATTAAAGCTGTGTATATTTTCTTTTATTTTTTTCATGTTCTGGCACATTACTAATAAATTTATATTTTTTCATTAAAAGATTTTTTCTTATGGAAATCTTATGGAAGAGATTTTATTTACAAAATCGCTAAAAATAATAAATTTTATCAATTGATTTAGGTTATTCAAGCTTTTATTTACTATTAGAGAGCAGCGTGGTTTAGTCTATTGTACTTCGGGTCCATGGTTCGATGCCTGGAAGAGGCAGAATTATTTAAGCTGTTATTTCCTGGGGTAAGGAGACTCTCCTGGTACTCACCCTCCCTCTATAAATTGGGTATCCAGAAATTAGAGAAGTAAACCTGGCGGAGACCTAATCACCTCTTAGTATGTGTAGTAAACTGAAACGTATATGATTGTAGTAGTTAAGAATTTCTAATTATTTATTTAGTAAAACTATACGTTTCAATGGAATTTAAATAGATAACTTAATTTCAACTTCAGAAACTAGAAATACGTATTGTATTGTACTTTTAGTACAGTTATATTTGAAATAAATATTTTACTATGAATATATAAAGTACAATAAATACATGTTAGAGAATACATGAATAATAATAATTACTTATATTTATATTATAAATAAAAAACGCAGCTAATATCACACAATCGTTTATTATTTCCAAATAACTAAATTAGGAGTAAGCTTAAATAGATGTTTATAGGCAAGTAACTAATTAAAATTTCAGGAATTATTTCTTTATTTATTCGTACTGATACTAAAACTTTATTCATATTTTTCATTATCTTAAAAAATAACTGAGTTATGGGCAAATATATAGGCAAGATTTCTATCTTTTCCCTTTTCTCTTCTGTTTTGTTTTGTTCATTCTTGTGTCCTTATCCTAAACTCAGTTTTTCTCTATCACCAGACATAAATCAGTTTTATTTATAGGTAAAAATTAATTTTGTTAATCAATATTCGAGGTTTCTGGGTTAGATAAATCTAATCAATATTTTCTCAATCTTCAAATTTAATCGGCTGCTATTTTAAAACTAATCGGATATCAACTTCCAGGAGTTAGGTTCATCGTTGGATGCCCTACTTTTTTTGAGAAAAATTTCAAATAAATTGTTCCAGTATTTTGGAAGAAAAGTCGCGTGCGGAGTACGGCAGACAACGAACGGATTTTCGTTTTATTTGTTATTCGGTTTCTAAGTGTCTTAAAACATAAGCTCTCAAAATTTGAGGAAAGGGGGAAATTTTTTTTTTTTTTTTTCAAAATAATAAACCGGGGATTACTTGTAGCTGGGTGGCTAGCGTATGAGCCTCCCATGCCAAAGATCACGGGTTTAAATCCGCCTGTGGTCCTACGATTTTTTAATGGGAGTAAAAAATCCTTAGTTACGCCGCCCTTTGGAGGGGACGTTAAAAGGTGGTCCCGAGTCTGTGCGATGTCAGGTACTCGTTAAAGATCCCTATCCTAATAAAACCTGGATAGGCAAAATTTAGGACTCCCACTGTAGCATCTTCCGATTAGCCATAGCAGCATAAAGTGACCTTAAATAAAAAAATAATAAACCAAAATCATTGTTTATTGGGAAATCACAAGAGCATGGGTAGGATTTCCCTTGGTGGAGGAAGGTAATGGATAGAAAAAGGAGAAGCCAAGATGATCGAAAATATAAGTTCTTTTTCTAAAATTGTCTGTATGCATATTAATTAACTATATTAATAACATAAATAAGTACGTGCTTGAAAGTAAAAATTTATTTTATTCTTTTCTTATATGTAGTTATCTTATATAATTGTTTGTATTTAAATTAAAATATTATACCTGTATTATTAGTATTATGTATGTTTTAGTGTATTATGTATTTTATTTTATTATGTATTATGCAATTTGTGATTAGTATATTTGTATGTATTATTTTCGTATTGTATGTATTATTTCGTATATTATATATAATGTTTGTATTGTATTTTATTGTTTATCATGAATGTATTATTATTAGTATATATGTATGTATTATTAGCATATATGTATGTATTATTACTTTTATTATATTGTATCTGCATTATTAGTTTAGGGCTAAAATAACCTCTATGGTTGTGAAGCCTTTATGTTACAAATAAATAAATAAATGAAAGTAAAAATAATCTCTATCAATATTATTTATCTTAAAACCTTATTTTAGATTTTATATATTATTTTTATTGGTCTCACTAACTTTGTGGGGGAAGCATCTTCCTCCTTATTTTGAACCCTCCTGCCTACACCTATGGGAATTTTTTTTCAAATTGATAGGTCAAAACTTTTTAAAGATAAAACCTACCAAATAAGGAAGTATTGGTAACCACTATTATGACAAGCATTAAAAAGAAATCTAATCAATCATATACATTAAAGTTTCGAGAATCATGAACTTATAGTTTACCAAGTGCTCATATTATTTTTGATTGTTTAAAATATAAAATAATTACGAAGAACTTTGAATTTTTATGATAAAATCCACATGTAGATTACCAAGAAAGCGAATGAAAGATTTCCATATTTCACGGTTATGCAGTTTCCCCATTTCCGCTTTTCTCTCATTTGAAGGGAGAAATTACGTCTAAAGACTCTCTTTAGGCACAATTTAAAAAAAAAAAAAAAAAACGCTCAAAATAGTTTTTCTATTCGACTTTCGCATCTTTATTGTGGAATCCTAAACAAATCAAAATAATTGTATCAGCAAGACACTGAAACTAAGTCCAACTATTTAATAACTATTATTACTACTTCGAATCCTTGTACAATTAAACGTATAATATTTAATCTTATTTAATGTAATTATTTAATATTTAATCACCTAAATTAAATCCTCTTTAAAGTACCTATAATTTCTTTTTCATATTCGAAATAATTAACTCTCATTTCAAGTAGTAATAAAAATGGATAAGTATAAATTATTTAAGGATTTAATATATATACTTTTTTTATATATCATAGTCTTTCACGCCAAAGGATGTGAGTTCGAATCCCAGTCCTCCGAATCGGAAGGACTTTTTCAAGCATATATGTTTATGGGGATTCACTCACAGCCTCTCTCTCTGGTATGTGAGACCTGTCAGCCAACTGGTGGCCACTCACAAAAGGGAATGATGGCCCTACCCTATAAATTTGATCGAGTAACGTGAGTGTATTCTCCCAGCAGATTACACCACGCAGTCAAGGGCCTACACCTGCGAAAAGAAATGTAAGAATTGGATAATTAAAAGTAGAAAAAATCTGGTGCCCACAACAAACGAATTTTACTTACCTCCATTATTTATATCAATTCAAAAACTTTTAAACAAATTTATAAAGGAAAATAAATTGTTAAAGAATTATTTAAATTGGATTTAATATAAACATGTGTTTTATTAAATAATCTATTATATTATTATCTACGACAATCAGTTTGTTTTATCGGCTTTTCATCACTCTCCTTTAACTTTTACAATAGTATGCATAAGATAATATTTTTAGGTATATTATATATCTATATTACTGTTCTTAAGTTCAAAAACAAAAATTGTATTAAACAAATATTTTTGCATTTTTCTCGTTTAGTTGTATATCGAATTTATTAACTTATATATTTAACTGTTTTTTTAGCAATGCTAATAAGACGATATGGTTAACTTTTTCGAATCTACAAAAATAAAGGTACTTTAGAGGAAGAAAGTTTGAAATATCGGCATTTAAGCCCTGTCAGGCTATTTCAATCAGAATGAAACCTACATGATGTTAAAGCCTGTTCAATTTCACATCGACATAGCGAGGTTCATCAAAATTTTTTTATTAAGTCGTAACCGTTTTAAGTCGTAAAAAGGTGCTAAATGCATGGTATAAAGTACCACGTCCGGTAGGTAAGCTCATTTTGATGAAAAAGCTGGATTATCTCGGGCGTATAGTTGTCCCAAAATGAAATTTCAGTTTCGTGCCATACTTACCACACGCACACACACACAGGCCTTTTTGCGGGACTTGGTCATTTGTACTCAGAAGACCCTAAAACGTGTATTTCCATTGAAATCTGGAATTCGAAAATTTTCACGATCGCAATACTTTCCCTTACTAAATATTTTATATATAAGTAAGTGAGGGTAAAAATAGAAATATTTTTTCAGGTTGAAATAAAAACCTCGTAAATATAGCAGCAACATATATGAATAACATGTCGTTAGCTAATGATTTTGTTAAATTTTTTAAGTAATATTAAAAGCAGAAGTTAGTCAAGAAAAGTGACCGAAAATTCATAAACTTAAGTATCTGATTAGTTTAATACTTTCTACATTGGTATTATTCTATGAATACTGATCGTAAAAAAATGTTCGTATAAATAAATAAATAATAAATCGTAAAAAAATTGTTAGTTTATACTCCTAAGGGAGCGGCTTGGTCTAGTGGATAGACCACTATAGACTAGTGGATGGGTCCTGGGTTCGAATCCCGGCTGTGGCAGAATATTATTTATTCTGTTAATTCAGTCGGGGGGCCACCCTAGGGTATGGAGACCCTCCTGGGGCAGACCCAGCCTCTATAAAGTGGGTACCCAAATTAATTGGGGAAAAACCTGGCGGCTGAGCATGATTAAGGCTTAATCACCTCATTGCACTGACGTTGGTCTAGAAAGAGTACGAATCTCTATATGTACTGAGCCCAAGACCCTTCATGGGTTGTAATGGTACAGGTTTTTTTTTTTTTTTTTTTTTTTTTTTTTTTTTTTTTTTTTTTTTTTTTTTTTTTTTTTTTTTTTTATTGAATACTGAATAGAAATAAAATGCATTTTAAATAAGCTATGCAATTGGTGAATCAGATTTTGTTTTAAATAAGTTTTTTTTTTTATCATTTATCATTGTTAGTTTATACTTTATTGATATTTTTTTGCCCTAAACGTGATATAGAAAATAACTTTTCAAATCGTTGATGATTAAGTGGTTTCACGCTTCGAAACCCTAACTAATTTAATAACGCTAGGAAAAGAAAATAGATTTAGTGTTCTTTACCTGTCCTCTTTTCTATTAGGAAAGGTTTTTTTATACCAGGAACCTAAATGGTCTAACATTTTATAACACAATGCATATTTCAGTTATGTATGAATTATTTATAGCATTACATTTCCCATGACACTTCACGAATATTACGTTTTGTTTTCTTGCATAACGTAACCAAGATTATGAATGCCTTTGAATGAAGGTATAATCGTAACCGTTTAAGATAATCATTTTTTTACGACCCTATTTTCTTGTTAATTTTTACTTTCACCTACCTATGTATGAAATGTATAGTAATGGAAAATATTCCGATCGTAAAACTTTTCTAATTCCAGTTTTCAACGAAAAAACACGTTTTAGGGTTCCCTGGGTCCAAAAGTCCCACATAAAGGTCGGTGTGTGTGTAAGTCGTATGAAACTGAAATTTCATATTTAAGACAACTATACGCCAGAGATGTTAGAACAACTTTTTCATTATAGTGAGCTAACCTATACCATGTATTTAATTTACCATCTCACTTTATACCATGTAATATAAGAGCCACTTTACATCATGCATTTAGCACCTTTTTACGATTTTCTTAAAAACGACTCTAACGTTTTGATTAAACCCTTTATATGGATGTAAAATTTAAGGTTTTAATGTCATGTAAGTTTCTTTCTGATTGAAATAGTCTGACAGTGCTTAAATGTTATATTTTTAAATTGTCTTCCTCTGAAGTACCTTTATATATACTGGTATGCAATTTTTGTGTTTTTGAACATAAAAAAGTAATATAGATTTATTACATACCGTCGGAATAGATATTTTTTTAGTTAAAATTGGTATATCATTCACAAAATTGTAAAACTCAATAGAGATTGATGAAAAGCCAATAAAACTAACTGATTGTCTTAGATAATAATGTAGTAAATTATTCAATAAAACACATGTTTCTATTGAAACTCAAGGTAAGTAATTCTTTAGCGATTTATTTTTATCTCTAAATGTATTTAAAAGTCATAAATGGATTTTAACACCGGAGGTAAGTGAAATCCGTGTCTTGAACGCACCAGATTTTTATTCAATTAATATATTTTTGTATTCATTCATATTTTTTCGATGATCATTATTTATTCACTTGGTAAACTCTCATACTAAATTCTCACCATCAAATGAATAATTTTCACCCAAATATGAACATTTTTTTTCATTACATGAACACGAGTACAAAAATATATACATTGTATGCTATTGAAAAAAAAAGATGTTTTTACGTTTAGCATATAATAGAAACTATATAATTACAAGATGTTAACTATAATATTTAATAATTTTAGGTTCTGCATTCCTAGCGAAGATGCAACACCACGCAACCATGGCGCATATAATTAAAACATTAGTTCGACTTGGTGAAAGTTGTTGACGGACTGGGATTCCAGAATTATCGTCAAACCGTTTCTGAGTCTAGAAGGAAAGTCTTTTTTTTTTTTTTTTTATTTTTTTTTTTTATAATGAAATCACTAAAAGTTAAATTTAAAGGTGTTTAAATATGTTGGCAGTAAAACACATTAATCCCATTTAAAATAATAATAGTAATTTTTCGTGCAATATTTTTTTTTTCTAATCTTCACACAAGGCTGAAACGACAAGAAACAGCTCGAAAATACCGATTACTAAAATACTTACTAGGCAAACGTTCAAACCTTCCAGTATATTACAAAAAACTCATTTACATCACTATTATCATACGTATTAGGACATGGAGTCGAGCATTGGGGCTCTACTGAACCAATTAATTCCTCTCACATCCAATCCTTACAATCCAAAATCCCTGAAACCCCTTATTTTTTCACAAATCAACTCCAGCACAATGACCTAAAAATTTCATTTGTTGCAGACCTAGCCCGTGATATACTTTTTTTTATTCTAAGCCTCCTGCCCATACAAATCTACTTGTCTGTAATCTATCTTCCTTAGACATCCCTGATAACCCTCCGAGGTGATTGGCCGAAAGTGATCCGAAGAAAGTGGCCTCGGAACCTACTGCCTTAAAATAGTTAGTGAAGGGCTACGACTAGGTAGTTCTTTATCAAGACATTTTCTTCACCCTGCATATTTACTTCTTGTGTTGTTAAATATAGTGGTAAATTACAATCAATAAAAATGAAAAAAAATCAAAAAGGCTTGTGTCATCAATTTTTTCAAGTTTTCACTATTTTGGTAATCTAATTATTAGTAATAATTATTTTACTATGAAAATGAGGTTTAGAACCTGCCCATATCTCTCACGCACACCGCCCCATTTTATCTAGATTCTTGTCCAGGAATAATCAAGAAATGTGTCATTGTGTGAGGAAAAAAAATATTAATCAGTGGTTTTTTTTATTAAGATTGTTGAATAATAAACTGAAATTCTTAAATAAATGAAATATTGTTTTATTTTCTATTTTGAGACAAAGTTAGCTCAGGCCTTATTTATCAGTCTTATAATTTTTTTTTTCTTCATCTGCCCTATAATCCAACCCGTTTTTTTTTATCTATGTTGAAGGCGCTTTTTGAATTTTTTTTTTTATCATCAAGACTTTGTAATAAATAAAAGTGAAATTATATCTGCCTCTTTACTTAGTAGAATTAACCTGGTTCATTCTAAAATAAATAAGGAGAAAATTCATCAGGTGTCTTTATTTCATTTATTTAATAATTATATATAGTCTCACATTTACTAGATGTATTTAATAACACAGTTGTTAATTACAATAAATATATATATATATATATATATTATATATATATATATATATATTTTTTTTTTTTTTTTTTTATTAGAATATTTCTTTCAATTTAATTTGTTTACACTGCTTTATGGCGAGAATTGAACTTTATAGACCTAATAGTTATTGCTATCAATTGATGTAGATTTTATTATATTACTAAAAAAATTAAAAAGAAAAGAAATATGTTGAATACGTTTATGTATGTTGTATTATTTTCCTTAAGTACATCTTGTACAGAAATCTCATATATTTAATAAATCATTAATATTTCTTATCAGTCAACAGTTTATGTTAAGGATTCCATTTACAATTAATAGCATACAATTAGTAATGGCATAACCCTGGTGTGCAGAAATCAATTCTGTCCCTGAACTAATTAACATTTTATACCCCAAGGCGTCTTGGATAAGATCTTGAAGGCATGTAAATATTTGCATTTATGAATTTTTTTTTTTTAAATTATCTCCTCAACATACATATGTAATAATTTTGTTCATAATGAAAATAATAGAAGATAATATAATATATAATATAACTGACATAAATATGAATATCTCTAAATTATAATCCATAATATTTTTGTAATTGTGTTTTCTTTATTGTATTATACTTATAACTAATAAAATTCAGATTCCTACGCTATTCATATAGTTATTTATTCTATTAATTTATTTATTCTAATAAACATAAATACAAATTATTATGTAAGATGAAAATTATGTATTTTTAAATAAATTTAAAATTTGAACAGCCCATTGTAATTATTTTTACATGTTGTGAATTTGTTTAAAAGTTATTAATAGAGCTGATATCGCAACAGATTTAAGTGACACAACATACTTTAAGACCTTATTGCGACAGTAGCTACTTCAGAACATTTGATTTAAAATCCGGTTTTAGTCTGGTAGGAGACTAAAGACTGTTAATTCGTGCCAGAAGCACAGAAAAATTATCTGGCTGCATATTATAGGTAACCTTTTATACCCTTTTGTATTGCATTCCACTGTTGGTTTTGGTTTATAATTTTCAATAATAAATCTTTGTAATCGATCAAAAAAAAATACCCCTCCTCCCACAATTTGAAGGCTCACGTTTCAAGATACGTAATGCTAAAATAACGAATTAAAAAAATCTGTTTGTCCGCCGTCCTCCTCCGTCCGCGGCATTTCTCCGAAACTACTGAACCAATTTTTTTGAAATTCACCACAAAATTACTAGTCCATGCAACGATGATCTTAACACCTAGACGTTGATATCAGCAGGTTATTTTTGAAATGGCGGCCGATTAAAAGTGATTTAATTCTATAACTTAGTTATTTTTAAAGATAGAGAAAACATTTATTATTGTTTTTTAACGAAAAAAACGCGAATGATTATATAAAAGCGAAAAATTGAAATTTCGCACATAAACACGCTCATAACTCAGTTATTTTTGACGATAGAGAAAGTATGTAGAGAATTTTAGAATCAGGAAAGCGCGATAAACAAACAAAAATTGAAAACTTGTCTTCGTATACGCTTGTAATTCCCTTATTTTCAAAGATAGATAAAAATTTTACGATTGTTTTTTAACCGAAAAAACGGCGAATACTTTAGAAAAAGAGAAAATAGAAAAGATAAAATTAAAATTTTACCCATAAATGATGCCATATTCAGTTATTTTTGAAGATAAAGAAGAAAATGATTAGTGTTTGTTAACGAAAAAACCGCGAATGATTATATAACAAAGAAAAAAGAAAAAAAAAAAAACATATTTCACCCACTAATAAATAAATAAATACCAATTTTTTTTTTGCTTTAAGTGCCATTTAATAGATAATTAATTTTTTGACAAAATAAATAAAAAAGAATTATTGAAATTGGTTAACAACTAACTGAGAGATTGCGTTTTGAAATCAGCAGTAGTGACATGATATTATCCTTTAAATCATTGCTTTTCATATTACTTAATTGCCTGTCGACAGCTTTATAAACAGTTTTACCCTAATTTGTTATTTGGAAATAATAAACCATTGTTAATAATTTCAGCGTTTTTACTTTTACTTACCTATATATGAAATATACAGTAAAAGTATTGGCGATCGTGAAAATTTTCGAATTCCAGTTTTTTGACAGAAATACACGTTTTAGGGTTACCTGAGTCCAAATGACCAAGTCCCGAAAAATGGTCTGTGTGTTCGTGTGTCCATCCGTGTGTGTGTGTGTGTGGTAAGTCTAGCGAAAAACGATAACTCGACGAAACTAAAATTCATATTTAAGACAACTTAGGCCGTGATGTTACGTCACACAATGAAAGTTACAGACCACCAGCCAAAATAATGTAAATAAGTGTTCGTAAGCTCATTCTTTGTCTTTAACTTCTATACATCATTAACCCGCCTAACCGTACACAAACTCAATTTATCCCTGATTGGGAAAAGCAGTAGATATAGGCAGAGTATATCCATGATCTATTAATTTTTTTAGTCTGGTAAAATTTTTCATTTTTAAATACTTCTGCATTACATGGTATGGGGTCACATGTAGTGTAGTGACTAGCATAACAGCCTTTTAAGGAATTCACACATTTTATAGATCATTAGAGAGAACTATATAGGATAATGCTTGATGATATTGTAGAACTCTTGGGTACGACCCTAGGATGAAGCGAATGGCGTTGGATAGATGTAGCTAAGGCCTTGGACTAAGTTATCGGCTGTTAGAAGGCGCGGGGCCCGCGGTTGAAGAAGAAGTAATGAGAAAATCAATAGAGGGCCTAATGCATGCTCCCTCTTTGCGCTACCCTCTCAGCGATATTAGTCCTTTCACCAGGCCTTCCTCAAGAATAGGGGGGAGGTTGCCATGGCGATAGCAATGCCATCTTACCAATTTATTATGCGTCAGGGCGTTCCCCGATGAAAGGGGTAACGCTCCTTGCATCTTACAACGCAGCACCACTTTTTGCAAAACTGGATTCGGCAAAAGTTTAAAAAAAATTGGTGCTCGCAACACAGGACTTTCACTTACCTCCGTTGTTAAAATCAATTGATTAACTCATTAAAGTAAGTTAGAGTTGAAAAAATAAATAAATAATGATAGGAATTATTTGTTGACCGTAGAGACTATAAGGTGGAGAAGTGGTTCAGGGTGCGGTCATCAAGAAATAAGAAAAAACTTATTTTATTTTTTGATAACAACCAAACAAATAAAGGAGAAAAAAAATAGTGTACATTAATAAGATGACAATAATCAAAATAAAATGTGGAAAAAAAACATCAATCTCAAATATTATTAGTTTAAATTAATATTTGAAAAAACAAAAATCTATGTTCAAAAAAAAATTTTTATTAATTTATTTTAATAGAATGAAACATTATTTTAATTTTTTATTAACTTTTTTTTGTATCTTATATGTCTACAAATTTTTGGATTAAATGTATACGTTATTAATTTTATGTAATTAGACTTTAAATTTGTTATATTGTTGATTATCCTAAAGTTTTAGGTTACCTATAGCATGGTGGTAAGCACAACAGCCTCCTATGCCCAAGGTCCCGGGTTCAAACCCACAGGTGGTCCTAGGATTTTTTAATGAGAGTGAAAAATCCTTAATTATGCTGCCTTCGAGAGAACGTTAAAAGGTAGTTCTGAGCCAGCTGTCAGGTACTCGTTAAAGATCCCTATCCTAATAAAACTTGGATAGGAAAAATTTAGGACTCTCACTGTAGCATCGTCTGATCAGCCACAGCAGCATAAAGGGACGTTAAATAAATAAAACCAAAATATCGTCATAATGCTCTGTCAGAGTATTTCAATCAGAATAAAACCTACATCATATTAAAGCCCATTAAATTTATATCGGTAATTAAATCCATTAAATCGTCAGAGCCGTTCTTGAAAAATCATAAAAAGATGGTATTAAGTATTGCAGTTCTTCCAGCCGGCCACCTTAAGTGAAAAAAAATTAAGTTTCGTACTTTTTCGTATAAGAATATCCGTATGTTTTCGTGAATTCCTACACAGATAATAGACAAAAGTTTATTATATTATAGCTAAAATAAAAGTCTAAAAATGGAAAGATAATCAAAATATTCGTTCGCATTTGTCACAGTGAGATGAAAATTAGAACACTATAGCAGGGAGTATTATGGTGCAATAACTAAGATGCATCGGGAAGGATAGTAGTACCTATTCTGCCATAAAACTGCTATAAATGTTGAACCTGGTTTACATCCTCGGGTATTGTTTAGATAATCCTTGTCCCTATCAGATTATTCTTTTTACAAGTCAGAGTATAATCCCAATTAGTTCAATTTTCTTTCGCTCTGTTAACATGGAGTGGGATGATGAAGAAAACCGAATAGTTATGTTCGCCTTACACGAAGTTGAACAATGTAGGTTAGAGAATTTCAACACATTGAAACTTTTCGTTATAAGCCGTATGTTCGTGTACCGGTTCGGATACAATGAGAGCTATCACCTGGCAAATCTTTGCACTGTAGAGCGGCAAATCCATGAGATCAGTGGCTGCCCGAATCAGAAGAAATCCCACTCGAAAACAACAAACCATGTCTTGAGAAATAGAAATCTTTGACAGATCACTGTCCCGCATAATAAAAATGATGGGTACATTTCGAAGAATGACAGGACAAAGGCTCACCACTTACCTAAAACGAATTGGAGTGGATTGATGCGAAGCGCTCCTTGGCCGTTACAACAATGTTCTTCATTGAAACATTTTTTTTTAGTGATGAGACCATTTTTACAATCCAAGATAAAATTTAATCGTCCAATTGATCGTGTATTGTGCACACAGCTCTAAAGAAGCCCAGGAAGTCACTAGAAGAGTGGAAAGATATCTGATACCCTTTTTCAGGGATAATTTGGTGAGGATAATTTGCTTTAATGACTCTACTACGCTCCATTTTCGTGACAAATGATCAAAACTGATCAGACGATATTTTGGATACATTTTTTAAGCCTTTGAATGATACTCTCTTTGCTAAAATTTATTGGGTTTTCCAGCAGGATTCCGCTTCATGCCAAGTCAACTCAGCAGTGGCTGCAAAAGAATGTTCCAGCGTTCATCTCTGGACCGGATTGGCCCTCAGGAAACCACTACTAGCTTACCGGTTTTGTTCTGAACTGGAGAGGATGGCATGCCTCAGAGAACACCCTAACTTGAAAAGCCTCAAACTCTCTGGTTCGAGCAGTTGAGTTCTTCCTTCGAAAAGTGCTGCGTGCTGCTATTGATGATTGGCCACGGAGAATTAATGCCTGTGTCAAGGGCACTCAAATTTTGAGTATTTTTTTGTTGTTTTAGTCTCTGTTGATATACATTTTAGTTTCTTATTAAGTTTTTGAAAACGTTAATTTCTCTGTTGAAATATGTAAATATAATTTTTCCTTCTAACAATATTTATGGCAGGACTAGGTACATACCAATTACTGACATTATTAATTGTTAAGGAAGGAGTCTCTCATCCAACACCTTCATAGTCTCCTTATCGTATCCATGGGCAAGTAACTTGTTGACAGACCGCTTGATACCTTATTGATACCTAAAAATTAACCAGTTTCCGATGTAAATATTGACAAAAGATGGGTAAATTCTTATTTTAAAAAAATTATATTTTTTTATAGAAGGAGAAAGCTGAAGAAATGTTTTTCTTGTTAATTTTTGTGTCTTTCCGCAAATGAGAACAGTAATACAGATGTATAGTATACCTTATGTTATATATGACATCTAACCTACGACTTGTATAAGGTAATGGAGAAGGAATACTATGAACAGCTTATAAAATTAACTAATTGTATTATTAACTTATAAAATTGAAGTTGAAAATGAAAAGCTAATTAAGTGTTTGTTGTTAATTTGTTTATTCATTTAAGGTCACTTATAAGCTAATCGGGCGAGTTGTTATCTCCATTCGTTATATTATTTAATCTAAAATATAGCTTTTCATAGAAACTCAATATGATTCTTAAAACGTTTTTCAACTCCATCTTCATTTAAAAGTTCTTAAATTGGTTTTAAGTGAAAATCGTGTGTTGCACGCAACAGGCTTTAAAAAATGGAAATATTAACATTTATCATTGAGGTACATTTTTTTTTTAATACAATGCATGCTTTCAGCGTGTTAATATTATAGATGTTTTGATTTGTTTTGTTTTTTATATTTTTTATTATTTAATTCTATATATATCATTTATTTGTATTTATCTCAATTATAGGTTGTTGTTTGTTTTCTTATTTTGTATATATATTATATTTTATTTAATTTGACTTTATCATTGTATACTGTATATATTGTGTGAATGGGATCTTATATCACTATTACTAATGTTCATATAGAAACAAATTGTAATATATCTCAATAAATAAAAAAAATAATATTATATTAATTTCATATGTCGTGTAACATATATATTTCACCCACAATTTAATAATAACTGGGGATACTACACTGTGCTGTTATATTTAAAGTCTTCTAATGGTTACTATGATTTATTTATGTGTATAATTTAATCTATCCAGAATATACTTTTTATAAGAAATTTAAATTTATACACTCAGCATTAAATATATGTATACAAATATGTTATGAAATTATTGATTATTACATATTACACATATAATATCATGTGAAGGCATGGGTATTTCCAGCCTTGAAGAGATGAGTGAAAGAAAGTGATGTTACATAAGGTTGGACGCGGTCATAGTCCTACTTACACCAAGTGCCTGAGTATATATTCAGTTCCTTGTTCTGACAATAGTATATTCATTCATATATTCATATATGTTTTAAACCTTTAAAAAAATGTATATATTCAGGAAGGATGTTATTTTCATAATCCATATATATTAAAATAAAGCTTCATTATTACTGAATATTTATTTATTTTCGTCTTTCTTATTACCCTATCTTCCATAAACTAAGATTAAAAAGTAAGCTATGTCAGCTCTGAATATTAAGCTATGTTCATTTTATTTATATTTTCAATGATAAACCTTTGTAAGTGACAAAGAAAAAAAAATTTTTTCCCCCACCTGAAATTTTTTTTTTTACATTTCATGATAAAGACAATACATCGATTTAAATCTGACCATAACTGTTCGTTTTTTTTTCTTTAAGTCTAATGGATCATTTTTTTTTTAATTGATTTTTGTTTATTTTGTATCTATATCACATGTTATTTTACGGTGATCCCTCTGTCATTAATATATTTAGAGAGAAATTTTATTTAGGAAATTTTTTTTAAAATTATTACACACAGAATTTAAAAAAAAAAAAAACTATGCAAATTATTACACAATTTTTTATTATTTCCAAATAGCAATATCAGGGTATAACTATTTATATATCTGTTGATAGGCAATGTAGAAATATGAAAATAAATAAATAATTCAAAGGATAATAGCATTTCACCATTGTCAATTTCAAAACGCTATGTCTCTGCTAGTTCTAATCCAATTTTGATGATTTTTTTTTTTTTTTTTTTTGTAGATTTCTTTGTTTGTTTATTTATTTAACGTCCCTTTATGCTATAGTGTCTAATCGGACAATGCTACAGAGGGAGTACTAAATTTTGCCTATCCAGGTTTTATTAGGATAGGGATCTTTAACGAATACCTGACATCGCACAGGCTCGGGACCACCTTTTAACGTCCCCTCCGAAGGACGGCATAACTAATTTTGTAGATTTAATCCTCTAGGAAATAGCACTAACAGCAAACATTTTGGTATTTATTTACTTATTAGTCAGGAGAAACGTTTTTTTTTTTTTATAACCGGCCGCCATTTTAAAAATAACCAGCTGATACCAACGTCTATGTTTTAGGATCATCGTTGCATTGACTAGTATTTTGTGACGAATTTCAAAAAAATTGGTCCAATAGTTTAGGAGTAATGCCACGAACGTTGTACAACGGATTTTTATTCGTTGTTTGTTTGTTTATTCGTTTAACGTCACTTTATGCTACTATGGCTAATCGGACGATGCTACAGTAGGAGTCCTAAATTTTGCCTATCCAGGTTTTTTAGGATAGGAATCTTTAACGAGTACCTGACATCGTACAGGCTCGGGACCACCTTTTAACGTCCCCTCCGAAGGACGACATAACTAAGGATTTTTTACTCCCATTAAAAAATCCTAGGGCCACCCGCCGGTTTGAACCCACGACCTTTGGCATAGAAAGCTGTTATGCTAGCAACTACACTATGGGTGACCCCATTTTTATTCGTTATTTGGGCTCTACATATCTTGGAACGTGAGCCCTCAAATTTTTTTTGGGGGGAGGTAATATTTTTTTTCTTTGGTCGATTACAAAGGGTCATAATTGAAAATAATAAACCAAAACATATTTTATTTTATCGGATTTGCCTGCTTCCTTATATCTTATTTTATTCCTGCTGGTGATAATGATATATTTATCAATAGGTTATTAAATCTCGGGGAAAAGATTATCGGCATCGGATAATTGAGACGTTGATTTCCAAAAGGTACTAAAACCATTCTACGAAATTTTACAGGAAGCGCGAAAATCTCTCATTACTATATTATTAAACTAGCTAATTTCGGTCTTTTCGCATTAAAATCTAGAATTGTATTTTTACTATATTAATAACATCATATTAAAGTCATGAAATAAAACGTTTTAGTACGATTCAGAACGAAACTAAATGCGTAATTAGTACTTATAGAAAATGAACGAATTTCTAAATATATTTTTTTAAGGACTTGAGAGCTCATCAGATAAAATCAAATAGAAGATTTAGATCACACAAAGGGTTGAGAATACAAATATGACATAAAAAGTCAGTTTCGTAAAAAATGTCCTTTAGTACCTTTGGAAATCAACGTCTCAATTATTAGCCGAGGTATAGTGTTTGAAATTAGGAATAACGAATTGTAATTATGCTTCTTCAAATATTTCCATTGCAGCTGTCTCGCCGTTCTTCAAATATTTTATTACTTGAAAAATATACATTTTCTTGAACATATCCCCTTTAAAAAGATAATTTAATTCCCTACACTAAGCTGTGTATAATAAAATAATCCAAAATGATAAACAAAGGAGTATGAATGGAAATGCCTTATATTTTCCAAATAGGTTGGTAATTGTTTTTAATTTATCCATATTATTTTGAAAAAATAAACTGATGAGTAATATTTTTCAGTCATTGAACAATACTCGATCTTCCGCTAGTTGGCACAAAGAGATTAGGATCTTGGTACAAGTTTGAACATGGAGGCCTGTTACTTATTTGTAAAATGCTGTTATTTCTTAATCAATAAATAGTGTATTGGATTATTTTATTTTAATCAAGTTCCTGATCTATCTATCTATCTATAAAGTATAAGACAGTATTTAAAACACAGTAGTGGATCTAACAGGTGTTTGCTATTAGTCAAATTAATTACATCCCTTAATGACTAGAACAGGATATTTCTTAATGATCATTTCGACACAGCTTAATATTGCTAATGCATTACATCGACAGCAATGCGAGAAAAACTTGTATGTATTTCAAAAGATTCCACGTAAAAAGTAGCCAAGTGATAAACATTTTTTATAAACGAACCAGTTATTAGTACTGCTACTAAAGTTAATCGTTACAGATCCCTAACCTAATTTATTAATAACCTAAATAAACAAAATTTAGGAAAACTTCTGATTAGCCAGAGCAACAAAAAATCTTGTGCGCGCAACACACTAACTTCACTTAACTCCCTTAAAATCAATTTAATAATTTTTTAATACCTTTAGAGATAGAAATAAATCGACATAGAATTCATTAAATTGTATTTTAATAGAAACATGTATTTTATTAAATAATCTATTATATTATTATCTACAAAAATTAGTTCGTTTTATCGGCTTTTCATCACTATCCATTAACTTTTACAATTTTGTGTATACGTTTTTTCTAGCATCTTAAGCTTTCTAATGGTACATTATACATCTATAATTCAATGCTGCCAATAACTCTGTACTTGTACATGCATCTCTTTTAAATTGTTCACTGACCAAATAGGATTTGTTATCAAGTCTTGAGGGTCATTTGTAATATAAATAAATACATCTATATTACTGTTTTTAGGTTCAAAAACTCAAAAATTGAATTAAAAAATATGTTTATTCTTTTCTCCATTGATCGGGTATCAAATTCGTTCAACTTGTATATTTAGTTGTTTTTTAGCAATACTAATCAGATGATATGGCTAATTTTATGAAACCTGCAACATTAAAGGTGCTTTTAGAAGAAGAAAACACCGGCTTTTAAGCCCAGTCAGTCTATTTCAATCAGAATGAAATTTACATGATATTAAAGCCTATCAAAATTTACATAGATATAGCGAATTTAATCGAAATCGTTAGAGTCGTTTTTGAGAAAATCGTAAAAAGGTGCAAAATGCATGGGATAAAGTAGGACTTCCGGTCAGCCGATTTTAGTGGAAATTTCAGTTTCATACGACTTTTAGTTTTTGCACTATACTTACCACATACGGACACACACACACCTTTTTTTGTGCCAGGCTTTAGGCATTTAGAGTCCAAATGACCTATAGGGCATAGGACTTACCGTTTCCGCCCATGAGTTACCACACACACAGACCTTTTTGCGGGACTTGGTTATTTGGACTCAGGGGACCCTAAAATGTGTATTTCCGTTGAAAACTGGAATTCGAAAATTTTCACGATCGTAATACTTTCTCTTACTATAAATTTTATATATAAGTAATTTAAAGTAAAAAGTGACGTTAAATAAATAAAACAAACACCACAACGTCGACTGTGGTGTAAAATAAATTGATGTTATATACCGAAGAAACATTTAATGTAAAATCATTTTCGAGGAAGTAAGGAATAAAATCTTCCGATAAAAAGTAATTTAAATAAAACATCTCGGTTGTTTGTTACATTTCTGTTCATGACTTTAATGTTTAACGTGTTGATTAAAGTTTCAATCCAAGACTGGTCATAGACTAAGATATGTTACGAAGTAAAATTTTCCTGGAAATCAATTACTCTGAGACTAAGCAAGAACTGGTTTTAATTCATATATTAGCATTAAGCCAGACACTGCAACTGTTGCAGTGCAACAATCTAAGGTTTGTTCCAATAAGAGAGTGTCACTATCATTAAACTGTCGGGAATTTTTGCAAAAATCACACTTAGCGACAGTTTGATGACAGTCGTTAGAACTAACCTAAAATCAGCTGTTTATGCTTACTCCTTAGGATTAGTGATTCCTCTAATGAAGCATACCATCACCAAGAGTGACTCAACAGCTTCTCAGGTTCCAAAACATTAAGAAATACATCTTTCAATATTTAAAATATTCACAGAAGTGCCGGTTGTGACCTCAACAACAGCGATATGGGAAATGGGAACACATCAAAGGCTGATGAATATTCCAGCTAGGATAGACATATTTCCAGATGTAGGTTGTTTAGCAGATGTCCGCTTCTACTTCTAACGGTTTTTTTCAACGGTTATTCTTTCTACAGCTATTTCTAATTTTAGAAGTTTCCATTCATAGACCAAGTCCTAGGAGAAATGAGCACATGGATGCTTGGTGTGTTCAAAAACAAACATCAATATATATGTTTCCTTGGAAAATCGCAAATAAATGTGTTAAACAT
This sequence comes from Piezodorus guildinii, assembly GCA_023052935.1. Taxonomy (NCBI): domain Eukaryota; kingdom Metazoa; phylum Arthropoda; class Insecta; order Hemiptera; family Pentatomidae; genus Piezodorus; species Piezodorus guildinii. The sequence continues at coordinate 95,098,474 of CM041296.1, forward strand.
AAGCTGAACCCACGATCCAAATGGCCAGTTTCTAAATACTAGACGCATGACGTATGTAAATCTAGAAAAAAAATTATAGCCGGGAATGTACGAGATAAACATTTTTTTTTTCTGTTAAAGAAGTAAAATCTGAACGTTATTGATATATATTTCAAATATATAAATATTTTTTTATTACAGGACAGACTCAGCTTTCTAACAGTATTTGGGGCGTGGTATCAACAAAACGTTAAGAATCTGTAAAGGTTTAAGTGATTAGATCCAAATTCTTCCGAAAAATGAAGTGCAAAGGTTTTAAAATTTAAGGATTTTAAAGAGAATGTAAAAGTAAAAAATGAATCTTATTTTTCTTTAAAGAAAAAAAAAACCTACTTGATTGGAAGCGTAATTTTTTTTTTTTTTTTTTTTTTTTTTTTAATATACTAGTATCAGTATATTAAAAAAAAAAAAAAAAAAAAAAAAAAAAAAATTACGCTTCCAATCAAGTAGGTTTTTTTTTTCTTTAAAGAAAAATAAGATTCATTTTTTACTTTTACATTCTCTTTAAAATCCTTAAATTTTAAAACCTTTGCACTTCATTTTTCGGAAGAATTTGGATCTAATCACTTAAACCTTTACAGATTCTTAACGTTTTGTTGATACCACGCCCCAAATACTGTTAGAAAGCTGAGTCTGTCCTGTAATAAAAAATATTTATATATTTGAAATATATATCAATAACGTTCAGATTTTACTTCTTTAACAGAAAAAAAAAATGTTTATCTCGTACATTCCCGGCTATAATTTTTTTTCTAGATTTACATACGTCATGCGTCTAGTATTTAGAAACTGGCCATTTGGATCGTGGGTTCAGCTTATGTTTAACACATTTATTTGCGATTTTCCAAGGAAACATATATATTGATGTTTGTTTTTGAACACACCAAGCATCCATGTGCTCATTTCTCCTAGGACTTGGTCTATGAATGGAAACTTCTAAAATTAGAAATAGCTGTAGAAAGAATAACCGTTGAAAAAAACCGTTAGAAGTAGAAGCGGACATCTGCTAAACAACCTACATCTGGAAATATGTCTATCCTAGCTGGAATATTCATCAGCCTTTGATGTGTTCCCATTTCCCATATCGCTGTTGTTGAGGTCACAACCGGCACTTCTGTGAATATTTTAAATATTGAAAGATGTATTTCTTAATGTTTTGGAACCTGAGAAGCTGTTGAGTCACTCTTGGTGATGGTATGCTTCATTAGAGGAATCACTAATCCTAAGGAGTAAGCATAAACAGCTGATTTTAGGTTAGTTCTAACGACTGTCATCAAACTGTCGCTAAGTGTGATTTTTGCAAAAATTCCCGACAGTTTAATGATAGTGACACTCTCTTATTGGAACAAACCTTAGATTGTTGCACTGCAAAAAAAAAACCTACTTGATTGGAAGCGTAATTTTTTTTTTTTTTTTTTTTTTTTTTTTTAATATACTGATACTAATTTAAAGCACTCCTGTTTCTTATTTTACACAAAAAGAAAAATATTGGTTAATAAAAACAATCCGCTCTAACAAAGGCACAAAACAATCATATATTATTTTACCTGTCCACCCAAAACAATAGTTTCAATGAAATCTATATTAAGCATTTCCTTTAAAAAAAAAAAAAAAATTAATTCTTCCTTTTTTTAAATTAATTAATTCGTTCCTCCGCATTCTTAGGGACCAAGCGTTCCTACGATTCCTAAACTAAGGAATCGTCTGCGATGAAGTAGTTACTTTTTAGTATTTAACATATTTTATCTATATGTTAAATACCTAACCTAAAACATATTAATATTGTAATACATGACGTGGTACTTTTATTACATTTTATACTACATAGAATTAGCTGATGATATTCCTCAATTAATTATTAAAAATAAGTTATTCTTAGTCAATTGCATCATAAATGTTGTTTTTGTATAAGCTTGATGATCGCGAAACTTTAGACGATATGTTTAATTATTATTAATTAATATTCAATAAAAATTATCAATAGGCAAGTTCTATGATTATTTAAATATATTTAATGCTTCACATTATACCAAACGTTAATATATTTATTATTTATTTTTCGAACATTTTAAAAAAATATTATTTCAAAACGTAATTAATTTATAATGTGTAATTAAATAATATTATAGGACACTAATTGATCAATTAATAGGTGCCAATAATTGGTTTTGGGACAAGATGGAGGCTGGGGAGATGGTAGGCCGTAGTCCTGTTAGAGCCACCGTTATAGCTCCCTTTACCTCCAATGTCAAGGCCACACCATAGCCTATTTACATAGATAACTCCACAATTCATTACAATTATATTATTTTTTAGTAAATTGTAACGATTTTGCAGTAGATCTACCTAAATATTTTCGATAACTTCTTAATATTTGTCCTTCTTACTCCTGTATATCCAATTTCTTAAATGGTTAATCCATAGGACAACTATTAATTCTCTAATTCGAGGACGTTTCAAAAGTTTCATTATATAAATTAAATGGCGAAGGATGAGATAGTGCGCTTGGCGGACAACAAAGAAATATAAAACCTAATGGTGAGTACAAAAAAAATTACGTTTTTATGTTTGTTTCCATATTGTATTATCGTCATCATATATTGTACCCAACTTATTATGATTTTTCTAATTGTATTGGTTGTTATATTGTTATCTTAGTCCTGATGAAGGCCCACAATGTTGTGTGTTGTACTTTGATGACCGCACCCCAATCATCTTCCACTTAAAAAAAAAAAAAAAATGTTTTTAAGGCTTTAATATTTAAATCCTATTTCATATTAAATACTCACTTTGGAGCATCCTCTAAGATTCTGTAATCGCATTCGACTTCTTCAAAAAAGCTTAAGTTCAGATATTTGTGTCAGAGAAGAAACATTACAGTGTCGTACGGAATTCTCGTAATTTTATGGCATTGTTAAAAAAAAAAAAAATTGGAGTCACTAAAGCAACTCGTGAAATTATAAAAATGAAGGGGGACGAGCCCCTGACCATTTCACTGCGTGCGTTGGTTGGAAAAATTTAGCAGTGGAGAAACGACGTTGGAAAGGAAGAATGGCACAGGACGACCATAAATGGAGATTGATGAGGTCTGCTGGAAACTGTTGATTCAAATCCAAAGAGCAGTAGACTGATCCCTTACGAACTTATTCCTCAGCGATGAGCTCACACCACTCGTGTGACCTTCATGGGTTCCAACTCCTGCTTCATCTACCATAACGTCCTGACCTCGCATCATAGGATTACTACTTGTTTCCATCTATGCTCCGTTTTCTTCAAGAGAAAAAAAATAGATAATTTTGCGGAAATTGAGATTTCGGTCGAACAGTTTGTTGCCTTCGAGATCGTTCCACGAGACCCAGACTCAGTCTGAGAGGTCTCTCTCAGGAGAACTCTCTCTCGCCAAAGGTCTCGCGAAACTTTTCTTTTAGTAAAGGGATGGATTTTTCATATAGTTCTTTTTTTTTTTCCCTTTCCACTCCACCTACCTGATCTAGGTCATTTGTCTTGTTTTTCTTTGTTCCCTATACGGCTATGTCAGGAAGTGGAAGAATAAATTCAGTGGTTCTTTTTAGGTCCTCCAGTAGTCCGAAGAGCTTAGTCCCAAGGTTTGTTGGTTGGGGCCATATCTGCCTCCTTACGTCCTCCACAAACTGGAAACTTTGTAGAATGTGGTTTCTTCGTTTAGACTACATCCACACAAGGGGCTGGACACAATCTTAAATGTTTTAAAGAGTTGCGTTATGTCGAAATATTATAACCTGTTCACTTCTTGTTAATTTATAATATTCGTCAAGTGTGATTACGGTGATTGCTTCCCTCCTCTGGCTTATGGCCCTTTTATTTATCGTAATACAGACCATTATTTATTGAGCAACCAACGTTTCGACCCAATGTACGGGTCTTCATCAGGACTTTTTTAAACTAACGTTGGGAATAAATTGCTAATACAAAATTGACAAGCATTTTAAACAATTTTTTCTAATATTTGGAGATGATACTTTTCCGACTGACTTTTCCCCCTTCCGACCTGAGGAGTTACTTAATGAAGCGTCGCCCCAGGCAGATAGGGCCGCGGTGCCGCTAAAACGCCTGCACGTGCATGCAAATCGTTAGCGTTACGTAACCCGTTCCGGACAATATCGTTCCTAAACTGGAACCTTCCAGACAGACTGTAGCCTTCCAAAGATCCATAGTAATGACATTTGGATTAGTTTTAATTACTAATAACGAATAACATTCATTATTGTGAAATATACCGTGTCAACGTAACAATTGAAATCTGACAATGTTCTAAATTGTTTTATAAGACATATTTACGGCCATTATAGGCGAACTCACGCCTCTATAGTTCTTCTCTGTCTTCTTGTTCCAAATCATAATATCAAGAAAGCCTTTCTATTCAGCTATATTTGACTTCCTCATAGCTTGAATACAAAATCTCAACCTACGTATACTTTCTTTAATATCTATGCTAACTGCTTTAATTTCGTAAAAGTCCTTTTCAAATTAAGTCAAACGCAATTTCCGTTATTTTTTCAATGATTAATCTTCTTATTCATATGTTTATTTATATAGCTTTTTTCAGTAAAATTCATAATTTTTTCAGTAAAATTCATAATTTTTTCAATCAAATTCATAATTTTTTCAGTCAAATTCATAATTTTTTCAATCAAATTCATAATTTTTTCAGTCAATTTCATAATTTCTTGAATCCATTTTATACAGTTAATTTGATGAGGTTTTACTACCAAGAACTTAACATTTTTATTAAATCTTGTTGTTCTTTATCAATTTTAATTCACTTTATGTTACTGTGCTTAATCCGACGGTGCAGCGGGAGTCTTAAGTTTTGCCTATCCAGGTTTACTTAAGATAGGGATCTTTTACGAGTTCCACTTTTTAAATCTTTTAAGAGTCGCCTGTGGTGCACAGATATAGGGAGGGCGATCTGCTGGCTTTGGACTTGCGACCTTAAGCATAGAAGGCTGTTATGTTATGTTTTGACGTAATTTTTACTGTTTTAAGTACAGCTAGACTAATGGTTTGATCTGTAGGTACATCAAGGTACCTAATGTTCCTGAATAAACATATATTTTTTATTCAATCGTTTCTATGAAATCTTTTACATAGTGATTGACACATTGATTTCTGCATTATTAATAAATATTTGGATAAATATTATAAATATTAAACTAAATTATTTTAATTGAGATGTGAAAATAATAAAATAAGAAACAAAACAGTTTTCCAACTGATAAAAAATTGCCATCCTCCACGAGAATCTGACGTTAACAACTGACTTCGACATACCGAAATAGAAAGTGAACGTTAGTTTATAAATATTGACACTTTCTTAAACCACACATTCCACCTTGCCTTTCTATTTTTAATTTAATCTAGATCAAAAACTATAAATAGTATTGGATACATGGGATGCATTTTCATAAATAAAGTTTATAGGGTTTTTGTTCCTGTACTCTCTTTGTAATTTATATATTTTTAAAAATTATATAAATAAGCAAACAATCTGCAGTTAATTTTTTTTATTTTTTATTTTCATCTCTTGTTGTCATACTTTTCTTCAATAGAGATTACTAAAAGTGCTGAACTATTTATTTATTTTTTTAAGCATTCCAACACTAATTTACCCAATTTTAAAAAAATTATTTTTGTATAATTTCCAATTTTAGGTTGTAAGTTTAAGTTCAAATCAAATTCTTCCCGTCTCCAATCCTTACAATAAAAAATCCTCAATGCTCCTTATTTTGTCACAAATAAACCCATCCATAAAGACCTTGATGTTCCCTATGTTGCTTGGCGCAAACCAGGTACCACTCATATCATGAAAACTCCATTTCCACTCTAATCCACAATTTCAATCCTTGCTTCCTCTTCAATCCCTGATAATCCTTTGAGGCTTCTGAAAAGAAGATGGCTACGAGACCTTCTAGTTTAGCATAGTTTTTGGAGAGCTGCCAATGGGTAGTATCCCTACATGTGAATCATAACAGTATGTATTGTATCAAAAACTAGTATAAAGTTTCTATAAATTAGTATATTTTAAAAAGGGAAGGGGATCAATTTTGAATTCGAAATTTTTGTTACAATTAGTAGTGAACGTAGACCATCACACGATAAATTATCTAATTTTTGTTACATACAACCTTTCGGGGTAACTACTACAATCAACAGATTTCCAGTGACTTTTTTTTGTGCATCAAATTTATTCGCCTAGTTGTCGAACTTACAAATCTTAAAGACTTCATTATTTTGATAAAATTAAAAGACTATATTATAAAATTCCTAAATGAATGCCCTCACCATGCCACTGTCTGTAACAATAACGAAATAATGTAAGGTGCCTTTTTTCCAACACCGTCTAGCCGAGAGGTGGAGGGGATAATTCAGCTAGGATTACAAACGATCAAACACGTTCTCGTTGTAGACTGAGACTCGCCGCATGAAAAGCAGAAAAAAAGCGCTATTATTGTATATACTCTTTTGTGTGTATGCAATTTTAATTTGAGAGTAGTTATTCTTAGAGGACTAAGTACCAGAATAATGTTATTTATTTTTCTTCTTCTTTTTTCATATTTAAACTCCGTTATCTATTCATGTATTTTTACTTTCACATACCTATATATGAAATATATAGTAATGGAAAGTATTGCGATCGTGAAAATTTTCGAATTCCAGTTTTCAACGTTTTAGGGTCCCCTGAGTCCAAATAACCAAGTCCCGCAAAAAGGTATGTGTGTATGGTAACTCCTGCGCGTAAACGGAAAGTCCTATGAAACTGAAATTTCATATTTAAGACAACTATACGCCTGAGACGTAACAAAACTTTTTTTTATCAAAACCAGCTTACCACTAGAGCCACTTTATACTATGCATTTTGCACCTTTTTACGATTTTCTCGAAAACGGCTATAACGATTTTGATTAAACCCCCCATATCGATGTACAATTTAATGGGCTTTAATATTATGTAGGTTTCATGATTGAAATAGTCTGACTGGGTTTAAATGCCGATATTTTAAATTTTCTTCCTCTAAAGTATCTTTAATTTTGTACATTCTATAAAGATAACAATATTATCTTGTCAGCATTGATAAATAACAGGTAAATATGGAAGTTGTGTGAATTTCAAAAACAACTAAAAGAGAAAACTGAAAATATATTTTTTTTAATGCATTATTTTGTTTTTGAACATAAGAATAGTTATATACATGTATAATATACCGTTGGAAAGCTAAAAATTTCAACAAAAAAATATTACCTATGCACAAGCTTATAAAAGTTGATAAATAGTGATGAAAAGCCGATAAAACTAACTGATTATTTTAGATAATAATATAATCGATTTTTTAATAAAGCACATGTTTCTATAGAAATTCAATTCAATTAATCCTTTAATGTATCCACTCATTTTTATCTGTTACTGTAATTGAAAATTCTTAAATCGATTTTAAAAAGGGAGGTAAGTGAAAGTCTTGAGTTGCCCGCCCAGATTTTTTATTTTGTCCAACACAATTATTTTATTTTATTTATTCTTTGTGGTCCGCGGAGAAGTTATTTATAGACCATGAAAAGAATTAAAGATTTCTAATGACAAAATATGTGAGGATTTTTTTTTTTTTTCAGTAGCGCGACAGGCCGTGTAGGCCCTGGGCCTCGCGGTGTAATATCCTGGGAGATTACATTCGCGTTTCTCGATGTAATTTGTAGGGTAGGGTCATCACTCCCTACGCCTAATTTCGTGAGTGGCCTCCATTTGGCTGACGGGTCTCACATACCCGGGGGAGAGGCTGTGAGTGAATCTCCATTTAATTACATCCTTATAAAAGCCCTGTCGAAACTGGGATTCGAACTCACGACTTTGACATGAGAGACTAGTGCGCTAGCCACTCAGCCACGGGCTCCCCTGGAGGATGTGAGGATTTAGGCTCCAAAAATGTGTAGCTTTCAGAACTTACTAGTATCAAAGAACAGTTGGAGAAGGAATCGGATTCTTTAACTCCAAATTACAGTTCATTGAAGGAACAAACGAGAGAATTACAAGAAAATTGTGATGGTATGGAGGTTCAGTTCTTTTCATCAAAAGAAGAATTACCTTGGTAGAAATTGGATTATGATTGTCTAAATGAAAAGCATTCTGAGGTGCTTTCTGATTTTGCTCTCTGTAAAGAAAAATATACATTTACATAAGATGATTCTAATTTATGGAAGGAAGAAAAACAAATTTTGGAATATGAATTGAATTCTCTAAACTCTGAGCTGGAAAGTGCACTTGAAGAATGGTCAGCATTAGATTCTGAAAATGAGGAAATCAAGAACAATTTGAAGAATCTAGAAAATGAATTATCAGCTGTAACCAAAATATGAGAGATATTAAAAACACTAATAACAATCTAAAACAGTCTACAGACTTTAGACATATACATATATATGTATTGTATGTATGTGTGTATATGTGTAATTGTAAATTGCAGGTAGAAATAATCGGGAGTCAGTCTTTTTTAATATTTTAATTTTGCCAACGTTTCGGCTCAAACTTGTGAGCTATCATCAGGGCATTACTGAGCCATGTCAAGCTTAAACTCTTAGTGAGGAGTAATGCCCTGATGATGGCTCACAAGTTTAACCGAAACGTCGGCAAAATTATAATAATAAAAAAAGACTGACTACCGATTATTTTTACCAACGATAATTTCTACTGTCATACTACACATGCTACAACATAATTGTAAATAGTAGTTAATCGTGTGCCTTTTGTATGTTGGCCAGGCATGCTGTATATTTCAACTGAACGATTCTGTTATTTTCAAGAGACCCAGTCCCAGAATCAAAAATATTTTCTATTCTATAATTCTATAAAATAATAAACAATTTCAATGTACTAAAATAAGCAACACGCAATATAAATAGAAACATATAGCTCTAGCTATACATACAAATACAACATATTTTTTTGCACTTCCTCACTTGCCAAGAAAGTGAGGGAATAAGTAATCCAAGGAGAAACTTTAACGACCTCAAGAAAGAAAGTTGCTGGACCTTCGTGAGTACTTTGCCAATGACCTAAGTATCGTACTTAACATGAGTAGATCGTCGGCAACATCCTCCAACTTATGGAAAAGAAGATCAGGCATTCGTGTCTTATATCGGAGGAAGCATATATATAGATCCTTCGATAAAGTTAGCTTTGCCAGTTGAGTTATGCAGATGTATAAATTAGAATATCCCGGATCTGGCCTTGTGGACACAACAGGATAATAATCAATGAAATGCAGCAGGGAAGCAGCAGAATCAATTCCTATGATAATCAGATCACTATCTTTAGAGGAGGCATTACGTTTTACATCTTTTTTTAATTTTTTTTTTTTATTGTTATACACGGTTAATCCCCATAAAAATGTTTATAATACAAATAAGAAGGCATAATTATAACCTTCAGAACAAGAAGAAAGAAATTACAATAATAATAAAAGGTTCCGGGTTCAAGCCCGCTGGTTAAAGAATTTTTTAATGCGAGTAAAAAATCTTTAGATATGCCGTCCTTCGGAGGGGACGTTAAAAGGTGGTCCGGAGCCTGTGCGATGTCTGGTACTCGTTAAAGATCCCTATCCTAATAAAACATGGATAGGCAAAATTTAGGACTCCCAGTGTAGCATCGTCCGATTAGCCACAGCAGCATAAAGGGGCGTTAAATAAATAAACAAACAATAATAAAAATGACAATTAGGGTAAATATTAATAGAATTTTTGAGAAAAAGTAAAAATCTGTTGTGGGCGACACACGATTTTCACTTACCTCTGCTGTTAAAATCAATTTAAGAAATATTCCATAAACCTAAAGTTTGTGAAAACATTTTTCTATTAATTTAAATAAAATTTGTATTCGGTTTTTTTAGTAACATATAATTGAGATTAAATAATATAACTATATCAAATTGTTAAATACATATATTAATCAGAAATAAGTTTATATTCTGTTTATCACATAACATTACTTTTTACAAATTTCTGAATAAGATAATGATTTTTTTCTGAAATCTTTCTCTTTCCAACGGTATATTATAATTCTATATTACTATAGACTATATTACTCTTTGCATTTTTGCTGTTTGAGTAGCAGATAATATTTTTTCTAAAATATTTCTCTTTCCAACGGTATATTATACCTCTATATTTCTGTTCTTAATATATACAAAATAAAATTTACATTAGGGGTACTCACTACGTTTGCTATAGCATGCTATTTGTGCTATTGTGCTAAACCCATCAATTTTATACAGGAAATAACTATAGAAACTCGACGGGTTTAGCAAAATAACACAAATAGCATTCTATAGCAAACGTAGTGAGTACTCCTATTATAAAACATTTTTGCTGTTTGAGTAGCAGACAATATTTTTCCTAAAATCTTTCTCTCTCCAACGGTATATTATACCTCTATATTACTATTCTTAATATATAAAAAATAAATATTACATTATGAAAACATTTTTACTCTGTTTGTAGCAGATAATATTTTTTCTAAAATCTTTAATATATACAAAATAAAATTTACATTAGAGGTACTCACTACGTTTACTATAGCATGCTATTTGTGCTATTGTGCTAAACCCATCAATTTTATACAGGAAATAACTGTAGAAACTCGACGGGTTTAGCAAAATAACACAAATAGCATTCTATAGCAAACGTAGTGAGTACTCCTATAATAAAACATTTTTGCTGTTTGAGTAGCAGACAATATTTTTCCTAAAATCTTTCTCTCTCCAACGGTATATTATACCTCTATATTACTATTCTTAACATATAAAAAATAAATATTACATTATGAAAACATTTTTACTCTGTGTGTAGCAGATAATATTTTTTCTAAAATCTTTCTCTTTCCAACGGTATACTGTACTTCTATATTACTTTTCTTAATATATAAAAAACAAAAAAATACATAAAAAACATTTTTGCTCTTTTATCCTGTAGTTGGTCATCAAATTCGTTCAACTTGTATATAAAGCTGTTATTTTTCAATGCTGATAAGGTGATATGATTTTTTTTTTTAGAATGTACAAAATTAAACGTACTTTAAAGGCAGAAAATACAAAAATACGCCATTTAAGCCGTGTCAATTTATTTCAATCAGAATGAAATTTATAACATATTAAGTCCCATTATATTTTACATCGAAAAAAGTGCAAAATTTCATGGGATAAAGCAAACTTCAGGTAAGCTGATTTTGATGAAAAAGTTGCTGGACCATCTCGGACGTATAGTTCTCTCAAATATGAAATTTCAGTTTTCGGTTTCGTGCTATGCTTACCACACACACATAGACCTTTTTGCGAGACTTGGTTATTTGGGCTCAGGAGGCTAAAACATGTATATCCGTTGAAAACTAGAATTCGAACGTTTAAACGATCGCAACACTTTCCCTAACTATATAGTTCATAGCTTTTTTCAGTCAAATTCATAATTTTTTCAATCAAATTAATAATTTTTTCAGTCAATTTCATAATTTCTTGTACCCATATTATACAGTTAATTGAATGAGGTTTTGCAATCAAGAACTTAACATTTTTATTAAATCTTGTTGATGTTTATCCATTTAACGTCACTTTATGTTACTGTGCTTAATCCGACGGTGCCGCGGGAGTCTTGAGATTTGCCTATCCAGGTTTACTTAAGATAGGGATCTTTTACGAGTTACACTTTTTAAATCTTTTAAGGGTCACTTGTGGAGCACAAATATAGGGCGATCTGCTGGTTTTGGACTTGCGATCTTAAGGTCACGTGTTTAAACCCGGCAGATTCACACCTGTGGATTTTTGGAACATTGGGGGTCAACTGTGGAGTAGTGGCTAGCATAACAGCCTTATATGCTTAAGGTCGCAAGTCCTAGTAGATAGAAGGATGTTATGCTAGCCACTGCACTACAGGTGACCCTCGATGCATTCAACAAGGTGTTTGAATCTGCCGGGTTTGAACCCCTGACCTTGGACATATTAGTCCTTAACACCTTATAGAATGCATAAAGGTTCACCTGTGGAGTAGTGGCTAGCCATAACAGCTCTCTATGATTAAGGTCGCAAGTTCAAAACCAGCAGATGGCCCTATATTTGCTTTTAGGGATTAAAAATCCTTGGTTATTTCGTCCTTAAAAAGGGGCCTCTTATGCTAGCCACTACTCCACAGGTGACCCTGGATGCATTCAGAAAAGTGTTAAATATCAATATGCCCAAGGTCACGTGTTCAAAACCGGCATGTTCAAACACCTGTGGATTTTCGGAACATTGTGGGTCACCTGTGGAGTAGTGGCTAGCATAACATCCTTCTATGCTCAAGATCGCAAGTCCAAAACCAGCAGATCGCCCTATATTTGTGCTCCACAAGTGACCCTTAAAAGATTTAAAAAGTGTAACTCGTAAAAGATCCCTATCTTAAGTAAACCTGGATAGGCAAATCTCAAGACTCCCGCGGCACCGACGGATTAAGCACAGTAACATAAAGTGACTTTTAAATGGATAAACAAGAACAAGATTTAATAAAAATGTTAAGTTCTTGATTGCAAAACCTCATTCAATTAACTGTATAATATGGGTACAAGGAATTATGAAATTGACTGAAAAAATTATGAATTTGATTGAAAAAATTATGAATTTGACTGAAAAAATTATGAATTTGACTGAAAAAATTATGAATTTGACTGAAAAAATTATGAATTCGGTTGAAAAAATTATGAATTTGACTGAAAAAATTATGAATTTGACTGAAAAAAGCTATATATAGGTAAGTGAGAGTAAAAATAATCTTCTTATGTACAAAATGATATAATACAGCAACAAAACTGTATATTGCAATAAAATAAATTAAAAGAGACTAGTTCAAATCAGATGTGACCAGCGAAAGCATTTGGCATCTGGTTTTAAAAACTAAAAAAACAATTAGAAACTTGTAAGTACTTGTCCTATATATTTGAATATAATTGCTACATGACTGTTGGTTAAACGAGGTGAGGTGTCATTACACTTTTTTATTCATGTGATGACATCCGAAGGAAGACAAGAGGACAAGATGGCTACCGGTGTCGAAAGCTGTCTTGCAAAACGTCCAAAATGAGGTTGTGATATTGACATAGCTGCCTCACATGAGCTAAGGTTTTTTTTTTATGAGGGTAAACCCCTGACATCTCAGTATCATCCAACTTTTACTTTTTCAGTCTTTGTTTTAAAACATTGGAAAAACCTTCTTTTTTTCTTTCTGAAATTTTTTTTATTTATAAAAATGTGATATGTGTAAGTATGTAAAGACTATATGTAAATACTAGCAGACCAGGCAAACGTTGTTCTGCCATATAATTCAATATGGGTGCCATATAACATTTTATATGTGTTAAGAGATCATCTAGAGCTGGGTGGCTAGCATAACAGCCTTCTATGCCAAAGGTCGCGGTTCAAACCCGCAGGTGGTCCTAGGATCTTTTAATGGAAGTAAAAAATCCATAGTTATGCCGTCCTTCGGAGGGCACGTAAAACGGTGGTCCCAAGCCTGTGCTATGTCAGTATCGTCCGATTAGCCACAGTAGCAGAAAGTGACGTTAAATAAAACATGTGTTAATTGTGTTAACTACAAACCGGCGTAAATGCATACCATTGGAAAGCTAAAGATTTTAGAAAAAATATTATGTCGACTACAAATTTGTAAAATGTAATGTAATCGTGACGAATGGGGCTTGAACTTATAACTGATTATTATAAAAAACAGTGTTATATTGTTTAATCTAAATCACATGTTTCAATCGAAAATGAATATTTTTTTTTATTTAATTCAACATAATGTTTTTTAATAGCTCTTAAATTGATTTTTATGGTCGAGGTAAATGTAAGTCATGTGTTGCCCGCATCAGATTTTTGCAATACGAATAACATTTAAATTATTTGTATTTGTTTACACAAAAATACTAAAATCTTGATTAAAATTCCAAAGGTGAGAGGAGGGTGAAAATTTCGGGTTAATAAACATTATATTTATTCAGTGTGTGTGTGTTCCGTAATTTTATCACAAAAACGAAACTGAAATTTCATATTCAAGACAACTATACGCCCGAGATGCTATAGCAATTTTTTCATCAAAATCGACCAACCAGAAAAAACATTTTGTACCAAGCGTTTTGCACCTTTTCACGTTTTTCTAAAAATAGAGTCTAAAGATTTTAATTAAACTCGCTTAATCGATGCAAAATTTTATGAGATTTTATGTCGTGTAGGTTTCATTCTGATTAAAATAGTCAAACTGGGCTAAAAAGTTGATATTTTAAATTTTCTTCTTGTGGAGTACCTTTAATTTGGTAGATTTGAATAAATTAACCATATCATCTAATTAGCATTGGCAAAAAACGGTTTATCTTATATATATATATATATATATAAGATAAACGAATTCGATATCCAACTAAAGAAAAAGATCCTAAATTGATTTTGAGAACGGAGGTAAGTGAAAGCTGTGTGTTGCGCGCACCAGATTTTTTATAAATATTGTGGGAGTAAAGTCTCTTATCACTCTTGCCATGTTCCTAACTGGACAGAACGTACTATTATTAAATAAATATATATATATATTATTTAAATTAATGCATTATTTAATTATTTATTTTTGGTATTGAAGAAAAGGTTGAAGTTGCTGCCCGTAGGATATGATCTTCTTGGCCTTGGTAGTAAAGAAAGTGAAAGGGGTATTCGCTCTATGAATACTTTCCAGTTCTGTGAAATGCTCATAACAGGTATTTATATAATCATCAATGAAATATAGTAATATTACAACTTCTTAAACATTTTTTTTTTAATAACGTAAATCTTATATTTTTTAAATTTAAAAAAAGAACATAAGAATATGTGATGATTTGTGTTTTTTATTTATTTTAGTTTAAAAATAATGAAAACATGCATATAAGTAACAAGCGCTATAATTATTTAAAAAGATCATACAAAAACTTCATAAATAATATTTAAAAAAAATTATAATAATAGTTGTAAAACTTAAGCAAAAAAAAAATCTCTGAAAAACATCTTCCAATATGAAGAACGTCGCTTTTTAAAGATTTTCCATTTCCCATGCACTTTTTTATTTAAATAGTATCTATTTAATTATTCCTTATTGATGAATGTTATCAAAGTACATTGTTTTATAACTAATAATTTCGTTTAGCTAATAATGCTTGAGAATAAAAAAGAAATTTTGTTTTAAATCTTTTTCTTTTTTAGGCTAATATAGTTGTATTTCTATTGTTTGAATATAATATAAAAAAAAAAACAACAACAAAAAACTTCATATTCCCCTTGTAATAAATAATGACTGAAAGATAAGTATGAAAGTGTTAAAAAAACATAAACAAATTATATTAACGTTTTCATTTATATTAGTGTAGTTTTTTTTTTCTTCTCATTAACAATTTTGACATGAAAAAATTAAGTTTAATACAAGCAAAACAAATATATTTACAACAATAAATAATGTCCAATTTAATATGGTATCTCCGAAAACATCTCGACAAAAATGAAGGTCACTCATATTTAGGTCGTCAGTGGATGCATGTGCTTCCAAAACGCTAAAGAACAGGTGTAATGCAAGGTTTAAAGAAGAAATAAATTGTGTTATGATCGTGTTGACATTTTAATTTGGAAGAAGTTACGTTTCATTAATACAAATTGTTACTTTCAGCAACTTCTGTGGTATTTCCTACATCTTCTAGAGTTGAACCTATGTTGAAATATATTGCAACAACAGATAATCAGAACGATGATAATGATCAGTTAACACCAAAATTAATAAAGGTAAAAAAGAATTGATCAATCCCATGTCAAAGTGCATTCTACAAGTACGTCCAGTTCTGATTCTGAACCACTTTTCAGGCTTACAAAGCATGCTGTACCATGAAATATAACACTATAATCTTAATAAAGAACTTAAATAAATGATTTTTGAGTATAAATAATAAAATTTCAAGCACTCAAAGATGTATACCGCACAAGGCCTAAAGTAGCGCCCGAACTAAGATACTCGCCTACCTTACGACAGAGGAGTGATGAAAGACACTCACCATGAGAAGTTGCTTCGGCCGTCCCAGTTCTTGGCCCGACTGCTTTCTACTATCTGCTTCTGGATGTGGCCGGGTATCCCCTCTCTTCGGGCCTTCCAGGAAAGGAGGAGGTGGGATGGAGCGTCCTTCCGACGAAGAGGATACGCTGGATGTCCAGAACAAGATTTCATCTAATGAAGGAGTCGAGGTTTGGGTTTACTTTGCCAGAGGGATAAGTATGGATTTAAAGAAACAAGACTCCAAGTCATTGAGTTTATATAGAGTCCATACACACTATTCATACATAACACTTTTCCGAGATGAACTAAGCAGATTTGGGATAAATTGGATTCAATTTATATCTATATATATAAATTGTAATATATCATCTCATAATTTTCAAACCACTTTGTTCAAATAATTTTCAAACCATTATCATCCAACTACAAAATAACAATATGCTACAATTCTTCTTCAGCGTCTAAATTTGGGGATTTCTCGATTATAAATAAATAAAGCAACATAAAAAAATCTGGTGCGCGCAACACACGACTTTCACTTACCTCCGTCATTTATATCAATTTAAGAAATTTATTAAAAATTTAATAATTAAAAAAAAAGAAAAGAAATATTAATTGTTAAAGAATTATTTACATTGGATTTTAATAGAAACATGTGTTTTATTAAATAATCTATTATACTATTATCTACGACAATCAGTTTGTTTTATCGGCTTTTCATCACTCTCCAGTAACATTTAAAATTCCTTAATTAATATTTTTTCTAAAATCTATAGCTATCCAACGGTATACTATACATCTATAATACTATTCTTGTGTTCAAAAAAACAAATATTGCATACAAAAATATATTTGCACTTTTCTCCTTACGTTGTTTATCAAATTCGCTCAAATTACATATTTAACTGTTATTTATCAATGTTAATAAGATAATGTACAAAATTATCTGAAATCTACAAAATAAAAGGTATAATATCGGCATTTAAGCCCTGCCGTACTATTTAAATCAGAATGAAATCTACATGCTTTTAAAGCCCATTAAATTTTACATCAATATAGGGAGTCTAATCAAAATCGTTAGTGCCGTTTTTGAGAAAATCTTAAAAGATGCAAAATGCATGGTATAAAGTAGCTCTACTCGAAAGCTCAAGTTTGATAAAAAAAAAAAAACGTTTTGTAACGTCTCGGGTTTATATTTGTCTTAAATATGAAATTTCAATTTTTTTTTTTGTCCTTTTTTAAATATATTTATTGATAATTACAACTGTATTAAATGAAAATACATCTAGTAAATGTGATGGTAATATGTAAAACTGTCATGAAAATTTCAGTTTCATAGGACTTACCGTTTCCGCCCGGGAGTTACCACACACACACACACACACACAGACCTTTTTGCGGGACTTGGTTATTTGGACTTAGGAGACCCTAAAACATGTATTTCCGTTGAAAACTGAATTCGAAAATTTTCACGATCGCAATACTTTCCCTTACTATATACAGTAAGTGAAAGTAATATGCACAATTCTTCTTCAGCGTCTAATCTTGGGGATTTTCGATAATAAATAAAGCAACATAAAAAATGAGATTGTTTATTAATTTGGTAAATTTTATCTCCGTGTTCTAAAATAGATAAGTCTTAATTTTCAAGATAAACATATTTAACACGCAATATTAAACACTAAAAGGCAAACTTTCGTTGGGAACGTAAAATGGTGGTTCCCGGCCTGTGCGATGTTAGGTACTCGTTAAAGATCCATATCCTAATTAAACCTGGATAGAAAAAATTAAGGAGACCCACTGTAATTCGTCAATTTACCAAATTAGAATAAAAGTAACGTTAAGTAATAAACAAACAAATATTTCCCAAAGGAGTCTTTTTGTTTTCTTTTTTGTACGATAAATACTAAAAAATAATAATTTTAATTTCTTTTATTTTTCTGGCTAGTATAAAAAGGAAGGGTTGGTCCAGCTTGCATATCGATTCTCTCGTGTGGAACTAACTTCTCTAATTTCGCTTTGGTTTTCTCAATCTAAAAACAAAGCCATAAAGAAATAATTCAAACAATTAATTAATCATAATTCTAACTCATTAAAAATGTTGATTAGAGTTAAATTATTGCATGATACTTTAAGTTACTGAATCAATTTTTTTTTAAACATTAATATTTTTTCTTGGGCAAATATAAGGCCATGATGAATGTTTTCAAAACGTACGATTCTTCTAAATTTTAGTGTTTTAAGTAAAACCTTCTATTATTCTTTTTTTTTTATTCTGAAATGAAACTAATAATTTCGATTGTTGTACTGTTTAATTGAAATCGAATGTTTCCATGGAGTTTTTAATATTTATAAGTGTGGATGTGAATATAGTAAAATGCACACTAGAGATTTTTTTTTCATTAACTGAATGAACACACACACACACACACACACACACACACACTCACATATATATATATATATATATAATACATAGCAAAAAGAGAGAAAACTTACACTCTTAATCACAGGTGCCCATATTTCTATAATATCCTTTAACGTTAAAACTTGCTGTTGATCCCTGTTCTGCCAATTTATCACAAAATTGTTGAAAGTTATGAGTCTCTTCAAGCTAGATTTTCCATCCTCTGATACAAAAAAACAAAACGAATCATAAAAAAAAAAGTTATCCGTTAAATTAAATTACGGATTAAACTATATTAATATCAGAATCTTATGTCATTAACAAATTATGTCTATAAATTGTATATGGGTGATTATTAAAAAAAATAAAATTAATTCAGGTAACGCATTCAAAAAAAGTTTTCGAAAAGTTAAGAAATTTATTTAAAAATACTTTTGGTTTTCTAGAGACTAAATTTCAATACTTTTTTAGATCATGAAGAAATTTTGAAGCATAGATAAAAATTCATAACTTTGAAAAATACTGAAATTAGTCTATCACATCATTATCATTAAATTGTACATACTTGAAAGTTAAATCTTAGGTCAAAGTGAAAAACATTTACAAACATTCTGCAGAAAATGTTTACAAATTACTCTCTAAATATAATACAATTACTACTAAAAATATATGCATAATCTTAAATCTATCATGTTTCATCCACGGGACTAAAGTCAATACTTCCATATCACTGCGAAATTACAGTATGAAGCTCAATCACGAAGTAACAGTAAAATTTAACTGAAAACAGCTTTTAAAATTTAAGAATCGAGAAAAAAAACAAGAAATAGTTCTTGGATAGATAGATAAAATTACTTTGTAAACTCTGAGCTCAGAAGGCAAAATGGTATAAGTAGTTACTTACAAAGTGTTTTCTAGAACTGAGACTCTTCACATTCTGGAGAGTCCATTCGTTTACGTTTAGGGTCGTTAATTTGTGCAAAGTAAAGATTTTTACTCATAAGCTGAAAGAGAAACGCTCATGACATTTTTTCACCTTCTAAACATAAACAAACGTTTGCTATACATTTGCTTATACCATTATACCATTCATTTTGCAACTTTTCACGATTTTCTCACAAACGGTTATAATGAATGAATGAATGAATGAATGAATGAATAATTTTATTTGCTTTCGGGGTAACCCCCATACAAATAGAGCTGGCTACATAACAAATATAGAATAAAAAAAAACATACTTCAATAAATGAGTTAACAAGACACTAATTCACTACGTTATCAGCTCTAGGTACATTGTATTACAATAAAACTTATAACAAAATAACACAGATACAATATATGAATAATATAATAGTTTACAATATAATAAATATATAAATATATGTTTGACATAATATGGCGGTTATAACGACGGTTATAACGATGTTAATTAAACTCGAAATATTGATGTAAAATTTAATGGGTTTTATAGGAACAAAAAAAAAAAAAAACTTTAAGAGAAACCTAAAAAGAAGTAGCGCCACTGGATCGACTTCAGTTTTTATTTTTATCTATACAGAAACTATAAGAAATAATTCCTTTTAACTTTGGTACACATATGAGGGCATGCCACTTAAAAACAAAACTTTTTCTGCCAATATTATCCACCTACTTGCAGAATACGATGAAGTTTTATTCATCCATGGAAGATCAGTTTGTTCAAGATATGAAATTTTGGACACTTGACCCTATCTATTCCAAGGTGCTGTTTAATATATACTAATCTAAAAAAAATTGAGTAAATATCGCATCTATAAAAAGTCATAAGACTTTTGGATGAAAATATTATCTTCTAATCATGTTTTTAAATGATGATACTCCGGAAATGAGATCATAAGCATCCATGGTAATGAGGAAATTAACATTTCTTGAAAAACACTTAATAAATAAAACACAGTAATATGCATTTTATTTTAAACTAGCTGACCCTACAGACGATGTCCTGTCTGAACAATGTCTTAGCGAAACTGGTAAAAAATAAATAAACCTATTCACCGATGAACATTTACTTTTCTTTCTTTCATAAGATCCTTCTGACTAATATAAACATTTAAAAAACAACAGAGAAATTCACGATGCGATGACCAAGGGAAAAGGCGATTCATTTTTATACATATCATCATCCATGGCGCTACAGCCCAGTTTGGACCTTGGCCACCACTCTCCTCTCAAACAGAGCGATTATTATTACCTTTAAAATATTAAAAAACTATCTACCAAAGTAACTTTTCTCTTTTTTCTTTCATAAAAACCTTCCCCTGACTGATAAAAACATAACAAAAATGAATTAGAGAAATCGGTCAAGTCACGTGTGATGCATTGACCAAGGGAAAAGGCTATTCATTTATGTATTATATATATATATATATATATATATATATATATAATATAATAAGAGAGAGAGAGAGAGAGCGATTATTATTACCTTTAAAGTATTAAAAAAAAAAAAAAATATATATATATATATATATATATATATATTATATATATATATATATATATATATATCAAAGTAACTTTTCTCTTTTTTTCTTTCATGAGATCCTTCTCTTGACTGATATAAACATAACAAAAAATGAATTAGAGAAATCGGTCAAGCTGTTCACGTGTGATGCCATGAGCAAGGGAAAAGGCTATTCATTTATATATATATATATATATATATATATATATATATATATATAATATATATATAGTATATATATATATATATATATAAGTTTATATATGAATATTCAAATTTTATATATTATATATTATATTATATATATATATAATATTATTGAACTCTACTTTAATTAATTCAAATATATTGAATAAATGAATAAAATGATTACCAACAATCTCTTTCAATTTGAACGTCTTCTTATAACCTAAATTTTCTGGTATTTCCACTCATTCAGTAACTGATTAATTTTAAAGTGTAACTCGTTGGCATACTTCTTTAATTCGTCTGGGGCTTTAAAGTCGATTTTCGAAAACTCCATTAACCTAATTATAACTAGAGCTAACAACAATTGCGGTAAAGTTTTAAAAACTATCCAATATTTTGTAAACAAGCTAAAAAAACATGTGACAAAGATTTCATCATGTGAAAAACGTGATTTATGCTTGTGTTTAGAATGTGTTAGATCAATACATAGTGTTAAAAGTTAATTTGATAAGCTGGTATCTTAATCACAACACTCCGAAATTCCATATCAGTAATTTAAATATCTTCTCGTAGATAACAGTAAAAATAACCTCTTTAATAAAATGGGCAATAAAACAGCTAAATGAATCAGTTGTGCATATCATTTCATTTGTATGTACAATTTGCTAAAGGCTATCCAAAAACAACAACAAGATATTGACATCAATGAATGGGCTACGACTAATGATTTGAAGTTGAATACTGGAAAAACCAAAGCCATCCTCATCGGTTCCAAGAACCTTGTAAATTATCTTTCGTATTACCCCCTCCTTTATCTCAACAGCTAACATATCCACTTCCACACCTTAGAAAGAAACCTTGGGGTCATTATTGATCAAAACCTATCTTGGAGTAATCATATTACTCAAATCACCCGAAAATACATATCTATCATAAAATAATTTCTAATATTTCGTGATTCTATGCCACCTAAAACCAGTATGCTACTCCTTCTCTTCGCTCATTTCCCCCCAGGTCGTGCCTCGTATATGGCGGGCTGTCTGTGAAATTTGATATGAGATTCAAAAGGCTTATGAATCATTTCATTAGATTCACGAGTGGAATCCCCAGACGCTCCCATGTTTCTAGAAGGTATACCGAGTTGAATTGGCTCTATCCCTCTTTCAGTCGGCAGTACCTCCTTGGTGTCTGTCTCTTCCGATTTTTCTAAACAAAAAAACCTCCTTATATTCTTGATATGCTTACCACTTGTTTCTCTGTCCATTCAGTAAACACTAGATCCCAACCCATACGAATATTCTTGTATATACCTTCTCACAGATCCGTCTCCTTCAAAAAATCCTCTGTCATTGGTAATGCCTTATTTTGGAATTCCTTGCCTATATCCATTCCTAAAGCCTTATCAACTTTTAAATCATTATCATTATCAACTTTTAAACACCAACTTTGAGATATGGTGTCAGAATTGGAGAATTAAAATCAATTCCAATAAATCCCAACAAATTACCTTTACCCTTCGTCGAAAACCTATGACATCCTGCCCTACAGTGTCCTTTAATGATATTCTTGTCCCAGTTGAACAGATCCGCTATTTAGGACTCCTGCTTGACAAATGACTTACATGGAATCCGCATACAAGACTGAAAATACAAGAAACTGCACGACGATTTCGGCTACTCCAACACTTACTAAACAGACGCTCTAACCTTTCACTTACCTACAAAAGACTCGTTTACTTGACCATCATAAGGCCTATCTGGACCTAGAGAGTTGAGCTTTGGGGCTCTACTAAACCATCAAACTCTTCCCTTATCCAATTCTTACAATCCAAAATCCTTCACAAAACTCCACTCCCACTCTAATCCATTAATTTCAATCCTTGCTTCCTCTTTAATTCCTGATAATCCTCCGAGGAGTCTGAAAAGAAGATGGCCTCAAGACCTTCTTGTTTAGACTCACTACCAAAGAGTGCTGTCAATGGGCAGTTTCTCTTCATGTTTATTTCATGTGTTATAACATTTCAGCATATTTACTTGATGTATTTTTTGTACAGTTGTAAATTTCAATAAAAATACATTTAAAAAAAAACAACTATTTCTTTATCTCCTAAAGTATCAATCTTCCCAACTATTCCTTGTCACAAAATCTGTCTTTTATTGTTAAACTTAAGTTTTAAACGACCAGAGAATTATCATTTATATTGTACTTTTCTTGTTATTCTTAGAGCACTACTCATCCCAGAATAAAATTACTTTTCGTTTCATTTCATTTATAATTTCAAATACAACTATTTGAAACCAATTTTAACTTTGTTACTTTCACTTACCTATTGATAAAATATATAGTAAGGAAAAGTTTCGAATTACAGTTTTCAACGGAACGTTTTAGGGCCCCTTGAGTCGATACAACCAAGTGGCATAAAAGGTCCATGTGTGTTTCGTAATTCTACTTATAATACTTCTATGAAAAGAACGCAACTGAAATTTCATATTCAAGACAACCATATCGTCTGAGATGTAACAACTTATTCTTCAAAAACGGCAAACCAGAAACGCCAATTTATACCATTCATTTTCCACCTTTTCACAATTTTCTCCAGAACTGTTATAAGGATGTTGATTAAACTCTGATATACTGATGTAAAATTTAATGGATTTTATGAGAACAGGGAGAGCAGAGTGTTCTAGTGGATAGAGCACTAGTCTTACTATTCTCCGTGTCTTGGGTTCAAATCCTGGCTATGACATAATATTATTTATTCTGTTAATCTCAGGGTGACCCTAAGGTATGGAGAACCTCCTGAGGCAGACCTAGCCTCTTTGAAGTGAGTACCCAAACTGGTGATATGGACATATGATATGTAAATCTCTATATGTACTGAGCCCAAGACCCTTCATGGGCTGTAGAGACGTACAGGTGTTTTTTTTTTTTGTTTTGTTTTGTTTTTTAATGAGAACAGGGCTTAAATGCTAATTTTTTTAAATTGCTTCCTCTAAAGTTCCTTTGATTTTGTAGATTCCAAAAAGTAACCATCTTGCTATCATTGAAGTTGAATGAATTTGATATTCAACTAAAGGAGAAAAGAGAACAAATATTTGTTTATGTCATTTTTGTTAAATCCTGGTTTGTTTAATCCTAAAACAGTAATATAGTAGATGTATAATACACTGTTGGAAAGCTAAAGATTAAAAAAAAAATATTATCTTATACACAAACATGTATAAATAAATGATAAGTGGATAAATCTAACTTATTGTTGTAGATAATAACATCATGGATTATTCAATAAATCATATGTATCTATTGAAACTCAATTTAATTAATTATTTAACCTTTTTACTTTCATTTGCCTATATATTTTATCTCCAACAGTATTTAAAAATTCTTAAATTGATTTTAAGAACGGAGGTAAGTGAAGTCATGTATTGTGCTCACGATTTTTTTTTTTTAATAAATAACTACTTTATTTTTTAAATACATTTCATAATAATTAAATAATATTTTAACACAAGTTTTCAAGGAAGTTTTTTTATTACCAAATAATAAACAAATAATAATTAATAAATGAAAACATACATTTATTTTGTTTCATGTACAGGTATATATTTTTTACTAATCTATAACAATTACATATTTCACTACAAAACAGGATATGTACAAAAATACAAAATAAAAATAATAAAATACATAATCAAATTGATAGTGATAGGGGTTTTGATGTAAAAAATGTAAAAAGTTTTAACATTTATCTCAGTCAAAAATGATCGACCATCATTTCAATCGCATAAAAAATGTTATTAAGAATACTTAATAATTATTAGTAGTCGATATAGCACAGAGTTTTCTTACCATCAACATTCTCGATTCTAAAATAGTCATACTTCCAACAAGGTATATAAATGCTGTTGTACACGAATTTTTCCAAAAATTCAAATAATTCTAAACATAACTTTTTTGAAGGAACATTAAGAAAGCACTTCTTTTTTTCTTTTTTTATTCTTTTTTCAAATGCCAAATAATGCCATCATATATAATTTTACAACAAAACATTCCAGGAATACACTAAAATAAACCATCTTAGTCTCAGCGTTCAACATTAGGCATATAATTTTTATAAATTATTCTTTTAAAAATATGAAATGTAACAAACTTATTTACATTTAAATATTATATCATGAAAATATAATGGTTTCAAAAGTCTGCAACATAAATTCGATTTAGTATAAACAAATAAAATTTGATAAATATAGCAGTTGGGCAAATTCAGTCAATTACATCAAACATCAAATCTACATTTCATATATTATTATTATATTACATTTATTTAAATATATTTTACTTCCTGAGAGAAAAAGAAAAGTAGAAAAAATTCACTAATTTCCGGACTAGAAGATAAGAAATTATTAAAACCAAATGGGGCCGTATCTGATTCATTTATATCACTGTCAACGAGCCATAGTAAATTTTTGTTTTTGTTTTATAGAGTGAATGTTTTTTGATATAGATAGGTATATCATCTAAATATAAAACATTCACTTTATTTAGAAAAAATTGACTTTTACCACGTCGGCACATATATTTTGCATATATATTTTTGCTCTCAGAAAAAACCCATAATAATTCATTGTCGGAAGTGAAAGAAATAGTGGTACTACAGATATCCATTACATCGAATCACATTACAACTAATTTGAGACTTATTTCTAAATTTATTTCAAAGACACACACTTGGTCAATTTTAATCATCTATAAAATTATTTATTTTTTTTAATGAGTTTTATTATTAAACCTACATAACTTTGCTGATTAAAATATAAAAAAAATTAATGTAAATTAATAACTTTCTTAAGTGTGACATTTGTGTTTTTGTTTTTAAATTAATAATATTATGAACCGATAAAAGTCATAACTTATATTTAGAGGAATTCCTGACATAAATTAAACTCTCTATAAATAAATATAGTCAAAACTAAATTTAATATGATGTTATTAGTATTATATTGTAATTACATAATTCACTCATATAATATCTAACTGTAGAATGGTCTGATGAAAATTATCAACATATATTAGCATTTAAAAAGATGCTAAACATTGGATTTACAAAACTTTAAAGTCAACAGTTTATAAAATGCAGCAACAATACATAATGGCAGTTGTCGTGTGAATTGTATAACATATTGTGCAAATTGTCTAAACAGTATAAAAATCGTAAACCCCTCCCCCCTCAAATCTGAGAATTTTTTTTCTCAATTTTAAATTATAATTACAACATACTGACCCAATCGAGAAAATCAATAACAACATAGCACATTCTTTGGTAATAAGGTAATGATACAAAATATACATAAAATGAATAACATTTTTTAAATAATAAAAATATATCATTGCTCAGAAGAAATTTTGAATCCTAGAATGAAAAATTGTTTTAAAAAAATATATAAATATCAAAACAAAGTTACATTGAAATATTATAATTATTGTGATGAATACAAACTGATGTATGACATGGCAAAGACTAGCAATTCATCCATTTTAAATATTCGAATATTTACACCAGATAAAGATACATTATAATAAGAAAACATAAAATACATATGTCTAAAATTAACATGTTTATGTATACTTTCAATTGGAATGACTTGTCTGGAAGTAAACGATTTCAAAACTAGGATGCAAAATTTCTAAAATTTATTAACACTGATATTTTTCCATCAAGTTTTAAGAACATATTTATAAATAATTTACTAATGGCATCAGTTAAATACTATTTAATTAAGATAGCAATCAAGTTTCAAGGAAAATTCAATGGATTTGCTTTATTTTTTCTCTAGAGGAAACTCAATTTTTCTTAACAAAAAACATTTATAGTTGTGGCTTTAATTTATCTTCCCAAGATACTATTGTTGATATTTAATTAAAAGACAGAAAAGTAAAATATCAGGTACTCGATATTTCTCATAGTGAGCATTTATTTTTGTATCCAAGACGTTTTCAACTAATCCCAAATCGAAGGATAAAATAACATAGTCTATTCAAATAGCACAACTCATATTTTTTAAATATTTGTCATAAGTTATAAATCTGATGCCAAATCTCTAAATATCTATTGAAATTACATACTCAAAATAAAGCTCGAAACAGTCATTAACGATAACTTTACTAAACTTTATGGCAACATAAAGGTAATCAAATAATATTCCAACATACTATTAACAAGCTTTGTTAATACATAATTTACAATTATTAAAGGAATAGAGGAAATTTATAAAGGAGATAAAAACGAGGAATAGCCGAGAGAGCAGCTAGATATTGAGGCGAAACTCTTATTGTATCCTTTGGATAACCCTCTCCCTAGAGTCCTCCCTGTTGAGGCTGTTACGCCTCGGCGGTGAGGCATTCAGTCTTGATCTCCTACCCCGTTTGATTTTGTCTTCCCCAAATACATCCCCTGTTCTTAGCGCAGAGATGAGATCGTCGAATTCACCCTTCGCTCCACCTCCATTCTGGAGTCCGTTCTTTAACCCTGGGCTACCTACTATTCCGTTCTTCTCAATGGTGCGAGAGTTCTTCCTCTCCATTGTACGTTTCTTCATCTAAAAAAAAATAAACAAAAAAATATTTATTTTATGGTATTATACGTAATTAGCATTAAACATGCACTCAAGCCATTAAAAAAACACTGATTAACACATTTATACGAAAAGGAAGATAGTAATCATCTTTCTATGGATTAGTATTATGTGTTGTTTATTTAAATTAGTAATACTAACATCTCTCAACAATAAACTATTGCCAAAAAAAAAAAACAGATACAAATCATAAAAGTAAATTATTTATTACAAATACAAACCTAGTATTTCGGGATTTACTAGTTCTTTTACTATTCTAAGTACTTTTTTTTAGATTTTAGTATCGCATGACTTTAAGATTTCCATAATTACTTTGGTATTCCCAAACTGATATAAACATTTAAAAACAAAGATGTTTAAATATTTAAAGCTATTTTTTCACAAATTGATAAGCCACTGAAATTCAGCTATAAGCGCAACGACAGTTATACATGTTTCAAAATCATAATTTAAGAGGTTGCTTTCAAAGATATTGATCATTTTGCGAGAGAAGAATAAAACAAATTTTAAATATCTCAATGAGTATTAATCAATATTGATTGATAAGTACAGGTATAACCTAACAGTATAGAAACATAATATAACTGATTGTAATGTAAATTATGCTGATATGGAAACATTAAGCAAGTAAGTAAAAATATATTTACAGATACAATTAAACTGAATTAAAACAATTGTTTTAAGACTCTTGTTCTCCCAGCATTATATATGTTGAACTTTTAAAAACCATATTAGATAAAATTTAATACTGTGGTGATTACTAGCTGATTAAAACATCAGTTTACACAAAATATTTGCCTATTATCCTTAATAGAGGCTGATACATTTTAGCAATCTCCATTTAACATTATTTAACCAATACAATACAGTTGATTACCGAATATGTAATGTGGTAATAATCAAAGAGATAGGTGATAACTTAAAGTTGCTAATTTTAGAGACTTCCTTCCTTTTACATGAAGGAGATGCCGAGAGTAAAGTTTTAAACTAAGCGACCGTGGGGCTGAATCAGTGCAGTAGAAATGAATGGATCAAAAAAGGGTTTTAGATAATCATTGAAATACAATGATCCACCTAACAATAAATTTTAATTAAAATCAAACAACAAAAGTAATAAAAGAATATTCTTTAATATATCAGTAATATTTTTCATGAAAATCATTCTCATAAACTTTCTTTTTTAGTCCACCCCTACCTTGCTCTGCTGTAGGTTATATGGGGGTTTCTCGAGCCAGGGGTCAGAGGATGCCAAGTTAAATGGCCCCTAGTACCAAGCTGAAAACTTATATATAGTTTATGCTTTCCATGGTAATCTCTCAATGTGAAATATTGTATATAAGCTTAGTTTATAGAGTATTGAAAATAATTTAAAGTATAAAGAAGAATTGTATGAAAAAATGTATATATTTTGAAATATTTGAATTTGAAAAAAAAAATATATATATATTTCCTTCCAAAATATATTTTTTTACCTAGGATTGGGGAGAAATGTAATATACCCATTTTTTTTTATAAAGTATACAATTATTTATTTATTTATTATTTAAATATTATGTTAGGCAGGCTAACAATTAGATTCAAAATAGAATTAAAATAAAAAATAACAGCTCAATTTGAATGTTTGTAAACATAACCTCCATTTTGGATGCAAGGGACACCCCAGGAAAAAAAACCCAGGTAGAAGAAAGATATCTGGTCATAGTCAGTTCTGAACTCTGGTTGGGGTTATGAGCTGATAGGAGTCATGAGTTTTCACTGGGGACTTGGAGAGTGAGGGAGGGCTGCTGCTGAATATGATGGATCTTGGTTAGCCTGCATATTGTTTGTGTTATTTTTGTAAGTTATTATTATGATTAAAAAAGTCATATAAAAGATTATGTGCCTGATTGTCAAGAACCCATACCATACCCTGAGAGTAAAATGAATAATAATTAAGTAAATATTGTGATAAATTAATTTTGTTTATAAAAGAATATTTTTTAAAATAAGCATATTATAATATGAACTAGATTCTAGGTCAAAAACTCAGGCGCAAAAGAAATTAGGGGTTGTGAAACATATTAAGATAAGGAATATTTTTTTTAACGTGTTTCATTTTGGAAACCATCTCACAAAAATCAGGAATATAGTTGGGGAAATCACTTAATTAAAACACATCTGGATTTTTTAAAACACTTCTAAGCTTTTCACGTCCTTGATAAATAAAGTATTTAATCCATTACATTTGGTGAAGTTCAATGAACTAATTCAATACATAAGAATGGAAGCTTTGAAGCTAATACAGAAAAAAGAACATATAGAAGTTGGTATTTAATGGAAGGGCTAAGTAATCTACAATGGAAATTTCTTGATACAAAAGTAACGCCATAAAATATAAATGTTAATAACGAATCTCATGAAAATAAGTAGTTGTGAAAAACTAAAGGGAAAAGTTGGCAGATCAACATAAAATGTTAAGGAGATATAGGATAAAAACTGTAACTGAGGAAGGCTCCTCACCACACAGCATAACTTCATAAAACTTAAAAATCATTAATCATAAAGATAATATAAAATATTACTTCGCATTCATTTAGGATTAGGAAATGTAATCATATAGATATAATTTTGGTGCATATATATTTAAATATGTATAATTTTAATTTAAAAATATCAGGTCTGTTCCCATGACTATTTAACCTGCTGGGCATACATAGTAATCTGTTCAGGCACACAAAGCACAGGTTTAGGACGGAAAAACTGTACTGTGGATGAGTCAACAAAGTACTGCACATAGTCATGTGGGAACAGACTTATCATTATTTTTCAAGTGAGTAAGTCACCAACTAAAGACATATTGATTTCAAAGTAATAAATATGTAAATCTAAATAATAATTATTTAAATGATATAATAAAATATTATATAAAATTACAAATAATTGGTTAGGACACAGCAGGATAAGTGAAAAAAGCAATATGTACCACCACCAACCAATATGCTTTCTCCCACAGATCAAAACTGATCTGGTAATGTACACAATAATATGGTGCGAGAACAATTATGTTTTTCATATGCAAATACATGTAGAGTATCACAAGCGATGCAGTGCTTCTGTTTATCATACATTTTTATGTGCTTAAAGTAGGACCCAGATGATTTCCTTAGTTCCAAAATTACAACGGAAACAGTTTATTATTTATAAGATGTATTATTGCTATTTTCTGAATCAAATTCCAAGGCTAAAAGCCATATTTATTGAAAAATAAAAAGTACTTTAGACAAATCATAAACCTAGATCAGTATGTGTTAATAAATAGTGTTGGCTGTAATTTTTTTTTTTTTTTTTTTTTTTTTTTTTATAAGCTCTGTATATAACCACCTGATCTTGTCAAATGATATCACAGTTTTAAGGTTGATATTAACCATATAAAAAGTTAAAGAAAATACAATGTATATTTAGAATTTTAAAACATAAGCATTAGTCAACTTAATGTTAACTATATCGAAACTTGATAGAACCTCGAGGGCTAAAAATAGAAGTATTTCAATACTATACTTGAACAACAACTCTTTTCAAAACCTTTGATTATTTTCTAAAACAGTTTTGCTTGGAATAGACGAAATAATAAAAAAATATCTTTATCAATATTTTCTCCAATACTTTTAGAATTGTAGTGAAGAGAGTAATGAAAAATTACAATTTAAGAATGGTTCAAAAGCCTATGAGCATCTTTTGAACTATTAATAAAACTATAATACACTTTTTCATGTATTTTACTCAATTGGTGTTGAGAAAAATGAAATATTATGTATAACGTTTAATTTAATAGTGTACCGTGACTTATCAAATATACCTACGAAAATAATTTTAGAAATAAAAATTTCAATCCATAAGTCAATAAAAAAAAGTGATATTAACTTCAAGAATTTCAATGGAAAAGAAAAAAATATTGAAAAAAAAATAAAGCAAACAATAGTATAAATAATAAACTGTTCCAGTTGAATTTCAAAGCCAGCAAGACCAAAAGTACTGCTATTTCAGTACCAGATTTCACATCAATTGTAATAATAAATGCAATTTCAATTTTTTTTCAGGTGCCATAAAACTAGCTTGTCATTTGAACTTTGCACCCATACACCACCCTAAGCAAACTATGCCATCATTTTAAGATGATAAAAATGAAATTCACATCCCATCTGTCGATACGTGACTTGTCGTCTGAGTTTGCACCCTTCGGAGCTGAAGAGATCTTTCTCCTACATCGTATCAACTTCCGCATCTATCAAAGACATTGAAATTTTGTGATTTGAGAAAAAAAAAATTATTTATTCAAGCTGAAATAAAATATTTTCTTTTTAACATGTATAACTAAATTATATTTATCCGTACAATTTTGAAAAGTATAAAGAAATGTTCAATATAAATGCAATCGATTTAATTTAAATAAAAATCTAGTAGGCAGTTTAAGTACTCAAGGTGCTAGATTTGATTATAATTTTTAACAAAAAATGTATAAACCAGCAATAATGATGAATTTAAATATATATTTTTTTTACATTTCAAATCGCATGATTTAAATCTAAAAGTCATTTTATATTTACCAATTTAAAACCACAATTACTTTGGTTTTCCAAAACCAATCTATACATTTTAAAATGTGATAAGTTATAATATCA
Source organism: Piezodorus guildinii (assembly GCA_023052935.1). NCBI lineage: Eukaryota > Metazoa > Arthropoda > Insecta > Hemiptera > Pentatomidae > Piezodorus > Piezodorus guildinii. Next base: position 95,131,005 of record CM041296.1, read on the forward strand.
CTGATAAGATAGGTAAACGGCAATTATAATGTTTCAAAATCATGATTTAAGAGGTTGTTTTCAATGATTTTGATTATTTTGCAATAGAAAAATTAAACAAATTTGAAATGTCTCAATAAATATTGAAAAAAAAAACATCTGTTAGAGTATATCTAAAAAATTTTGGAAATTAAAAATGGAGGAAAAAAAAAAAAGAAACATTTCTAGTACAAACTGAAGCACTATGTATATTACAATATACAAATTAAATGGTTTTGGAATTTTCTAGTCTTAAAACATGTTTATAGAAATTTTAAAATGAAAATTAAGTGTAGAAATGAATCTCAACATTTTAAGTTTTATTGATATCATTTGATTTTATTCAAAAACAAAAATAAAAAAATTAGATGAATTTCTCTGTTAAAAAGACTGGTCATTTTATCAAAACACTATTTAAAACATCCCCACAAAATTCAGAAATTTATGAATGGTTGTATGATTTTTAAATTGACCTAAATTATAAAATGTTATTAATTAAATAAAATTATTAAAAGCATGGCAACTTTTCTAAGAGCTTTATATACATATGTTTAAGAGAAAGTACATTTCTGGTTATATTTATACACTTTACCATAACCTTAACACATTTTATTAATTACAACTATTCTAGTATAAATATAAACAGCTATAATATTTCTCTAGTTTCTGAGACAATTCAAGTTTAATGAATGGGAAAAAAACTTTTACTTAGTTAGCGTTTTCAATATTTTAATTTAATCCTATCAGTGTTTATAAAATCAGATTTACTTGGTCAATAATGTTTACATATTCTTAAAGAGGCTCAGTTAAGGTGCTTTTATGAGTCAGTTTCAATCAAGATTCTTTATCTTTAACTGGTACTATACTAGCTCAAAATAAAAGAAAAAAAATTCATTTCCGTCATTTAATCATTTTATATTTCTGAAAAGGGAAATCCACTGCACAAAATTTGCAGCATGTATGGCATTGATGACTTAGGAGAAAGCCGCAAGTGGTTTGCTCAGATCAGAACCAGGAACTTTGGCTTGGAAGATGCAAAGCGCTTTGTGACAAAAGCGCCGTCGTTCTTGGGGGACGGAATAATAAAATTATCTGAAAGATGTAAACATGTAACTGACTGATCACAATGTTTATTAAAAATATTTACTTTATATAATCTGAAGTTTTTATTGAAATTGCCAGTAAAAAAAACCCTACAAACCTATTTTACAACCCAATATTTTGATTCAAAACAGCCATGCATATAAAATATTTCCTAGTTTTGGTGTAAATACTATATTTGATTCATTTAAGCTAATAATAATACTGATAATAATGTGTTTATTTAACAAGAGGCTCATACCATTTGCCGAAAGAGAGGTAGGAGACTACCAGTCAGGTTTTCACAGCGGGAGGTCAACGGTAAACCAGATCTTCAGCCTTAGGACCATCCTCGAGAAAGCAATAGAATATAAAATGCCCACGCATCACCTCTTCATAGATTTCAGAATGGCATATGATAGCATCAAATGAGACAAACTCTATGAGGCTATGAGGGAGTTAGGAGTACCTTCTAAATTGATACGCCTGGTTGCAATGACTATGGATGAAACCAATTGTGTAGTCCAAATGCAGGGGGAACTCTCCCCAGAATTCAAGACTTTAAGAGGCCTAAGACAGGGGATGCCCTAGCATGCATATTGTTCAATTTGGTTCTAGAGAGGATTGTTTGACAGTCTAAAATCCAAACGAAGGATACAATTTATAATAGACTTGTACAACTGTTAGGATATGCAGATGATTTGGATATTGTCGGACGTTCATTTTCAGCATTGCAGGAGGCATTTTTATCATTGATGGAGGCGGCAGATGAAATGGGACTGTGCATCAACGAAGAGAAAACTAAATATATGAGGACTGGTGAGTCCACAAACAATGGAATCCAGGAGTTTGTGGAAATGGGTCCTTATAAATTTCAGAAAGTAAATAGTTTCACTTATTTAGGAAGTATCGTTTGCGCTTCTAATGATGTGTCCCTCGAAATAAAGAAAAGAATATTCAATGCCAATAGATGCTATTTTGGGTTGCGGAGACATCTGGGGAGCTCATTTTTATCTAGGCAAACTAAAATAATGTTGTATAAGACCCTCATTAGGCCAGTATTGACGTATGCCTCTGAAACATGGACCATATCAAAGACCAAAGAAAAAGACATAGCAGTCTTTGAAAGAATGCTATTACGGAGGATTTTCAGAGGAATTTATGTGAACGGCCAATGGAGAAGGCATACGTACTAACAAAGAAGTGCACGAAATGTTTGGGGAGCCTGATATAGTTTCCTGGATGAAGATAAACAGACTCAGATGGGCCAGGCATGTGGCGAGAATGAGTAGCAATGATCCTATTAAGAGATTGCTCGAGGGAAAGCTGGACCGTAGCAGAGGAAGAGGACGACCGAGACTGCGATAGTTGGATGCTGTGGCTCAAGATGCGAGGAATATCTTGAACGTCCGTGACTGGAGGGCAACTGCATTAGATAGAGCCACCTGGCGAAGGCTCCTTGAGGAGGCTAAGACCCACATAGGGTTGTAATGCCATTAAATAAAAAATAAATAGATAATAATGTGTTTAGTCAAAAAGAACACTTGAAACTTTAATTGACTGCCTTCACATTTGCCTTGATTTAATTTAATACAAGATTTCACAATGTCTTATTACAATTTTTCATATCATAAAAAAAAAATTGGTACATAGAGAAAAATACAAATTGAAAAAATAGATTTTGAGTTTTATTCAGAATATTAATGTATGAATACAAATTTATAACCTGGATAAAATAAGGAGCAATTTGAAACTATTTCAGCGTACATCTTAGTTCTATGTTAATTATGTTCACATATAATTACCTTAATTATCACTTGACCTTTGAAGATGTGCCAGTAGTTAAGTTCAGAACTAAACTGAGCCTACTCTAACATTTCAGAATAACTAAAGAATAAATAAAGAATACTGGTCTTCTGATAGGATTGTAAAGAATAAAATAAATTACACACACAGAGGTTGAATGAGAATTGATAATACACTGTTTTTGTTAAAAAATTCTTAATTCCTGGTGTAGGTTAAACTATATTGAATCCATGACTACAATTATCCATTGACTAATCATCTTCATTATCAAAAGCACTATGACCTGCTACGGGTCTTCATCACAACAAGATGATGCTTCCATTTCTCGTTGTATTTCATATCTTCTCGTGTCCAGAAGTTTCTGTGGATCAGATTCAACCTTGTCTGTTCATCGCTTCTTTCTTTTTTCCATCCACATAGCCAAAGTAGAAACAATAGTTTCTTTATTGGTGAACTAACATCTATTTTACATGTATTATCCACAGCTATAATAAAAATGTTATACATAATACCAATATATACCTTATGAATTTATCCAGTTCTTGATAAACCTGGCACAGCTATGCTTTGAGTCAAGCACCTGTACTGACCATCATTCTTCAAAGGATCAAACTTTCAATATTTTTCTCCTAGGTACCCGTAAACATTGGCATCAAGGCAAAAGTTAATATTGGCTTTACTAAGGTTTTATACTTAGACAATTTTGTATTTCTCAACAGCCAGCCTCATAGTGTTGTTTTTTTCTAATACCAAACATGAATAATGTTTCATATTTTTATTTTGTTGATATTAACAATGAATAAATGAAGCACATGTATGAAGCACTGACATATTTACATATTTTTACACTAATACATTTTTTTTTTTTTTTCGATAAATTTCAGTTAATTAGAGAGTAATTGAAATGAAAAGTTCAACAGAGTCCTTATAATCTTCTTCTCCTGCTCGACAGTCCAAGATGAACTTTGGCCTCTCCAACAATCCTTTCCCGCCCTTCTCCTCCAGTATATCACTCCAATTTCAGTAAGGTCCTCTTGTATGTCTTTAAACTAACATTCTCGTGGGCGTCCCCTTTTTATTTTTCCTGGGGAAACTTTCACGCAGAACTTTTTTGAACATTCTTTCATCTGGTATTTGCTCGATATGACCCAGCCAACTGATTCTAGATTTAATAGACCTGAGAATGTTTATGCTGCATTAGGTCATCCAATTCTTGGTTACACCTTATACACTATTTGACTTGTTCATTTATTAGACCAAAAATACACCTTATTATAAACACGTATTATTATTCCTAGCACTACAACCTGTGAAGGGTCCTGGCTTCCCCAAATAGTAACTGCCATTTGTCCATATTCTCTGCTCTGACATCCAGTTGCTTCCATACACTTATATTACATAAAATGTCATGAACAGTTTAAGCTATTACACAATTCAAGTTAGAAAAGGTGGTATGAGTAACAAATTATTAAAATACAACTTTTTTATAACACTTACTATTTAAGAAACAATAAATAAGTTATCAGATTATTAAATTATAATTTCCTTCCATAAGCATCTATTACTGAAAATTAAGAAGAAACCTTCATAAAAAGTTATAAATATTGAAACATAAACAATTAAAAAGTAATTAAGATGACAAAAATAATAATTTCTATAAAATTACCTCAGCTTCTTGACGAGCTCTTTTTTCTTCTTCTTCTCTTCTTTTCCTATTGTTTTCGTTGTCAGCTTTAGCTTCTCCAAAAGCAATTAAGAATGTATCAAACACACCAAAGAATTCATCAGGTTGTACAGAACTATTGTCCTCTCCAAACAGACGTACAGCTCGATCAAACTGAAAAAAAAAAAATTAGGTTGAAATTTAAAATAAAGTTGATTTGATAAATATTTGGTCACAGAACAAAACAAAATCTATCCTAATCCCATCATGTAACTAATCTTAAAGCAAGATCATTCAGTACATGACAAAAAATGTAAATTAATATAGGATTAGTAAAAGATATTCTTAAAGTTTCAAACATGCAATTCAAACCAAAAGCAACATGAACTTATTCACCCTTGTTTTCATATCATGAAACATATCTTCAAGTTCTGTAAGCCTACAAGTAGCCACCGCAACAAATTCTTTCATAACAGGCAGAAATCTGTCTCCAGCGATAACTGGTTGTGTTCTTTGGAATTCCAGCTCTCTTTCGGCTTCTCTTAAATTAGCTTTAAGCTGAGCCATATCTTTTTCCAATTCTCCCAGGCTAAAAAGCAGAAAGTTAAAAATCTGTACTTCTATCATAATAAAATATAATGTTAAAATTAGGTCAGTTGTTGCCCGATTTCAGATTTGTGTATATTAAAAAAAAAAAAAATTAAATTTTGCTTTTAAAAAATATATTTTAAGTTTCAAACTTATTTCTTTCCTTGTTTCAATTATTTAATATATTAATAAATGTTTTTTTTACAAAATTTAAATCATCATGAACCTATAATATATATCTCATTAATTGCCAAATTTTTCAAGAAATAGAATGTGTGGTATCATGCATACTTTTGTAATGTTATAAGTATGTGGAGCTAAAACTAAATGATAGTATTATGTAAAAAACATCAATGATTATGTGGATTTGAAAAAAAAAAAAAAAAAAAAAAACACTGTGAGAAAAGCATTGGATATTTTAGATCACTGCTTAAATTTACTTAAACATAAAATTTATATTTACCTCACTTTAGCTGCTTCTCTTACATGAGGCATATCTTCTTCCAGTTTAAGAGCATCCTTGAACTGAAAATAATGTTATCATTATATATAATAAAAATAGTATATACATTTGATATCTTAACCTCATAAACAGCCTAAACAAAATTTTTAAATATAAAAAATAAATTGCATACTTACCTTATTCTGAAGAACCTCAACAAGATAATGCAATAACGTAGTGCCTTTAGCTTGAGAAGACTTTGTATCAGCTAGCCTATTCAGAGAAGCAAGCCTGAACCCAGAAGCGTTTCCTCTGGCTCCTCGGTTCATATAGTTCCCGAGTGCTAAGACTAGTTCCAAAACTTTCCTCAGCCTCCTCGATCGAGAAGTCTCTCTTGATGCTTCCATCACAGCTTTTATTCTTGGCTCGACTTCACCCGTCCAGACGGCAAACCTCTTCTTAAAGTGTAAGCATTTCAGTCGCTGCTCATAATGAGGAATCCTACAGCAGAGTATTAGACATAAAATAAAAAGTTATAAAACAATAACAAAGTTAAACAAATTAGAATAATATAGTACTTTGATATTTCATATAAGAATCGGTCCGCTCTAGCAAGAGAGTCAATCTCGTCGGAATGTTCTTCCAAAAGGGCTGCTTCTTCGGAGCTGGGGGTGAATTTTAAAAGTTGTTCGACCATGTCTGGAGGAACTTCATCCCTTGAATCCATACTCATGATCACTCTGAAAAGGTAAATAATAAACATTAAACTTAAAAATGTTTTACAAAAAGTACATTCAAGCTCTAAGAAATATAATTAAGCAACAGTAATTTTAAAATATTTTTCTAGAAAACATAAAAAACTTAAACATTATTTTCAGATATCAATCATTAGCAACAAGTATTAATATTTAGTTTTAAAATAATATATCAACAAAAACAGTTAGTAAAGAATGCATGATGTTATTCTGATAAAATACACTAGGAGGAGGGGGGAGGGGTATTAACCCTTTAAACATATAAAGGATTTTAAATAACAAAATAAATGAGTTTAAAACTATAATTTATCATGTATTAAGATACTTTGCAAATGATAATAAATAAATATAAAAATTGCACATTAAACAAAATGCACATACTTTGTTATTTCTTCATCAGACAGTTTCAATTTCGAGAGAAGAATGGTACAGTTTTGAGCTCGTCTTCCATCGATTACTGAAAGGATTTTGGTTTTATTTTTACCCAATTGTCTTAAATCTTCTATTGAGCCATCATTCTAAAAAAAATAATACTATAAAATGTATTTTAAACAAAATTAAAAACTAAAATAACATAGTTGTTTTTAAAAAACTAATTTCCTTAGAATCAATAAAACTTTTGGTTAATTTGAGCAAAAAAACACAAACAAGTTGTTAGCCCTTGAATTAGGAATCAAAATTCTCTTTTAACAAAGATGTCTATTCATCCCCTAGATGTTCTGTTTGGCTTTTAAGGCAAAACATCAATGCCAGCATATTCAAACAAAACTAGATAGGAACAAAACAAATTAAAAAATAAATACAAAATATTGAAACAAAAAACTACAGAAGAGCACAAACAAAATATTTAGTTTAAAAAAAAAAATTTTTTTTTTTTATAATTTAGACAGAATTAGACTTTTCCATATGTCCCAAGTCCTTTTGGCGTGTATCCTTGTAAACAAAAGTTCTAAATACTTACATTACATTAAACGATGAGCATCTGCATAATATTAGGGGCCAAATGCTCCCAAGGAGTTATGCAAAAAATCGAAAGTTTGAGCACGAAAACCACATTTTATTTAATAACATCTCTGGTTCAAGTGAAGATAGAAAGGAGTTAAAATTGCTCTCTTTCAAAGCTGAATAATGAAAAAGAAAAAAAAACTAAGCCATTAAAATATTTGTTTTATGCTTGGTAATAAATTATAAAATTTAATAAAAATTGTAATTAACTTTTTTTAGGAGTGAGGAATCTTAATCTGAGCACAGTTTTTAAGAAACCTTATTGAAAGTATTGTTTTAAGAAGATTATTTATATTTTTAGGGTTATAACCAAGCATAAAACTTAAATATTTTAATGGCTTATCATTTTCATTATTATTTTTTCAAATTGGGTAATTTTGAGACCATAATTATTTGTCTACCTTCACTAGAACCAGAGATATTAAATAAAATGTGTTTTTCGTGCATAAACTTCCCGATTTTTTTTACCCGACTCCTGAGGAGCGTTGGACCCTAATATTTTGCAGATGCTAATTGTTTAATGTCTAGTATTATCTAAAAAAAAAATCATCAAAATCAGTGAGACACATTTGGTATCCTCTCCTTGTAAGTTATAAGTAATTAAATTTAAAAATAGATAAATAAAAGTTTTAAAAATAAAACTCATTAAAAAAAAATGTATTAATAATAAAATATGGAGGTTAAAACTTACAGCGACACCGTTCTTCTGATATGCACAAAACAGCCTGTCGATAGCATCTAATCCAATAGTACTGTACAATTTGGTATCATCCAATTCGGACCAAACAGTTCCGTTCAACTTGGTATCGGGCAGCTTGCTCCAGTTGAATGACTTAAGGGGATTCGAAGGCTGAGGGACGGTCTTCACCGGGCGCTGGGGGGCAGGGGGTGGAAGTGGGACTGAGCTAGGAGGGGGTGGGGGTGGTGCAGGGCCCGGGGGAGGGGGCGGTGGAGCAGGAGCCGGAGGTGGCGCACTTAGTCGAGGCTCATGGCCGTTCACCATGTTCAGTCCTTCAGCCTGTAAACATAAACATTTTCATTAGAGAGCTCAAAAAAATTAAACTAATATGGCATTAAGGCTTACATTAGTAATAAATCAATTGATTAATTTATAAAAATCCTTCTCACTTTTGCATCATCAGGAATACAGCCTTCACTAAGCAACGCTTCCAGTTTCCTTCTCTCACGCATTTCTATTTGGAGTTTGTCTTCGATTTCAAGAAGTTTGTCCTCAATCGTTCCAAGTTTCTGCCTAGCTTCAAGGTGTCCTGCTGTTTCCTTTTCAAGCCTTTCTTTCACTCTTTGGACTGATGCTTCTAGGTCCTCCTATAGAATTAAAATACAAAATGAGTGATAATAACTTTGATAATAATGAGTGAACATTTTTTGGGGCACAGAACAGAATCGGTTGATGAAACTCTTCTAAAGCCGAGGTGGTGTGAGGTACACAGCACAACAGAAGAAGAGATCATCAAGAAAGAAATAGTACTCTATTATATTAGGGTAAAGTAAATGAAAAACGGATAAAATTTCAATTACGTAGTTTTTTTTTGTTTTTTTTTTTAATTATTTATTGATATTTACAACTGTATTATACAACACAACTAGTAAATTGGCTAAAAGAAAATAGACGCGAACAAGATGTAGGAAAGCTACCCATCGGCACCACTCAAAAAAATATTCTAAACTAGAAGGTCCCGATCTCCATCTTTTTCTCAGACACCTCGGAGAATTATTAGATAATGAAGAGGAAGAAAGAATTGAAACTAATGGGTTAGAGTGGGAATGGAGTTTGTCATGGAAGGAAAGGTATCTGGTTCGGGCCGAATCAGTAACATACAGAACATTAAGATTATCATAGATTAGTTTGATCGTGACAAAGTAAGGAGCATTGAGGATTTTATGAAGGATTTTGGATTGAATTCGAGAGGAATTTGTTGGTTTTGTTTAGTCCGAAAGCTCAACTCCATATGTCCAGATTGGCCTTATAATAGTCGTGTAAATGAGCCATATGTAGCTTAGAACGTTTGTCTAGTAAATGTTGAAGTAGCTGAAAACATCTAGCAGTTTATTGTCGTTTCAGTCTTGTATGAGGATTCCAAGTAACTCTTCTGTCAAGATGGAGTCCTAGATATCAGATCTGTTCAACAGGGACAAGGGGAGTTATTAATGGAGACTGTAGGGCAGAAAGTCATAGGTTTACGACAAAGGGTAAAGGTTATTTGATGGGATTTATTGGGTTTTATTTTGATTCTCCAATTTTGACACCATTGCTCAAGGTATCAAATAGTAAAAATCATTTTTGATTAATTTTTAAAAATATTAAAATTTTACCTTTTCTTGCGTCCTCAAATCTAGTTCTTGTTCTTTTTTGGCTAACTTCGTAGCCATTTCAGTATTCTCTTTTTCCAACTCATCAGCCTTATTTCTAGCAGCAACTAGCTCTTCTTCCTTGGCCAACCTATTAATATTATGTATTTTTAAAAATAAAATCTTATCATCATTCACAACAACAATAAATAAAAATAAAAGAATAATTAACTTACAAATGCACTATTTCCTTAACATTGATCTCTGTAGCTGTAATATCGTGATTGCTTCCTGATTCACTCTGAGTTACAATCTGTTGTACTAATCTGTCAAATAACAGCCAATGCTGAGGCAGAGCACCATAGTCAACTGGAAAATATTAACACATTTTTTTTTTTTTTTTGTAAACTAAAAGATTTCAAGAAAGTAAATAAAAATTATATCTTACGAGGTAAAAGAAGCAGGTGTTGCAGAAGTGATATTAAATGAGGATATGCATTTGTATGGCTCAGCTTCCTTCGTAACACGTCAAACATAGACGAAGCACTTGAAATATCAACTTGTTCCTGAAATAATTTTCGAAATAAATCATAATATTAATAATTCTAGTTACTAATAAGATTTATAAAAAAATCAAAAAGAAGTAAAAAAACAATGTTTACCATTTCAAACTTTCTTGCGAGTTCTTTTTCATCTTCATTTCTAATCATCTCAAAAAAGTCTAAATGCCTAAAAAATACATAAGGATGTTATAATTTATTTTTGATTAAATTATTTTCACCATTAGATGAACACTATTTGAAAAAACAATACCTGTCAAGAGTTTGGTTCTCATGTTTCCTGAGTTTATTGATAACATGTTGAATTCCAAGCATGAGGAATTCGTATCTCAAGTGAAGCCTGAACTCGAGAGACTCTTGCCCAGGACCGTACGATAGCACAGCATTAACAAAGGACATGAGCGCAGTTTTGAGAGCAACATCATCTTTGTAAACTCCTGTCGATTTGTCTAAATCATTTACAATACCCTAAAACAAATAAATTAATAACTACCACATATCTAAGGCATTTAATATATAACAAATTCATTGATATTTAATACAGAAAGAAAAATATACCTGAAAACGTGATCTCTCACAAGAATAAGCTTGATAATGCGTCATTGCATCTAGTACTTTTTTGTGTCCTCCTGGAACTAAACATACTGCACCCAAAATTTCCAGAGCGGCTGTTTTCGTTTTGATATTTTCCGACCCAAGACTCTGAGCTATTATATTAATTGCATTGGCATGAGCCAAGACATGGGCCCTTCCGGTCTGGAATTAAATTATTTATTATTAATTATTATTTAGTTAAACATCAGAAAAATATATGTTTGCTTACATAGTTTTATTTAAGATTATTTGAAAAATTAAAAAAAAAAAAAAACTTATGATATATATCAGCATTTCCCAACAAAAAAATTTCGTGCACCTCTTCAACCAATCATTTCAATGGCAAGAACTCGCTAATTTCTAAAAATCCTAAATCCTAAATCTATACTAATATTATAAAGCTGAAGAGTTTGTTTGTTTTTTGTTTGAACGCACTGATCTCAGGAACTACTGATTCAAAATAAAAATTCTTTTTGTGTTTGATAGTCCATTTATCGAGGAAGGCTTTAGGCTATGTAGCATCACGCTGCAACCAATCAGAGCGAAGAATCAGGGAAAATGTAGAAAATTAACCTCATATCCCAATGATTCCAAATGATTTACATTTTAATTTTAAAAAAATTAATTTTCCTTAAGTTATATTTTACCATAACAATTAATAAATCACTGGGACAAACACATAGGAATTGATTTATGTTTAAGACTACTTTTCACACAGCCAACTATATGTTGCAATGTCAAGATCGGGTTGCAGAGAAAATCAGTATGTTCTTCACTCACAAGAAAATAAAACTACAAATATCTTTTACGTAGAAGTACTTTAAAATATATTATTTTAAAAACTTTTAATCGCGATCATAATAACAGAAATTGATACTGATGAAGTCGTGGGCAACAGCTAATATTAGATATATCTTTAGATTTTTAGTGGGCCACACCTTATCACATATAGTTCATGCAAAATAACACTGCTACCGAAACTCAGTATGATAGAAAGGACCAAGTAGAGTAATCAAAATGAAAAAAAAAATCTAAGCTCTAGGAGTTCACTTTAGTCTGCAAAACATTGAATTACTAATACAAGATAGGTATTTCTTCAAATACTAATAAAAAAATTAATATTATTCATAATCTTATGCGACACATCTGACCTTTAAGTTGCAGTCACTTGTCAGTGATCACTAGCTGTTAATTATATTGTATCATAGCTCGTATTAATGTTCGTATCATAGCTAATCAGTCAGAATGTTGAATTAGTCTGTGTAGAGCATTTCTAATTCTTACATTTCACGTCAAGGTAATTTAAAATTATTTTTCAGTGACATCTTGCGGAGCCCTTGAACATAAAGTCCGTGGACCTACCGATATAATTGGGAACTACTGATATGTACAATAGGTGACATAATGAATTAATAATCCTTCTCAGATAAAATATTTAATGAGTGTTTATCATAGAAATATTATATCTAGACTTTTTGCTCAAAAATTATAAAAAGAATAATAACAATTAATTCATAACAACTTTACTTTTGAAGTTTCTAATTAAATTAAAATGATTATTCCAAAAGAATATATATAATTACACTTTTTAATTTATCTTTTCGTACTTACAGAGTTGTTCATAAGGGCTTTGATACACCCTATCAAAGAGGTATGTATAGAACTCTGGGCAGTATAGTAATCCATCGCTTGTAGGAGAGTGAGAAGGGCAGACAGACCATCTCCTTCAAGGAAACCTTGGACGAAGGAATGAGGTTCAGTCCTAAGGGCAGTTTTCACAGCGTCTAATGTTCTCGTCCTAGAACTTATCTCAGCCTCTTCTAACCTTCACCTGATGAACAAACCTGGAAAAAAACAAAACATAAAAATTAAATCTTATTCTATTTAAATAACACTATATTAACATTTTTTTTTATACTGTTCAACACCATTCCTATCCTTTCAAAATAATTATTTCCTTTTTCTGGTCATTTAGAAATATTAAATGTAGTGTAAATAGCTAACATAGCCATTTAGCAAATATTTCAACAAAAAAAAGTCCAACTTTTTATAAATTTATTAAATTAAATTCAAAACAAAATCAGAGCTATAAAATGTATTGAGTCATTATCCAACAAAATGTACGACTTTAAATAAATCAAATTTTTTTAATTATGAAAAATTGTTCCTTACTTATTACATTCAATGGCTCCAGGTATTGCCAAAAATAAAAACAGCTAATAGGTAAGTACATATACAATGATTTTAAGTTTAAATAAATCAAATTTACAATTTGGAATATATTTTAGCTTTATTTTAGAAAAGAAATACATAAGTGTATATAATTGCAAGAATAAAATCAATTCTGGCAATTTTCTTGTCCTTGTGCCTCAGCTTTGAGTACAGAGGACTAACCTAGCAAACTTATTAGAATAAGAATTTAAATAGCAGCTTAAAGGTAGATACTACCATAGTGAAGTTGGGAACTGATGAAACTAATACATTATTTCAATCACCAACTTAATTAATGAAAGTTATAGTCAGACCAGCCACATAAGTAAGGGCAGAATATAGAACATTAATGTGTTGAGTATAGTAAAGTAGTGACTAAAATATTTAGTAAAAAGAGGATTCTTATAGCTTTATTGAGTTTACAGGCAGTAAGTTCTAACACTATTTGTCAAATTTTATTTTATTTTTTTTCTGGGACAACAGGCCATGTAGACCCTGGGCTGTGTGGTGTTATCTCCTGGAAGAATATACTAACCACATTTCTCAATGAAATTTTATAGGGTAGGGTCATCACTCCCTACACCTAGTTTTGTGAGTGCCACCAGTAGGCTTATAGGTCTCACATACCCGGGAGAGGCTGTGAGTGAATCCCTATTAAATTATATGATTATAAAAGTCCTGCCGGGACTGGGATTCGAACTCACAGCCTTTGACGTGCGAGACAAGCATGCTAGCCACTCAGCTATGGGCTCCCCACTCTTTGTCAAATACCAGTGGAAAAAAGGAGTAAAAATAAATATCTTTTGAAGTTAATTGATAATTTGTTGATGTATTTTAGTAAGTCCTAATAAAGGGAAAAGCCCCCAAAATGTTGACTCGTTTAAAGTTTATTGAAATAAAATGTTTTTGGAAGGCATAGAAACCAATTAATTATTTGATATCATATTGCAATCTTCCGTTTAACCTGTTTTTATTATGTGAAAATAAACTTTTTGGGGCACTTTATTTTTCTAATGTGATTCTCAGTCTTCAAGGCTTCTCGACAACTTTATAAGCTCAAAACGAAACAAAGTCCAACATAGCTCTAAAATTGTAAACATTTGTCATGTTCCACGTTGAATATACTCATATCCCAGTTGGAAATATTATTTATGAATTAAGATTAATAAAAAAAAAAAAGGGATACTCACCATTGGGAGACTCTTCATACTTTCAATGTAGTTCTCAGGCAGCTGAGATAAATCGCTAGTTCCAGTCAAATCCTGTAAAAATAAAGTTCAATGTTATTTAAAAAAATGTATTATTTATTTATAAGATTGTATATAGTTAGTTGAAAAACAAAATATAATATTATTTTATTAAAATAATTAAATGTAAGTACATTTCTTTTTAATTGAACTTGAAATAATAAGAGGGGAGTGGCTCTGTATAGAGCTGTAGAAAGAGCAGTAGTCTACTGTTCTTCGGGTACTGGGTTCAAATCCCAGCTATGGCAGAATTATTTATTTTTTATTTCAGCTTTAGAGTGATAGATAATAGGGTAAGTAGACCTCTCCTGGGACACAGCCTTTATAAAAAGGGTACCCAAATATTGGGTAAAAACCTGGCTGATGAGCTTGATCTAGGTCTAGTCACCTTGCATGGTCATTGGCTGTAAAACATACAAATCTGTATAAGTATTGAACCCAAGTCCCATCATTGCAGAGGTCTAGGTTTTTTATATAAATATAATATTGTGCCATAGCCAGACATGAACTGGAGACCTTATAGTTAGTACTACAGTGACTTAGCCACTGGGCAACCACATCATCATCTATTGTCACTACAAATCTTCACTGGGTTTCTATCTCCTGGACTACCTCAACCAGTACATTTGATATCGGTGCAGTTGTATTGAGCCCTTGAACATGAAGCATGTTTGCCCATCATAATAATCTGAGTTGGCCTTTAAGACTGAACTACACAAATATATACTTAAAAAATATTAATAAAAATGAAATAACCTTCTTTTGGCCGCAATAGATTTGCCACTTCTTCTCCCTGGAGAGCCCCATCATGGCAGCCCTGTTGGTGGCGGTGAGGTCCAACTCCTCGACAAGCTCGGCGAATTTAGCTTCCAGCTCCTCCTCAGGGGGCATAGGCTGGGTCGGCGTGAGTGGGTGGAGGGACAGGGTCCCTGTCTGGTCCACCACACAGTACGTGATCTCGGGCGGCTCATCGTCCTGAAAAATGTCATCAAATCAATATAAATAAGGGATAATTTTATTGTAAATTATGAATGTATACAAAGCATTATAGGATCAGTTGGTAAGGAGTTTAGACAATGAAGAAATAATGCACACAAATGAGAAACCTTATTTTATTGAGTGCCAGTGTCTTTATACCAATAAATTAATTAAAAAAGAAAAACTGCCAACGGTTGTAAATTTCAATAAAATATAATAAAAAAAAAAAAAATGAAAAATGGTTGCAACACAAATTGAGCCTTCATCTATACATCTATGCTCAGTTGACAAAATGTTATAAGTCACTTTTTCTATAAATGAGAGTTTTCGCATACTGGAATGCCATTGGTTTATGTTCAGAAGGTGGCTAAATGTCATAAATGATTCTCTTTCTGTTTATGAGTTAACAACACTACCTTGTACAAACAAACGAACCTTCTAAACATAAACGAATGATACTCCAGAATATGAAAAACTCTTATTTCTAGAAAAAATGACTTATACCATTCCTCCATCTGAGGGATTTTATGGGAAGCTCAAAACCATCTCATTAATTTATTATTAAACCGATTTATTAGTTCTTTTATCCTTAAATCTAGAATTTCAATTTACTATATTAATAACATCATTTTTACACCATGTAAGGGAATGCATCAGTATGATTAGGAACAGAAATTAAATCTTTGATAAGTAACTTTTGAAAACAAGTGCATTTCTGAATCAAGTTTCTAAAGGGCCTTCAGCCTTCATTAGACTGAATCGGATGACTGTTTCTATAAAACTAAATATGCCAAAACATCAATTTCATGTATATAGTCCTTACTTAGCTTTAGGAAATCAAAGTTTCATTAGCAAAGTTTTAAGGATTGTTTTGTTTTGTTATTCTTGTTTTGTTTTTATCATTTTATCGAAGGTGAGTAAAATCCTAGGCCTATATTACAAATTAAAATAAT
Organism: Piezodorus guildinii; assembly: GCA_023052935.1. Lineage (NCBI taxonomy): Eukaryota > Metazoa > Arthropoda > Insecta > Hemiptera > Pentatomidae > Piezodorus > Piezodorus guildinii. Next base: position 95,147,215 of record CM041296.1, read on the forward strand.
ATAGAGGGGAGAAGTTGATTCTAGGTGCAGTCAACAAAACATAATAAAGTAGAAAACTGAATTTAATTTATGCCCAAGATCGCGGGCTCTAATCTGTAGGGGGCCTTAGAATTTTTTTATGGGAGTAAAAAAATCCTGTTATGCTGTTCTTCAGAGGGGACATAAATAGGTGGTCCTGAGTCTTTGCTATGTCAAGTACTCGTTTAAGATCCTAATAAAAACCTAGATAGGAAAAATTATGACTCTCACAGTAGCATCATCCAATTAGCCATAGTAGCATAAAGTAACGTTAAATGAATAAACAAACAAAATAATATAGATGCAATAGCGTTACTAAAATGGGAAGGCTTTCATTAAGCAAATAACTTGCATAGCAACTCGTCAAGGTTGTGTAAAAATTCCAATTTGAAGACAGAGTGGAATTCCAACGGCCGGTATTCCAACTAGCATTTTATTGGAAAACACTTAGTGGCTGATCATCATATCGAAAATTTATTTATTGTATGCTCGAACGAGATAAAATCCTTCTAAAACGAAGATAAGCACTTCCGAAGAATCTGTTTCTTCTAGAACTTCTCTTAACTTCCAAATCGCTCATCAAGAAAACGTTCATTCTACATCCTAACGAATCAGATCAACACATCTGACAAAGCTACTCTATAAGTTAAAGCTTGCCCTTTGAGAAAGCGGCGCCTACGAAGAAAATATGGTGTGGAAAAAAAAACAGGAGGTCAGTTATACAGAATGATGATACGCAAAATATAATGCAAAAGAAAAGTTAGCGCTGTGCACACAATGGAACGGATTTATGAAGACGGCGCCTGAGGCCAATGTTTTGTTTCTTGTTCGCGTTCATTGTTGTTGGAGGATGAAGATGACTTATGTCTTAAAAAACCTGTCGTTTTGAAATAGTTTCGTGAACACTTTTTATAAAATCATCAAGTGGCATTAAATGTTCAATATCGCAATTATCGATCAATGCATTTTAATTTATTAAAAAATGTATATAACTAGTAACAAATAGTATTTATTATCCACGTATCACCATTCTGTACGATTTTGGTAAACTGAAAAAATTACCAGCATACAAAATACGTTTACCGATCCAACAGAAACATCCTATCATTTCTGTGGCGGTCATGAATAAGTGGTTAAGTCAAAATCTTTCATTTTACAGGTGAGCGACTTAAAGTTTTACGTAATACCCAAATAGAGTTATTAATTACAGCTTTCTTTCCACCTTAAATTTCTTCCACCAAGAAATTTCTTTAACCAATTCAACACGACGTAGAAGGTCTGAGAGAACGATACGTGAAGTTATCTAATTTTTTTATATAATTCGAGTCATCTAGTTTTTCACGACCGCCACAGATTTAATGCAAAAAAAAAAAATAAATAAAAAAAAATAAATATTACGTGGTTTTTGTTTTGTTTTACAGCTGTATCATTTTTTATATGAACGTAAAGAAAATTAGATGATATATCGTTTCTACAATATATAAAAAAATCTGGTGCGGGTAACACACGAATTTCACTTACCTCCATTTTTAAAATCAATGAAAGAATTTTCAAATACAGTTATAGATAAAAATACGTGATATTATTAAGGAATTAATCAAATTGAATTTATATAGAAACATGTGTTTTATTAAAAAATTTATTATATTATTATCTTAAATAATCAGTTAGTTTTATCTTCTTTTCATCACTCTCCATTAACTTTTAAAAGCTTGTGTATGAGGTGAAATTTTTTTCTAAAATCTTTAGCTTTCCAACGGTATATCATACATGTATATTACTGCTCTTATGTTCAAAAACGAAAAATTGCATTCAAAAAATATTTTTCTGTTTTCTCCTTTAGTTGGGTATCGAATTTATTCAATTAATATTTACCTGTTTTTCATCAGCGTTAACAAGATAATCTAGTTATTATTGTTGAATATACAAAATTAAAGGTACTTTAGGGGAAGAAAATATCGGCATTTAAGCCCTGTCAGACCATTTTTATCCAAATAAAACCTACATGATATTAAAGCCCATTAAATTTTACATCGGTATAGCGAGTTTAATCAAAATCGTCGTAACCGTTTTCGAGAAAATCGAAAAAAAGGTGCAAAATGCATGGTATAAAAGTGCCTCTTCTGGTAAGTTCATTTTGATGAAAAAAGTTTTGTCACCTCTCGGGCGTATAGTTGTCTTAAATATGAAATTTCAGTTTCATAGGATTTACCGTTTCCGCCCGGGAGTTACCACACACACACACACACACACACGCACACACAGACCTTTTAGCGAGACTTGGTTATTTGGACTCAGGGGACCCTAAAACGTGTATTTCCGTTGAAAACTGGAATTCGAAAATTTTCACGATCGCAATACTTCCCCTTACTATATATAGTAAGTGAAAGTAAAAATGATGAAAAGGTGAATAACCAGTCCCAACCACTTGAATTTTTTAATAAATTGATTTTTAAACATTTAGAGAGAATTTAACGTCCTTCAGAGGTAACGTAAAATACCGGTCCCGATCCTGCTCTATGCCAGGTAATCGTTAAAGATCCTTATGCTTATTAAACCCGGATAAGTAAAATTTAAGACAAAAAAAAAAAAAAAAGTTTAACGTCACATCAAAACAAGAACAAAAAACATCACATATTTGCAAACAAAATCTTACATCAAATGTTTAAAAAGGCAAGTGAAAAATAGTAAGAAACTCACGCCAAGAAAACTACAAACATCTCAACATAACTGTTTACTGGGATTCTAGTCAGTTTTTAATCAATACTCCTGTTTTTTTTTAGCATTACTATTATTATCTTTTTAAACTATTGTGTACATAATAACCTTTTATTCTCTTTTTCTCTCAATTACACATTACCTAATAGTTCTTTCTTATAAAGGTTGAATATGCATATAGTGCCTAGGCGTTGATGATCTTAGGGTTTTACGCCTTAAAACCAAAACAAACAAACAAACAAACTGGGATTCTAGATAAACTTTATTTTCGCAAGGTCAATATATATATAATGTTTATTTCTAATTGATTTCATATAGCTTCTATTGTCAACAGTAAAATGTTAACTATTTAAATATGGCAAAACATTATATACATAAAAGAACTTTTCAATAACTTGCTACAGTTGGAATGTAACTATTTGGTCTATTAATGGATCAAACAGAACCGATTAAGACGTTACAATTACACAAGAGTCCTCCCACTATTGGAGAGGCCGGTCCTAATGATGATGGCCTGATGTGGAGAAAGTGTCGCCGGCAGGTGCACAAACCTGACGACTGAATCACTCCGACTTCGTGGAAAGTTTTAGAATTGATTATTAGGCAGCAAAAGTAACCCATTAAATAAATTAGTAAATCAAATTAAGTTATTTATCAAAGTTAATTGCAAAACCATCTTGAAGATATATCTAGTTGGGCTACAGGGAAGGAAGTGAAAATTAATAAAACGAAGAGTGTGTACCCATGAGTGCATTGACGCTTAATCATGGTATATGTCCAGAAGTATATTGCAACGAGATATCTTCAGAAGAAGTACGATGTTTGGGACTTTATTGTACAAAATACTGACATGGAATACCCTCATTGGACTTAAAGAGAAAACAGCTAAACAAACGATTTGGAATATTATCCAAGCTACTTTCCAAACGATAAAACTATCCTTGAACTCCATATCACTATCAACATAGTACTAATCAAACCTTTATGGACATACGGGATAGAGTGGACATACGAAACGTTCAACACCCAAAGAATTCAGTCTTTCCAATCCAAAGTTTTTAGAAAAATCTTGATAGTACCATTTTATATGATTAACAAATTACTCCACAAGGACTAGTACTTGCTCACAGTTTCAGATACTCCAACAGAATATTATAAAAAGTTCTACGACAAACTGACAATATTAATCCATCGGCCTAAACACTTAAATTCGCTGCCAATCTAAAACCGAACCCGAGAAGCTTTTGAGCCGGTGGCGTAGAGAAACAATGGCATAACTTGGCTTTCCGATGAACATATTTGCTTATTGATAATTTTTTTTTTTAAATATAGAAATTTCGTCAAACATTTAAATACTTATAAATGAATTGCGAAGTAGGAGTATTTTTGTAACAATAAGAAAACAACTATTCGAGATGTATAAGACCCCAAAACTATATATAACTAAGGTCACTTCAGATTATATTCGTTATCAGTTACAACGTGTTTACTTCCACCTATTTATTATTTAGTCCATTTACATTGTTTAGAGAAGTATATAAGAACGATCGATATGTGCGACGACTTTAAGAGAGCATTATTGAAATGTTGTCAGTGAAAATACAAATGAAGGTATTAAAAAAAAAGGTTATTCAACACTTTCAACATAAAAACAAAAACAAAAAAACGGAGTCTTATTCTACTTCAAATAAATTATTAGTATTAACAACTCCTTCAATAATTTAAAAACACGAACAGTTGTGAAATTCGTGATTTCAAACCTGCGAAACAGCCAAATTGTAGATCAAATATTTTACTCAAACTAAAATTTAAAACCAATAGCAATACATTTCTTGTTAAAAAAATATACAGTTAATTGGCACAAGGTTGTGTTTTAATAGAACAAACATAATTATGGTTGCCAAATGTAATTATTTTCAAGAAATTATTAAAAATTTCAAGACCCAGAAGAGTTAGATAAATTGAAACATTTCATAAATGGTTTAGAAAAATAAAATCGTTAATATTTTTGAAAAGCCCCACTCTTCATTCCATAACAAGTGTATCAACTGCTTAAAGAATAATCAGATATTTGAAATCTGGGGAGTATTTATATACTATATACTATATGAAACTGGATGAATCCTTATAAAATCTTAAATTTCTTGACAAATTTAAAATTATATTAAATACAACAGTAAAATATTGCAAATAAATGCTGATGTATACAGTTGGAAGAGAAAAAATATATAGAAGTAAAATTAAAGATAAAATAACACAATGTTGGAAATCGACCGATAGTTGGAAAAAAATGCTTCTCTTTAAGTTATAAGTACTCGACTTGAAAGTTTACAAATCAATATTTTTAATTTTCTATCTATACTCAATTGTCTTTCATAGAAAGCCAACTAACTATTCGTGATAATAGAAAGGAAAATGAACTATAAAAACATCGCTTTAAGTGAGAATGAAACCTAACAGATTATTTAACTTTTCATATCTGTTGCATAATTTGCACAATAGATTATACTAGTTATAAAAACCGAATAGACTATTTTCTATCCAAAATAAGCAAAAAAAATATATCCTATTTGGTAATATTTTTGTAGAACAGCGGAAGTACAATGACCTCTCCATTATTCTCAAACATTGAATTAACTATCACTGTTCACTTTTTCGCTTGGAAACTTCGCGCTTGCGTGCGTGCGTGTGTGAGTGTGTGTAATCAATTAATAAAGAATATTTAGGATGCAAAGGATCGCTGAAACCGAAAGGGATTGGTCAGTTTTGAACGATCCATTTTTAAGGATTACGTAGCCTCTAGATGGAGACCGGACACGAATTCCAAAACATTAAGATTCCTCAGAAGAAAAAAAAAATCCTAAATAATTTAATAAAAAAAAAAGCGGCCGATTGAGTCATCCATTTTATTTATCATAGTATCAAAGAGAAGATGTTTATCGTTTTTATGTTATTTTAGCTAACGCGTAAACTTGTAGTAACAATTGCTTTTATTTTTCATTATATCATTAACTCTTTTCCATGTTTTTGTGATAAGTATATTCAAATAAAAGTCCAATATTACATTTGTGGTAGTAATAGACTATGAAAGAGTTGAATTATAGGGGAACGAAAGAACTTTCTGCAGTAATATAAAAAATAACTGATACTCAAGAGGAATAAAATGTTTTCTAAGAATTAATGAATTAAAAAAAAATAGATAAATGTAAATTTGAAATCATAATCTGACGATTTTGATTAAACTCGCTATGTTGATGTGAAATTTAATGGGTTATAATATGGCGTAGGATTCATTCTGATTGAAATAGTCTGGCAGGACTTAAATACCGGTATTTTAAATTTTCTTCCGTTAAAGTACCTTTAATTTTGCAGATTTAAAAAACTAGGCACATCATCTTATTAGCATTGATAAATAACAGCTGAATATTTAAGTTGAGCGAATTTGATAAAACAACTAAAAGAGAAAAGTGCAAACAAAAAGCAATTTTTGTGTTTTTTATTTCAAGAACAGTAATATATACGTATAATATAACGTTTGAAATAGAAAGATTTTAGAAAAAATATCATCTGATCCAGAAAGTTGTAAAAGGTAATATAAAGTGACGAATGAGGAATAAACTTATAACTGATTAAAAATTTAATATAGTTATATTATTTTATCTAAATCATATGTTTCCAACAAAAATGAATATACGTTTTATTAAAATCAACTTTAAATATCTTTCAAATTGAAGTATATTTAATAGTTTTTAAATTTATTTTAACAGTCGAGGTAAGTGAAAGTCGTGTGCTGCCCGCATCAGATTTTTCTTCAGTTACTTTTATTTTACAGAAACTGGCAATTTCATCAACGTTTCTTTACCTCTTATCATCATCCACGATATCTGTAAGAAAATCTAACATTCAGTTTTTTTATTAATTATAGTTGTTTTGCAATAGTGATGAGTAATTAAAGGAAGAGGGGAAAGGATGTTTTCCCCTAATCCTCTCCGGTGGTGGATACACCACTGCAAGATACCATATACATTTCTGCAAAGCTATGAAGGCCAAGGTAAATTCGGGCTAGAAATGTTAAAGATATTGGCTACCAAGAAAAAAAAAATTTAGAAAAAATAATGTAAACCGTGATAAAACCCTTAAGACCTATTTTTATAATTCATAACATACATATAAACCATTCCAAACAAAACTATCAATTTTTTAAGTAACGAAATTCAGAAAATTTAATTCAGATGAGTTCAGTCCTAGGAACTTGGAATGGAATAACTGTTAACAACAAAACGGATGCAGACATCACGCACTGCAATTCCAGAAAGTTTTTTTTTTTTTTATTGTTTTGTTTTATTTATGCTATTAAACATTTGGCTAACGTATAGGCTCACAAGGTTGATCAACTCGTGATTCTATCAGTATAGCTATCAGAGCATGCTCAGTGTCAGCTATTGTGCGTGAATGGACTTGTAGAGATGTGTCCCCCAAAGAAGGTTAAGAACTGCCTGATGAGGATGCAGTTCGATAAGTTGAGGTCTATATGTCTCTTTGTTCTTTTTTTAAATCTCTCCTTTGGATTTTCTTCACGGACATCTTGAATTTGACGTCGTAGAATTTCGTTAGAGAAACAACTATCGAAGATATTCCAAGCATAACAGTTGGAAGCTTAATGAAATCAGGAGCCATCGAAAATCCCAAGCAATGTTGTTCTTGAATTTTTTTTTTTTTTTAAGATTTCCTTTTATTGACAATCTTGGATTAAGTTACCTAAATTAATATTGAAATAGTATACCATATTAATAGTAATTTTATTCGTATAATGTATTTTTATTAGATTTTATTCGAGTTTTGTGACACGTATAAATAGTTCGTTTGTTTATTTATTAACGTCACTTTATGCTATTGTGGCTAATCGAACGATGCTACATGGGAGTCCTAAATTTTTCCTATCCAGGTTTTAATTAGGATGGGAGCCCGTGGTGAGTGGCTAGCGCGCTAGTCTCTCATGCTACAGTTGCGAGTTCGAATCCCAGTCCCGGCGGGGCTTTTATAACGATGTATATAATGGGGATTCATTCACAGCCTCTCCCCCAGGTATGTGAGACCCGTCAGCCAATGTGGCCACTCACAAAATTAGGCGTAGGGAGTTATGACCCTACACTATAAATTGCATTGTGAAACGCGAGTGTAAACTCTCAGATACACGCGAGGCCCAGGGCCTGCACGGCCTGTCGCGCCACTAACTAATGGTTTAATTAGGATAGAGGTATTTAACGAGTACTTGACATTGCATGGCCCCTTTTTACGATCCCTGCGAAGGACGGCATAAGAAGAATTTTTTACTCTCATTAAAAAATTCTAGGACCACCTGCGGATTTGAGCCCGTGACCTTCGGCATAGAAAGCTGTTATGCTAAGACACTATGCTACAAGTGATCCGCACGTGTTAATAGTGACAATGTTTCAACATTGAAGTTTTATCTACCTACAAAAACTACAGAATTAAGTCCAGTGAAATAAAATATCCGTAAAATTTATTTCTGTGATACGAGTTTCTAAAACAAAAAAACATATTATTAATTATAGGTTTTGAATTAAATTTGATCCTTAATTACTTCACTCAATATTTGTTTTTCTATTATTTCTAACGTTTCGGCCTAGATCATTTTCAAGGAATCCTATTATTTTTGCAAAAATATAAATTTTAAATTAATCGCTCAAAAAAAAAAAAAAAAAAAAAATTATATATATATATATATATATATATATATATATATATATTGTTTTATTTATTGATATTTACAACTTTTTGGTTATTACATCTAGTAAATAAGCTATGAGATAAAATATTTGAAAAAGCCATGAGCAGAATAAATTTGTAAAACAATATTACTATATATTAATTCAATAGATTTTAGTAAGTATAGGGCTTACTGGCACAATAGATATAGTGACCTAATGAGTGGGTCTGCCCTAAACAGGAATGACATGTAATGTAATAATTATAAGAAAAGATAAACTATTAAATAGTTAATTAAGAGAACATAAAAGTCAACAATCTGCAACGAATCATTAAATACCACAAAATATTAAATAAATTAATTTTTTTGGTAATTGGAATTTCTAATCTAACATTTATTAGGTGGATAATCTGACGTACATTATATAAAATTTGGTATGTTTATAAACAATGTAAGGCAGCTTGTAATGAGTACGAGTTTCATAAAATATCATCATTAATTTTAAAATACTTTCTGAACGTACTAAATGTTTTAATATTTATCAGGTTCTTTTATAAATACTAAAAGAAGACTAAATGAGGCTCAACATCACTTTCAACGAGACTAGCCGTAAGAAATCGTTTTACACAATGAGATGCCTGTAATAAAAACACTTATACACAGCACGTGGATACAACGCTCGACTGTCTGCGTAACATTTTTATTCAATTATTCAATAGCAGGATAGTATCACTTCGTGGCGATAGTGATACCTAAACAGCGGAAAATAATTGCAAGGATTTCGCGTGCCGTAACCCATCTCTAGCAAGTATGCTGGCGTCTTCATCCGCAGCCATATCAGCTTCTATTATTTCATAAGAGCTATCACAACTCTTGCATTGTTTGCCAAGAGTGCTACTTGTTAGGTAATGTAAGTGACGGCATAGGTAACACTGTCAGTACTTAGTTCGAGTACTTTAATAATTTAATGCTTAGCATTAAAGTACTTAAAAAAAAATTCAAGAGCTCTTACCAGGGACCATACAATTCAAGAGAGCAAGCCATTTTTAAATTCAGAGGCTACTCTGACTCCTAAATTTGGTTAAAGGTAAATGTGATACTTCAAAAATTTATAATATAATATAAGTCCTATGTAATACAACACCAAGAAATCACCAAGACTCGTACCCTTAGATTCAAGAGGACTAACTAGACGCCAAGAGACTTTCATACCTACAATGATATCCTTCGATTTATTATTTCACTTGAATTATTTATTTTTCATTATTAAATGTTTTCCAAAAATTAATATAGAAAGATAACTTCTATTCCAGCGCATTTAGCCTTTTCATTGGAAGATATCACATTTTACTTTGATAAAAGATATATTATACATATATAATAAAAATAATTAAAAAAATATATATATATATATATAAATTATAAATTATGAATTGATTTTATTTATGATATTCATCAAGCAACTAATAATAATACGTTTACCGAGCCTGAAGGTTTGATGAAGGTACCACCAAATGTTTCCTACACAGATTCGTCCAATGATTACCGTTCAAGCCAAAGTCCCGAAGATCAGACAACAAATCCTCCCATCGTCGCTTTGGCTTACCTCTGGGATGCCTACCAGTCGGTTTAGCGGTACCAAGGTTTTCAGAATTTGTTCTTAGACGAGTCCAACAACACACGCGTGTGAGCAGCCGCGATGCTATCAACTCAATTATACTGACAGGGTACAAGCACCGCACTGTGTAGTCTTCTTAATCACTAGTAGCTATTTTTTTTTTTTTTCATTTTTTTTGGACCAAACATTTAACATGCCTTATTTTCGGAAAAAACCTTAAGGCGTTGTTCTCCTTCAAAGTAAGCGATTCGCGTTTCACATCCGCTATAGAACCGTCAGGAAATGATACTTTTATGAATTCTAAACTTTAAGTTTCTTGATCGAAGCCGCGAGTTAAGTAATTTCACCACTGTTATTCTCTGCTTATTTCTCCTTGATTACTATTTCTATTTAATAGCATTTCTATTATATGAATGAACTATAAAATATTATGCTAATCTCTAAGTGTTCAAAGTATATCTTTATATATTAACATCACCAAGATCCCGCCATTTCTACAGCCAATCTGTACTTCGTCTTATCCGTATTTATTTATTCACTTTTTATAAGTATCCCTTTCGCGTTCGGTTCTGCTTCAAGGACATAGCATAACATGAAAATAATCAAACAATATTTTAAAATAAATAAATATCACAGCTTATTCACGATACTCTTTAAATAATATTAAGCTTCATCGAATAAAAAAAACCTTTTAACTAATAATATTAATATCACATAATTTGTCACAAGGTATGTAAATACAAACGAACTACGAAAAGTTCATTAATAATTAATTTGTTTATTCACGTTTAGCTATTCTGTCATTTAAGGAGTTTTTTACCTAACAGCTATGGAACAAAGAAAAGGAGAAAGAAGAAAAGTAATGAGAATGCAAAAATAATAAAAAGGAAGAAAAAAAAAAGAAAAACTGACACAAAAAAATATAATAAAATGGAGTAGAATTATAGCATGAATGGCACCACTCAAAATTAATCACAATTAACGATGATTAATAAAAGTAATATCCTTTAATAGGCCATTATAACCAGGTTTCAAAGCTTAATATATTTTTGTTCGCTGATTTAATTACACCGATCTCAAGGGAATTTCAAGTTAAGTCGTTTCAGAGGAATGAAGTTAATCAAGCGGGTAGTGGAAGAATTTTAAAACAGTGACTGCTCCTAACAATACTAATAATACCAAATTAGAATTAAAGGTTAAGAATAAGTACAATATATGTATTATCGTTTTTTACATTGATAACTTTTTTATTTTATAAAATGGTTATTTGTGATAAAGACTAATTGTAAATAAATATAAGAAAAATAGAAGTAAAAACATAATTTACAATAAGATGTTCCACTCACAGATTATTATGTACTAGCTGTGTCACGCAGCTTTGCTCGCGAATATTGCATTTCGTATTAATTTATGTGCGTTTATGGTGAGATTGGCTATAATAAATATCAACTTTCAGCTACTCTTTGTTATCATTTAAAGCCCGATTTTGACTTCTTCCTAAATAATAAATTTACAATACCAAACCAGTAGAAGTGGTTATACTCATAATCACTTAATATGTAAAAATAATCGTCACAAACCATTTCAAAAAAATAAATAACAATTAAATATATTTTCATAGGAACCTACACTCGAAACAGATATGAAACGCAATATGTTTAAAAGGGCCGGTCACCTGTATGTAGTGACCAGCCAGGTGCCCTTAAGATTTTTTTTTTTTTTAATTGAAAATGACTCTTGAAATAAAACATGACTTAACAATATAGATAATAATATAGATTGATATAAATATTTCCGCGTTGTGTAACCTTCTATACTCCCCAGTAGCCATCAGTCATCTCTCTTCGGACCAAATATTTTAGTACCTTATTTTCTAAAACCTTTAGCCATTGTCCGTCCTTCAAAGTAAGCGGCCACGTTTCACCATCGAAAGAATAACAGTTTTATAAATTCTGACCGTTAGTTTTTGGACAGAAGCTAAGTAATTTCGCAACTGAATTATAACACGCATTTCCCGCGCTTAACCAGGACTTTATTTCCTCCTGGATTTTTTTTTTTTTCGTTATCATTGAACCTAAATACTTAAATTTCTCTACGTGTTCAAAAGTATACCCTGATATATCAATATCACTATGATCGCCACCGTCTCTGCTACAAATCATATATTTTGTCTTTTCGGTATTTATTTCGAGTCCTATTTCTTTACCGGTTTTTATTAACGGACTTGTATTTAGTTGTTTAGTTTCCGTGTCTTCCTTTAGCAGTACCAAATCATCGGCGTATCCCAGATCCGGAATTTTATCACCCAAACTAAACCTTCTTAGTACATGTCACTTTTTCTTTGATATATTCTAAAGCGACTTCGTCTGCATCAATTTCTGTTATTATGATTGCTATGAAGAAGTTTTTAAAAGAATATATTTTAAAGTACTTCCGCGTAAATGACATTTTTAGTTTTATTTTCTTGTGGCAGAAAAACATACTGATTTTCTGCGCAACCCGATCTCGACGTAAATCTATTCCCACGTGTTTAAATGGAAAAATATAAATTAACGGGAAATTGAATTATTTAAAAATAAAAGGTAAATCATTTGGAATCATTGGGAAGCGAGGTTTTTTTTCTCCCAAATTTTCCCTGTTTTTTTCCCAGATTTTCGACTGATTCTTCGGTCCTATTGGTCGCAGCGTGATGTTATATAGCCTATAACCTTCCTCGGTAAATGGACTATCCAAAACAAACAGAATTTTTCAATTAGAACCAGTAGTTTCTGAGATTAGCGCGTTAAAACAAACAAACAAACTCTTCAGCTTTATAATATTAGTATAGATTAGCACAGTATTATGTTATGCGGTTTGGAATACCTGAAGCGCCTATCTGACATGAGACTTTTTTTCTTTGAATATTATCAGCACATCTAAACCACAAATCAAAAATAAAATTATATCACAAAAACATGAAGTTTCTGCAAATGTCTTTCAAACATTATTTATGAATTTATTATTAAAAAAACAACAACAAAAAACAGACCATCTGCGAGATGTTATGGAAGTCATCGAAATATATTTTGGTATTCAATGTAGCAAGAAAATTATTAACAGGTTTTTTTTTTAGTTTATTGGAACAAAAAGTATACTTAAATCAAGTGAATCGTTCATCTATTAATAGATAAATTAAAATGTTTTTAATTAATGCATGTAAACCTATTCTAAAATTTAAAAAAATGCATAAATCAATTAAGCTACATATAATAAAAAAAAAACAATGATAGCATGTATATTAATATCACAAAAAATATATTTTTAGAATCTTGAAAATGGCCCTAAAGGGCGAAATATTTCTCATTAAATTGGCCAAATAAATATCTTACAAATATCAAACCATTTTCTCTCACTGAGACTTTAAGTCTATAAAGGCATATTACGTCGTGCACTGATGTATTGCGCGCCATTGTTCACGCACCTAACTGAAGGCACACTGAAATACCTTCAGAGATTTCAAATCACGATGCTCCGATGTCCCGTTCGACCTCATTGAAAAAAAGTAAAAGCTGAACAGCTCCACGAAATTTTGAAAATACCAAAAATTTCAGATTACATTAGGCAACGCCATGTTTAATTTTTTATTCCTTAAAATCATTAAAAAAAACATTTTTCAACCGGCTCCAGTACGATGTCAAAACACCACATAAATAAATGTTAGTTTTGATTAGGACATTAGTTAGAAATAAGTTAGACATTAAGTTAGTCCTAAGCCATTCATGAACATAAAAAATGGGTGAGCCTCATCAGCTCAATTGTTTAACTCGTTGAACTACTATTTTGTAAACAATACAGTGACATAATATCATTTACACAATCTTAAAATGTAACATAGTTACAGTATAAGATCTTAACTACATAAATTATAATCTATATTAAATTTCATGTTGATAATTGGGAATATGAAAAAAAAAAAAAAATCAAAAGATATTGAACCAGCAGTAATGAGCATGCCCATTCCTGTAAAAACACATAAAATAACTAAATATAAAGTAACCAAAAAGAAAATAAGGAATGCAAGGACTTAATTTAAAATTCCAATTGGCTATCCCAAGCACCTACTCTCACTTCCTCAGGCCTTGCATGGGATCTCAATTTCTCTTCAAAACAATGTCACGTATGCGTTTAAGACTCTCCTCACTATCATTAGCTTAAGTAATCCGGCACAGCAAGCTGTTTACGTTCCCCAAGGGCTAATCGATGCCAACCTAACGGACCTTGGAGGAAAGGGCATACATTTTTCAGTTGAGTCGAGTGTGAAAGAGGGATACCATCTCCAGAAGAAAGGCAGATGTAATGCTTTTACTTTTAGCCCAGTCAAAAAGGTAAAATGATAATTCTCGGAATAAAATATACTAACAAGCAGAGGACATACTAAATATACTAACTCTAGTAGAGTTAGATCAATATTTTTTTTTTTTTTGGCGAATTCAGGCCTTGAAATATTACATACCAAAGCATACAAGGTATATATTTACAGTACACTGAAAATTTGGTTGAACTTAAGATTTACTTTAATACCTATAGTTCTGATGAAGGTAGACAATCAAATTTGGTACCAGAATGTCCCAAATACCAAGTGAAAAAAAAGAAAAAAGATTATGAACAAACTATACAATAAGAACATGAACACAATAAGTAAATGTGTAGTATGAAAATAAAAAGTCATGAAAATGTCTTGAGAAAGAACTACCCAGTGGTAGCACTTAACTAACTATTTTAAGACAGTAGGTCCCGAGGTCACCTTCTTTTCAGTCGCCTTGGAGGGTTATCAGGGATATCTGAGGAAGATAAGTTACGGACAAGTGGGTTTGTATGGGCAGGGAGTTTAGAATGGAAAGAGGAGTATCTATCATGGGCTATGTCTGCAACAAATGGGATGTTTAGGTCATTATGGAGGGGTTGATTTGTGACAAAATAAGGAGCATTCAGGATTTTGCGAAGGATTTTGGATTTTAAGGACTGGATGCGGGAGGAATTATATGGTTTCGTAGAGCTCCAAAGTTCGATTCCATATGTCCAAATAGGTCTGATTACTGTGATGTAGATGAGTCTTTTGTAATATACTGGAAGTTTTGAACGTTTGTCTAGTAAGTGTTGTAGTAATCGATATCTTCGTGCAGTTTCTTGTCGTTTCAGTCTTGTGCGAGGATATTTTAAAATTTAGATAACAATAATTGTCTTTTGAGAAAATCAATAACTAATTTAACTGAGTCTTCTCTATTACCTAGATTTTTTTATATATCCGGGTTCAGTCCCATTTTATTAAGGTGCAATTGGCATTCTTGAAAAATACGTATACCGAATGGTGAGGGACCCATTACAATGCCTGGCATCGGGGCACGTGCTGCTCAGTGAAAATGTCAGGTTCCTTAAATAATTTTATATTGAATAGTTAAAATCTACGGTAAATTTATCATAGGGTGACGCAAAACCAACTGGTTGATAAGAGCTAAAAAAATATGTCTATAAATAAAGACAAAAATCCGGTTGGAAGGAAGAGGGACTGAATTCCAATGTTCGGAAGTTGGGGCCTTACCTTTCTTCCACGTGAATAAATTATAAAATGGAATTTCGATTGGATAACCAGAAGCCGATGCATTTAGGTAATATTTCTAACGCTAAGGGTTTATGTAACGAGAACCTGCAGTCGATTTATCATACAATGGTGCTTTATAAGTAGGAAAAAAATATTCATCGCGTTTACAGTTTTATTATCTTATTACTTTCACATACTCACATATGGTAAATATAATAAGGGAAATTATTGCGAACGTTTTTTCGCAATTTTCGAATTCGTATTTTCACCGAAAATACACGTTTTTGAGTCCCCTGTGACAGAACTACACAAAAAAGGCAGTGTATGTGGTCAGTCTAGCTCGAAAACGATAAGTTGTGCGAAATTGGAATATCATATTTTAGGAGGGTTTATGCCTGAGATGAGATTAAAGCCTCATCACCTCATTGCACTGCCGTTGGCCAAGAAACAGTACGAATCTCTATATGTACTGAGCCCAAGACCCTTCATGGGTTGTAGTGGTAAAGGTTTTTTTTTTTTTTTTTTTTTTTTTTTTTTTTTTTTTTTTTTTTTTTTTTTTTTTTTTTTTTTTTTTTTTTTTTTTATGTCTGAGATGTTGCAATTTTTATCAAACTCGCCAAATCGATGTAAAATTTAATGGGCTTTGATATGAAATCGTCTGACAGGGCTTAAATGCGGATGTTTAAAATATTCTTCTTTAATTTTTTATGTTAAAAAAAAATTAATCATATCATCTTATTAGCAAAGATGAAAGAACGGGAAATATATAAGTTGGACGAATTTGATATCCAACTAAAGGAGGAAAGAGCAAAAATATTTTTAATATTATATTTATTTTGTTTTATATTTAACATGACAATAGTAATATAGATGAATCATAAACCGCAGGAAAGCAAAAGTTTCTAGAAACAAATATTATCTATTACGAAAAAGTTGTAAAAGGCAATGGAGAGTGATGAAAAGAGGATCAAACAAGTTAAACGATCCACACGTTTCTACCGAAACTCAAATGCAATTTATTCATCTCTAACCTTATTTAAAAGTTCTTAAAGAGTAAGTCAAAGTCGTGGGTTGAGCGCACTAAATTTTTAAACAGTAACATATAATAGATGAGTTCAATAAAATAGATCAACGTTAGTTAAATAATGTAGAAGAAAATCAATATTGAATGAACAGATGTAAGAAAAAATAAAAATTGTTTATTTATTTAACGTCACTTTATGCTGCTGTGGATAATCGGACGATGCTACAGTAGGAGCCCTAAATTCTGCCTATCCAGGTTTTATTAGGTAGCGATCTTTAACGAGTACGGCATAACTAAGGATTTTTTGCTCCCATTAAAAATCCTTCTTATTATAAAGGTATATATCTTAATTATCGGTTTTTAAGAAATAATTGAGATCCACATTTTCACTCAACAACTTTTATTTTGCGCCATCTCCAACGTTTCGGTCCTAGGCCATTCTCAAGGATCCTTTTATCTGTCCTATTCCTATTATATATATGTATGTATATATATAATATATATATATATATATATATATATATATATATAAGTTACGTAAATTGACTTAAATAAAGTATAAAGAGTAAATAATAAAAGTAAAAGGACGCACAAACAATACGCACAATAACTTGAACAACACTGCCTTTATTTCCTTGTTTAGCCTTAGATATATACAATAGAATGTTTACAAGGAACAGGCGGGATTAAGCCCGATACCGGCTGGCCGTGGTCTCTAACTCCCCCCGCCAGTTTACGAACATTTTCCGTAAACTACACTGAGCGGGTTAGGCGCAACATTAACCTTCATAATGGAGAGAAAGAACCAAAGCGATCGGTCATCGGGCTCTAATATGAACCAAACAACGAAACGTTAAACAATTCACACATTGCAAAAATTAACAGAGAAATGTGGAGATAAAATAAACAAACAAGTAAATACGAAATTCAATAAATACAAAAAAAAAAAAACTACAACACTAAGCAGACAAAAAACAACATCAACAATAGAATAAAATGTAATCAACTATAATAACTAGCAGCATGACGGGGCACTCCAGCTCACTGGGATAGTGTTAACTTGGCCAATGGGAGCCTTAATTGTTCGATATGGACCGTCCTTCGCTTTTTAGGATCTTTGACGCTCTGGATAGTGACCACGTTATGTTCCCGGATAGTGATCACCCGGAAGGGCCCCTCGTACCGCTCCAGCTCCTTTCCCCTGTTCGATACTTTCCTCCTGTATACGATCAGTCCTATTTTAATATCGCCGCTAATATCCCTTACTCCCAGATTATGCTTCGCAACCCTGCGACTTTTCTCCGACTCGATCCTCCGCCTGACTTTGTCCCACCGTTTCACCAGTGATATGCGGTTGGCTACCGCTCGATCCAAATGTTCTCTGTTCGCCACAGTCCCCGACCAATCCCTAGGGCGGTCCCGAAGACCGAAGAGGATTTCGAATGGCGCGAATCCCGTGACAGAGTGGATGGAATGATTATACGCCGCGACCGCCTTTTTCATTGCCAAGTCCGGCTCTAGGCCCTTTTCCATTTGATAAACACGCAAATGGTCGCTCAACGTACTATGGAGCCGTTCAATACCTCCTCTGCTCTTTGCGTGCCCCGGAGTATTGAGGTGCCAAGCTATTTCAAGGGTCTTAGTTTCCGCGTGTATGAGGGCATTGTCGAATTCCTTACCTCCATCGGATGCTATTCGTTGTGGGATCCCATAAAATTGGAACCACGTCCGTATGGCCTCTAAAACCGCTTCCGATGACCGCTGTTCGACAAGATACGCCATGGCGACCTTACTAAACGTATCAAGTATCGTCACCCATTTGTAACTCCTCCAGGTGAAAGTATCGACCTGCAAATCTGTCAGAGGTTCCTCCGAGGTAGGTGTCTCTTCTTGTACCGCTTGAGGAGGGTTCCGATCATACTTCGTGGTGAGGCAGATATCACAGTTACCAATGACTTCTTGAATGGTTTTCCTCATACCCCACCAGAAATATCTCCGCTTGAGTGCCTGGAAGGTTTCATTGATTCCTCGATGGTTGGTTTTGCCCTGATGATACGCCAGTGTCACTTCGCGCTGGCGCTCAACATCCTTCAATACTTCGACCATCAGGGTACAGCGGACGAACGATCTGTCCACTCCTATTTTTTCTTCTCGCCATAGTCTTTTAATTTTCTCCCATACTGTCTCATTGCCGACATACAGGTGATGAATTTTCCCTGGCTTGGAAACTTCTCTAAGTGTGCGGCAAATCAAATCCTCCCCGATCCCCGGTTGCGACCAGAGCGTGGTGATGTTACTTTTTCCAAACACGTTGTTCTCGAACTTAATCGGTCCCGCCATTCGGGTCTTCCAGATGATCTGCCGGCGTTTATCATTAATTATTTCCTCTAGCTCCTCCATATGGGTCGCCCTTTCGTCCGCTGAGCTGTCCTCTTCCGTGGCTTCTTCCTCTAGCACCACTTGATCGCCTTCTCCCTGTGGCGTCCAATCTCTGATAAATTGTGAGGGGTCCCTAGATGGCTCTCCGGTTTCTTCCTCCAATGCGTTGATGATGAGAGCACGGGACAGCCAGTCCGCAACCACATTTTCTTTCCCCGGCTTGTACGCTATGTCAAAGTTATATTGGCTGAGGAACTCTTTCCACCTAGTAACTCTTGCTGAAGACTCCTTTAGGGTGCCCACCCACTGTAAGGGTCTATGGTCTGTAAATTTTCTGCCAAACACGTACGGCCTAAAGTGGTCGATGGCCCACACTATCCCTAACAATTCCCGTTCCAAAGCACTATAGCGAGTTTCGGTATTTGTGAGGCGTCTGCTAGCATAAGCGATCGGGCGTTCTCCATCGGCTTGATCTTGTGACAACACTGCCCCCAACGCGTACTCGCTTGCATCAGTCGTGATAGTGAATCCCTTGGAAAAATCCGGGAACGCCAGCACTGGCTCTTCTTGCAAACTTCTCATGCAGCGCTCAATATTGAACTCTATTTCTGGCGTTACCACCACCTTCTTCCCTTTTTTGAGTAAGTCGTTAAGGGGTACAAGACACTCGGCCATTTCTGGGACAAATCTCCTATAATAATTTAGGGTACCGAGCAATCGCCGGATTCCCTTCACGTCGCGCGGGACCGCCATCCGCTGTATTGCCTCTACCTTGGACTTATCGGGCCGCACCCCTTCCCTGGAAATCGTGTGCCCTAGAAAATTTATCCGCTCCTGACCTAACAGAGACTTGTCGCTGGACAATTTTAGACCGAACTCCCTCACTCTATCAAAAACTTTCCTTAGGTGCGCTACATGCTGCTCCTCGGTTTTGCTGAACACCAGCAGATCGTCCATATAAATTTGGCAGACTGACTCATCAATTCCTCTCAAGAACTCGTCCATGAGCCTTTGGAACGTAATTGGCGCGTTTTTTAAGCCAAAGGGCATCCTTCTAAATTCGTAATGCCCCCTTTCAAATGAAAAGGCTGTCTTATGGCTATCTTTAGGGTGCATTCTGATTTGGTGGTAACCCGCTTTTAAATCGAGTGTGCTGAATATGGTTGCACCGCTTAGTCGGTCTAAGATATCTTCAAATCTGGGTATAGGGTACTTCTCATCTATCGTGTTTTCGTTCAGTTTCCTGAAATCGATCACTAGCCTATATTTTTCCTGACTTTCTCCCGGCACGCTTTTCTTCTTTACTATCCAAAGGGGACTATTATATGGCGACGTACTGTCCACGATAATACCCTGATTTTTCAGGTTCTGTATTTCATCCCTGATGTGTTGTTTTAATGCTTGAGGGTATCGCCTTTCCTTAACGTACGTGACCCTTTCTTGCTTTAGGGGAATTTCGTGAACTGTTTTCCCAGTTGCCCCTAACAGGTCGTCCTCCTTAAAGAAAATGTCACCAAATTCTTTCCTTAATGCAGACCTCCATTCCTTGACCCTACTAACCGCCCCTACTCTACCTTCCCTTTTAAGTAATCGGCACTTATAAGTTCTTCCCCCGATCTTGACCGACCAACATCCCTCCTTGCTCTTAATTCGCGCTCCTACCTTTCCCAATAGGTCGCAACCAATAATTCCCTCATATTCGCGGGGCATGCTTGCTACTACATGTACCATCACCTGGCCCCCAGGTATTGCCCACTTCTCGAGACCTAAGCGTACCTCTCCCTCTACTTCACACGGCCCACCGAGAGTGATCAATTTACATGTACATACCTTTATCTGGAGTGCCCCTCCACTACAACACATCTTCTCCGCCGCTCGCCGACTTACGATTGTGCTGGAGCTCCCGGTATCCACTAAACACTTCACTCCTTTCATCACTTTAATTATAGGCAGACCGCCGTATTTGCTCCTTATGTTATAATTCACGATTGTGCGGTCGCCTCTCTGCTGCCACTCTCTTCAGGTCTCTGCTCGCACTCTCCTTTCTGCTCCTGCCAGCCGCTTTTCGCCTCCTCGCCTTCCTTCACGTCTTTCACCTCTCCTGCTTTCAGGTTCTAAATTTTCTTCCTCCGTCTCAGATGTCTCCGAACTCTCCGTGGACACAGCCGAAGATCTGCTCCTTCTCCACACATTCTGAGCATTTATCTCCATCGGCTCGCCTCGAGGTGGTTCCCTTTGGCGAAACATGTACGGGCACAGTTTCGCAATATGCCCCTCTGTCCCACATTCAAAGCATTTTGTTCGGGGACACTGCGCCACTAGGTGGCCCGGTTTTCCGCATCCATGACACCTTCTCTCTTCTCTTGAATATTGTTTCGACTTATGATTTACTCTTCTACCATCGTTAGCCGATCTGTATTTCCTATTATACTCCGGCTCTCTTTTCTTCCAAATTGGAGGTTTGGTTCTGGATCTTCTATAAGGTACACGAGTCCACCCAGTTTCTTCTACCTCCATCCTCGATTCTTCGTCACGCGCACTAATGTCCATCATTTCCTGGGCGCACTCCACGAAAGGACGGTCTTTGGGGAATGGTTCCTTTCTGCCCGTCTCTCTAGCCAGCTGTACTAACAGAATGGTCGACAGGAACACCATTCTTGGTTCCACTTCAGAAGCACTCATGATTTCTCTCATCTTTTCCGTGATATTGTTAAATCTCGTCAGCAACACTCCTGCGTACTGTCCGCTTGACTGGCGAGGGTGCTTAACTTCCCTGAACATCTGGAAGATGTCTTCCTCAGGGGTCCACCTCCCTCCTCCGTAAGCTTTCTTAAGTCGGTCTTTCACTACTGCCCAGGGGGTCTCCTCGTCGGCCTGAATGAAATTAAGTATATTTCTCTTTACCCCACAAACTAGATCAGCCTTGAGCGAATCCGCGTCATCTCTGTGTAGAAGACCCTTCGCCGTCTTCACCTCGATCCGTGTTATTATACGGTCGCCATTTTTTATGAAATGGTTCAGTTCACCAGTCTCTCCCGTAAATTTTTCTATATCCGACACAGCTTTTCTTAGATCTTGCGCGGTCGCTGCTTTTACCTTCAGCCATGCTAATGTATTCGCATGAGCTTCTGCAAGAGTATCACGTGGTAGGGGTGGCATCTCCGGTTCCGCCGGCACTTGGAGTACAGCAGGTCGTAATACACCTTCTGCCATATTTTTTTTTTTTTAATTTTATTATTATTCTATCTTGTTTTAATTAGAAAGAATTAAAAAAAAAAATAAAACAAATTTTTTTTTTTTTATAAATTAAAACTTTTTTTCTTTTTCAAATAAATAAATAATTGAGAGAGCGAAAGATACGGGAAAAAAGAAATAAATAATAATAATAGTTCCAGGCTCTCAACAAATTACTCCCGGGTTTCGGCACCAGTTACGTAAATTGACTTAAATAAAGTATAAAGAGTAAATAATAAAAGTAAAAGGACGCACAAACAATACGCACAATAACTTGAACAACACTGCCTTTATTTCCTTGTTTAGCCTTAGATATATACAATAGAATGTTTACAAGGAACAGGCGGGATTAAGCCCGATACCGGCTGGCCGTGGTCTCTAACTTATATATATATATATATATATATATATATATATATATATATATATATATATATATATATATATATATATAAAATAGGAATATGACATATTATATATTACATTTATAATATCTTAGGCTGAACTAGCCTTGTTAGCTTGTTTTTCAATACTGAATTTAATCATGAGATAGGCTAGTTTCGGGAAGATTAAAAGTTAAATGTTTCTAAAGTTTTTGCTGTGTTTTATTTTATTTTTTTGTTATTTTTAGTGGATATATAGGGTCCTATACCTGGATGTGCTAAGTATGATCATAATATACGGGGGATTAAAAGTTTTAAACTGGCCATTCCTTGAATAAAGTATGTGACCATCCATCAGAAGTTTTGTTGAGTGAGTTAAACTTCTCCATTCTACTTACTAGAAAAGTTCATTAAAATTGTTTTTTATCAAATTTTCCTATTTATGAAAAGTTTAATAGTATAGGATTCCGTTGTTTCTCAGTCTACATTGTACTTAAGATATTCTGTATTCAGAATAAAGCATTGGAAATGTATTCGATACAGTTATGTATTCTGTACGTAATTGAAAATTCCTCCTTCGCCTGGTCCCCCTCCCGAGTCCTACTTGATTGTAGAATTATTCATGGGAAATCCTCGTCCTCTTCAATTTCCCTCTTAGATAATTATCGTTATCCTGTGTTCTACTCTAGATGGAATATTTCCCTCTGAGGAGGAGGAATCCATAAAAAAATAAATATATGCAAAATTATAACTTCTTTAAAGTAAATAATTTTGATATCTGAATGGAATCATATATAAAAGTACATTTTTTACAATATTTAGCTCAAAAACTGCATTATTCGTGACGTTCACTGGAAATATTGGTTTAATTATTTTCAATAATGAACCATTGTCATCGACCAAAATAAAAAACAACTCCAATCTCTCGAAATATAGGGTTTCAAGTTCCACGATACGTAGAACCCGAAAAACGAATTAAGAAAAGAGATACATAAACAATTAAATTCCATTCAAAAGAATCATAAAAATCGGACAAAAAAACCTATAATTGAGATAAATACGAAGTGAAAATACAAACGTTTTAGAAAAATATATGAAAAGACAAATGCATGAATGCACATTCAATCAATTAGGAGTTTGTAATTAACACTTGTTGACTAAGATACTTAAGTTGAATGGCTGAACTATCCCGTGGGAACTATCAGCGGCAGGTACAACAATTAAGCAGAATTAAATATTGCCGTGTCAGTGAAACAGGTTAAATGCAACAAGGTAGTTGGTAAGTAAAATAGTTCCATTTTTACAAATAGTGTTTTATAAGATTCTAAACATTATAATTATTTGCCAACACAAACTATTGACGCTAGGCTGAATAAATATGGATGCCTGATAGGTCAGCGGTTGCTTCACCACAACTTCGTTACCACCTTTCTACCTTTCGGTCATGTACAGAACAACTATTTCTGATCATATCTTAACCTATTTTTAAAAGGAAGTTTATTATTATATTTAATGGTTATGTGTCTTATCTTGATTTATTTTTTTAATTAATTATAAAGTGATAAATTTGATATACAACTTTTATTTGCCAGTGTAGCATAAATGATAAGAAGATCACTGGATCAGCTCTTCTTCTAAACAAATTTAATTTTCAAGGACGCCATAATAGAGCCAGCAACTCGGCATTGATACGATGTGAAAGACTACATATTACTCGTTATCTCATTATTGCATAATCAATCATTATTAATGAACTTAATACCTTGAATAGCTGAATAATTAAAACGTTGATTACCAAAAAGTATTAAGGGACATTTTTTATGAAATTGAAATTTTGACGTATAGTTTCAACTGAATCTTCTATTTAATTTTATATAATGAACACTAAAGTGCTTTAAAAACTCGATTTAGGAAGCGGCGTGGTCTAGTGGATAGAGCACTTGTCTACTGTTCTCCGGGTCCTGTGTTCGAATCCCGGCTATGGCAGAATATTATATATTCACAGTTAATACAGTCGGAGGAGACCCTAGGGTATGGAGACCCTCCAGGGGCAGACCCAGCCTCTAAAAAGTGGATACCCAAAATAAATTGGAGAAAAACCAGACGGTCGAGTGTGATCACGGCCTAATCACCTCACTGCACGGCCGTTGATCCAGAAACAGCACGAATCTATATGTACTGAGCCCAAGACCCTTTAAGGGTTGTAGAGAAACAGGTTAAATAAACACTCAAGTCCTTAAAATTCGATTTAGGAATACAATTCTTTTCTAAAGGGCCTAATTACACATTTAGTTTCGTTCCTAATCATACTAAAATATTTCATTACATAACTTTAATATAGTATTTTTTTTCGTACATGTTCTTAAAATTTACGAGCATAAAACATTTGAGGAAAAAAACAACGTTTATATCATCACACATTTTCTGATAAATTATCAAAAGCTGACCATCCAGATAAGAAACTGCCTAAGCAAACCATGTAAAATTGTACAAGTGGAAATTTTGGGAACTGAATACTAAGTCATTTACTTAGTATAAACTCAAACATTTGAATAAAATTTAAACAAATAAATATGCGTCTCAACCATAAAACCCATACCTTTCTAGTACGGAATTCGCTTTAATATGAGATAAATGGCCATTGGTTTAGTTCTGAATAATTAATTATAACAGAGCATAATTATTTAAAAAATGAAAAAGGTAAATGGTAGACTTTTTTTTTCTCATCTCCTTTATTGTACAACAAACAAGCGACAAATAAAACAATTGCAAAAACAAATATGCAACAGTACAGGCCTTTTAGAACTTACACTACTTTTTAAGGTAAACATTATTGAGTCCACTGAATGTGGTAGAAAATTTTAAAAATTATATTTAAAGAAATTTACAACTGCATTATTGAACATAAGTAAATTAGAGGAATATATTAAATAATGACATGACAAAATTGTAGAGAAACTACCCTCTGCACCAATCATGAAATATACTAAACGGTAAGGTCTCGGAGCCATCTTCTTTTCAGGCGCCTAGGAGCATTACCAGGAATCGAAGAGGACAGAAACTACTAGGTTAGAGTAGGAATAAAATTTGTTATGGAATGAGAAGTGCCTGGTTCAGACCGAATCAGCAACATATGGAACATTAAAGTCGTTATGGATGAGTTTATTCCTGGCAAAGTAGGAAGCGTTGAGGATTTTATGAAGGATTTTGAATTGCAAGGATTGGATTCGAGAGGAATTCGATATTTTAGTAGAGCCTCAAAGCTCAACTACTTAAAGTCAAGAATAGCCTTAAATTGTCATGTAGGTTTGAGAGTTTCCTTAGTATGTGTTGAAGTAGACGAAAACAGCGAGCCGTTTCTTGTCGTTTCAGTCGTGTATGAGGATTCCTGGTAGACGTTTGTCAAGATTGAGTCCTAGGTATCGGATCTGTTAAAGAAGTACTAGCGGGGTGTTATTAAAGCATACTGTCATAGGTTTATGAAGAACAGTAAAGGTTATTTGGTGGGAATGAGAGACATAAGCGTGTTTCAGTATTTGTTATATTAGTACATTTTAAGAATGGTTGATGGTATCTGTTACAATTATTACGATAACAATATCAACTTTCACAACGCCCACTCAAGTATTAGCATAAATATGGAGGAGGATATCCGAATAGGATTGAAATCCCGTGCAATTTTAAACAATGCAAATTTATGTTAATTAAGTTATCGTGTCATTTGTATGGCAATCGACAACAGGGAACCCGCAGCATACAATTTGATACAATTGATTATCAATCAAATCAATAACACAAAACTTTCTCATTTATTTAATAATCGCCCCCTAAATCACCTTGAAGAGGTGGTTACATCCTCTTGAATCTAAAATAAAGCACTTGAGCCTCTTCGATGGAGTTTTAATGCCGCTCTACACGCTGATAAACATGGGTGTAGGTAAGGTGAAATATAGTGAGATTTGGTGAGAGTGAATATCATACACTCTCACATACTTTCAACATATTATAAATATTTAATTACCAATTTTCTATATGACTTCATCTCTTTTTTTTTTTTTTTTTTTTTTTTTTTGTATAGCTTTTAATATAAATAATGTTTAATTTTTAAAAATTGAGTTTCTACATTAAAAAATCATGATGTGTATATTAAACTTGTTTGTTTTGATATAACTTTATCATTTTTTTTTTTTTATTTGACGTCATTATCCAATTTTTTTTTTTTTAAATAAGCCTTCCCTGTCTCCCGCTACTTTCGTGAACTATCACAAGACCTCTCTTTTCGACATTTCACCTCACCTACAACTACCTGTTTTCTCCCCGTGTAGTGTGGCCTTTAATTATAATATTAAAAGATTTATTTGTTTATTAAAATGTAAAACAAAAGAAGGTTTACATATCTAGATAAAACGAATCAGCATTCATAGGAATTTTGACCTATCTCTAACTAAACAGTTCGCAAAAGGAGTGGAAAACACTGATAACATTTCCGTTTTCGTTCGGTTTTATCTTTTGAAAATGTATAGACCCATCCCTACAGTAAGGACTGGCATGTGAAAGAGAGATAGGGAATAATAGTATTTGGTTTTTATTCTGGAAACATGGGCGCATCGATAAAAAAAAAAGCCAAACGTGTGAACAAACGTTTCGGTCGATGAGGAAACCAAATTTGAATCGTGTGAACGGGGTCGAAAGTCGTTTTAAGCACTGTATTCAGTGAGGTTCCAAATATTGATTTATTCGATAAAAGCTCATTATTTTTTATTATAATTTTATTTTTGATAGTAGCAATAAAATTAACGTACTATAGGGAACGCCCGTGGCTGTGGGCCTTGCTAGTCTACCACGCAAAAGTTGGTGAATCCTGATCCCAGTCCCGGACTTATCCAAGCATTAACTGAATGGGGATTCACTCTCAACCTACCGGGTACGCGAGACCCATCAGCCAACTGTTGGCCACTCACAAAAAATAGGCATAGAGAGTGATGTCCCTACACTATGAAAAATCATCGAAAACCGTAGAATTAAAACCGCGCGGTCTCCACGGCCTGTCGCGCCAACAGATAAAAAAATTAGGTACAATGTATTTAAAAATATAAACAGAAGTTTAATATGTGGTGAGCATAGTCGGGGTGAGATAAGATTAGTTTTTGGAGATGATATTTATATTTTGATGCAGATATTTCATTAGCTTGAGCAGAAGAGTGGAATGCATGAATGTATGAACCCTCACTGAACAAAAGAAAGTCAAGGAGAATAAGCGGCACATAATTTTTTCATATTATTTCCAGCATTATATTGAAAATATCTCTTTGATTTGAAAAAAAAATAAATAAAAAAAGTGTGGGGTCTTACAGAGTAATCTCAAATGAGTAAAGGCATTTGAAAATGCTCTAACGACCAGCAAAATATGGATTTTTTCATAAGGCATCAAGTGAAATCTAACGTTTATCGATAAAAGTAAAATATTATGGACTTTTTAAAAAACATCAATAGTAACTATTTTGATTAACAAAGGAAAACTCAACAAAGTTGGAGAGAAACAATTTAGCTTAGCCAGAACGGGGCTATTTAATCTCCAAGAATCCTCAATCGGTAGGAATAAACTCCAGAGAAACTTTTCCTTAAAGGTTTATAATACAAAAGCTTTAATAATTCACTAAGTATATTACTTGACCTACTTCAAGTGAAAACTAAATAAACTCCCAAGTATTGGAACTTTAGAAATCCTTTTATTATTCGTAGATACAATTTTTTTAAAATATTAAACTTATTTTCAATATAAGCTATGTGGAAACTAATGGAGATACAACTCATCGAACATTTTTAATTCAGTTAATTCGATTTATTATAAATTATAAACAGTCGATTCAATACCAACACTAATACAGATAAAGACATACATAGAAACATTGAAAAAAAAAATGTGAACCTTACTTATGGTTTTGAACTAATTACTACCTGATTATTCAGTTTTCGATGAATTTATTTTATAGAATTTAAAAAGTTATGAAATAAGTACTATTGCATTTTTTATTGTTTAAACAAATTAATTAGGTAGTTTAGAAAGTGAAACGATACAAACACCTATGCTTTGACATTAGCTGGTTATTTTTAAAATTGCGATCGATTAAAAGTGATTTAATCAAAAACGCAGTTATTTTTGAAGATAGAGCATAAAAACTTCTAGTGTTCATCAACCAAAAAGCCGCGAATAATTATAAATAAAAAAAATATATAAAAAAAAAAATCGAAATTTAATCCATAAATAATCCCATAACTCGCTTATTTTTGAACATAAAAAAAATGTGTAGAGAGTTTTAGAATCTGTAAAGCGCGATAAAAGAGAAAAATATAAACAAAAAAGAAGAAAAAAATGTAAACCTTTCCCATATGTACGCCCATAATAACTCTACTAGACTAGGGAAAAATATGTACAGAGTTTTAGAATCAGTAAAGTGTATTAATAAAAAAAGAAAAGAATTTGATCTGTATATTCAAGTCACAAATTATAATAGATATAATTCCACCAAAAATAAGTTATTATTGAAGATGGAGAAAAATCGAAAAGATTTTTGAGATCAAGACAACGCGATAAACCAAGAGAAGAAAGAAAAATGTATGTGGTCATGCTACAACTTATAAGAGGTGTGACTCTCTATAACTCGATTATTGATGATAGAGAAAAAATGTAACGTGTTCTGGAATAAGGAAATTTTATTTGAATGAAAATAGGAAATAGCAACACAGAACGAATTAAAATAAAAACCGTTTCACCTAAATAATAAATACCAAAGTTTTGCCTTTAGTGCTAGTTCATTGAGAATTTAATTACCTACAAAAAAGAAAATGAATAATTAAAATTCGATAAGAACCAGCCGAGATATAGCGTTTTGAAATTAACAGTGATATGCTATTTTTCTTTGAATTATTTATTGCTTTTCATAATATCATTGAATATCAACAGCTTTATTAACAAGTACACCCTAATATTGTTTTTTTTTTAAATAGATTTATTGCTATTTACAACTGTATAATGATATACATCTAGTAAATGAGATACAAGATACAAATGTCATGGATTTCCATGTGGGGATACTACCCATTGTCAGCTCTCCAAAGACTATGTTAAACTAGAAGGTCTCGTGGCCATCTTCTTTTCAGACGCCTCGGAGGATTATCAGGGATTGTAGAGGAAGCAAGGATTGAAACAAGTGGATTAGAGTGGGAATGGATTTTGTCATGAAAGGAGTGGTACCTGGTTCGCGCCAAGTCAGCAACATAGGGAACGTTAAGGTCTTTATGGATGAGTTTATTTGTGACAAAATAAGGAGTGTTGAGGACTTTTCGAAGGATTTTTGATTGCAAGGATTGGAGACGGGAAGAATTTGATGGTTTAGTAGAGCCCCAAATCTCTACTCCGCCTAATATTGTTATTTGGAAATAATAAGGCATTGGGTAATAATTTGCAGCGTTTTATCTTACGGTTGGTATAATCATTATAAGAATTATATCATCTAAATAGTTAAAGAAACTAATGTAACAACACAAACGAATGATAGAATAAATTTAAAAAATGAGAATATTAACAATTAGTCGTTTTAATGTTGCTTGAAGAAATACAAGTTTTAGCAAACAGCTGTAGTAATACGCAACGCTAAACCGTTATCGCGAATTTTAATTTGAGAAATGACGCGGTAAAATTACTTAACAGTTTTGAAACAGGCCACAAGTTAATGTCGGTTTTCATTATGGTTTTCCAACCACAATCTGCTTAATAGGTAAGACGCAATACTTCAGCTCTCCATGATATTCGATTTTGTGTAAAGTTAAATAAGCATTTTGACGCTAAAAGGAAAGGGTATAAAAATAAAGCCAAGTGAACTTTGATATTCACTTTGTAAAGCCATTCCGGTGAAGTTATAATTAATTGCCTTGATCCCGATTAAAATAAGCTTCTTTGGATGACGTGCCTCATCGCCATATTTCAAAGTAAATGTGATGGATGAATAACTTCTAAAGCAGAAATAGATTAAAGGTAACGGTAAAATTAAAGCACAGTATTAAAAATAAATCTCGAAGATAGTTGAAGTGGTTGTACATTAAATAATATAATTATTAATACTGAACACATACGAACTCTTTATTCGCTTTTCCATAACAAACAGACACACAATAAGTGACATGGTTTCAGCTGAAATGTCTATTAGAAGAAGGTTGAAAAAGAGATGGATGGGAGACCTTTCTTCGCTAAGGAGAGGTAATTCTGGGAACTTTCCTTTCAGTGCTTATCATGTCCTACTACTCAAGTTTTCTCCAGCACATCAGCTAATGGCCATGTTTCTTTATGACAGGTGTAAATAGAGAAATTAAGTTTTTAAAATATTTTAAAAACAATGCTTTAATAATACTAGCTTACTGACGAGTATTTCTTGTTTTTTAAATATACAAATAAAGAAATGTTTTATGGCATTGGTATACCCCAACCCCAATTCCTTATAATATTACTATATAAGGAATATTTATGTTTCGAAGTAAAAAACGGCGCAAATGATTACAGAATGGTTTATTATTTATAAATAACTATATTCGGGCATAATTGTTTATAAAGCTATTTATAAACTTTTAACCAATATGAAAAGCAATAAATAATTCAAAGGAAAATGGCCTAAAATGGTCTATTAGCACTGCCAACTTCAAAACGCCATATCTCTGCTATTTCTGGACTGATTTTAATTATTTTTAATTCGCTTTTGGGTTCTACATATCTTAAAAAGTAAGCGCTCAAATTTTAAGAAAGGGGTATTTTTTTTATTGTCGATTACAAACGTTCTTACTTGAAAATAATAAACCAAAAGCATTTATAATAGACTTATTCTCTATTTATTTTTCTTTTCTTTCAATGTTTATTCAAATAATTCACATAAAATTTCCTGAATAAAGAACATTTTTTCTCGACCATCAATAATAGCCGAGATATCAGGAATTATATCTCTTGTAAATTGTTCGCTTAACCATATTTTTTTTTTTTTTTTAATAATTATTCGCGCTTTCTTGGTTGAAAAACTGAAATGTTATTTCTCTGCATTAAAAAATGACTGAGTTATTGAATTTAATGGCTTTTTAAAACTAATCGGCTAATATCAACGTGTACGATCATCGTTGGATGCTCTGGTACTTTAAGCAAAATTAAAAAAAAAAAATTGGTCCAGTTGTTTCGGAGAAAAGCCGCGGACGGCTTACGGCATACGAGTGACGTCGGACAAAATGATTTTCTTGTTCGTTTTTCGGCTTCTGCGTATCTTGAAACGCAAGCCCTAAAATATTGAGAGGGGGTTATTTTTTTTTCTTGTCGATTACAATGGTTCATTATTGAAATTAATAAACCAATAAATAAATAAATACAGAAAATAATACATTTGAACGACAGTTGAACGAAGAATGGTTAAACAACATTGCTTAAGATGCAACATGACATAACTTTATTTTATGTAGTTGTAATTTTGTTACATAAAGGTTAACAGCAGACTTCACTAATGTCAAACTATCATCACATAACTAATATACATGTAATTAGGTATAACTGTTGTTTTACAACACATAGGTCGTTAGACTAACATTACTTAGTCTACACAGAAAGAATAGTCGGGACTTAGTGTTGTAAAGATTTTATCATATTTGACAACATGTCGCTCCACATTCGTGAGTGATTAAGGTAGTTCCATTAAGCTCAGTTCTAGATTTCTTCATCATTATTAAATCTGCAGTCTACTATACACCTAGATAACATTACTTAAGTAGAAATATTAATCTAATAGTGACAGTATCTAGTAAAAAAAAAAAAAAAAAAAAAAAAATTCGGTATGAATCTACATTGAGGGCAAGAAAAAAATTGTGATACAAAATATAATGTCTATGTAATAAATTCTATTGCAAAATGTCACGAAATATTGCTAAAAACTTGTTTTGTTACAAACATTAAAAAAATATACAACTTTAGAAGAAAAATACAAAAACTAATTTCAATATCAGCTTCAAAAGCACACAATCTTATGATATTGAAATGAATTCGTTCTACTAAATATGGCATAATTCGCCAACTAATCCAGAGAAAAATAATATTTGTTTTTTGCATAACGTGGAAAAAAATATATTCACGGAGAAAATTGGTTCTATTCAACAACAGCTATTGTCAAGCGATTGTTCCATGAAGCAGGATTGCGAATAAGTATATTCTTATAGAAACAGCGAAAACGAAAATAAGGAGAAGTCAAAGAAGAAACTCTTTAACTAAAATCTAGGATTCCGTTACAAAAATACAAGTATTTTTTTTTTACCTTGATTCAAATATTTTTAGAACAATGAGACATTTTTTCACTTATTTTTTTAAAAAACTAATTATTAATATATATACACACACACTCACATTTATTTATTTTTTTTGTATGTTCTATAGAGATGTGTGGAGCACAGCTCTGACCTGAAGCGGTATCCCACTTTGGAACACACCACAAGTAAGTAAGAAAGTAAATATTCTATATGAAGTCTAATTTTAAATTCCCCTAAGTTTAACTTCTTCTATTTTATTATAAGCCAGGTGAGAAAACCACTAGTAGTTTTGTTAGTAAGTGTGTGTATGTATGTGTATATGTATGTATGTGTGTGTATATATATATATATATATATATATATATATATATATATATATATATATAATTTTGTTTGAAATAATTCGGGTTTTAGGTCATTAAACTAACACTCCTTCTTAATTTTCTTTATTTGGACGTTTCGATCCTCCGTCCATGTATACATGTATATATTATATATATATATATATATATATATATATATATATATATATATATATATATATATATATATGTCATACAGAATATTGAAAATTATCAGGTCATAATTATATTAGTCATTCAATCAATTATTGCCCACGCTTTTGCTTGATTGTCGTATTTTAATTCTTTATTTATTTAAACATATTTATTGATATTTACCACTATATTACTATATACAACAAGTAAATATGATGGACATAGTAAATTGATATGAAATACATGTAGAGACTCTACCCATCGGCAATACTCGGAAGAGTATCAGGAATAGAAGATGATAGGATAGAAACTAGAGGATTAGAGTGAAAATTGAGTTTTTCATGGAATGATTGATGCCTGGTTCGGGCTAATTCAGTAACATATAGGAGATTAAGGTCTTAATGAATGAACTTATTCGTGACAAATTAAGGAACGTTAAAGATTTTACGAAGGTTTTAGGATTTAATTCCAAAAATAATAACAATTAACTAATTACATTTTTCAAATATAATTATATTATATATATATATATATATATATTATATATATATATATATATATATATGAAGCAAGGCAGTTTAGTTAATATATGTCTATAATTAGATTTATCAAAAGGAGAAATAAAAATAGTACTCACCCAAACGTTTTTACTGTATTTAAACATTTTAATTCTTTGGAAATCAAGATAACAGTAAAACCTCAAATTGAACGGATTTAAAAAAGTTCACTAAGAACTACATTTTTTTTTTTATTATTTTTTTTTGTAGTTCAATGGATGGTCTTGGGATCATCTTTAGAACCGTTCTGTTACTAGGCCAACGCGTGTGCAAGAAAGTGAGATATCATTAGGTAGGTATCACACTCAACCACCAGGTTTTCCTTTTGGTTATCCACTTCATAGAGCCCAAGAATCGCACAATCAACCCACGGTGTATATTCAATGATACATAATTATCAATAAATCAATAATAATCAACTAGGAGATAAATTGAACAGCTTCCTACCCACTAAGCTATCAGAGCTATGTGTTCCTAAAATTTATAACCGTTATTATTTTTGGTAATGTACAGTATTCCAAAAAGGATTCAATGGAATATGCCTTAGTAACTCACTAAGTAATTCATTCTAATAATTAATACTACTATATTATAAGATTATATTTCTTAATTTTCAAAATATGACATAATTTATCATTACTGCAGGAAGGTAATCGTGATATTTTGCCAATAATTGTCATTATTTCAATGGATTTCTACTTCTTAAAATGTATCCTGAGTTGGATAGCCACTTCCAAAAACTTGCTACTTCCAGCCTTGTACAAATGTAGTAAGGTAGTTCCGTAGTATTGTTGACAAGCCCCAGACGACAGCACTAACCTAGTCAGGCGCGGGCACACTGTCCTACATTCTCCTGGCACTTTCCATTCGGATACGACTAGAGAATATTTTCTGTTTGACGCCGAAACCTATTGTGTCTGTATACCGTTACCTATTTTTAAGGGCGTACAGCGTCGCATTTTTGTAGTCCGTGCATGATCTTTGTCGCTTAATATTAATCGGAGCTCTTAAAAGTTTTATCTACGATATTAGCCAGAATGAATAGAAAGGGCATAAGTCGAAATAAATGCCCAAAACACATTAGATAGCAGAATAAGAGTTGTTTTTTTTTAAATATAAAAAGTAAACAAATTTTGCTTTCAATGATATATTGCGTTGTAATGATAAATGTAAACATTCCATTACATCGCAAATAAAGAAAAAAAAGGTGAAATGCAAACAACGTTGTTTTTGTAAGAAGGAATACTAGGTCAAGTTCGACGAAGAAGCCCCAGGTTGTTTCCCTAATTTGCTTACATATCATTTAAATTGAATAAGTTTCAAAATATATTAGTTCAGTGAACATAGTAAACAATTCTGTACTTGCGACAAGCGAAGCATAATAATTTAGTTAACTACTCTCTCTCTCTCTCTTATACATATATATATATTATATAATTTTATATTAATATATATATATATATGTGTGTGTGTATGTGTGTTTTAGGAGAGATTACATGAAATTCGATAGGCACTCTCAATACGAAAAAGCTGGTCTACAATGTCTGGTCGAACGTCGTCAAGTCAAGGACATGTCGTGGACTGTCAGACGATCCAAGGGTTTTAAGTTTAACTCCAAAATTATAACAATCCTAGTTGAGGACCCGTGTTCTTGTAAAATATCCAAATCATCCAAGATGACAGATTGTGCAAAGAAAAAAAAATCGATTTCATATAATCACTCTTACAAAACATCGTTATTGTTTACAATATGTTTACTGTTAACCATATGTTGAGGGATTAGACAAATGTTACTTGATTATTTATATATCAATTTTATAGTAACTAACAGTCGAAAAAAGTTTAAACATAGTTTCTACTGACTATAGTTATCTTTTTATAATAGATTTTACTTTTGGAATGTTTTGTTAAGTTTTCTAGGCTCCACAATTATGATAAAAAATAATTAGTGAAAAAGTCAATTCTAATATGTAATTTATATACAAATTGAATAAATTTCAAATGGCTTGTACATATTTTAATTAAATCCTATACTGCAGTGTATCACGCATTAGAAATGTAGGTATTTTTACTTGTTTGAACAGGAAAAAGGTTCAAATATCGTTTTAAAAATGTTATTTATCCAATTATTTATAACACTCAATAGCTTAGTCAATCACAAGACTGTACCATAGTGTTATTTTGACATTGGATTTTACTGTTGTGTCTTCGTTGCTTTACTTGTCTGATCAATAACAATAAATTGAGGTTATGCCTAATTGTAAGTGAAAACGTCTGTATGTTTATATGTAATATTGCGGTTTTAAGGTTTTGTACCTCTCAACTGCCCCTCCATACTGGGACATAGAATTGGAAAGTTTTAATTCGATTGGGATTTTTTGGGTTTGAAAGTGGTTGAAGCGGGTCCTATTTTTTTCTCATGCTTTTGCTATTATGATAATCTCATTTTAATGTTTAGAAAAAAAACCCGTTCGTGAACAATATCTGCTTCTAAAGCTATCACATACTATATATTCCTTTTAAATAATAATTTTGTATCTTCTAAAAAAATATAAATTGCCGGTTACGTGGTTTAACTCATTTAAATTTTTTTTTTCTGTAGTTTAAAACAAATTTCATAATCAAACTACAAGATAAGCTATGTAATAACCTAAGTGATTAAAAAAACTTTTTTTTTTTATTTATTTCAGTATAATATAAAAATATCAAAACATGTAATTAAGGTTAGATAGCTAAAATTTGCTAATACCTGTTATGTACACTTTTTACGGAATTTCGAATAAAAAAGGAACATCCTCCTAATGGTAACTGAGACATGCTTGATATTTTCTATGACACAATCGAAGCCGTAAGAGTAGCCCATTCCTGATTCATCAACTTCTGCTACTAACGTCCTGGGAATATCTTTGTCTGGAATTAGACAACAGGGAGAAAAAGAGAATGGGAAATTTCATTACGACAGCATAAAAGAAAATGAGAAAAAGAACGTGGCTTTTGTTTGTTATTCAAAGATAGACCAAAAAATAACTACTATAAGTACAGGTTTCCGATCAACTGATAATTAAAAATCGCTCATTAAAACATTACATACTTACTAAAAAATGAATACCAATAAAAACAAACGATAGAAAAAAATAATATTATATTTAAATAATATTATATATATATATATATATATTTTTTTTTTTTTTTTTTTTTTTGAAATGTGCTATCTGATTTATAAAACTATTCTTAGAACTGTTTGTACAAATGGAATTGAGCTATGAGGGTCCACTAAACCATCAAATGCCTCCCGCATCCAATTCTTGCAACCCAAAATCCTACGAAAAAATCTAAATTCTCCTTACTTCGTTACTAATAAACTCAAAATAAGAATCAAAATAAAAAAATTGCAGACTTAGCCCAGAATAAATAACTTTTTTTAATACCAAACTATAAACCCGCTGGTCCGTAAACTCTCATCTTTATCTATTCCCGATAATCCTCCAGGGCGCCTGAAAATACGCTGGCCACCTAAAAGAATGACTGATGTGCTACCTATTACTGGATAGCTTCTTCACAACACTATTTCATGCTATGTTAATTTTTACTTGAATATATATTGTATATGGAGTTGTAAAAATCAGTAAAAATATATATTTTTTTAAAATGTGCTATTAAAAATAAATCCGCTACGGTATTGCTTAATATTTTCCTAGTCATGTTTTTATTATCAATTTCAAGACTTCATATCTACCAACTATGGTTTTTAATTAATTTCTAAGACATAAAAAAAATATCTAATTTTGCATATGCAAATCAGTATGTTATAATCTAATATATAATATTTAATTTATTATGATATATTAGGATGTTAAAATAATTAAATGAAACCCGATAAGAAAATAGCCCATTAAGGGTTTTGAGTCAATACATAGTAAGTAACCGAACTGATTGTAAGCCCACGGTTGTCATGCTCAACCATTTATTTGTATTTTTACTCAATTTATATTTTTAAATAAAATCAATTTTTTTATCAATTTATTTATTTATTTTTGCTCAATCTATATTTTTAGATAATATTAATTGTAACTTCATTTTTTGAATTTATACTCGATTCTTGGAATATTTGGAAACCCACTTTGGAAATATTATAAAAATCCTTTTTTCAGGTGATGTTCAAAAAGTCATTAACACAGATAATAATAATAATAATAACACACCAACAACAATAACTTTAATTGAAAATAATAAGGAAAAAATGATCAAGATAATATAACAGTACAACAGAAAACATAAAAAACTCAGGATCGTGAAGACTTGCAACACGTAACAAGACTAGTGTTATCCAACCAATTGACATGACACAATCAAGTTTCAACTGTCACACTAAAACCAATTCAAATAATAATTTGTCGAATAAGAAGGTATATACTGTTTGAATTTCGATAGATTCAAGGGGCGTAATAATCTAGAAATTTATCGCCCTAAAACACCTAACCTACCTACCTCGATAGATTCAAGATTGTCACATAATTAGCAAAAAACTGTAAAGAAAAATACTTTAAAACATATGTATCTGAATTGTGATATATATATATTGAGAAACAATTTCAGTCCATATCAGCCAGGGTTTATCGTACTTATCAGCAAGGAAAAAGCAACAGGTAGGGCAATTCAGGAGTGTCTATGTTCGAAGAATACCTGCGTCATAAAAAATGTCTAGAATATTTGGAGAGAGACCAGAAGGTTTAGGAGACATTTTAAAGCTCATTTATTTTTATTGAAGTATCGATGCTGCTGTTAGCAGACGACATTGTCCTTGGCAGAACTTGGCTTGGAACCCGGCGAAAGCTTGCAGATTTTACAGGATTATTGTAAAAATAATTGTCTAACTTGCAGAGAAGTCTAAGGTAGTTGTACTTCACAAATCTCCCAGAATCAAGAAGCATAAACCATCATATTGGTATAATAAAAACCATAATGCACTATATATACAAGACGTATACCTACTTAGGAGTTCAATTAGTTCTTCCGGCAATTTAAACGTTTTTATACGCCTCAGAAGTTTCGGGTCTAAGACACAATAAAGTAATCGAATCGGTGCAACTGGCATTCTTCAAACATCTTCTTCATTGGCCAAGGAATACAGCTAACTATTGGGTTGATGCAAAATTAATGCAGGTTTTTAGGAGGTATTGTAAATACGCCATATCTTTACTTTAACCATATATATTTAATCAAAATAATTTCCATCTGAATCAATGCACTTTTGCCAACGTTCAACAAGCTTTCTTATTCCACCAGAAAAAAAATCCGAATCCCTGGACTCAATGAAATCACGAAAAGAATTTTCAATGTCGTCCTGGTTTTGAAAATTTTTCTCCCTCAAAAAGTTGTCCAGATGCCTGAAAAAGTGGAAGTCTGTAGGAGAGAGGTCAGGTGAATAAGGCGGATGTTGGAGAACTTCGTAGCCCAACTCGTGCAGTCGTCGAAGCGTTGGTTGTGCAACGTGTGGTCTGGCGTTATCGTGGAGCAGGATCGGCCCCTTCCGATTCATCAATGCTGGGCAAAGACGTTGCAATTTTTGAGTTCCGAGTTCCGCCGCCATTTCTCGTGTGGTTTTGGTTGGGTCTTCTTCCACTTTTGACCTCAGCTGGTCGTTGTCCAGAGCAAGATGACGGCCCCGACCTTCCTTGTCTTCGAGGTCGAAATCTCCTCTGCGAAACTTCTGGAACCAACGCTGCACCGTGCACTCATTAATAGCCCCCTGACCCACACTTCATTAATATTACGAGCCGTTTGCGCAGCGCTGCGCCCTAATTTAAATTCGTAAAAATAAATTTGACGAAAATCGCACTTTGACATTTTCGATTCAAGACCTTTGAACACACTGAACAAAACGATTTTACTAAACAAATTCCATGGTGAAAGAGAGGGTATTAGATAAGGTTTGTTTTGGTATAATAATGATCAATGTTAGGATTAGCTTTGTTTACACAATTGGAATTGAAGATATTGCAATAGAGGAAACCTGCATTAATTTTGCATCAACCCAATACATCGTCCGCCTTGAATCAGGGCGCCATCCAGTCAAGATTATCATCATCAAGAAAATTATTGGACGAATTATATCTATTGGACGAAACTGATACTAATGTCGGAAGACAGGTTGCCTAAACAGTGTTTTAACAGGCTGATTTGCCTTTATTCAATGAAAGCTGATAATAAATACAACTGGGTATCCCAAGTTAAGTTTGTATACAGGATTTTATACGCTTGTTTCCGACAGAAATAAAAAAACAAAAGTTTTTTGTCAAGACACAATCGAAGATATATTAGAAAAAACGATAAATCACACCCTATCGCTTGACATTAGCCGTGCTCGGAACGCCAATAGACATCAATTCTATTAATTAATATCACATTTTGTGTTGTATGAATGTAATACTGTAGCAATATTACTATTGTCCATTGTGACACATTGTAATATATGCTAATCAAATAAATATATGATTGAAAAAAGAAATATCAAATTTTAACATCAAAACTCTAGAAAGCTACTTCTGTTATGGGATTACCATCAAAAAGTTAAGAGTTTTATTTAAGTACTCATTGTGAAAGTTAAAAAGTATTACCTCGTTTTTTTTTTCTTTGAAAAATTACAAAAAAGCCTTATAAAATGTTCAAGCACTATAAACAAAAGTAAAGTACACATTAATAAATCCTTTCAACACGACTGACTTGACGATGTAGTTGTCTATACTTAAATTAATTCTAGAATTTTTGTTTTTTATTGTTCTAAGAAAAAATTAATAACAACGTAGTTGTATATATAGTTTAAAATGTATCACTAATGATTTCAATACTTGTTGATTATTATAATCATGAATTACAGTAGATTCACCGATCGCCTAGTAAAAATTAAATTAATAAACCAAATATTCTTGGCTTTATTTTAAAAAATGTAATTTTAACAAGAACCTAATATTGGAGTAGAATTATTTGAAAAGTAGTAATTGAGCTATTGAGGTTTTCGTCATTTGTTATTTAATGTACAAAAATAAAAATACCATATTTTTTAGTAAAACCGTCATTTCCTGTTTGTCGTCTGGATTAGCGCATAACAAGATTATTGTAGAAATCAATTATTGTTATTTTTTTCAAAAATAGTAACATTGATCCTGCCGTTTCTCGACACGAGTAGACGAAAAAAAAAACCAAGGCATGAAATAAGGGAATAAATCTGATAGATAAACGGTCTAAATGCTAACAAACCAACTTCCGGAGGCGTTACACAAGCGGACTCCGGAGCGCTACAAAGCTGTCCAGCAAATATAAGAAAACACTTACTGGAAGGAAGGAAACTCGTTACCTAACTGGAAAAGCTCTGGAAGGTGCTATATCATGCTACGGCTTCGTCCAGGCTGACAGCACTTGTCGGAAAATTTGTAGCAACTTTTCTCTTCAAGTTTAAAAGAACCGACAAACACGCTACTTAAAAAAAAAAAACAGACAAACATAAATATTCCAGCGATATAATATCTCTGTTTCGGCTTAGTAATAATCTATATATTATAAGCGAGTCAATTTCAGATGAGGTATTACAAAAACTTTATGCTTCATTTCATTTAAAATATTTCAATTTATATTTTATTGTTGTATTTTCATTTGTTTGGTATTATCCTTCAATTCCAATAACGTCTAGCCTCTAGATAAAAAATAATCCCCTATTAAAATACGAAAAATAAAAATAAAAAAAATTTCTTGTAATAGGAATTTATACAAAACCCCTGTGATCTTTCTCCAAAGTACTCGGCAGTATCGATGCATTAAAGTAATCGATTAATGATCCCTAACAGTCAAAAAGGTGTAACGATGAGGAAGGGACGAAAGCGATTTTTATTAAACTTGTCCAGGTGTTCTCCTAAAAACGCTGTAACTATCCAAATATAAAGTAAATTAATATTTATTTACTATAGGTGGAATAATCAGGAGTCGGTCTTTTTCTAAATATTTTACATTTTGCCGACGTTTCGGCTCTAGCTTGTGAACTTGTGAGCCATTACTGAGCCATGTCCAAGCATAAAACTTTAGTTTAAGCATAAAGTTTTATGCTTGGACATGGCTCAGTAATGCCTTGATAATGGCTCACAAGCTTGAGCCGAAACGTCGGCAAAATGTAAAATATTTAGAAAAAGACCGACTCCTGATTATTCCACCTATAATAGTTTCTACAGTCGACTATATATCCTCAATAATAATATTTATTTAATATTAATTAGATACATTAATGAGCATAAGCAGCAAAGAAGTTATGAACACAATAAAATTTTATATGTGCATTATTCTAAAAGGAAGCATTTTATGCTTTATATTATATTTATCTAATAAACAAGTACATAAAAAAAAATCTCGAAAACTATAAATCTCCCGTGAGATTACAAAAACTCATTTTAGAGATAATTTAATACTCAACAAAGGTAAAAAAAAAAATAAAAATAAATAAACTGTATTAATGAACACAAAGAAGGTTTTGTACTGAACGCAAAGCGTCATCCTAGTCGTATAATATATATAAATATTTGTAATTATTTGCTATTTGAATAGTCTCAATGATTTTATTAAAATTCAATAGATACCTGCCTACTATTTAAATTCGTTATTATATATCCGAACTATAAGAAGCAAGTTATTACGTAAATGGAATCATCGGTCAGGGTCTGTGAAATTTTCACTTTATGATCCCGAAACTATAGATATAATCGGTGGAGAAGTTTTATAGCAGTTGAAAAGTTGCTAAAGAAAGTTTACAACTCCATTAATTCTTAAGTCCTACAAGAACCTTCCTATTTCCTTCGTGGCTATAAATTGCGGAAGTGGAAAGGTCCTAATTCCGTGTAGTTGGTTTAATGCGTGAAAAGAACCAATATTATGAAAAACTATATCAAATAATTAAAAAAAAAAATGTTATGTCAATTATTAATTATTACTAAGTGATAAAAAAATAAAATAAAATACTAATTATTATATATATAGATCAGCTGATGCGCTCGATGATAACAGTCATACGTTACTTCGTCTCTCAGATTTTTGCTTTTTTCTGTAGGAATTCGCTTGAGTTCAGTCTGGAAAACATCACTAGACCTCAGGAATACTACAGCAGTGAATATTGGAGAAATTTCGGTAAGCAAAGTCATAATTTACTTTGTACAATCACGAAAAAGTGAAAGGAGGGTCACTGATCAGCTGATTGCCGCTAGCTCGGCAAGCTCGGGCTTGCTTTTATTTTCCTTATCTTTCTTTTATTTATTTTTTTCCCTTCTTATTCTTATTCCATTATATATTTATTCCTATTTATTTTTTTTTAATCAATGCGATATTTTCATCAAGTGATGTCCTCGAAAGTTACAAGTAAAAGATCTAGATCTGCAGGTTCAAACTCGTCTCCCACAAAACAGAGACCTCGCCGTGATAATAATAAAAAAAATGATTCCACCAGCGACTGCTTCAGCTACCTCTTTAGGATCTGAACCACAGCCTAGCACATCATCACAAGGATTATCTGAAGAATCGCCGTTTTTTACACCGAACCCATTTCAGATCCTTCAAATTGAAAAAGAAACAATGGAATCTTCTCCTATACCAAAAGAACCATCACCTCCACCAATATTTGTTAAAAATATTAAAAACTTTCAACTACTGTGTGCGCATCTAAATAAATTAACGGATCCTAACAGTTATTATTGTATAAGTAGAACCAGTGATACTAAAATATCCCCGACTACCGCCGAAACCTACAGAAAAATAGTAAAATATCTGACGGAGACCAAAGCTGATTTTCATACATATCAGTTACGCCAGGAGAGAGCTTTAAGGGTTGTAATTAGAAACCTACACCCTTCGACACCAGCAGCAGCTATCCAAGAAGAA
Source organism: Piezodorus guildinii (assembly GCA_023052935.1). Classification (NCBI taxonomy): domain Eukaryota; kingdom Metazoa; phylum Arthropoda; class Insecta; order Hemiptera; family Pentatomidae; genus Piezodorus; species Piezodorus guildinii. The sequence goes on from CM041296.1 coordinate 95,191,190, forward strand.
CTGACGGAGATAGGCTATAAAGTGCGGCAAGTCACCAACGTCCTAAAAGATAAAATTCCACTGCCTCTATTCTTTGTGGACTTGGAGCCATCAGCAGGAGTCGAAAAAAAATTTATGACCTCAATAGATTATACTATACTAGTGTAAGAGTTGAAAAACCTTACACTAAGAAAGAAATAGTGCAGTGCCACAATTGTCAGGCATATGGTCATACTAGAAGTTATTGTCACACCACATACCACGCTGTGTGAAATGCGGTGAACATCATAAGTCAGAAGAATGTACAAGACCAAGATCAACACCCGCTGTTTGTGCTCTGTGCCTCAAGGACCACCCGGCTAGCTACAAGGGATGTCAAATCTACAAGAACCTCAAAAGCAGATACCAAAAACCTCAGAATCTGGATGAAACAGCTGAACCGATCAGAAGCAGAAGACAACCTTCAAAAACAATTGATTCCAATGTTACATTTGCCCATCTACTTGGAGGTGGGAACCAGAACAAAGAGGCCGAGGCCCTGCCGGAACAACGCACACTTCAAAATCCTCAAACCGTTCCACAACCAGCTATTCCTCAAAATTTACCCAACCCTCAAAAACCTCATCCGCATCAAATTTCTCATATTCCTCCTCCATCAAATGTCTCAGACCTTACAAGTTTGATGACATCCTTCATCACTGAAATCAAATCCCTCGTTATGCCGCTAATATCACTACTTACTAATCTTGTATCAAACTTAATCCCTTCCTTAAAAAATCCTTAAATGACTTCACCTAACTCCTTATCCATTCTCCTATGGAATGCGAATGGTGTTAGAAATCATACTGACGAACTTACAGCTTTATTGCAAGACAAAAACGTTGACGTAGCACTTATTACTGAAACTAGACTAACCACTAAACAGTTCTTCAAAATACCTCAATATGTAACATACCGTACGGACCACCCAGACGGCAAAGCCCATGCCGGTACTGCTGTCATTGTGCACCAGTCCCTCTCTCATCACATACTTCCACTTCCTACCTATGATTTCCTACAAACCACTGCCATAGTAATCAAAAGTTTTTCCTTTCCGGTAACCCTTACATCAGCATATTGCCCTCCCAAACACTCCATTTCCAACACCGAATTTGTATCCTTTCTAAATTCCTTAGGAAATCATTTCATTCTGGGTGCAGACTTAAATGCCAAGCATCAACAGTGGGGTTCGAGAACCACGAATTCTCGTGGGCGAAATTTGCTGTCTGCACTCAACTCCCGTCATTTCAATCTCCTACCTCCTGATTCCCCTACCTACTGGCCAACCGATCCCAACCGTAATCCTGACATCCTTGACTTCTTCATTCACAGCGGATTAGGCTCCCTCAACTTATCTGTAACTCGACTTGATGAACTATCCTCAGACCATAGTCCACTGATCCTAAAAGTATCTCTCACTCCAATTCCAAAACCTATCCCACCGTCATTTATCCGAGGCCCTGTCAACTGGAACCTATTTCGCCAAATCCTGACCGATAATATTAACCTCAGAGCGACCCTCAAAACCCCAGAAGACCTTGACGATTCCGTCTACTCCTTCACCACCGCCATTCAGCAAGCTGTCTGGACTGCCTCCTCTCCTAAGCACTCCAATATAACTCCTCACCAAAACCATTTGCCTCAACACCTTACAGACCTAATCCATGCAAAACGCCGTGCCAGATCATTATGGCAGCGCACCCGACACCCAACAGATCGCCGCTCCTATAACTTCTATTGTAGACAATTGAAGCAGGAGTTGGCGACCTTCCGTTCCCAGTCCTTTAATTCCTACCTCTCCTCTCTGTCAGCTAGTGACAATTCCCTGTGGAATGTCACGAAAAAGATTTTAAAATCCCATCAAGTTTCCCATCCTCTCCGGCGTGGTAATGACTCCTGGGCTGCGTCTGATGAAGACAAAGCCGAGGAATTCGTCACACACCTCTCCAAAGTATTCACTCCTCATCCGGAATCCCAAAGCAATCATACCGCAGCAGTACAAGACTTCCTTTTGTCACCAATACCTCTTTCCCTACCTCCTAAAGCTATTAATCCCTCTGAGGTTAAATATCTTCTCCAGAAACTGACCCTCCGTAAATCTCCTGGACATGATCTCCTTACCCCCCAGATCCTCCGTCAACTTCCGCAGAAAGCTATTATATTCCTAACCTATATCTACAACTGCATCCTACGCACCACCTATTTTCCTCTCTTGTGGAAACATTCCACAATCATTCTCTTCCTAAAACCAGGTAAACCTTCCAGCAACACTTCATCTTACAGACCTATTAGTCTACTCCCCATCCTCTCAAAAGTCTTTGAAAAACTCCTTCTAAAACGAATCCTGCCTATATTAGAATCACAAAATCTTCCTTCCCATCAGTTTGGTTTCCGTGCTCATCATTCCACTGTTCAACAAGGACTCCGAGTTGTAGACCATATTTCCTCAGCCCTTGAATGCAAAGAGTATTGTTCTGGTGCGTTTCTGGACATAGCGCAAGCTTTTGACCGGGTATGGCACACCGGATTATTCTTCAAGCTTAAAACGCATTTACCCCAGTCTCTATACCTCATTCTACGATCCTATCTCTCAAACCGCTCCTTCCGAGTTCGCTGTGGTGTAGAATTTTCTAACTTTTATCCCATTGAGGCCGGTGTTCCTCAAGGCAGCGTCTTGGGACCCGTCCTCTACATCCTTTACACTGCTGATATTCCTAATCATCCTGACACCTTTCTGGCAACATTTGCAGATGACACCGCCATCCTATCATCCGATTCCGATCCTAAAACAGCATCCTTAATCCTGCAAAGACACCTTTGTCTTATCGAGGACTGGTGTAATGCTTGGCGTATTAAGGTTAATGAAAGCAAATGCACCCACGTCACCTTCACCCTTCGACGCAAATCCTGTCCAATGGTTCATTTCAATTCCATACCGCTTCCTTCCTCAGACACAGTCCGGTATCTTGGCTTACTACTAGACAAAAGATTGACGTGGAACCCACATACAAGACTTAAACGAAAAGAACTCAACAGACGATTCGGACAGTTATACAGACTACTAAACAGAAAATCTAAGCTTACAGTTGACAACAAATTATTACTTTACAAGACAATACTGAAACCAATCTGGACCTACGGACTTGAACTGTGGGGGACAGCTAAACGTTCTAACATCAAACGCATTCAATCCTTTCAATCCAAAGTCCTGCGAATAATAGTAAATTCTCCTTATTATGTATCCAACTATACCTTGCACCACGACCTTAATGTTCCATTTATTTCAGACCTGATTCCATCTAAATTTTCCAAATTCCACCAGAACCTCATTCATCATCCTAATCCTCTAGCACAATCCCTATCCAGCTCCACTCATCCATACAACCCTCCTAGAAGGTTGAAACGGCAGTGGCCCCGAGACATATTGTAAACATCTATTCTGGAGTTCTGACACTGGTCAGATTCTCCTCTCATGTGCGGTGTGATTGTGGCTGTGGCGCCCTCACTTAGCTTCCGCTGGCTCTCACCAGTGATGCGGCTGAGAGGGAGGCGCTGGAATCCTTTGGGCTCTGCTTGTCCTTCCACAAGTGGGGGGACAAGCCCCGTCCGGGGTTTCCCGAGCTGATTGTAAATATTGTACATAGGTATGAATGAGACATGTTTTGTTTATTTATTTGTTAACTTCATTTATTTGTATTTATTTTGTCTATAAATTTTGTTATTGTATACGTTTATTTATTTTGATTTTATTTTATGTAATTTGACTTTCCTTTTGTTTATATTGTAAATATTGTATGAAATGAGGTCCTGTAGCACTATTATTATTGTCTATTATGACAAATTGTAATATATACGAATAAAAAAAAAAAATACGATATATAATTATTATATAGGAAGCACGCCAAGCGAAATAGGAAGCACGCCAGGAAGAGGTGCCGCTGGGAATCTTCTCTCCATCATGCCTACCACGCCAACTATCATTCCCTCATCATCACATTCGCTGATTGTCAACATTTATTGGCAGTTGTGAATGAAAAAATTTGAAGATAAAAAAAATACTAATTATAAAATAAATAAAAAAATTAAAAAATGAAGAAACATTTTAAGAGATCCTGCACGGATATAGCATTCTTTGTAATGCTTATTTTCATCGCCCGAATGAACAATTAATTTTAAATAAATATTTATTAACTATCTTTCACTTCATTGGTACTTTATACTTCACACCATCACCAAACTGGTATTTAACGGACAAGTATATATATTGAATAACATTCAGGACAAAGATGGATTTAATAAAATACAGAAAAACAAAATTAGGATAAAAAACAAATCACAAATATAAAAAAATAAATGAGCCGAAACGTCGTAGTTTTAATAAGTAGGAAGAAGTTGAAATATGAAGAAATTAAAAGTTTTATATCCTAATGAACCGTATCGAATCTCTATTGAAAGTATAGGTGTAGATGAAAATTGGATTTTGATTCGCATTGCCAATCGAAACTTGGATTGATTTTAGTAGCGCTATGAGTTAACAGAAATTAAAAAAAAAAAAAAATAAATCTTTCAAAATGAGAAAATATGGCCACTTAAAAAATTGGTGCTAAATGGTTTTCTATACAGATAAATTGTCTTGAAAAATTGAAGTATTAAACTTTCATTTCTATATGGCAGTTATAAAAATTAGGTTTAACGACTAAGTATGTAAGTCGAAAATTATATTTTTTCAAGCGTAATTACAAATTTAAATATCAAATATAAATATTAAAGAATTGACCTTTCAGAACATAAAACATGATTATAACCACGATGATGCAGCATCAATTCACAAACCCTACAAAATATATACCATGCACAAGTGATGATGTAGATCATTCAATTACAGATCAGATCAACGATCCTTGAAAAGATGACTGGTTAATTTATAATCGAGTTTTACCAATTAGCCCCCTTTACGCAGCGTTCACCGAGCCTGTTAAATCAGAATTTTTAGGATGTTTGATTTCATGGATATCAGCAACGGAATACATCTTGATTTTCCCACCTAGGATAGGTTGGTAACCTGCATAATAACCGGTCGTTCTTGCCCTAGTTGGAATACACAAGTACCTGTTAGGCCATTAACCACTATTACCTCCACTAGCCAAAGTGGAGTCAGATTGACCTTACTTTCAACATTAACTCTATTTATGTAATACTGTTTGAAAAAGTCGTTTTTAGATTTTTTTGTATTCATTTTCCCTTATATTATTTTAGGAAGGTAAAATGTGACTATTCGTGGAATAGTCTGCAAATCACTAGTCTAGTCCAAGTACTTGGTTTGAACGCCAGCTGCGACAGAATTGTTTATATACTGTTATTCAAGCTGTGGAGCGATCCTGGAGCTCGCCCTGGGACATACTCAGCATCTATAAAGTGGGTAACCAAAAATAGGAGGGAAACCTGATTGCAGAGAGTGACCCAGGCCTAATCATCTCTTTGCGTTGGCCGTAAAACAGTACCAACTCTATAAGTACTGAACCCAAGACCCTTCAATGGGTTGTAGAAGTAAAGGTTTTTATTTGATTATAGGCAGGTATAACTTAGATATAATCAGAGGGGTTTTGTGTATATGTATTTTTCCTATTCTTTAATTTTCTAATTGCTAAATGCTTAGCATTTAAACACACCTAGAGACAATTTCTTTGAAAAAATCAACTTCGATTCAATAAAAGTTATTTATGAGATTCTAATTAATTATGTATCATTTCACAGGCGGCCACGACTTAGTAATATAGTTGATTTGAATAATTCAATGTGAATAACTATTATTTTCATAGATAAGCGGTACTATCATTAAATTATATTATTGACTTCACATATTCCATTTGCTTCATCAATTTAATAAAATTACAACCTATATAAAGTAGACTATACTGGCAACTATATCAAAGATTAAATACATATATTTAATATATGTATTAAATATTTAAATATTTAGCAAGATCTCTAGAAAAGTTGTACGTAACTGAAATTTCATATTTAAGACAACTATACGGCCGAGACGTTACAGCACTTTTTCACTAACATCGACTGACCGTAAGGGCTACTTTATACCATGCATTTTGCACGTTTTTGCGATTTTCTCAAAAATGGCTCTAACGATTTTGATTAAACTCGTTATATCGATGTACAATTAAATGAGTTTTAATATTATGTAGGTTTTATTCTGATTGAAATACTCTGACAGTGCTTAAATGCCGATATTTTTAATTTTCTTCCTCTAAAGTACCTTTAATTTTGTTGATTTCATAATATTTACAATATAATCTGATTAACATTGCTTAAAATCAGTTAAATATACATTTAGAACGAATTTAATAACTAACTAAATGAAAAATGAGCAAAACATTTTTTTTGTTGCGATTTTTGTTTTGTTTTTAACATAAAAACAGTATCTTATCTTATCAGTAAACAGTATATTATCTTATACAGAAAATTTTAAAAGTTAGCGGGGAATGATCAAAAGCAGATAAAACAATGTGATTGTCGTAGATAATAATATAATTGATTATTTGTTTGTTTATTTATTTAACGTCACTTTATGCTACTATGGCTAATCGGACGATGCTACAGTGGGAGTCCTAAATTTTGCCTATCCAGGTTTTATTAGGATAGGGATCTTTAACGAGTACCTGACATCGCACAGGCTCGGGACCACCTTTTTTACGTCCCATCCGAAGGACGGCGTAACTAAGGATTTTTTACTCCCATTAAAAAATCCTAGGACCACCTGCGGGTTTGAACCCGTGACCATTAGCATAGGAGGCTGTTACGCTAACCACCCAGCTACAAGTGATCCCAAAAATTGATTATTTAATAGTCGTCTGTTGCGCGCAACAGGTTTTTTTTATTTTTTATAAAAATATTAAAACTTAATAACAATAAAACTGAGTAATGACTGTTGAACTAGGAATTTCTTCGCCAAATTGGAGGAGAGAGCTAGTTAGGATGCGCGTACCATGCGGAAAAAGACGCTGCCAACAAGACAGTTAAGACTTGGATGTGTGACAGGACTGTGAGACCAAAGTCGGCAGGAGTTTGTGGGCCACAATGAGTCGTTGAGGTCAAGGATGTATCGGGCCGAATGCATTGCCGCCCGGCTCGCTCAGTCAGGGCACGTACCCAAACACTGACACTATTCTCTACTTAGCTAGCCTACATTTTAACACAACTAGGTCTAGCAATAGTCACAAATTGTCAGTATTTTAGTCTCAAAAGATAGCAAACTTCCTCCGAGCATTATCTGGTCAGCTACTCATTTCCTCTCTAGGGCATCAGTGTTTCACACTATAGAGTGATAAGCAATCTACAAGATATACAGAATTTGAGTCATATATTTAAAAAAAACATGAAAACGTGAATATACACTGGATCCAACCTATGAGAAAAAATAAATAAAAATATACGCCTCTCCAGTCAGGAGTTCAGCGTGCTTGGCTAATTACCAGGAACCGGAAAGAATACAAAACTTATCAATGTTTTAAATTAACAATTACCACCGCTACACTAAAATATTTACTATGATCTAATACTTACAGCTTCCTATAGTTCAACAATGTGTCAGTAACCAAACTCCATCGTACTTCATAAATAATAATAATACAACAAATATTTCCTCTTATGATATTATGATGATAACACGTGTTAGTTTGTTTAATTTATAAATTTGATATGTTTTCTGTTTTTGTCAGTAGTTTGGTTGTTTAATTTTTCCAACAACTGTATTACAGTTTTAATTTAAATTCATCACACACATATAGATCCATTTAGGCTTCTGCATTAAAATTTCCAAAAAACATTTTGCTGATTGTAAGGATGTCTCATCCAAAATCATTTTTAAATATTATTTTTTCTTATCTCCTTTATTTTACAGCAAACAAATAACAAACTTAAAAATGCAACAGTTCAGGCCTTTCTGAACAAATACTACCTTCACAGAACACATTTAGTCACAATTATTTAGTCATTACATCAAACATAAAACGAGAATTGAGATGACGAGAACATTCCAAATCGTTGGAGAATTGCTTTACTAACATCCAGTCATTCAATTAAAAAATAAAATCTTTACAACCACTGAGACTAAACTTTAAAGTGAGACTGAGTTTAAATGACCCCATATGATACCTACATATTTCAACAGTTTACGGTTACTTTTCGAAAAATATATTCATTTTAACAACGAGAATAATTAGCATACCTTATCTGGTATTAAATGTCAACAAATTCAGGACAAGGTGTTCGAGATGAGTGAAATGAAGACCTTGAGAAGGCGAATATATCTGAAAGCTCATCTCCTACTTAATGAAAGACGACGATTGTCTGGAATAAATAATTCTAAAATTATTCATACGTATTACATAAAATCATTTCAGTTAACGATTTTATGGGTTTCAGAAAATTGTATTACATTTTTCCAAGGCATCAAGCAAATATGTTATTTCCAACACGCCGAATTCCTTTATATTACCGCTTTTTTTTTGTTCCAGTGGCTCGACAGGCTGTGTGGGCCCTAGGCTTAACGGTGTAGTTTCCTGATTTACATTCACATTTCTTGATGCATTTTGTAGTTTAGGGTCATCACTCCCTACGTCTAATTTTGTGAGTGGCCACCATTTGGCTGACGGGTCTAAAATACTCGGGGGAGGGACTGTGAGTGAATCCCCATTAATTAAAAGCTCGCAAAGGTCCCTCTGAGACTGGGATTCGAACTCACAACTTTTAGTACGAGAGACTAGCGCTCTAGCCACTCAGCCACGGGCTCCCCTTACATTACTGCTACTCTGCTGGAGCTCATACAATGTATGGGTCACCATAGCATAGTGGCTAGCATAATAGCTTCCTATGTCAAAGGTCGCGGGTTCAAAACTGCAGGTGGCCCAACGATTTTTTAATGAGAGTAAAAAATCCTTAGTTCGCTGTCCTTTAAAGATCCCTATTCTACCTGGATAGGCACGATTTAGAACTCCTACGGTAGCATCGTCCGATTAGCCATAGTACACGTAGCATAAAGTGACGTTAAATGAATATACGAAACAAAGATGATTTTTTTTATGAAAAAGTTTTTTAATTACATCGTACGAACATTGAAATTATTATGTCAGAAATATAATATAGTATTAAATATGATATTGAGTAGACAAAATGTTCTTTACATCAAAACATTTTTTATTTTGGAGAAATGTGTATATAAATTCCATTACAAATTATATTATATGCATTATTATATTATTATTATTATTATATTATTATTATATGCATACTTATAGAGGACAAGCATGAGGACCTTAAATAGGAAACTGGACAACTTACGACAAAATCTCTTAAATTATTAAGGCCCGGTTGCACCTACCGTGTTTAACTTTAACTTTACTAATCTGGATAAGTAAATCACGGGTTAGCAGAAATTCCATTGCACCAATCATAATTAGCCCTAACTCTATGTTAAGTGATGGTGTTAAGTTAATTCACCTTCCTACCTCGATTATCCGATGTCAATGTTACCTTTCTACTGTTACTTTAGCTTTCAAACATTGTCTGTGTCAGTTTCAGTTTGTTTTTTTCTGAATATTTTCGTGATATTTATCCTAATACACCGAAGAAAAATGAACACAATCTCTTCAGATGAATACTCAACATCAGATAAAGATATAATACTATTGGTAAATGTACTTTCTAGGGACAAGCTTTACAAAGTAAGGAGGAATCCATTTGAAATTTATGATGATGTGGAATTCATAAGAAGGTACAGATTTAGAAAAGAAACAGTGCTAAATATGATTGACAATTTTAATATTAATGATTTTGAATCATATCCTACAAACAGGAACATCCATAACACCTTCAAACCAGTTACTCTTTGAAACATTGTGTGTGTCAGTTTTAGTTTGTTTTTTTCTGAATATTTTCGTAACATTTATCCCAATACACCGAGGAAAAATGAACACAATCTCTTCAGATAAATATTCAACATCAGATGAAGATATAATGCTACTGATATATATACTTCCTAGGAACAAGCTTTACAAAGTAAGGAGGAATCCCATTGAAATTTAGGATGATGTGGAATTCATAAGAAGGTATAGATTTCAAAAAGAAACAGTGCTAAATATGATTGACATTTTTAATATTAATGATTTTGCATCATATTCTACTTAACCTCAAGAGGTATTATGCTACTAGTAGTTACCAGCAGGTTCTTAGCGACATCATTAATATTGATAAATCTACAGTTTATAGAATTATTCCACGCATAACAGCATTAATAGCCAGGAAGTCAAGTGATTCAATTAAAATGTCCGTAACAGAAGTTGATAAAAACAAAACAGTGTCAGATTTCTACAGGATAAAATGTTTTCTTTGAGTAATTGGTGCGATTGACTGCACTCATATTAAAATCCAGTCTCTAAGTGAAGCTAATACAAAACTATTTTGAAATAGAAAAGGGTGGTTTTCATTAAATATACAAGTAGTGTGCGATGGGAACTTGAAAATCCTGACTCTGTGCATGACAGTTGGATTTTCAATTAAAGTGCATTACGAGTGAGATTTGAGTCAAGAGAATTTGGAGATTTTTGGCTTCTAGGAGATAGTAGTTATGGCTGCAAAACATATTTACTGACACCAATTTTAAACCCAACAAATGCTGCTGAAGAAAAATCAATTGTCACACAAAAATCAAACAATCATTGAGAGAGCGTTCAGGTTTATGGAAAGAAGATTTCCTTGCCTTGCCAATGGAATTCGAATGGATCCAAAAAAAGCCCTAAATATTATTGTAGCTGTAGCTGTCCTCCACAACATTGCAATAGAAACCCAGGACATCTACAACGTACCAGAACCAGAAGATTACTTTCCTGATGTTGTTTCACCATCAGAAATTATATGTGAAAGTGATATAGCTTTTCACAGAGCACTTGTCGACACAAATTTTTCAAGATGAAAGGAAATGACATAATTTTGTACAAATTGCAATCTGTGTTATTAAATCAATTAACCTTTCCCTCTTTTGTTGTCAAGTGGTAATTTATTTGTTTATATTTATCAATAAAGTCTGATTTTTGTATTTTATTTACATTTTTTTTTTCCTCTAATTTAGTAAATTGATTAATAATAAAAATAGGTTAATTGGAAGAATGAAAAATGAAAATAAATAATTTGTAGGTTTCTAAATCTGACAAATACAGTTTATTACAATTAACTTTAAAACGAGCCAACATTTCGAGGGCCTTCCCCATCATCAGGACTCACTAAAATACATCAAAAAATTATCAATTAACATTATAAAATAACTTTTTAAATATTAACTAAAAACATTACCAAAAATATGCATAACAATGTTACAAAAAAAATTATATTTACCCGAAATTCATTTAAAATTTAAAAAATTATCCATTTTTGATTAAAATTTTGTCAAAAATTTATGTCATAAAATTGGTTTGTTTTTTAAATTAACACTAAGGAAAAAATACCCATTTAACTGACATATTCTTTGGCTCCTGATGAATTAGGGTCATACTATTTACTGTAGTAAGTATACACTGATTTATTATTAAATATAGGTCACTAAGGTAAGGTTTACAAATTTTAATTTCCCAATTGTAGCAAGAACTGCTTGTGAGAGGTGTTTTCAATCTGTTTTATAATTTATGGTATCTTTTATATTTTTGTTTATATATAGATTCGATTGTTTTTCTATATCCAATATTGTAGGTTTTTCAAAATCAAAATTGTGATTAAGCTGAAGACTGTGTTGTGCAAATGCTGTAGTGTTTATATTTTTACAATTATTGCTGTGTTGTTTGACTCTAGTTGTGATCTTTTTAGATGTTTCTCCTATGTATATCTTATCACAATCTATACAATTTATTTTATAAATAACATTCAGTTTTTCGAGTGGTAAAATCTTTAATGTTTGATAAATGATTACTTAGTTTATTATGGTTATAAAGTCATAATTTTGTCTGTGGTGAATTAAATTCAACAAGTGTTCTCTTAAATTCTTTGGATAGATGAGGTATGAATTGCATTTTTTGATAATGGTATATATTTCTATTTCTTCCACTTATCATCTCTATATTTATCGCATTATTGATATTACCTATAATTGTTTTTTTTATTATTTTCATTCTGGTAAAGATCTGTTATAGTTTTTTGTTTAGGTTTTACTATTTATTGTTCATATTGTCATCAATTTTTGGTTTATTATTGATCAATTTATTGTTATTAATGTTAAGGTTTTTTGTCCTGAGTTCATTTTTAATTTCATTGTACTTAATTTAATTTATTATTTTTTTCGAATACATCTAATAACATTTTATATACTATAGTTTTTATTCCATTTAGATACTCATTGTCTGTCTGGTTTCACAATACAATCCAGCTTCCTTGATATTCAATAGATCTTAAAATGTTTCATTATTAATTCTCAACGGTCAACTAATTATATCCATTATTGTATTAAATATATATTAATCGGCAGAGTAAAACAATCATTTCAATATAACCTAACTGTCTCTGTCTAGAGGGTTTGGAGTTGTTAAATACGTCACGAATATGATGACGTCCCGCGCTAACCCATGTTAACTAACTCGAATTAAAAATTTGTTGGTGCAAATGGACAAAAACTTTAATCATGATTAGCTTTTAACCCGGTTTAATTAACAGCAAAAGTTAACTTTAACACAGGCTGTTGGTGCAACCGGGCCTAAGTGTCCTCTAAAATAGGTTTTAAACAGATGTAAACATTAAATTAAATATTTTTCAATGGTTGGACCAGTAAATTGGGTTAAAAGGTAAGTAAAACAAGACGATAAGGAGAAAACATGGCATATCCGATTATCCTAGGTGGATTTACGACCGAACTGCTTAAAGGGGTTGTGGTAATGAGGGCAGATCGCTAAAGGAGTGTTGAGGAAGTCTGTAAGAGCAAGAGGGCATGGTATGAGCAGGATATTGTTGATTGAGGATGTGCGTACCACTGGGTCCTGGGAAATCAACATAAACCAAAAAACGAGCGAATCCTTCCTCTCCCATGACGTTTCACGCTGCCGATTACCATATCCAAAAGAGTATCAGAAGAGGGGGAAAAAAAATGTTGGATAGTATCGTTCAGGTTTCTAGAATAACAACTGAAGGAGAGATCTTGCTAACGTACAAATACTGCAAGTTCATTCATAATTACATCATTACCATACCATTGTATGTTAATATAAATTATCTTCCAATTAATGAGGTTAATTGTTAATAAGTATCTAATGTAGATAAGAATAATGATCAGTGGTCAATTTTATATAGGAAAGAAATCACTGATAAATAAAAAAAGATAGCGGGTCTGCATCACTTCAGGTCTCAGCTTCTCGAAAGCGGCAGAAGCATAAAGACCCTACTGAGGCTCAACTAGACTCTAGAAAGGATTTGAGACTCATTATAAATAAAGGATTCGGTCAACATTTTTTGTGTATCGTTTTTGTTCAAATTAAATTGATTTGAATTAAATTGAATTGTCGCAGGTGAACTCCTTTCCCACACACGGGCTCGCCTTCGTGGGATAGTGACTTCTACTTGCACTGTAATATGTCTGTGTTTTGATTTAAATAAAGAAGTTTATAAAAAAAAAAACAAAGTTTTACAATATTTCATCAATTTTTCGTAACCAATTAAAAACATAAATATTTCTAAACTTTACTGTTATTAACACTTCACAGCTATATTACGTACAACTTTATTGACCTAAAATAAGATGTTTTATTTAATAAGGTACCTAACACACCTATTAATAAAAAGTTAATTATAATAAAAATTTTAAATAAAAGGAAAAAAATTAATTAACAATAACAAATTCAAAGATTTAATCTGAATTTCAATTTAAAGAGTTTTTTTTTTGTGCATAGAGACCCTACTGAGGCTGAACCAGACTCTAGAAAGTGGGTACCCTAAAATTGTATAAGAACTCATTAAGTCTTAAATCAGGATATTCTGTTCCTTACCCAGCCGCAGATCTAGAAAAAGTACGTATCCCAACTATGATATTAACCTATGAAACTTCATGGGCAATTGTGGTACATAGGTAAAGCTTAACAGCAGTATTTATGAAAGCTTTCAAGGAAGTACCCAACGTCAAGTGCATTCGTATCTGGAGTTGAACCACTTCGAAGCAGATAAACATAGCTCTTAAGGTTCGGGAAATGCATGAGGAACATATGTTGGATTAGTTTCAAATTCGTTTTTCCCACAGTAATGTTTTATGTTGTAAAATAGACGTAATACTATTTCCTTCAATTATTTTTTATTTAATGGTAACTTACCTCTTCAATTAATTATGTTTTTCTTCGATACTGTGGCCCATTTATGTGTGCATTCTAGTTTTTTTTTTTAGTTTTTTTTTTTTTTTTTGTGCTGTATAATATACTAATATACTTTAACATAGCGCCGTATAATATACTATAACACGAAACTATTGATTAAAAAAAAAATCATACAATTTTAAGTTTGATCAGTATGCTCCGGGAAGGAGCAACCCAACATAGTTGGGAAGCACACTTTTGGTTTGTTATGTATTATACGTAAAATAAAGCATTTCTCTCTATCCCAACAACAATTTCAAAAGACAAATTAGTCAAAAGAAAATCAAAAACGGAGAAAAAAATGGGATTTTATGAAGAAATTAGATCAACAAACGGTACCCAGCCATGAATATGAGAACAACAAATTCTCAAACCGTGGCATAAATAAAATTGTTTATATATTGACTGAAACCTAAGAACAGTTGAAAACTTAAATTATCAACATTCGAGAACTAATTAAACAAAATAATATATATATATATATATATATATATATATATATATATATATATATATATTTATAGCGATTTTCTGAACAGATGAAGGCTTCTTGGGAGAGGAGAACAAATGAGAAATTGAAATGTGCTTCAAATTAGTCTACCATTATGATCTCCAAATGGTCTAAACTAATAATAATTATATATATATATATATATATATATATATATATATATATATATATATATATATAATTTTTTTTTTTTTACGTACGTAAAAGATAATATTTTAAACATATTCCTAATACTCCAAAGTTTTAGATAAAAATCTGTGAAACTAGATATGTAATGACCACCTCACGAGTTATTTCGGACGTAAATTAGTCGAAATGGGATAAACTTTAACAATATGATGATTTTATTAAGCATAAGGACTCTATAACAAAAGAGAAGATATAATCTTGTGTACAATAAAAGTCAATAGGATTTTCACCTTAAGTTATGGCCCACAAACCTACTATCAATGGCATAACGACACTTAGCCCTTCTTACGTGAATGAGCATTCCTAAAACAGCAAGGTTTCAAGATCATGAAGAATAGACTATAGTTATCTCAGCTATTTTTACAATCCGGTATCTTTTCCCATACCTAACAAATAGAGGCCATCAAGAAGCGTTGTGAAGAAGTCGGACAGGATTACATCTCCTACATATTGTGATGCCGACTGTGGAGTATCGCTTCCGGACGCCGTATTGGGTAGGATCGGCTTACCGTGGAACAGGTAGGAGAAAGTGGCTACCTGACACATCCAACCGGGTCCTACATAATAATCGCCGGCTTCTAATCTACCATTCATCACACTTCTAACACATTGCCAAGAAGGAAATTCCCAAGTTCCATAGGAATCTTACACGAAATGCTCATTGTTGTACATGAAGCCTATAATTTATTTATTTTGTATGATATATCATAATTATGGGGGGAAATCCTACAACATTCCTAGAAAACCAAGATATACTTGCATTTTATCGACTGAATCTCAAAAACTTATTAACATTTGAAAACAAACTTAAATAAATTATCCGCTCTAAAGACGTATAAATTGTTTCAGTAGTCACACACACATTCATATGCATTATACCTAAATACAAGAAATTCGAAAAAATTAGTAGGACTCTTTCATCTTTATATAAAACTAATAGTTCAGTCTTAAAGATACAAGCCATCTTTATACTTAAAAAATAAAATATCACGGGATCACTTTTACGCTGCTTGCTTGGCCAAACAGCCTTCTATGTCAAAGTTCATGGGTTCAAAAACGTAGGTGGTAAAAGGTGGTCTCGAGCCTGTGTGATGTCAGGTACTCGTTAAAGACTCCTATTCTAATAAATCCTGGATACGCAAACTTTAGGATTCCCACTGTAGCATCGCCCATAAGCCATAGTAGCCTAAAATGAATAAACGAAACTCATCCAATATAGATATTTTTTTATGAAAAACTTGTTTTGGTTTTTTACATCGTAAGAATATTTAAATCATTATGTCGGAAATTTTAATATGGTATAAAATATGCTTTGAGTTCATAAAGTTTTATTTACATCATATTTTTGGGAAATGTGCCTATAAATTGCATTACAAATTACATTGCATAATTATGCATTATATAATTACTCTAAAGATCCCTAGCCAAATTAAATCTGGATATGCAAAATTCTAACTCTAATTCTCGGACTCCCACAGTAGCATCATCTGATCAGTCACAGCAGCATAAAAGGACGTTAAATAAACAAACTAACAAATATCACATACAGATCACAAAATTATTATAAATTCTGATCAGATATTGTCTAAATCCGTAAAACATCTTGGCTTGATCCTGGATATAACTCGCATTCACCGAACACATTAAAAGAAAAACAGATTCAGCAAAAGAATAATCTACAAATTGTTTTCATAGTTCAATATAATCTCAGAACTGAAAAATAGATCTTCTATAAATCAGTTATACGATCTCGACTTAGGTATCCTTCACCCGTGTGGAGTTCCACCAACCTAACTAACCAAAAGAAAGCTCCAGAGTATCCAAAATCTATCCATTAAGAATTATCTTCATAACGCAAAAAATATTCAAGATCATTGCAGACTTCTAAGGAGAAGATTTCGTTTTATTCCAAACCAAGACGTTTCAGAAAATTTATATGATCTCTGAACCAACTAATAAAAGAGATAGGCAATTACTATAAATACTCCCGTAAGCGTTACTTACATAAAAGAACAAACAATTGTAATAGTACATACTATGTAATTATTGTAAGATAATGAAATATATCACAATTTCTCATCATTAATGAACGATAACTTGAAAAATTGGTGAGAATACTAAAATAGAAGTATAATAAATCGTAGAATAGCTAAAGATTTTAGAAAAAATATGATCTAATACACGGAATTTTAAAAGTTGATGGGGAGTAATGAAAAACGTTTAAACTAACTTATTGTTGTACATAGAAATGTAATAGATAATAAAACACATATTTCTATTGAAATTCAAAATAATTAATTCTTCAAAAATTTATTTGTATCTTTAAATGTATTTAAAAAATTCTTAAATTTATTTTAACAACGGAGGTAAGAGAAAGACGTGTGTTGCGCGCACCAGATTTTTTTTTGTAAATTTTTTGTATCATTATTAAATTCAATAGATTATTTTCTTTTATTATCAATACGTTCAACCCCATGTTCAAATAGTGGCTGGAAGAAATATCTTAAATTGTCGATTTTCAGGATAACCGCATATATTTAAAAATATAATAAACAAATGATTGTACATTGTTGATATGTAAAATAAAACTTTTATTTTCTTTAAACTACAAGCCATCTTCAATTCAACGTAAATATTAATGTTAATGAGTGCTCTGAATCAGACTTACTACCATAGTTCTTTACTTAAGGTAAAATTAACAAATAGTTGACAGTTTTTTGGCACCTGTGATTCGTTATTTCTTAACTATAAAACCCATCGTACCGTTGGACAATTAAGTTCTAGTTTTTCAGACCATTGCTCCGACGACAACCGAAGTATCACAAATCGGTACGTTACACAATTTACTGTCTAGATATGGAAGAGCGACGCTAGCATCTCCGACTGACACCAGTAGCGATTGCCAAAACAGAAACTTTACAGCTATGGGTTACCACTGGGGTGCCTGCCCTCTCAGATCCAAAGCTATACCTAAATCCATTAGGCCAACCAATTAGCCGGAACTGATTGGTACAGTTAGTATAACAGTAGTTAAAACTGAAATAGCGTAAAATTAAAGTACAATGCAGGTCAAGTATTTCAAGTTACGCCGCAGACCAAGAGAGCATACAAATTCTTCCAAAATGCACTAACAGAATAAAGGCTAACGACTCTTGGGGGGAAAAAACACTCAAAAGAACTGAAGTATGTGAGAACAGCAAACAAAATGTTAATGAAGTCAAGGAAGAGGAAGAGCTAAGTTGTGCTCATCATGCCCGAAATTTCACTTTTAATGTAATGCAATCTGATAATGGTCAATTGAACATATAATATACATAATTATGTATTGTACTAGCTGACCCGACTGACGATGTGCTGTCTTAACTATAACTTAGCGAAATCGGTGTGATGCGATGACCAAGCAAACAGATAACAGAAAAATAAATATTAAAAAAAAACAAAAAAAAAACAACCTTAAAATACTAAAGTAACTTTTCTCTATACTTCTTTCATAAGATCAGTCAAGCCGTACAAGCGTGATGCGACGATCACCAAGAGAAAAGACGATATTTATATATATATATAGCGAGAGAGAGAGAGAGAGAGAGATTTTATTGTCTTAGGGCCTGAGGCCCTTTCTTACAGACAAAATAATGATTTTTTTTTTTTTCAGTGAATTTTTAATAGTATGAGTGGAAACTCTGAAGGAAAAGATAGGGAGAGGAATAATAATACTGAAGAGCATAAGGGATCTCAGGAAAGGGAAAATCAACTACCGTCTAAAAATAGTTGGAGCCCTGCGAAAGGAAGATGCGAACCTGGTCTCCACCGGAAGCATGTTGAACTCTCTCGCTGCCGCGGCGTGGAAAGCATTCCTCGTTTCTGCATGCAGGCAATTGGAATACGCCCTGCATCTTCTCGCACCGTACCTCGATGAATTCGCTTCTTAGTGCTTCAGGACTAAAGTACTGAATCTAGTACTTTACGTGCTAGGCACATAAGATTGATGCGGCGATATTCTTTGGCACGAAGCCAGCCTAATTCTTTCATATATGGTGTTATATGCTCATCTCTTTTAGCATCGAAAATGAATCGTATGCGGTGTTGAGACTTCTCTGGATTCTGCTGTCAAGAGAGAGAGAGAGAGAGAGAGAGAGAGAGAGAGAGAGAGAGAGAGAGAGAGAGATAGAGAGAGAGAGATTGATTGATTGATTGATTGATTTTTATTGTCTTAGGGCCAGAGGCCCTTTCTTACAGACAAAATTATAAACTTTTTACGTACAAATGTGCCATTTAAAATATAATTGAATTACTTATCTACTAATTTTACAATGTTTATGTTTATAATTAACAGAAAAATTTTTACTTATTATCTTTTCCAAATTTTAGAGAGAGAGATAGAGAGAGATATATAGATAGATAGAGAGTGGTAGAGAGAGAGAGAGAGAGAGAGAGAGAGAGAGAGAGAGAGAGAGAGAGAGAGAGAGAGAGAGAGAGATAGAGAGAGAGAGAGAGAGATAGAGAGATAGAGAGAGAGAGAGAGAGAGAGAATATAAACGCCTTAGAATAATAATTTAAAAAAAAAAAAAAAAAACCTATCTACCTAAGTAACTTTTCTCTTTTTTTTTTTTCTTTCATAAGAACCATCTCCTGAATGATTTATATACATAAATAAAAACAAGTTTATTATTTTTCAAAATTAAAAAATAATAATAATAATAATAATAGGCTTAGCGAACCCGAAGGTTCGATGCCGATACCACCAATTCCGCCTACACAGACTCGTCCAATGCTCACCATTCAAGCCCAAGCTCCCGAGATCAGCCTTAACGCAATCCTCCCATCTCCGCTTCGGCCTACCTTTCGGACGCCTACCAGTCGGATCAGCAAATACCAACTTTCTCGGAATCCGTTCGTCATCGAGCCCAACAACTTTACTCGCCCATTTGAGTCTCCGCGATGCAATCAGCTCAATTATATTCACAGGATGCAAGTTCCGCAATTCCGCGTTATGCAACCTTCTAAACTCCCCAGTGGCCTCATCTCTCTTTGGACCAAATATTCTACGCAATACTTTATTTTCGAAAACCTTAAGCCGCTGTTCATCCTTTAAAGTAAGCGGCCACGTTTCACATCCGTAAAGAACCGTTGGAAGAATAATAGTTTTATAAATTCTAATCTTTAAGTTTTTAGATAGAAGCCGCGAACTAAGTAACTTAGCAACTGAATAATAACACGCATTTCCCACCTTTAACCGGGACTTTATTTCTTCCTGGATTTCATTTTTCTAGTTATAATTGAACCTAAATACTTGAATTTCTCTACGTGTTCAAAAGTATGACCTGATACATCAATATCTCCAAGATCGACACCGTTTCTGCTACTAATCATATACTTCGTTTTATCGGTATTTAAAATTAAAAAATAACAAATAACAAAATTGAAAATTAACATTAAAAAACATTAACAATACAATACATTAATTAACAATACAATTAATTAACAATACAATTACAATTACAATTAATTAACAATACAATACAATACATTAACAATACAATTCATTAAAAACATTAAAAAATGAAAATTAACATTAAAATTGAATAATAACAAAAAATAACAAATAACAAAATTAAAAAATAAAATAAATAAATCTAGCTACCTTTTCCTTTTTTTCTTTCATTATATCCTTCCCCTGCCAGTTATAAATACAACAAAAAAAGAATTGGCGAAATCGGTCAAGCCATTCACGCGTGATGCGATCACGCGGGAAAAGGCGATTCATTTATATAATTTCTATAGATAGATAGATAGGCAACGCTTATAAAGGTAACGCAAGCATTGCAAACTAATTCCAACCACTTTAAGAGAACACCCAAAATACCATGTTCTCCAGCATTTAGAAACATTATCAGACAACAAACGCAAAAAAATATAGCAAAATTTCATATAGAACAGTTCTCTTTTCTCTGACTATTCCAAGTATATTGAAGGAAAAATAATAATAGCATTTATCAAATATTAAGAATACACTTTTTTTCGGATTTAGGAACCATCAAACTATAGCCATTTCGAGATATTTATTGCCTCAACAACGTCCAGATCATTTTATTACACTTTCATTTTTCTTTCTTTATCCATAATCCGCCACAAATAATTCAGCATTTTTTTATTTATAATTAAGTAGTCCTTCACTCCTTTGTTAAAAGCACCTCTTAATGACTTGCAATACTTTTGGGGTAAAACTTTTGCACAATGCCCCCATTCAAAAATAATGAACTGATTGTTCCATAGAAAGGATTATGTGAGTCCGCAAAAATTGCCGACGATCGTATAAAGTACGTCGACGTAAATTAACCGAAAAAACTTTAAAAGTTTCTGTATTCCATTCATTGGTAAACCTAAAAAATGAAATTCATTAAACTAAAAGCTAACAATTATAATTTCCAGCTCAGTTTCGGTCTTATATACCCCATTTACAATTATTTGCCATTATCAATAACTATATACTTTTTATTGAATAAATAAAACTTCCAAATAATTGTATTTTTTATAATAGTTATAAATCCTCATTTTTTTTTTATAAAACAAATATTGAATATTATTTCTTTAGATAAAGCAAAATATATATATATATATATATATATAATATAATATATATAATATATAATATATATATATATAATAATATATATAATATATATATAATATATATAATATAATATATATAATATATATAATATAATATTAATATATATATAATATAATATATATAATATAATAATATATAATATAATATATATAATATATAAATATATAATATAATAATATATATATATATATATATAATATAACATTATAGATTTTAAATATTTTTACTTTAAGATAGTATTTCAAAATTTAAATTAAATAATTAACAAACAAGAACTTAACGCGCGACAAAAAATGAAAATATTTGTTGTAAAAGATTCTTTAATAAACTTAAAATAAAAGGACTTATTTGAAGATGGTTTTCTTAATGATAATAGTATGTTATCCAGCGATTATAATTTTAAATTATATTTATGAAAACAACGATATTGTAGGATGTATCATTCTTTTAACAAATAGGGGAAAAGTAATATAAATATGAATTCAATAAATATTGTAAATAATGAAAACAGTTACCCAAAAAAGTCACAAATGAAAGTACAATAAACATAAAATAAAATATCAATATTAAGTATTGTCTAGAATAACGATGAGAAGTGAGAGCCTATGAGGCCGTAAAATTTCTCAAGTGGTGATCAGGTCAACAAGACCATGCCAGTGAAGGGTCAAGTACCCACTTTAAAGAGGTTGAAGAGCCCACGAGTATCGTAAGATTATGATTCCATGAGGAAATAGTATAGAAATTGACTGGCCTAGAAATACGATAACCACATGGTTGTTACTTAACCTATGAGAGAGGGCATCACTTGAATTAATTTTTAAAATGTTTTACAACAATAACTATTTATATTATACATCAGAAATATTTCAGTAATAAGTGAAAGAAAATGCATAAAAATCGATAAGTAAAACTAAATAAAAATTATTGATAAAATAGTTAAAAGGCAGATTTACTGATACCAACAATTTTCGAAAAACAATAAATAAAGTTTAAGATCAGACTTGCTACGAAAAGCATTTTAAGAGCAAGACAATGTCCATTGCAGGAAAGTTCTCCAAGCAGAAGGACTTCATAGAAATGTTGGTGATTGTCACGATTTCACTTCTTCGGGTGAAAGGATGTTTTCTTCAAATGTCCCATTTAGTTAATGTGTTTATTATTTCTGTGAAACA
Source organism: Piezodorus guildinii (assembly GCA_023052935.1). NCBI lineage: Eukaryota > Metazoa > Arthropoda > Insecta > Hemiptera > Pentatomidae > Piezodorus > Piezodorus guildinii. The sequence goes on from CM041296.1 coordinate 95,214,098, forward strand.
ATTAACGTACTCTTAAAGCCTACCATTAAGCATCTATGCCAAACTTCAAAATCCAAGAAGTTCCGTGAATATTAACTCGAAACAGTACGTTATAATATTTAGTTTTCGGTAATAATAAATATGCAGAACACTTTCTTTCTATAAATGTAGATTAGGCCTATGACGTTTAATAAAAAAAGTTAAGTTCAATAGAAGTGTTCAGTTATTTAGATCTCATAGGACAAATAAAAATATTGAATTTACAATATAAATTTACTAAAACTGAAGAACTAATTTAACTATGGCATCAGCTGATCAAAAAACATCGTATACTGACATTAATTATACGACAAAACTAAATAATGCTGTAATAACAGCTATTTTAAGCAATGATAGATTAAGATATTGCAATATCACCATAGATATATTGAATGCCGTAAATAACATTAGTTCAACTTAGTAGCATATTATCTATTAAAGCTGGATAGTCATAATAAAATAATAATACTAACTTTAAGCGAATATCTGGACCTACTGACTAGAATTGTTAGGGACAGTTTTATTTTTTTATTTTCCAGATGAATTCAATCCTTTTAAATAAGTCCTCTAAACGATAGTTGAAGTTCACAAACTATAACTTACACCACGAACTTAAAACATTCCATTTATTTCAGACCTGATACCATATAAAGTCTCTAAATTCCATCAGAACTTTAATCCTCTAGCACAAACCCTATCTAGTTCCACCCAATTATAAAACCCTCCTCGAAGGTTAGAACGGCAGTGGCCCCGATACACTGTAAATCTTTACAATTACTGAAACTGGTTGGATTCTCCTCCAATGCTAGATACGTCTATGACGTATGGCTATGACACTCTCACTCAGTTTTCCACTGGATTTAATCAGTGAAGCGGCTAAAAGAGATGCTGGGATCCCTCGGATTCTCCTTTTTCTACCGTAAGTGACAATCTCCGTCCGGGGTTCCTCTGGCGATTGTAAATATTCTACATAGATGTGAGCGTATTAAAGATTTATTTTTTAAATTGTTTTTTGTATTTATATATTTTTTATTATATCTTTCTTTGATATATTGATTTTCTATATTTATATAATTGAACTTTAACTTTGTTTATTTAGCAAATATTGTATGAATGTGATCTTAGAATCATTATCATTGTCCAGACAAAATACAATACATCGGAATTAAAATTGTTTTTTCAAATTTAAGCGAACCCGAAGGTTCAATACTGTAACCAAGAACAATCGTTGATAACATAATAAAGTATTATATTAATAAGATATCTTACTTCCATTGAAAGATAGTAACACTTACTTTCACGTATGTCAATGTCTGTGTAGCGCTTATTATTTTATGAATACCTCATTCCTTATATATACCAATAAAGATCACAAAATAGCAATAACTGGATACGAAGATTAATAATTAGCTGATATAGAGGATTAAAATGCTCCTTAACTTTATATTCTGAATCCTCTTACGAGTAAGCATAGATAGTGCAAAATAGCATACAGAGCTTAAGTGAATAGTTACGTTTGGAAAGCGAGAACCGTTGTGCGTAGAGAAAGAGCAGCTATGGGAGATGATTCAGTTAATGATTACAGATAGTGAAAACTAGCTCGTACGTGTAATGAAGGACCACCGACAACCCTCAGCTCTTCCGGAACACGTGGTGGCTGATGGCCGAGCGATGTCCAAGCGGGAAGTTCCCAAAGAAGAGAAACCTTCCAGGACAACGGGCTAAGTGGTTCGGCTGATAACAGAGGAAAATGAAGCTGATCAACCATTCAACACCGAACGATAATACTTTCAACATCAAGGAAGAGAGCAAAGGGAAGAACCGAAAGAGACTACAGACTATCCATGTAGAGGCGTTTATACTGCACAGGTTTTGGGGGATGAAGCGGGAGCGGTTTTCTAGAATAACATAGAACCTGTTTCTGCCCCAGCCTCCAACTGCGTCCACAACACACGCGTCTTAAAAAAGGACAAGGTAAGGACCTATACTGGTTGTAAGTCAACGGTTAGGCTAGATTGTGATTAGGACGAAATAAATCTATCAACAGTCAGGTTTTCCTCCTCTTAGTAAGAGTAACCGTCTATGGATGCTGGAAAAGTACCAGGAGGATCTCCTGACATCAAGGCCAAACAAAAATTGCCATACAAAAATACATAGTTATCCTGCTACAGTCGGATTCGAACCCGCATTCCACAGATCAGAGACACAGCCAGTATATTATTACAACAAACGGTTTTTAAACTCTAACCAGAAAAACGAACAGACAAAACAATAAGGACTAAAAGCGCCCTACAGCGATTGTCTCGACAAAGGGGTCGACCACAATAATATCCAATTAAAACGATCGTAAAGTTAACATCCCGTATCCACCTATTACTACTGTTAAATTTAACGGCCTTATGAAACAAATTAATTATCATCACATCGCAAATACTTACAACAGAACAGGAAAACCTTTATTCTTCTAAATGATTTTTTTCTTACCTGAAACAAAAAAATAAAATAAATTATTTTTAAAAAAACCTTTGATTATTTATAAAGCAAAAACAAAAATACGATAAATTATTTATTACAGGAATCGAAATTTTAAAGATAATTCTTTTATTTAAAAACACGGATTGTGTTTGTCTCCGACTGAGATATTAAATACTAAGATATTAAATAAACAACACTTTGACGGCATTCTAAATACGGAAAATAATAATCAATCTCCTCCCTCTGAATACCAGAGCGCTGAACCATGGGTAGACGCACCGAGTAAAGAGGAAGTTGAAATGGCGATAGGAAAATTAAAACGGTATAAAGCTGCAGGAAATGATAATATCACGAGTGAATTAATCAAAGCGTGTGGAGAAGCGGGCGTTTCCAAATTACATGTTTTAGTTAAAAAGATCTGGGAAAATGAAAAAATACCCGAAGAATGGAAAGAATCAATACTTATTCCGATTCACAAAAAAGGACCGAGGACGGATTGTAACAACTATCGTGGGATCTCTCTTCTCCCAGTATGCTATAAAATATTCTCGTCAATACTAACTAGCCGAATCACGGAATACGCTGAGGAAATTATCGGAGACTACCAATGTGGTTTTAGGCGGAATCGCTCGACTATTGATCAAATATTTTCCTTACGTCAAATATTAGAGAAGAAACTGGAATACAACGGTGTAGTCCATCAACTTTATATAGATTTTAAAAAGGCTTATGATTCCATAGACCGTCAGAAGCTATATAACATCATGATTGAACAGGGGATACCTAAAAAGTTAGTAAACCTAGTAGAGATGTGTTTGTCGGAAACATTTCATAAAGTTATAATCGGTCATAATTACTCCGAGAGATTTGAGGTGCGATCGGGTTTGAAACAGGGTGACTCCCTTTCACCTGTTTTGTTTAATATAGCCTTAGAATATGTTATAGAAAAGGTGATGAGTACCGAGAAAGGCTTACATATGGGTGACAAGATTCCGGTTTTGGGGTATGCCGATGATTTGGTACTACTAGGTGAAGACACAGAAACTATACAACTAAATACAAGTGTGTTAATAGAAACCGGTAAACAAATAGGTCTCGAATTAAATACCGATAAGACGAAATATATGATTAGTTGCAGAAATGGTGGCGATCTTGATGATATTAATATTTCAGGTCATACTTTTGAACACGTAGAGAAATTCAAGTATTTAGGTTCAATGATAACAAGAAAAAATGAAATCCAGGAAGAAATAAAGTCCCGGTTAAAGGTGGGAAATGCGTGTTATTATTCGGTTGCTAAATTGCTTAGCTCGCGGCTTCTGTCTAAAAACTTAAAGGTTAGAACTTATAAAACTATTATTCTTCCAACGGTTCTTTACGGATGCGAAACGTGGCCGCTTACTTTGAAGGATGAACAACGGCTTAAGGTTTTCGAGAATAAGGTGCTGCGTAAAATATTTGGTCCGAAGAGAGATGAGGCCACTGGGGAGTTTAGAAGGTTGCACAACGCGGAATTGCGGAGTTTGTACCCTGTGAATATAATTGATTTGATAGCATCGCGGAGACTCAAATGGGCGCGTAAAGTTGTTGGGCTTAGTGAGGAACGGATTCCGAGAAAGTTGGTATTCGCTGAACCGACTGGTAGGCGTCCGAAAGGTAGGCCGAAGCGTCGATGGGAGGATTGCATTAAGGCTGATCTCGGGGGCTTGGGCTTGACCGGTGAACATTGGACGAGTCTGTGCAGGCGAAGTTTGGTGGTATCGGCATCGAACCTTCGGGTTCGGTAAGCCTATTATTATTATTATTATTATTATTATTATTATTAAAAACACGAGTTAACAAACTGTCAATCCATTCCACCATACACATAACGAGTAATTTAAAAATCTAGAAATTACAAATTAAATATTCTTGTTAATTATAGAAAATGACTCATTAATGATAAGATAGAAAGTTTGTTAATCTATATTGTACATAAGACTTTCAATTTCTTGATTTTCTTTTTCTTTTTGTAATTTACCAATAATTGTTATATTCATAAAACAGAGGTTGATAACCTTAGTTTCATTCCTTAAATATCTTTAATAACAACTTTCATTTATTTTCTCATTTCTTGTTTACGAAAACCGTTTTCATTAAACAAATTATTAATCATCAAATAACAAATACTAACGAAGTAATAGGAAAATACTTATGTTGGAAGTAATAAAAAAAAACTTAAGTTCGTCGACACTCATCAATAATGAAAATAATAAATTCAATACTATAGATTCCTTTAGCAGGCATAATATATGCTTAAGACAAGGTTTTTTCTTGAGCTGTCATATGATTCCTAAAATATATGAAGACTAGTCCATTTGTATATATCCGCTATCATAAAAATAAAAATAAAATTAGGTATTATTATTGGTTTTTATTAAATTCTATTTTTTTTTTTTTTATTAGCAACAGAAAGCAAAAATAACAACTATATTTCTTATAACAACTATATAAAGCATATCTAAACAGGAAGAATAGCATGACGTGAGATCAGTTTTCTTTTCTAAACTGCACTTACAACAGCTTGATATGAAAAATAGCAAAAAGTTGGTGACCAACCATAATTCATTCATTCATTAAATGAATACATAGGTTTTTTTTTTTTTTTTTTTTTTTTTTTTTTTTTTTTACCCTAAATTCCAAAAAAATACTTTGATTCGCAGATTTACATCCTACAGCCTCTGAAGTCGACGTGCTCTCCAATCCCCCAAAATTGCTACCGGAGCACGCTCCCCTCGGAAATTCCATTTAGCGGCCGACACAGGAAATTGTCTGGGGGTTGGTTGATCGATGTACACGCTTTGATCATCTTCACTGGAATTTGAGTAGAGCTTTCAAAGTTTATGTTCTTCTTATTTATAAATGTTTAGTATATAACATTATGTTACAAACCGGTAATGTATTGTCATAAGGTTAAGAATAATAATTGATATACCGTTATAGTAATGCCTTTCACACCAAACTTTTTATTCATCACTTTATGCTACTGTGGCCAATCGGACAATGCTTAAGAGTCCTAAATGTTGGCTAGCTAAGTTTAATTACGATAGGGATGTTTAATGAGTATGTCACATCCGTAGGTCGGCACAAACAAGAATTTTTGACTCAATTTAAAATATCCTAGTGCCATCTTCCGGGTTTGAGCCCACAACCTTGGGAATAGAATTATGTTATGCTAGCTACACAAAGTAACTAAAGGTAAAACTGAAACTTGCCTTATCATATTTTTCTAGGTCTTAAAAGATTTAAACATTAGATGTTTTGAAGGATCTATATTATTCTAATCAGATCTCTAGGTTTTAATTTAAAAGGAAATAAGCTATCTAAGTCAATTTAAATAAGAATAAACACTTAAAAGACCTCAAGAGTTTCTCTACTTCTAGACCAACCAAAGTGATAACAAAGAAATAAATTGGATAAAGAGGAGGAATTGAAATGGTAATAAGTTTCAAAATTAATTGCAAATAAATAATCTATATTCCATTTCTATGTATATATGTAATATTACAATAAATATAAAGCCAATTTAGGCATCCATCTAACACTATCACATTTCACAGCAGCTGAAAAGACAATGAGTCATCGGAGGAGAATGACGGTATGGGCTCTAAGCTGGGCACGATAGGATCCAGAAAACTTACTCACCCAGGCATTCTGAAGAAAAGTACTTCCAGAAACTTCAACCATCAATTATACATTGTTTTATTGTGTTTTTTTTTATGACCCGTCCCAATAAAGCCAAATGAAAGAGTAACAATACACGGCTTGAAAAAAATCTGGTGTGAAAAATGGACATAAAGTTTAATAGTGTTCCTTACACATCGAAATACCTTTAAGCTTTAATAAGATGATCATCCTAAGATTCTGGTAGGAATTTTTTTTCTTCACTCCTTCCCCATAAAACATGCTTCTTATTTTGAAGGTTTTATATCCAATTTTGGAAATTTTATAAACTGTTTAACGTTCACGAAAGGTTTGATTTCATGAATACCTCGATATACAATCATCACATCAACAGTCGACCATACATTCGCAATTTCCTAACAAAAAATAGAAACAAAATAATTTAATTAGACCAAAAGTAGTTTAGTCCAACTGTTAAAGGCCACATTTAGTAATTCACTTGCCAAAATTTCTCCTTAAAGAGGTAAGGTAAGACACTCAACTATAAGCCATTTTAATGTTGCTGTTTGTTCTTTTATTATGGAAAATATATCACATTAAATTTGTATTGTTTAAAGTTTTCAATGTATATGCTTGACATTGCTTAGTAATGCCCTGATGATGGCTCACAAGTTTGAGCTGAAACGTCGACAAAATTAAAATATTCAAAAAGACTTGCCTCCTGATTATTTCGACCTACGATAATTTCTACAGTCGACTATACATCTTAAATATATCACATTATAATACCATTGTGACATGAAAAGAAATAAACTAATATTAAATTAAGTTCAACACATTGAAAGTCAAATAATGACTTTTTTTTTCTTTTAATTTTTGTTTATTTACAAAAAAATATAATAATAATACATTAAAATACAACGAGAGAAAATAAGGTGGTACCGTGTGCCTGGAGGTCGCTGGCAACCCACCTTGAACTAGTCCTGGTCTCAGAAGACTACCTGCCACTGGTATAAAGCTTACATTACAAATTATTTTTTAGAGCATTAAATAATATAAGATGTTGCGTAAAGAAAATTATGTTTTTAATTTCACTAACCTATAAAGGAAATATATAGAAACGTAAAGTATTGTGATCGTGAAAATTTTCAAATTACAGTTTTCACCGGAAATACACATTTCAGGGGCCCCTGAGTCCAAATGACCAAGTATCGCAAAAAGGTCTCTGTGTGTGTGTATGTCTGTATGTGGTAAGTCTAGCACAAAAACAAAAAGTCGTACCAAACTGAAATTTCATATCTAAGACAACTATACACCCGAGATGTTACAGCAACTTTTTCATCAAAATCAGCTAATCAGAATAGCCATTTTGTGCTTTTTTACAATTTTCTCAAAAACTGCTTTAACGATTTTGGATGCAAAATTTAATGGGCTCTAATTTGATGTAGGTTTCATTCTAATTAAAATAGCCTGGCAGGGCTTGAATGCATTAGGGCCAACGTTTCGGCCTAAAATTCAGGCCTTCAGGACGACTGAAGGAAGGAGATCACAACATTCAACTGTAATTTAGGGCTATTAAGAGCAAAAATAAGAAATAAATATCATTTGTATATTTCTTAAATGATAACGTTTAACAAGTTTCAAAAAATGTATCTCTTTATTAGACCTCAACACAAGTATGGACTATTAGTATACATTCTTTCTCAATTATTTATTAATGCATAACTAGCAGAGTGATTCATCTCACAAAGAAACCAACCATTAGCTGATAATCCACGACACCCAAGGAGATCGATATCCTCTCACCGGATCGGAAGTATGATTCAAGCCAAGTCATTCTATCCCACCGGCTGAGTATAAACTCCGTTGAGGTAGGCTGCGCAAATAAGGAGGAAAGGTTAGTTGGTTTAGTTAAACTGTCGTTTTTGTCTACAAAGTTTACACTGTTCTGATACGAATGTCGAATCCGCCGCTAAATATCCCAGGATGTTTGTACAGCTCAAGGTATACCATGTTTGAATAGAGAAATGTTTTTCCTGGATGTGAATTACACTCTCTAGCACTTAACAGGGTAAACAAAAAATACAAGGATTCGAAAATATTCATTCAGAACCTTAACTAGTTTTTTTATTTTATTTTCTATTATTATTATTATTATTATTGGGTAGCGGCGTGGTCTAGTGGATAGAGCACTAGTCTACTGTTCTCTGGGTACTTGGTTTGAATCCCGAATGTAGCAGAATATTATATATTCTGTTAATTCAGCCGGGGGGACGATCCTAGGGTAAGGAGGCCCTCCTGGGGGCAGACCCAGCCTCTCTCTTGCACTGCCGTTCTAAGCAGAAACAGTATGAATCTCTATATGTGATATAGAGTATCTATCTATAGTGTATATCTATAGGTTCTATATGTACTGAGTACAAAACCCTTCTTGGGTTGTAGAGGTACAGATTTTTATTTTAATAATTATAATTGAAACCATTATAACTCCTAAACGGTAGGTTCTAGCGACAAACGTTATGAAACAACGAATATTCTCAATGGTAGAAGAATAGTTGAGTGTAGGTAAAATATAAGGAGAAGATGGTTGGGAATACAATTATAGAAACACTACCATTAAGTGAACTTAATTTATTGTGCCAACGTTTCGGCCAACATCTCCAGGCCGATTGTTTGGTGCAACCTTTTAACAATGACTAGTTCTAATTCAATTAGTCATTGTTGTGAGCTAGAGCCATACAATCGCCTTAAATTTGGACTGAAACGTTGACACAATAAATTAAGTTCACTTGATTGCAGTGTTTCTTTGACTGCACCCCTATCAACTTCTTATAAAAAATATTCTTCATTAAATTTCTAATCAGGGAAACTGTAGGCTAATTTTCGATCCAAATAAATCCAACTAAGATAAAACTTGTTAAGAAATCCCTAACACTTAAAAAATATAGGCAATACATGACCTTCTTCATTTAAACTAAAATTAAATTCAAATTACTTATTGCTATAGACATGTCACCCTCAGTGTCAGCCTACGTCATAGATTATAATTTTATATCATGTATATATGTATATTTATTCCTTGGAAGAGCAGGCTCCGTCCGGGGTGGTTTCTCAGCAAATTGTAAATATTGTATATGAGTGTGTTCATATTTTGTTTATTTATTCCTTAACCTAGTATTTATTTAATTTATAAATTCTGTTATTATAGGGGTACTCACTACGTTTGCTATAGCATGCTATTTGTGCTATTGTGCTAAACCCATCAATTTTATCTGGAAATAACTGTAGAAACTCGACGGGTTTAGCGAAATAACACAAATAGCATGCTATGGCAAACGTAGTGAGTACCCCTTATATACCTTTTTTTATTTTAGTTTCATTTTATGTAATTTGACTTTCCTTTAGTTTATATTGTAAATATTGTATTAATGTGATTCTGTAGCAATATTATTATTGTCCATAGTGACAAAGTGTAATATATCCGAATAAATGCATACATTTTTTATTCCTTACTGCTTTTTGCAGTTGCTTGCCTTTTGTGGAATAAATAATTCTACTTGCACTGTAAATGTGTGTAACTTGATCTGAATAAAGTCTTACTTTTTTGAAGGTGAGAAAATGGTTACACAAAAAAAAAAAAACTGTAGACACCCAACCAAAAGACTTGTCAATGACAATAATGAAATCAGATGGAGTTTAAAAAAAATGCAATAGAGGATGAGAAGAAAAGCATGAGAGAAATAAATTAAATAAAAGAATAACCATATCTCTAGATGGTCAAGCTTAAAAATAACTGTTATACTCAAGGAAGTGGTTAAAAATGAAACTCCGTCGTCATCTCATAAATTGCTTCTAAAGCAAGGGATCGGGATAGTTCATTAAGCTATTGGGCTACTGAACTCAATGTTTTCCAAGGTATTCCTTGTGGCTGACGCTGATCGAATAAACTTAGATAATTTTTAAATGTAACAATAAGAAAGATAATTGTTTTTAATTGATGATAAATGAGGAAATTCAATAAAATCCTTAAGAAAAGTAGAATGAACTGATAGCACAAAACGCACAGTAGGAGACATCCAGTGAGGGGGTTCGCAATTGCGGTATGCATGAAGACAATAAGCGCATAAGAATAGCGACCAGCCCAAGGGCCGTTATGTCACGACTGTCCTGCAATAATCGTGTAATGGCAAGAGCCCAACATTTCATGCCGCGTGTCGCGTAGGGGAAACTATCCAGATCATACTATCCGGCCAAAACCTCAGTAGACCACTTCTCATACTTGAGAAGCAGTTTGAGACTATGAGGACATTGTACACACACTAATAAGTATGTTAAGACAATCATGAGCTAATGTATGCATAGTTTATTCGTTATTTTTCAAATGATATATTTTAATATAAATAGACACGAGTTCTGTTGGAAAAGTTTGTTTCTTTGCTTATTTGTTTAATGTCACTTTATGCTACTGTGCCTAATCCCTCGATGCTACAGTGGGAGTCCTAAATTCTGCCTATCCAGGTTTAAATATGAAAGGGATCTTTCATGACTATCAGACATCGCATAAGCTCCGGACTAGACTACCTGTTTACGTCCCCTCCGAAGAAAGTACAAATAAGGATTTTTTACTCCCATTAAAAATTCCTAGGGTCATCTGCCAGTTTTGAACGCACGACCTTCTGCATAGAAGACTGCTATGCTAGGCCCTACACCACAGGTGAATCGTTATTGGAAAAGTTAATAAAATTTTTACTGAAGTAAAGTTTACAGAAACAATGTACAAGTTTAATTTACATATTTTTATTTCTTTCATTCCATAAACTTCACACTATTTTGATATATATTTATTTTTTAAATAATCAATTTAATATGAACCTATAAAAATAAAATATGGAAACAAATGAACTATAATATAGTGAACATCGCATATGTATGAAGCAGGGAGGCAGACAGAAACCAGTTAATTCATGTTCCTCATATTCAGCATAATTATTTAATCAGGCTAGGAGGCCCCACATCCAACTCCTTTTCAGCCTTAGCCCAGTTAAATCACATTTGCCATATTTTTAATATTTTGTTGATTTGTAATTTTCAATTCCTTCATTGCTTACTACATGGTTTGAATAACCATATGTTTTGAAAATAATAAGACAATACAAATAAGTATGATAATGGGGAACGAACCCCGAAACGTAGAAAAATATGTAACGAGTTGTGAAAGAAAATAAATGTATAATAAAAAGAAAGTTAAGGAGTGTGAGAAAAAAAAATGTATATGGTCTTGGTAAATAAACATATGTATTAATTTCATTATATTTCAACAAAAAAAAGAAAGAAAAGAATAATTTTATCAATCTGATTACCGTTATCTACTGAATGGTTTCGGCTTAATGATGGTTTCGAAAAGAAAACTCCATTTGAAGGAATTAGCAAAATTAGATAATATACGATGCGAGTTGACAATATATGTCAAAGAAATTGGAAAATCATTTTTGATCTGACCTTTTCAAAAAATACATCTAATTACAAGAATCGATAATGAGAAAAGAAAACCGCTAGGTCTGTATGAATCCTAAAGCATTTGACTAAAAAAAGTTATTAATCACTATTTTTAATTGATTTCCACATACTTTCAACATGATTTTGTACAACCAATGAAGGGTATTCGGCTAAATTATGTAGAGATTTGTGCTGTTTCTAGGCCAACGGCCGTGCAAGGAGGATATTAGGGAGCGATCACGCTCATCCTTCAATTTTTTTCACGTTTTATAATTAACATATTAATAATTTGTAATCTACGTTAAGATTAGGGCAGTGATGCGTTCGCCGACGGTGCCTATCGGGCACACAACATCCTTGACATAAATATAACTGTCGGTAATGATTCATGATGATGCAAAAAAGAAAATGATTATTTTGTTCCAAACTAGGAAAGGAACAGGTTCTCATACTCAGTCAATATAACCTCATTACCGATATTTCTATGTCATCGTTCACGAATGCTATCTAATGACTTGAAGTCAGATTAAATTGGATATTGCATAGTACAATACTTAACGATTTTAATTGTTTAACATAGTTAATATTAATCACATCATCATAAATAATAAATATTATGTACTCACTCAACTTTTTAAATTATAATATCTGCAAATAAAATAATGTTATACTACTAAATTATCAATAATTAAAATATGAACTAAATTATTAGCAATATATGAAGGGACATAATTCGGTCAAAGCTTTCATCGTCATTTACAAGAAATAAGGCAGTACTTTGATAGTTTTTCCAGTTTATATCTACTTTTTATTTTTCCTTTTTTTTAATGAAGTTTTTAATTGTTCAAGATAAAAAGTTTAAAAATTGCGTAAAATCAAACCCTAACCTATATATAGGAAACAGAAAAACTAAAAAGTTCTTCATTACATTGATTTATTTCTATGTCATCGTTTACGAACGCTATCTGATGACAGGAAGCCAGATTAAATTTAATATTATACAGTACAGTACTTAACAATTTTAATTGTTTAAAATAGTTAATATAACTTAAATCATAATAAGATATGTCCTCAACTTTTTAAATTATAATATCTCCTAATAAAATAATTTCATACTACTAAAATATCATGAATTGAAAAATATTAATTAAATAATAGCAATAAATTAAGGGGCATAAGTCGGTCAAAGCTTCTATCGTCGTTTATAAGAATTAAGGCAGTATTATGAGACAATTGTATTATAAATAAATAGCCGATGTTCTTTCACTATTAATAGTCTTCTAACGAAGCTATAAATGACTACACATGGGAGGGTATCGATCCAACGCTTCATAATGTAAAGTTGAAACACGCAACATGAAAATGACTTCAGTATTTTAGGATTTATTTTCCCTTAGAGATGAGTCAGAAAAACGATTAAATTACTTCCTCAGCAGTAGATGAAGCCCATAGCCCCTTCTCACCCTATAGCACTCAAGAAATGGTCTTCAACCCGCCCATTCTTCCCTGGACAAAAAGTAATGATACACTAACGCGGAAGAACGACTCTATTCACGAGCCACGCAGTTGTTATGTAACGGGACGTTAATGTAACTATACAGCAACGAATGATCCGCACACCTATATCATTTCAATTAAATGTTTTTAACGTTCGTCAATTTAATTTTCTCCAAAAAAACAAAACAAATATATTTATTTATGTTCTTTGAAAAAATAAAATCAGTATCATTTGACACAACTGCTCATTATAATGATAAATAAACGCCCGGCAGATACTATTCATTAGATATTGGGTTTTTATTGTAATTTTTTTTTAAATATTTCAATAACATCATATCTGACGATTTTCGCTATCTGCGCTCGCTCAAATGATAGATACACTCCCGAAGAATTCGGTGTTCAAGATAGGGAGTTTCTGTAATGGGATCGTCTTTATCTTAACGTAACATTCCTTCTATTATTTCAAAACTCTTTTGCGATTTACTGAAAACGCTTATAATAAATACAGTCCAATGGAAAAGACCTGGTTTACAATAAATAGAAAAAAACGTGTGCATGCAATTAGCACAACTGGCTCTGTAGTTCACCTAAAGCTGATTGATTTATTTTCAGTTTAAATAAACTTATCAAAAACTAAAAAGTTTTTGTCAACAGTAACCAATACAGTCACCTTACATTGATTTGCATTTTTTTAAAACTACAATCTTATTTCGTCATAGAATCATCTTATTTCGTTATATGTCATAGAAAAAGTGACGTGTACCGAGAAAGGTTTAAATATGGGCGATAAGATTCCGGTTTTGGAGTATGCCGATGATTTGGTACTGAGGTGACACGGAAACTATACAACTAAATACAAGTGTGTTAATAAAAACCGGTAAAGAAATAGGACTCGAAATAAATATCGATAAGACGAAATATATGATTAGTAGCAGAAACGGTGGCGATCTTAGTGATATTGATATATCAGGGCATACTTTTGAACAAGTAGAGAAATTCAGGTTCAATGATAACAAGAAAAAATGAAATCCAGGAAGAAATAAAGTCTCGGTTAAAGGTAGGAAATGCGTGTTATTATTCAGTAGCTAAATTACTTAGCTCGCGGCTTCTGTCTAAAAACGTAAAGGTTAGAATTTATAAAACTATTATTCTTCCGACGGTTCTTTACGGATGTGAAACGTGGCCGCTTACTTTGTAGGATGAACAACGGCTTAAGGTTTTCGAAAATAAGGTACTGCGTAAACTATTTGGTCCGCAGAGAGATGAGGCCACTAGGGTCTTCAGAAGATTGCACAACGCGGTATTGCAGAGCTTTTACCCTTTGAATATAATAGAGTTGATAGCATCGCGGAGACTCAAGTGGGCGAGTAAAGTTCTTGGGCTCAGTGAGGGTCGGATTCCGAGAAAGTTGGTATTCGCTGATCCGACTGGTAGGCGTCCGAAAGGTAGGATGGGAGGATTGCGTTAAGGTTGATCTCGGGAGCTTGGGCTTGATCGGTGAACATTGGACGAGTCTGTGCAGGCGGAGTTTGGTGGTATCGGCATCGAATCTTCGTGTTCGGTAAGCCTATTAGTATTATTATTGCTGTGTACTGATAGCAACTCAGCGAAGTTGAGCAGCAGATCCAAATTGGAATTTCCTCCTATTATTACTATTGGGTTGATGCAAAATTAATGCAGGTTTTTAGTAGGTATTGTAAATACGCCATATTTTTACTTTAACCATATATATTTAATCAAAATAATTTCCATCTGAATCAATGCACTTTTGCCAAGTTCAACAAGCTTTCTTATTCCACCAGAAAAAAAATCCGAATCCCTGGACTCAATGAAATCACGAAAAGAATTTTCAATGTTGTCCTGGTTTTGAAAATTTTTCTCCCTCAAAAAGTTGTCCAGATGCCTGAAAAAGTGGAAGTCTGTAGGAGAGAGGTCAGGTGAATAAGGCGGATGTTGGAGAACTTCGTAGCCCAACTCGTGCAGTCGTCGAAGCGTTGGTTGTGCAACGTGTGGTCTGGCGTTATCGTGGAGCAGGATCGGCCCCTTCCGATTCATCAATGCTGGGCAAAGACGTTGCAATTTTTGAGTTCCGAGTTCCGCCGCCATTTCTCGTGTGGTTTTGGTTGGGTCTTCTTCCACTTTTGACCTCAGCTGGTCGTTGTCCAGAGCAAGATGACGGCCCCGACCTTCCTTGTCTTCGAGGTCGAAATCTCCTCTGCGAAACTTCTGGAACCAACGCTGCACCGTGCACTCATTAATAGCCCCCTGACCCCACACTTCATTAATATTACGAGCCGTTTGCGCAGCGCTGCGCCCTAATTTAAATTCGTAAAAATAAATTTGACGAAAATCGCACTTTGACATTTTCGATTCAAGACCTTTGAACACACTGAACAAAACGATTTTACTAAACAAATTCATGGTGAAAGAGAGGGTATTAGATAAGGTTTGTTTTGGTATAATAATGATCAATGTTAGGATTAGCTTTGTTTACACAATTGGAATTAAGATATTGCAATAGAGGAAACCTGCATTAATTTTGCATCAACCCAATATAATCTTATTACAGGAAGCGGTGTGGTCTAGTGAATAGAGCACTAGTCTACTGTTTTACGGATCCCAGGTTCGAATCCCGGCTGAGGAAGAATTATTTATTCAGTTATTTCAGCCGTGGAGCGACTCTAGGGTAGGGGACAGTCATCCTCTATAATGTGGGTACCCAAAAACAAGGCGGCTGAACGTAATCTAGGAGTAATCACTTTTTTGGACGGTGTTGGACGTGGAACAGCACGAACCTCTATAAGTCCTAAACTCAAAGCCTTCATAGATTGTGGTAGTAGATGTTTTTTTAATTTACTTAGTGAATAATTCTCTTAGAAAAATGATAAAATTTAACTTTTTTTATTTATTTCTCTTTCCTTTTATATTACGTATCTATTATACCTGGCAGGCCTCTGAAGGATCTGTAATACGGAATATTTTCAAGATTCTTTATGCAGTTGCATTCTTTATGCAGGCTAATGAAATAAAATGTATAAACAATTAAAAAAAATCTGGTCTTCAGAAGCTACTGATATTTCATAAGTCGAATAACGTAGAACAAAAAAAAACAAAAAACACACACAATATTTTTCGGTTTTTCATATTAATTATTTATCATTCCCTCAAAGAAAAAAATCCTTATACTCCTTCCCACAACAAAGCAGAAAATCGGAAATTGCCACTTGAAGCTATCCTTAATGACAATCAGAACTAAAATTAATGATAGGAAAAACGTAAAACCAAAACAAAGATAAAGAAACAATAGACATATGAAATTTTTAGGGTATCAATTTCAGTATGTAGTGGTCAACTAAGAGCAATCAAATTAACTGTTATTATTATTAATAAAAATGCATAGACTATAGTAAAGAACTTTTCGGTGTGCTTTAACTCCAATAATTTAATTCTTTTTTTTTTGTTTTACTTTTACTCCACCTCTTCTGATTTAAACCTAGTCAAGAATTCCTCTAGGCTACTAAGTCGAAGCTATAATATAGTTAGTGAACCATTGTTCCTTTATTGGATAGTTATGGAGTATAATTAGACGGAGTTACGTGACAGAAACAAATTACTGTTATCTC
Organism: Piezodorus guildinii; assembly: GCA_023052935.1. Lineage (NCBI taxonomy): Eukaryota > Metazoa > Arthropoda > Insecta > Hemiptera > Pentatomidae > Piezodorus > Piezodorus guildinii. Next base: position 95,230,873 of record CM041296.1, read on the forward strand.
TGATTTGATTGAAATCAACCATCAAAGTGATCCCGAAAGGGTTTCCTTTTAGTGATTTTCTCAAGGCACCCTGACCTAGCGATCTTGACCCCACTGATATAAATTCATTTGCAGACCAAGGACGCCGGGAAAGGACGTAGCAGGAAGAATGTCTTTCCTTCCCACCAATAGCTGCCTACCTTTGGAATGCGCTAGGATATAGTTCAACGATGAAGAGATGAATTATTAATTCGTTTTTGTTTTTTTTAAAATGAACTTTAGAAAATATTATACTAACTACATGTAAACGACAATTTTGTATGGCGAATGCAGCTCACGATAATTATCAGATTACAAAATATACATATTAAACAAGAACAGCCACACGGCAGAGATGGGCAAAATCGCATTCGGATATACGAATACGAATGCATTCGGGAAGATCGAGTTTTGAAAATACGAATACGAATGCAATCGTATTTCAAAAAAGAATACGAATGCATTCGTATTTCGAAAAAAAATACGAATACGAATATATTCAAAGATGTAAACAGGTATACGCCCGAATTTCACAGGTATGCAAAGGGATACGGTCATATTCCACTGGTGGGGGCCGTATTCCACTGGTCTAAAAACGTATACGGACCTGTGTACAAGTCAATATGTGCGCATTTGCAGGCGTGAATTCGAATGCGGTCAATAATATATTATATTAAAAGACATAAAATTTAATATTTATGAATTTTTTTAAAAATATGATTCAAATATTGTTGAAATAACTTCTTTAAATACGAATATTTATTTATTTACATATATCAACACTCATACAGTTCTCTTCTCTATAATGAAATAATTTAACAAATATTTCTTAAAATTTATTAATTTGTGGAAAATGAAAAACATTAATGCAGTAATGAGCTTATAAATTATATTAAAAAAAGAAAAGAAATATTATCCCTTTGATATATTTTTTTTTAGCTTAAAATTTATATTGAAAGTAAAGTTCAGTAAATATTTTAACTTTTCAAACCAACTATGTGAAAATAAACACCACGCATTCAAAAATAGGTAAAATGTTGAATTTTAAGCATTTACAGTGTAGTGTTTAGGTAATCCAGGTATGGAATGACTCATTGACTTTTCATGATTATGTTTCTATTTTCTAAATTTAGAAGTTTGCTATTATTCCAAAACATTGAAAGTTATAATAATAATAAAATTAATTCTTTATAATGAAGTGAAGTAAAGCGCTAATAAAAGTACTTATGTAACATTCAAAGCGGTAATAGAGAGTGATGATAACCGCAAAAAACTTTAGTTTTTATCGTAGATACTATATTATTATTAATTTATTCTTATTAGTAATTTGATATAAAATAAATACTTTAATTAAAATTCAGTATAATCCTTTTTTTATTGTTAACTTTGTTTGAAGATAAGAAGTAATATAAAGCCGCCTTAGAACCACGGGACATCGGGAACTTTACCATCGGGAATTTTACCATGATACCTGCCCTGGGATTTTGAGCCTATTAAAAGAGGCTAAATATGTGACAAAACTTCTTAGGAAGTATTGCAAGACTCAAAAGCAGAAGGAAATCCCTAAATTAATTTAAAACCTACTAAACAATTTTCACAACAGAGGGTAAAAAAATCTAAATGGACTAGGAATATACTAAATAAACTAGGAATAATACCCTTTGCCGTAGAGGCATTTTTAGAAAATAATTCATGAACTTGTTTCTATTTCCTATGAAAATGAATGTAGTATATTCTAAAACATTAAAGTGGTATAAAAAAAAAATAATAATAACAAAAATAATTGGTTATAATGAAGTGAAGTAAAGCGCGAATAAAAATGAATATGAAACAATTATTAATATTGATATCATTAATTGTTACATATTCACTTTTAAATCTATAGATTTAAGTTTATTCTGATAAAATAAAAAAATACCTTATGTATTGTTAATTTTGTTTATTTTAATTATCTCACCACTTCTTGTTGCTAGTGTTAAGAATAAATGGATAAATATTAAAGAAACTTAAATTAACTGGAGAAATAAAAAATGTAAAAATAAACTTTTTCCAGGTTATTATTTTTCAATTCGCATATAGAAAAGTATAATAGACCGTTATAAAGCTACATATTTCACAGAAAATGTTAAATAATATAAAAAGTATCACCTTAGTTATGATTGTATATAATAATTATGTTATTTTATTTAATCTAAAATATATACTTCCGACGAAATAAGGTTATTTTTTCAACATTAACTATTTATTTCAAATTGACCACTATTAATTAACACTTTTTAATGTACTGATTTTTCCTACAAATAAAATTGTTGGGGGACTGGATGAAACTTTAACTTATTCGAATTCACGCCTGCAAATGCGCACATATTGACTTGTACACAGGTCCGTATACGTTTTTAGACCAGTGGAATACGGCCCCCACCAGTGGAATATGACCGTATCCCTTTGCATACCTGTGAAATTCGGGCGTATACCTGTCTACATCTGTGAGTATATTCGTATTCGTAAATTTTTTTCGAAATACGAATGCATTCGTATTCTTTTTTGAAATACGATTGCATTCGTATTCGTATTTTCAAAACTCGATCTTCCCGAATGCATTCGTATTCGTATATCCGAATGCGATTTTGCCCATCTCTGCCACACGGCTTAAATATAAATTAAATAAAACTATACACAAAAAAATTAATCGTTCTTTTTTTTTTTTTTTTTTTTTTTTTTTTTTGATTATTTTCAATAATGAACATTTTTAATCGACGTAAAAAAAAAATACTATTCAAAATTTGAGAGCTTACGTTTTAAGATACGTAGAATCGGAATAGTGAAAAAAAAAATCCGTTTGTCCGCCGTCCTTAGAATTTCTCCGAAACTACTGGACCATTTTTTTTAAAATCAGCTATAAGGGCATGCAACAATGATCCTAACACAAAGACATTAATATCAGCAGGTTATTTTTAAAATGGCGGACGATCAAAATTGATTCAATTCAATAACTCAGTTATTTTTGAAGATAGAGAAAAAATGTATAAGTGCTTTTTAAACCAGAAAACTGCGGGAATTTATAACAAAAAAAAATTGAAACTTTACTCATAAATATCCCCATGCCCATACCGCAGTTATTTGAGGTAGTGAAAAATATGTATCGAGTTTTAGAATCAGTTAAGCTCGATAAACAATTTAAAAAAAGTTGATCAACATGTACCTACAAAATGAAAAAAGAATCATCGAAATCGTTCAGAACTAGCAGAGACATGGCGTTTTGAAATTAGCAGTGGTGATATTCCATTTCCCTTTGAATTATTTATTTATTTCCATATTAGTTAATTGCCTACAACACATCTATACTCTAGTATAATTATTTGGAAATAATAAACCATTGTGTAATAATTTGTACCGTTTTTTAATAATATGCTTTTCAAACATCCAACTGTAATTATATATCTACAATATTATGTTTTTGCAAACAATTTTTTTTTAAAAAATGTATCCATAAATTATCAAACAAATAACTAGCTGCGTTATTTTTCAGTCTACAAGGATTATTGCCATGTTGATAATTATAGGCGCAACATGTTCAGAAGTATATTTTCAAAGTAAGCATATTTATTTGTTATTCTTAATGAACAACTAATAAAATAAAGATAATTATTTATTTTTTAGTGTTATTTTCCACGAATAGATTACAAGAATATTATACATAGAAGGGCATGGGAGAGGATTGGGAATGCATTTTTCGTTTTATTTCAGCTATCCTGTTAAATAAGTACAGAATCCAATAATTTTGTTTTTTTAAATAACCTGAACAATATTTAAAGTTCTTAAGATTTGTCTCCAGAAGATTGCCTTTTCGGAGCCAACATATTTTAGAGAAAATACAACGTAATTTTATTAAAATTTTTACTCCCTCCCTCTCTTCGAATATCCTCATTTAGGATATGCTTTTTTTTAAGGCCAATTAATCAAATAGTTTCTAAATTAATTTGTATTCTCTCTAAATTAATTTCTAGGATCCCCAGTAGAATCAGAAAAATCATGACAAAAATATTAGCAAATCGCAGCAAATTCCGTACACCCATATAATGCAGTCTTGAATAAACCAGTTACTTCTACAACCCATGAAGGGTCTTGGGCTCAGTACATATAGAAATTCGTACTGTTTCTAGACCAACGAGTGTGCAATGAGGTGATTAGGCCATAATCACGCTCAGCCGCGAGGTCTCTACCAATTATTTTTGGTACCTATTTTATAGAGGCTGGGTCTGCCACATGAGGGTCCCCATACCCCAGGGTTGCCTTCCCTTTCCCTCCCCTCCTCCCCCAACTGATATCCTGCCACAGCCGGGATTCGAACCCAGGACCCGGAGAACAATAGACTAGTGCTCTAAACGTTTGATAGCTTGACGTTTGAAATCATGAAAACAATAGACTATTCGTAAATAAAGAAAACAAAACTTCATTACAATGATAAAAGTATCGTGTTAGCTAATTTTCTTTAATACTTTCATATTTAATTAAATTATAAAAAAATAACACCATTCAATACTATGAAGAAATAATTACCTAAACAGCCAATGACATCGATCACTTACCTACAAAAAAAAAAAAAAAAATTAATTAAATATAATAGAAAGTATTTAGCAATAAACAATCCTTATCTTAAAATAAACTCTGTAAGAAAATAGTAGCAAATGTTTTTTATTTATTATAAATAAAAATAAAAATTGATACTCTTACATTAAGTCTGGCAATCATACATGATTAAATTACTATAAAATTATATTCGATTTTTTTTATAGGTCCAAGTAACTAACTATTTAAAAGAAAGTAACCATGATGAAAGTAAAAGTTGAAAAAAAAAACTGAAGAAATGTTATTACAAAGTTTCTATTTTCCTCGACCCTCCTGAGGCATTTTGATATCGAGCCAGAGGCAGACAACTATCAAACGGGAGGCCTCACAAATGACCGGCTTCGTAGAAGACTTTCCAGCCGATCTCTCTTACTCCAACTAAGCCGATTATCCCAAAGGCTTATAACACGCTACGATTAATCCAGGCCAAATCCCATACTGTCTCAAAGGATAGTCACTTATGCTAAAACCATTATGTCATCTTAAAGGGATTCGTAGGAAACGCAGTTACAATTATCTTGGTAAGCGCGATAGTTCAAGAGCCAGGGGAAGGTTTAGATCACCCATCGAACATAAGGACATACATATCTAACTACCAATTTAATAAAATTTATTATTATATGTATTCAATTTGGAATATAAAATACAGCTTTGAATTGAAATTTTAACGACTGTATGTACAATAAATACAACCAGTAAAAGTGCTGAATTATAATTAAAAGCGTGAAAAGACGTGAAGAAACTACCCAGTGGTACAACTTCAAGCTTACAATTATAAAGTTTTCACTTTCAAGTCCAAAATTTCAAATGATTACTTAATATAATATAAGTCGCGACATCCTTATAATCTATAATGTTAGAAAGTAATTATTGTATAATACATAATAAATAGGAATGCTGTAATTTTAACATAATAAGAGTTTATTGCAAGCTATAATGATGATTAAAAATTACTTAGTGTTTTACAACATTTTCTGTTAAATGTTTTAGTGGTAATACCTAAAGTTGAGCTTAAATTGAGTTTTGCATTCGTATTTTTGCGTGTGGAACTGATTTCACTACATGTCTAAGTAACAAGACGTACAATTTCGAATTAACATTTCAAAACCGTAGAATGTGAAAAATATTTGGAAGTAGATGAGACCAGCTCCAGGTGTATGTTCGATTTTAAGAGAGGACAATGATCAGAGTGCACTTTAGGCGCGTCTTGCACGATTAATGTTTTGTTAAGCTCTGTTGCGTTCCACTGCTTAGAAATAAATCAGTCTTTATTAAGATGTCAACTAAGATGGACATTATTCAAGAAAGTAATTTGGTTTTACGAGTTTAAACTTGGCCGGAACAGACCTGACGGCCATAACTTCAATCAAGTCTAAGGTGAGAAAAACATTAATGAGTTCGCTGTTAGCGGTTGTTGAAAAAAAAATTTAAACTTAAAAAACAACTAGAATTTAAAGGGTTATAAGTAACAGTTCCACATTTTTTTGATAAATTATAAATAATTTGTATATTTTCGAATAAAAAACTTATTTATTTAGGAAAATAAGTAACTAACGTAACTAAGCTATATTATGTTATAGCATACATCCGAAATAAACTCTCCAATTGACCACTATGCACATAGTGTATGTCTGAATAAAGGCTTCGGTTTTAATTAAATAATTTAATTTTAAACAAATATTACTGTTGATTTTCCTATTATTTAGTATTGCATATATTTTTAATTTTAGGATGATCGCATGCTTGAATTGGAACCACCGCTGCATCCAAAGTAAAAATAATTATAACTGAATTTATTTCTATTATATCTCTTAAAATCAAACCCTGCTTTCCACTGAATGATCAACTCCGTATTAATTTAAAATATTAATAATCAATTCTTCTGTGTTTAAACCGATATGAAATCGTTGTTTATGTAGAGATATTATGTATACAACGGGGCGGGCGACTGCCAAGGCAATAGAAGACAGTAATAAAACCGTAATTAAACAGAAAAGCGGTATCAAAAAATAAATAAAAAAAAAGAAGAAAGAAAAAGGAAAGTACTATTTTATCGTTAATAAATATTGTTATTGTACATTACATTTTTTTCCTTTGAGCAATATCCACAAGTAAATAAAGAGTATCTGAACTTGACAAAGAAAAGAAAGATTTAATTGGTTCAATCAAGGTTACACTATTGTTAGTTTCTAGGCGAAAAACAGGTTTGTTTGTTTTTCAGATTTTTTAATTTAAATTATTCAGAAAAATAATTTATATCAAAGTTAAAAGAATTAATTCACTTTTATTTTAGTAAAAAGTTTATAAGAATAAAGCCAATTATATTTTATTTTATTAGTCTTATAACACGAAAAAACAAGCTTTTAGCACATCAGTGTTGACTAACCCAGCTTAGAATCAAAGCAGATAAGCATCAGCCCAGCTTTGAGAGGGGACACCCACCGACGTTAGAGAGTTATGGTAATCAAGTGTTGGTTGCCCTTTGAAGTCGACCAACTTGCTAAACCTGCCGCCACCGAATTCAACTTTAAGCCACTTAATGTTTAAACTTTTGGAATACATAAACTACGATTTAGTAATAACTAAATAATCCAACTATTTTTTGTGAAGAGGTACATTTCATATTAATTTAAACATAAATAATTATTGTTAATATTTCAAATTAAAATAAGGAGTCGATCATTCAATGCGAAGCAGGGTTTGATTTTAGAGATATAATGGAATCAAATTTAGTCACCTATTATTTTGACTTGCAGCGGGTTCTATAAGCACGCGATCATCCAAAATTAAAAATATAAACAATACTACATAATAGGAAAATAAACAATAATATTTGTTCCAAATTAAAAAAATAATTTATAGCCCTTTAAATTGTTGTTTTGTTTTTTTTAATTTTGAAATTTTTCCAACAACCGCTAACAGCGCACTCATTAATGCCGTCCTCAATTTAGACTTGATTGAAGTTGCCGGCCGTCAGAACCTTTCCGGGCGAGTTTAAACTCGTAAAACCAAATTACTTTAGTTGAATATTGTCCTTCTTTGTTGACATATTAGTAAAGACTCCTAAGCAGAGGAACGCTACAGGCTAAACAAACATTATCGTTTGGAAAGGATTACTAATGGTTGACATTTATAGAAATAAAGAAATATAGTAAATGTAAACAGATCGTTATATATAGGGATATTTTGAAGAAACTTAAAATTCTGTAGTATTTTCTGGACAACTCAAATATATTTTGATTCTCATTCAATATTTTCATAAAATAAATAAGCTTTTTAAAAATTAAATAAATGAATAAATATTTCTCAAAGAAAAGTGAAGCTGTTTACAAATCACCCTTTGGCTTATTTATTACCCACGACCCTTCATGGGTTGTAGTGGTACAGGTTTTTTTAAATCTGATCCAGTCTACTCAACCTCACTAAATTCATATCTATTTCATTATACAAAAACTATTACTGTGAAAGTAAATTATAAGTGAGAAAGTTGGCACTTGAATGGTACTAATACTTATCCTACAACTCCCGTATACTAATTGTAAGAACAGCAAGGGACGATTCCGACCTTATCTGGAGCGGAACTATTGGCCTTGTGCGCTATTAGAAGATGACTATCTACAAAGCTGCGTGCTACCGTTCAGGAACAAGATGCTTCACTTCCGTTTAGATTAGGATTGCAGAAAGTACTTCCAATAGGAAATGCATTTTAAAGAAGTGCAGTTGTATAAGTACCAGGGAAAGTGTAAGGCTTGGACCGTGAAAATAACAGCGATACTATATTTTTAGGGTACCGTCGAAAAATAACAGTTGTATTGTTTAGTTTTTACTTTTTTTCAGAAAATTCATTAAAACGGTATTTGCATTCATTTTTTTGAATAAATAATATATTGTATTTTGAAAATACTTTGAGGTTGTTTTGTGATCCCGGAAATTCATTATGATTTGTTTTCCATGAATATTCCCTATGGATAATTTTTTTTTTTCATCTCTACCTAACCTTTGATGGCTATATGGGGGTTTCTTGCGCCAGACAGTGAGGACGGGGGATAAATTCCAAGTTAAAAGCCCCCGGTCTGATACCGAACTCGTAATTATTTTATTCCAAGATTTATGGTCATATCAACGCGCGCTAACCCACTCGGCCACCTGCCCCGATAAAAAATATAAAACTTATATTAATATTTAAATATGTAAGAGTTAAAAATAACTTAAATAATTATCAATACTTGAAATAGGGAGACTATAAATGCCCTACTCTTTCTCATAGAAAAAATAAAGCCAAAAAACACTATAGCTTTGCCGAGCCCATGTTTATAAAGTATTTGTATATATTAGTTATAGTCTTTAGGTTAGTGTACTGTGTATACAAGTTTAAGTATGTAAATATGTATTTATTGTACGGAGACGGAGAGTAAGAAAAAAAAATGTTAATACAGCATAGACAAATTATGGTTTAAAAAAAATATTAAAATTACATAAAATGTGCAAATAAAATTTATTCCTTGTAAATAACTAAAATGTGAGTCATGAAAACATCTAATAATACAATAATAATTAATACATTTATTATATTATATTATAATATAATTCATTACATTACTTCTGGCTGTTGTCCCAACATTATCATTTCAATTGTGCATAACGGTTACTCTTAAGTGGCCCATCCAGTCCCAGAATAAAATTATTTTCTATCCTATGCTATTCTAAATATTATATTAGTAAAAAAATTACCATTATTTCGTAAATATGTATTTCTTTAAAATCAATAATATTTTATTATATTTCGGAGTTATGTCCCTTGGAGTAAAATAGATTTTAAGACCCATAACAGTTATTGTTATATTGAAGTTTTAATGCTTATATCTAGAAAAAAATATATATTAAATATCAGTGATGATAATATAATGATTAGGAAATATATGTTCGATTATGCCCCATAGAAAATTTAATAATGATATAAAACTTAATTTAATGTATTGTTTAAGTATTCCCAAAGATGGGACATTACATTTATCTTAAAAGTATATAATAAAATGAGATAAGAGTATATTCAATATAAAGGTAGTAAATACTTTTATTCACAGAAGTCTTCTAAAAATGGAACTCGCATAAGAAATATACATAAATATCAGTGTTATCGTGGAACATGAAAGTTTTTTCACATGATTATTTGATAAAGGAATACATATTGAAGGAAAGTGTAAAATAGCTTTTCATTTTCGTTTACGAGAAACCGTAACTAAACGGAAGTAAATGTTTTTATTTGACCATATCACTCATGTGAATAATTCTGAGTATGTTATACTCATTTTAAGACTTAATTAATTGAATTCTCACCCTTCTTAGCCTCTCATAGAACGCTAAAATAACAAAGAGTTATATCTTTTTAAATGATCGCATTACAACTGCACCACGGTCTACAATAGATTTTTATATTGACCGTTTCCTAAACAAAACTTTCTTATTCAAACTTTTACATTTCACAGCCCTTATAACCTTAAGACCTACTAAGCACGTAGAACGACGTTGGACCAATCTTTCTAAAAGGTTTTTTACCGGCAATCCTCTATTTCATGAATTATTTTTGTATGTATATTTATTAGAAGAATATAACCTATTAATAGGTTTATATCACTAATCAAAAAAATTAAAGATTGTTGCTAATTTAATACGATAAGCAGAATATAATAATTATTTTTAAAAAGTCGACCGAAAAAGCAATATTTGCTCTGTCGAGCCTTTGACAATTACTTTTTTTTCCATTTGATTTATGATTACTTTTAAAAATATTTTCCGATACGATCGTATATAGGGTAAACATTTCAGAAGTAAATTCCCTTGTTATAGTGCGCAAAAAGTTTTAGTTGAAGTTAATTTTTGTGAATTTTTTAAAACATTTCTTCGCTATTTTGATAATGTGTGCAAAGGAGCAATACTCTCGTCTTCATTATAGTTTTTGTTTCGTTTTTAAATATGCAAAATTACCGGAGTTAATACTTTTTAAAGACAATTGTATTTTAAAAGAGAAGAGGATATTATAACTCAGGAACCAGCCCAGTCTCAATAACCAAATTTATATCACTAAAACTACTTGTATAGATGGGTAATCTGTATTATTTTCACAATTTTTAGCTTAGCCCCATTTAAAATATTTCCATTTAAACATCGCGAAAAAACGAAGTTTTGCCTATTTCAAAAATTCATATACATTATATATGTTTCAAATATCGAAATTTTTACAGCAAGTAGGACAATGACTAAACTATATAGAAAAAAAAATTTGAAGGTGGGCCTCTTTTCCTTTATATGTTTTATCACACAAAAGTCTTGTTTTGTTTTTTTATACATTTTCGAGATTTTTTTAAACTACTTAACTCACTACTTGTATTCAAAAATACAAAGCATGTCCTTATCTTATCGTTAGTTTTTGTTTTGATTTGATATCCACAAATTCACAAGAATTAAAAAGATTTTCCCAACACATGTTTTAAGCCGCGAAGCCGACTTAAAACGACTGTAACACTAAAATTATTGTTCAGAATTTTTTTTTTATGGTTTTATATTCCCTAAGTAAGGAGAATAACTGGTCGAAAAATCACGATACTTAAAAATGTCGGGCGGCAAGGTCTGGAATGGATTAACCCATGTATATATTCAATTATTAAATATATATATATATATATATATATATATATATATATCTTCTTCCAGTGGCGCGACAGGTCGTGTAGGCCTTGGGCCTCGCGGTGTAAGCTCCTGCGAGTTTACACTCACGTTTCACGATGCAATTTTTTTAGTATAGGGTCATAACTCCCTAAGACTAATTTTGGGAGTGGCCACCCTTTGGCTGACGGGTCTCACATACCCGGGGGAGAGATTGTGAGTGAATCCACATTTTTTTAAATCCTTATATAAAAGCCCCGTCGGGACTTGGATTCGAACTCAGAACCTGTAGCATGAGAGACTAGCGCGCTAGCCACTCAGCCACGGGCTCCCCACTATATATATATATATATATATAATATATATATATATATATATATATATATATATATATTCGGTTATTAAATATACTTTTACAAACTGAAAAACGCAAAACTTGTTACCATAACCGAAGTAGGTACACTTCCTCGCCCTTGAAATAATCTTAGACTCGGAAAAGGGACGAAAAGGACCCAGGAATAGCTTAGGAAAAGAAGATGGGTAAAAAGCGACTTCCTGGCAGCTGGGCCGCGCACACGACCAGACTCAAGCTGGCTCCTTTGAGCCACTTTTTTGTCAGTGTTTTTTTCTCCACAAAAGGTTCTGTTTAAGAGATATGATTTAGGCAGGTCATCATCTTTTTGCTTTAGGCAACAACTTATTTTGGAGTCCGAGGGAGGCTTGTAGATACATTTATCGTACAACAAAGAGCTTTAAAGAACTATCTTGCGACTTCGCTCTTAAAAAAATACAAAAGTAGAAATAAAAACAGTTAAGAATCGTAAAATATTATGCACGAATTAACATAAAATTGACAATCTAGATTGACTGTAAATTAAATGTCAATCACCCCCTTAATCTTAAGTATGTATTTAATCAGTGGGCTCCACCGTATCATGAACATGTTATGCAAAATACCACTGCTATCGAAACTCTGCTGTCTATTAAAAAAATAAAACTATGCCTGAGAGTGTCAAGTAGAGGAAATAAAATAAAGGAAAAAGAACCAGGATCTAGAAGTTATTTAAATCCGTAAAACATAAAAAAACTAAAATTTAATACTTAATCAAGGTATTTATTACAATACTCCTAAAGAAATAAAATATTGTTCTTTATCTAATGCTAAAGTATATCAGTCCTTTGAGCTCATTACTTTCAAAATGTAAGAAAAAAATCAATTTTAAGTTGTGATTAAGAAGCAGCTCTTTTTTTTCTCGAAATAAAAATGCGTTTGCATTGCAATGAAACAGGGTGACAATGGAATTTAAATCCGTTTCACTGTCCCTTGGTACAATTTTTTCCGGGGTTTACAGTAATACTTGCACTTGGAAGATTCGAATTCTAGATAATCTGGAGTTTAAAACAATGTGCGAACAAGAGGCTCCCTCCGTTGACGCTAAAAAGGGAACGATGCGAATATTTTAAAAGTTTTTAAATAAAGCTGAACCTAATAAAAATGACAACTAAGAATTTGAACAAATTACATCTACTAGAACCATTTAAAACAATGAGGTAAATGTTACGGTATGTCTTATCTTTCTATGTCCCTGAGAGATAAGCTTATTTTGAAATCTTAGAATTTTTATTTATTTATTTGTTTGGTCTTTGTTTGCTAGCATTTTAGCCATTTCGAATTTAATCAGTACTGATTATAATGTACACGCTTGAATAAAAAAAAAAAAAAAAAAAACTTTTGACTTCCCCATGAATAGCAAATATTTTTCTCTGAGCCGTTTTACTTCTACATTTGTTTTACATGCTTTAATTTTAAAAATTGCTTCATACAGTCAATGTCAGCCAAGAATTTCAACTAATTAAACAATGGAATTCCAAAAATGTAATTCTCTACATAGTTAATTAATGGATTAAGACCTAAAAATACCAAACAAATTTCAAAGCGATTAGTTGTTTTTTCAAGATAAATGACCTTTCGCTGAAAAATGTTCTTTGGGCCTAATTTTCACTTTTTTTTTCTCTTTCCTGACCGATAACATCCAAACTAAATAATTGAGCGAACTGACTTTCTTCTCGAGTTCTTCAATATAGCGCTTTTGAGTTTCTCTGAACTTGGTAAAACTTTTACTCTTGAAGTGAATAATGTCAAAAGCTAATAGCCTATTTCCAACGTCTTTCCCTTCACCCGAGCATCTCTTACTCTTTTGTTTGATAGATAATATATAAGTATGCGGCATTTACATTCGTTTTTCCAATATGTGAGATGTTATATATTAAAATGTTAATCGATATGTGATCGAAAAAACAATATGTTTATAGAAAGAAAAAACACATGTTTTTATTATTATTCCACGTTTTTCAGATTTGTTCGATATTGAAACTTGTGTAATGTTTAACTAATAAAAAAATTGTGAATTGTGAATAGTTGTAAGTTTTGAAATACACAACATGAGATATGTCATCTTTATAACAGTACACTAGAAATTGGAAAAAGTAAGAGAATGAAATATAAAATATTTATTTTTAAACATATGAGGTGCCTGCTGACGATATGATACTTCAACAAATATCAATATAAATACACAACATAATAAATAAATTATAATTTATATTCTAGCAAACCTAGTATTAATTTTGTATATTCATTACTTCTCTTTCTTTCTTTAGTTTTTAATATAATTGTTCGTTGTGTTATCACATTGTTTTTATTATTTAATTCTCAGAAATAATTATAAATTTATAATCGTTAGGGGTGTCTTTTGTACGAGGCTAGACCCCCACTTTTTCCATTGTTACGAGTTGTAATAATTATTCATTTATGTTAAAAAAAAAACATGTATGGCTCAAGCAGCCGATCTGGAAATAAAAAAATTTAAAAAAATAAATAAAATTTTTTTAAAAAATAAATATTCTATACTTAAAAGGTAATACAGAAAGAAATTAGTCATTCAGAAGAAAAGTGGTGTAGGTCAATAGAGACTGTTATTTAAAAAGATACTTGATTGTTTATTCAATTAATGTCACATTATGCTACTATGGTAATTTTTTGTACTGCTATACCTTCATTAATATACCTTTATTAAGAAATGAAGAGGTTAGATCTCTTCTTGAGTCAAAAATCTCGTATTTGCGATTTTTGACTCAAGAGAGGAAATAATATAAAACAACATTAGGTGTTAACGATATAGGGTTTAAGAAGAAAAATTATGCAATAGACTAATCAACAAATATCTGAATATTTAACAATAACGGTTGAGAAGAAAAAGAAAATTAAGCATCGTATAAAAAAATGAAAGAAAAAAACAGACAAAAAATTCAGCGGTATAGAAATAAGGAAAAAAACAATTTTTTCTTATAAGACATAGACAATTTTTTTTTCATGGATTTCCAAAAAACATTTCGGTGGATACTACGGTGGGAGTCCTAAATTTTGCCAATCCAGGTTTAATTACGGTGGAAATAGAAGGCTGATATACTGGCTACTAAACCATAGGTGACCCCTTAAAAGGTACTATACAGTTTTCTGGAATGAAAAGTTTTCCAGGATACTTAAATAAAACAATATTCATTCCTTCTACATCAAAATCTTATATAATTTTTTTACTATAAAAATAACACTATATTTATGTTATGGGAAGAATATTTTTGTTATGATCTACAATGAAATTAAATGTGCAAAATAATTGCATTTCTCAAAAGTTTAAAGTGTTTTTAAGAAAATAATAGATGACTATTTCGTTATTTTTTTTATTTATTTTTTTTTTTTGGGCGCGAAAAGGCCTTAAAGACCATGCGAATATCATGCTCAGGTTTGCTTCCTCGACTTCCTTCTTTTCCATACTTCCCTCATGAGCTCCGCATGATTTCGTTATTTTATGTATATAATTATAAGTAGAACCATTCTCTTCTCACAATTTTTTTTTCTTTATTCGCATAATAACATATTCACAACAGTTGACGTTCCGAGTATACATGCTTTATTTTAAAAATGTATACCAACTAAACAACAATAAATATCAAAATCAAGATTACAATCATTTGAAAAAAAAAACAATTAAAACAACCGTATTGCATTTAACATCTACATTCTTTCACACACACACTGATATTCGATTTACTTCTGAATATTTCTATATTAAAAAAAAAAAAAAAATCATTCGATATTAAAAACGCTGCAAATTATAACTGTATTAGGGAATAACTGTTTATAGCTGCTGATATTTTCAATTTTTATCTATCTTCAATAAGAACCTAGTTTGGTGGAATTAGCGACTCGAATATATAGATCAACGTTTTTTGGGTTAAAAAAAGACTGATAAACTTGCTTTCTTGTCTTTAAAAATATCGGAGTTACAAGCGCATATATAGCCAAGATTACAATTGTTTGCTCTACATTCTAACGATTTAAAAAATGCTACTTTTCATATATATATAATATATATATAAAAAAAGGGTTTATTTGTTTACTTTTCCATTATATAATTTATGTAAATGATATCTTCTTTGAAGGTTAGCTTCAAGGGCCTGTTGAGCCAATAGAAGAAAAAGAAGTAGAAGATATCTTCTTAATTATTTTTAAAACAAATGTTTTAATCAAAATAATTGAGTAATTGCATTTATAAATTTTAATGGTTTCAAATTATAAATATGCATTACTAACACTTACTTTAGGTACATGCTCAAATATTGCTTCAAAACAGTAGGAGAGCAAAACTTAACAATAACCATCTAACAAGATGGCATACCTAGGTACTTTGTTACTGACAAGATAGCAATCTCGAAGACGATTTACAACAGAAGTTGTGCTAAAAATATTATCGGAGAAAGAAACTCGACAGCAAAACAAACTAACGACGTAAGATTACAGTGAAAGGCGAGATGGGCAGAGGTCATGAGTGGGAAAGTGCTCCTGCCAGCAACTAATGTCATCTCTGCGATTCCTAAGGACTACGGTACACCAAAGCAATACATTTTTTTTTTTAATATAATTAAAGGAATATATAAATTAACTTACTTTGATCCTCACAACAGTATTTAATAAAAAATTCACAACATATATATGAATCGACACTATATACTTAATTTAACTTACTTCATTGGTATGTCCGCTACATTAGAGATGGGTGAATGGTAGGAAAGAAACATTTTTTATTTTATTTATTTATAGTTTTGGGTACCTACTTTATAGAGGCTGGGTATTCCCCAAGAGGGTCTCCATACCTCAGGGTCGCTGCCCGGCTGAAATAACAGAATAGATAACAATCTGTCACAGACGGGATTCGCACCCAGGACCCGGAGAACAGTAGACAATAGCTCTATCCACTAGACCACGCGGCTAACTGCTAAAGCATTTATTAAATATTTATTTAATGATATATTCAATAAATTGCACAATAAATAAATATCATATGAATTAATTCTTTATTAATTTTGTAATTAACAAATGGTATATTTTTGCTCTTCATTCCACTTTACAACTCCCAGAACTAAATATTCAGTGATTAAAAACAATCATAAACTATAATAATCATAAAACATGCGCCACTATGTAAATAGACTTTCAAAGAAATCTTAAATCAGTAAAGGAAAAATCCAAAACAACCTAAACAGAAATGGAAACAACCTTATCGACTAAGAAGTAACTATAAAACCAATTTTAGCTATGAATGTAAAAAAAATCTACATTGAAATGCCTGATTTGAAGTTCATTATCAGATCGACTTTGGCTAATGAACTTGAAAATAAAATCTGTTTTAATGTGATCCTTTTATTGGTAGAAAGCGACGAAACTGAAATTGGAGAGCTCCTTACAAGCTACCACGTTTTATAGCCCAGACAATTCATTGCCAGTCATTTGGGATTATGTGAAAGTTAACCTTAATAAAAAAGTAAATGCATAAAACCTACCCACTTTATATTTCTTTAATACACTAAACATTTCTTTGGGTAGTATCAAAATAATACAATTTTAATTTTAAATACCAGCATGATAAGAATTGCTGGTATATTTTTGTCATTTGTCATTGGTTTTGTTGTCAATACCTTTTTAAAATTCCGGTTTTTATGTATCTATAAAATTGAATCTAGTTCGTAGTAGTTTAACACAGCGAAACAGTAGTAAAGAGTAGTTGACTGTATCTTTCTTGCTCGGGTACACTCGGCCGAGTTCACCCGATCAAGCCTTCTGCTTCAGATCGTGACGGATCAGCCCCACTCATAGCCTACGAAAAATCTGTGCGCGACGCGCCAAAAGAAGTTTACACTTAAAAAAAAAAACTGTAGGAAGGAGATCATAAAAAAATTCAAGAGCTTACATTTATATTTATACTATCCGAAATTATCAAAAACATTTACATCACACTACATATATTTGTCAAGTATGTAAGAAATTATATTACAAAAGAGGTTATTGTATATAAAATAATACATAAACAATTCATTCTACATTCAACTATTCTTCCATCCTAAGACTGTAATTGTAATCCAAATAATTCTATAAAATTCAGAATAATTGACCATTTTGCGGGAGTCCTAAATTTTGCCTATCCAGATTTAATTAGTATAGGGATCATTAGCGAGTACCTGACATCATCGCACAGGCTTAGGACCACCTTTGTCCCTTGAAGGACGGCATAACTAAGGATTTTTTTTCCTATCAAAAAATCCTAGAACCACCCACGGGTTTGAACCCGTGACCTTTGGCATAGAAGCCTGTTGTGCTAGGAGCCCTGCTACAGGTGATCCCTGATTATATTTTAATATTTTTTCTGCATAATGGAATATATCTTGTACTGAATTATTTATTCTATTATACCGTATTTGCGTCAACCCTTGGGTCGAGCGACCCTCTTGTGGTTCATCCGGGCTCTACAAAGAGGCAAACATTACGCATGTAAAAACCAGAGGGTTGAGCCAAATTTCGGCTAAACAATCTCAAGTAATCTATTATGTACAGAACCCATGAACTTCATGGTCTGTAGTTGTAATATTTATTTTTTCCACTATTGAATTCAGAAATAGAATATAAAATTAATTGTTCATCGGAGCTAACTTACTATTAAATAAATACTGCAGTATATAATTTCCTCGTCAATTTAAAGAGCTGGAATGTAGTCAATGCCATACTAAGCAAGTCTGTAACCAAGTGGCAGAAATTACCTGGAAGCACGTGAGGACAGTAAGACGACTCCGTAAACTTTCTAATCATAGCTGGAGGGTGTGATCGCTTTCAGCTCCTTTAAAACTAGCCCCTTTTCTCTTTCAACCCGCTCGCTCGTACATAATAATAATTTACATTTAAAGGAGTTCCCCCACCCAGAGGTTCGGATCGGCGATATGGCCCTCCGGACCGTTCTTAGTCATTTCACTTTCTAAGCAAAAATTCACTCACGCTAGAGCTCCTATCCAAACATCCACGAAACAAAGAGAAAGGAATTATAGTTGATAAAAACATATGAATAAATTTATATATTATTTTGTTATGGTTTTAAGCATGTTTACTTTCCATTACCGATATATGAAAAATACAATTATGAAATTTTATGAATTCCAGTTTTAAACGGAAATACACGTTTTAGGGTCCCCTGAATCCAAATGACCAAGCTCTGCAAAAAATGGTCTGAGTGTGTGCGTCCGCGTGTGGTAACTCCAGCGTGAAAACAAAAAGTTCCATGAAACTGTAATTTCATATCTGAGACAACTATAAGAACGAGACATTACTGAAACTTCTTCGTCAAAATCAGCTAACCAGAAGGGCCACTATATACCATGCATTTTTCACCTTTTTAAGACTTTTCCAAAAACGGTTTTGATTAAACTCGCTATATTGATGTAAGATTTATTGGGCTTTTAATATCATGCAGGTTTCATCCTGATTAAAATATTCTGACAGGGCTTAAATGCCGATAATTATCTCCCTCATTTTTTTTATTTTTTTTATTCGTATATATTACAATTTGTCTTAATAGAATCTCCCTCTAAAGTACCTTTAATTTTGTAGAATCTATAAAAATAACTATATCATCTATTTAGCTAATTAATTAATTAATAAAAGAAACGGATAAATATATAAATTGATGTAATTCGATATCAAACTAAAGGTTAGCAAAAAATATTTTTCTAATGCAATTTTATGTTTATGAACATAAGACAGTAAGTAATAATACATGTATAATATACCGTTGGAAAGTTAAAGTATTTATAAAAAAAAAATATAACCTTTTTTTTTTTTTTTAAACATAATTTATTGAAATTTACAACTGTACTCAAAAAAATACATCAAGTAAATATGATATTAGAAAAATGACATGGAAGAGACTTGTAGAAGAACTACCCAATGGTAGCACTCCTGTAAATATAAAAACACTTAAACACAGAATTGTAAAAGTTAATGGAGAGTATGAAAAGCCGATAAAACTAACTGTTAGTCATAGATAATAATACAATAGATCTCTAAGTGTATTTCAAAATTCTTAAAAAAACTATTTAAATTGATTTTAACAACGGAGGTAAGTGAAAGTCGTGTGTTGCGCGCACTATATTTTATTTTATTATCGTTTGAAACATTTTTTTTGTTTATTTTTTTTTTTTTTACTTTTTCTTGTGCACTACAAAAACTAAGATGCGTTGGGTTCAATACTCAATGTTTATTCAATATTAGAGAACGTAATAGTTAATGGTAATGCATAAATATTTCTTTATTTTTTCATATTACTTCAAAACTAGGCCTGTGCTACAAGATCCAAATAAGAGTCTTTGATTCAGTACTTACAATTAATAAGGATCTATTGTATAGTAACACGGTTCCCTATCCACGGAGTTGCTATACTGTCTCGTAACACATGACGAAAAATATGGAGCAAAACACGTCTTTCATTTAACCCCGCTGTTAAAATCAATGTAAGAACTTTTTAATAATGTTAGAGTTGAAAAAAGGTTAATTAACATTTAGTTTCGATGAAAACATGTGTGATTGAATAATCTAACAGAGAGAAAAATGCTTCAAATAAAATAAATAAACGTTATGCTGCCCAAATACACTGGGTTGCTTAATAGTAAACAGAATACTTCATCCGGCATTAAAGCATACAGCATTGGGGTAGCCGGTGGCTGAGTGGCTAGCGCGCTAATCTCCTACGCCAGAGTTGTGAGTTCGATCCCAGGACCTGCGGGACTTTTATAAGAATATAATTAAATGAGGACTCGCTCAAAGCCTCTCCTCCGGGTAGTGAGACTCGTCAGCCTACTGATGGCAACTCGCAAAATAATAGGCGTAACGAGTGATGGCCCTTCCCCTAAACATTTCATCGAGAAGCGTGAGTATATTCTCCCAAGAATCTATACCACGCGAACAAGTGCCTACACGGCCTGTCGCGCCAGTGAAAAAAAAATACTTCATCCATCAAAAGGTTTAAAAAGGTACGCATATGTAAATAAATCACTGAACCTTATATTGTAAAAAAACACAGACAATGGTGAACTTATATACAATTTTCAAAAGATGAAATACCTCATAATAGACATCTATATATTTGCTCCAAAAGTTGATAAATGGTTACAGATAAGAGGAAGGGAAAAAAATCGATTAAAAGGAACAGAACATTTCCCAGTCCTAGATTGAGATTCACCGATTCCATTGCCGAAACGAATCCGGAAGGTCGGACTTTAAGCGCGGCCCAAGGAAATCACTCTTTCTCTCAAGACTAAAATGAAATGCCATTTTGAAGAGGATAAGAAAGGCCAATACGTACAAAAGGAAATCGGGTCGTCTGCTCTCATGCACTTACACGATCGCTAAATAAGGCGAGGTGCCCTCGGTCGGAGGAGCAGTTCATGGCGAAAACATTCTCTCATTCTCTACCACCATGGGGTTATTTATTGCGGTGTTTTAATTACAATGACGCCATATATCTTCGTTTTTATTTGAAAGAAAAATAAATAGTTATTAAAATCAATAAGAGAAATATTATATTGTAGAAACCAAGTGAGGACAGACAAGAGGGATTAATGAATAGGGGGGAAAAGTATGCATGAGAAAATCTGCCACAAAAAAAAATTTTTAGTATAACTATGGAAATGAAGTACTGATATTTTACCTGCTATTACAAAAGGAGGTACAATACATAACTTTAGATAATATTATTAATAGAAATAAAATTTAAAAAATTCAAATAGACCCTTCTCATGAAACTGGATATTTACTTACCTACCTCATAATGGCGAATCATTCCTTTCATTTCTATAAATATTTATCCTACATACATAAATTACGGTACATCTCGTTACCGAGACTAGATTCTTTTTATACTACAAGCCCCTTATAGTCCTACAGCCACATTCACAATACAAGCCCGTAGTGCATGGTTTAAATACAAATTATATCCTACATGATAATTATTATAATCACGTTTGCTATGAAACATCTCTTTCCACCGCGTTATGTCAGGTCAGGTATGTTTTTTGTAGATTGAGAGGAAAACCTATTGCATACGGAGTCGATTCAATGTTGATAAAAAATAAATTTTACTACAGCCAGAGTAGAATCTTGATTTGGATCAAGTACACTTTATCCTATGATCAAATAAAATGTTTTTTTTTATAACGTGCATATACATTAAATATAACATAATAGTATCATAATATATGTTTAAATATTGAACTAATAAATATTTATTTATTCATGTATACACTTCTTATTCTGGGCAAAGAGAACAGCTAAAAGTAACTGAGATATAATAAATATTTAAAAAATCCTGACAATTATTTTAATTTTTTTTTAAATAAGGAGAATGCCAATAAGAAATGGTCTAGAGAATTAATTTATCAAAAAATATATTTGTAGTATTTTCGTTTTAAGTAAATAAATCATTCTAGAATATTTTTTATTACATTTATTATTTTTTTATGAAAAGGATTGTATATTTCTGCTACATGAATTCCTTAAATCATTAACGTGTTTTTAAAAATTTTTGAAAGAGCAAAGGAAAGTTTTAATGCATCTAAAACAAAGTGTTAGATTAAAATAAATCGAAGGATATCAATGAATTATTTTGGTAATTGAATAAAAATAATTTATTGAGTAAAAATGATTAAATTTCATATTTTATTATAATTAATATTAGTAAAATTAACAAATTAATATATAATCCAGAGAAAGGGTTAATGTAATGATCATTGACCATCATAAATAATAAGTAATGTTTTTAATATGTTCAATCAAAACAGTAAAATGACTTGAGAAGGAGCTATAGGAGTCCGTTAACCGTCGAGAATGTAATAAAAGACAAAGACGTAGAAAGTAAAAAAAGTAAGATGGAATATAGTTAAAATAAACAAAATAATACATAAATATGTTATTGAAATACCTGTGATCAGATGAAATGCTATGACAGGTATCAAATATTAAGAAATATCAAATTAAAATTAGTACATAACAAGGAGTCATAAGATATTTGATATATAAAGATAAATTACTTTATACCGATATAGTGTAAACACATATATTCTATATATATAGAGAAATACGGAAAGTTAGAAGAAGTAGATTAAGCCCCCTTCTGTGTTTTCTGCCAGTTCGGAAACTGTAATCAGGCAAGGCGAGTAAATCAGTAAAGGAAAGTAATCGAGTGAAAAATTCTATTATTCTTCAAGAATAAATCAGAATTAAATTGTACCGACTTCCCTAAACGTCAGTCAAATGGACCAGAAATTTCTTCATTAATGACTAATTTACTTAAATAAATTATTAAAACCATTAAAAAAAAACAAAAACATTATTCTTCTTTTAAAACATCATATTTCGTTTTGTTCTTACGATGATCTTACGAGCATCATTTGAATCATAGAGAAAGTTCATTTATCTTTTTTTTATTTTTGAGTTTTATAGTTAGTAATAGAAGGGTTTTTATAATAATCTCTTACTCGCTAAAAAGGGCAAAAAACAAAAAACAGAAAGGTTAGTTAAAAACCTGTTCCTCTACAATCCATGGAGGATCTTGGGCTCAGCAAAGATTCGTACTGCTCCTAGACCAACGGCCGTGAATGAGGTGATTAGGCCTTGATCACGCTTAACCGCCAATTTTTTATCCCACTTTAGGTACCCACTTTAAAGAGGCTGGGTCTGCCACAGAAGGGTCTCAATATCCTAGGCTCGTCCCCCGGCTGAATTAACAGCATAAATAATATTCTGCTACAGCCGGGATTCGAACCCAGGACTCGGAGAATAGTAGACTAGCGCTAAAAAAGCTTAATCACTTTATTATATGCATGTCAAGTGTCCAAAATAGGTTAACCTCAAGATAATAAGTATTTATGACAGACCCCATATTCTGCATTCTTAGATAAGTAAAATAAAATGAAAATTGGTACAAATTTTAGAACTCCCATTATATTAAATTATAAATACTTTAATGTTTCTAAAACTTTCTTTAAAAAAATATACAGTAAGCCTACATCGTTTTTCTATATATTTTTAAAAAGGTGTATCATTAATATTTAAAAAATTCATAGAGTGTTATGCGAAAAAAGAGTAATAAAAAGAAAAAAAAGAAATATTAGTTTATTAACATGGGATCTTTTGTGTTATAGGTTTTGGAAACGGGCCAAAGAAAGCTGTTAGCTGTAGTTTGAGCAGAAGGTAATGTTTGAACCTGCTGAGTGATGCACATGTACCTCGAAGAAACATGACGACAACAAATTAATAATTCCTAATTCTTAATAACGTGATGATGGATATCATACTTGGCATAAACATTCTCTGGAATTTCAAATGATAGCCTTCGAAGTGAGAGCATGACTACCAAGAAGCACGCGCCGATGGCAAGAGATTAGTTATATAATGTAACTCTAATGCGACAGGTAGCCAACTCCATTAAATGTTGTATATCCACTGGTTTTACAGCCTTGGAAAGTTATCCATCAAACTTTACGATAGGCGCTATAATGATCGCGATTACATAGACCACGACAATCGGATTAGGAAAGTGAAATGAGCGACTCATTTCCACCGAGAGGCAGAACCCTGGATTGCGAGGGTGGGTCGAAGAAAGTACCGCCTACGCTCTCTTATTAAGACAAAATAAACACTGTTTAGCTTTCACGGGACCTTTGATTTGTTGTTCAATTCCGATGGTAAGCAGGCCGTCCGGTGAAAGTGAATTTCTTGCAGTCCCGATAATGAACGCGGCAAATGAATTCTCATTTCGCCAAAAACTAAGAAACTGCTTTAACTGTATTACAGTCCCTATCTAGTCCTACCCATACTTAACAGTAGTGACCCTGAGACTTCTTGTATAAATGTTTAGAGGAGATCTAGCGAAGATCTTATTATCCACTTAAGTGCGAAATCGATTACACCTGTACAACGCTCTTAATACCAGCAATGTGATTGAGAGAAGCGCGATACTGTTTATACATAAATTACCTACATATGAAATATATAGTAAGTAAGGTATTGTGATCGTGAAAATTTCGAATTCGTTTTTCCGTGGGAATACACGTTTTAGGTCCCTGTGTCCTAATGACCAAGTCCCGCAAAAAGGTCTGTTTGTGTAAAAAGTCTAGCTCGAAAACGATAAGTTGTAAAAAACTGAAATTTCTTATTTTACAAGCGTTATGCAGAGATGTCATAGCAAGTTTTTCATGAAAAATCGGCAACCAGAAGAGCCACTAGATACAATGCATTTTGCACTTTTTTTCGAATTTTAAAATAATGGTTCTATTTTGATTAAAAAAATTAATTCTAATTTGATTAAACCCGTCGTGAAATTTAATTGGTGTTAATATTATATAGGTCTTTCTCTCTTGATTGAAATATTCTAGCCAGAGCTTAAATGCCGATTTTTTTATATTTTCTTCCTCTAAACTAAAGTAACTTTTATTTTGTAGATTAAAAAAAATAAAACATATAAATTTTTATTAACATGGCTAAAAATGGATTAAGTATTCTATAAACTAACTAAGAAAAAAAGAGCTTTTTTTTTTTTTTTTTTTTTTTTTTTTTTTTTTTTTTTTTTTTTTTTTTTTTTTTTTTTTAAGATGTTAACATGCCGCTGAAAAGTAGAAGAATTTAGAAAAAATGTTATATACAAAGTTTCAGTAGGTACATTTACGAATAGAGCATAATTCATTCATCATTGTACATTACAATTTCATAATGCCATAATCATTTTTTTAGTTTATAGAGTATTATAGACATATTTTAGCCAGTAGTTTGGCCTATTAGGTGTTAATGGTTGTTAGAATTAAATAATAATATGATAGATATATACATACATAAATATCGATGTTAATAGCATAAATATAAATACATGGGTAAATTCCAATTGCTTACAGTAACATCTTAAAAAATACTATCACACAAATTTTGTGGATTTGTCGTCTCCTTAATATATATATATAGAAATTTTTTATCAAAAATAAATAATGATATATATATATATTATGCCATATTATTTATCTAAAAAGTATGTCTCCAATGCAACTGAATATTGTTCTTTAACCTTTTTTTTAACTCAACTTTATTTAATAGTTCTTAAATTTGTCATGTGTTGGGCGCACCATTTTTTTTAGATTAAGTATTGTTTTTCTATTGCCATCTAGACATCTTATTTTGAATGTTCGAATTGACCATATTTAATTTTGAATATACCATACTTGTTGAATAACAGTATAACACAATTAATCCATCATTTTATTATTTTTTGTATTTCGTTTAAACTCTAACTTTCAACAACAAATCGGCTAGAATTAAGAGAATTGTAATAAAAATAAAAAAGGTAATTCAGACAAAACCTAAATAAAGACCACATACCATATATTATTAGATAAACCTGTTTGGACAAAAATGCGAACGCAACAACAAAACCGCGACAGGAGCGGCTGCATGAGCTGAGGCACGAGGCCTTGTAGGATGTAGGCTCACGTGGTAAGGCCTGCTCCCTAAGCTATGTTAATGTTAATGCTCTAATTATGTAAGGACGCCTACATAGGCCCAGCTACCTTCATTCCTCATTTATAATTAGACTTACAAAAGTATTGAGTACCCTTGAAGTGTCATCATTCCCATTTAAATGGTGCGTTCTCCATTAACTGTCTGTTTCAGAAAGAAACTTACTACAGTACCTAAGACAGCTCGTAATTAATGCGCAGTTCATAGATGTGTAAACTAGGAGTTCAGGAGTCAGATGCATGTTTGACTACCTCATCGTACATAAATCTAGAAATATTTTTAAAAAAATCTTTCTATCATACTTATTACAAAAATGCATTACTTGTAGTTCCTAAAACTCTTACTAAGCAGCTAACTAATTGGATGAAGTGACAAATTATATCAGATTTCCTAGCCCATCGAACATAAGATTAGTTTTTGTTTTGTTTTAGACCTGCTTTTATTCATAAAAAAAATAACAACCGATGAAAACTATTATTATATTAACACTAGATGACCCAAAGGACGATGTCCTGCCTGAACTATGTCTTAGCGAAATCGGTTAAGCCGTTCACGCGTGATGCGATGACCAAGGAAAAGAGGAGAATCATTTTTATATATGTAGATAAAAAATTATCCTAGGAAATTAAAAAAAACCCTTTACACCCAAAGTAACATTCATTATTTATTTTTTTCATACTGTAACAAGTTTTTAATTTTCCCGCTCGGTTTTCGGAAATTTTACAGAGTCCAAAAGTCCCCAGAATTTCACCCTGACTGGTTGATAAAGGACGGGCAGTTACTGTAGCCGTGGGAAATCGTTTCTGTCGACATTATGGGTCCCTATCCAAGAAGCACTAAAAGCGACGTTTATCTTCTAGTTTTCGTCGATTTATTTAGCCGATGGGAGGAATTGTGTTCCATTAGGAAAGCTACCTCTTCGGTTATAGTGTCGAAATTAAAGTCGCGAATATTATATAGGAAATTAATTTCCGACAATGCAAAGAACTTTATGAGTAATCTTGTTGATGAAGTAGCTAAGGAGTTCGGAATCAAGAGGGAGACTACTCCTCTTTATCACTCACAGGCAAATCCCACAGAACGGTCTAACCGTAATATAAAGCAACTTAACGTCACGTATCTTAGGGAAAAAACACCAACGCTGGGACGAGAAGTTAGGAGAGATCCAATTTGCATTGAATTCCGCAGTTCAGGACTCGACCAAGTTCAGCCCTGCTTTCTTAAATTTCGGTAGAGAGCTAAGGCCTTTACACCAAGTTCTCGAGGGAGATATTCTAGTAGCTCGCGAAGAAGAACAGACTCGTTGGGCTGCAAAAGTGGCCAAATTGCCTGAAGTTCATCATGTCGCTGAGGAAAATTCTCTTAAAGCAAGCATAAATCAGAGTAGTCGTTATAATGTGAGACGCCGGAAAGATCGTTTCCATCCGTGATATCAGGTTTTAAAAATGACTTTTCAGTTATCATCAGCAGCAGATAAACTCGCAGCTAAACTTAACCCCAAGTATGAAGGAACTTATACAGTTGTCTCAGTTACGGGTGGCGGATCGTGTAAGTTAAGGGATCAGAATGGAAAGTCCGTAGGTTTATGGCATCCATCGAAGCTTAAGTTATTCCAAACCACCTGACGGACGTACCCGCGGGAGGAGAATGTGTAACAAGTTTTTTATTTTCCCGCTCGGTTTCCGTCCGCCCGGGGTCTTGAACTTAAGCCTATATAAGGGAACTTACAGTGTCGCTGCCTAGGATATGTACCGATGAGATAGGAGGATTCTGCAATTTTAAGAAATTCCCGTAGGAAGTCTCGTCCCGAATACATGGATGGAAGTACCGAGTTAGCAGGGAAGCAACCAGGAGCAGTTTAAGGCTATTTCTATTTAATTTTTCGTCACATTATTTTATACCCAGCGGCCGTTTTTTATAGCCGTATCCTTGTAAGCCGCTGACAAAGAAAATAAAGTATAGCATCTTAAATAATTTTATTTTCTATGAAGGACCTGGACCTTAAACCATGAAACCATGTCACAATACGATTATACTCCTGACTAATACAAACATTTTTTTTTTTTTTTTATTGAGAAAAATCAATCAAGCAGTTCACGCATAATACGATGACCAAGGAAAAATGCGATTCATTTACACACATATAATAACAATAATAATATATATATATATATATATATATATATATATATAGAGAGAGAGAGAGAGAGAGAGAGCTATTATTATTGCCTTTAAAATATAAATAAGAAATATATCTACCTAAGTAACTTTTTTCTCCTTTTTTTTTTTCTTTCATAAGATCCTTCTCCTGACTCACATAAACATATGTGATGCGATGACCAAGGGAAAAGGCTATTCATATATATATAGATAGACAGATAGATAGATAGATAGATACACACATATATATATTTATTATTTTTAGTTTATATACTGATTTATTTTCTATTAAACTTTCATGAATTTTAATTTTTACAACATTTATTGAAAAGTTAATTTGTACGGTTTTCTTTTGAGATATTAATCTTTCAATATTGCCTTAAATATTGAATTTTATATCAATTACTATTATAGAAGAGTATTTTAGAATATGATTATATCAATTGATATAATCATATTCTAAAATACTCTTCTATAATAGAAATTGATATAAAATAATAATAATATGGAAATGGAACACCATATGAAAAGAGCAAGAAGAACGTTAAAAGTGGAATTAGAAATCATTTTAAATGGACATAAGGAAATAATATTGAACATCTGAAGATGAGGCATGTGAAACCTCGAAACGTTATAAGATTAATTATTGACATGTATGGATAAATAAATGCATATAAACAAAAACAAGAAGAGATTATTCCAATTGATATAATCATATTCTAAAATACTCTTCTATAATAGTAATTGATATAAAATAATATTAATATGGAAATGGAACACCATATGAAAAGAGCAAGAAGAACATTAAAAGTGGAATTGAAATAATTTTAAATGGACATAAGGAAATAATTATTGAACATCTGAAGATGAGGCATGTGAAACCTCGAAACGTTATAAGATTAATTATTGACATGTATGGATAAATAAATGCATATAAACAAAAACAAGAAGAGATTATTCCAATTGATATAATCATATTCATATTGAAATTTTATATATTCCTTTACTCATAGCAAAAGAAAAACAATAAAAACAAAATAAAAATTTTATATAAATTTACAAAATTGTATAATCTCACTATTAAATTGCATAATATAATTATTATTAACTCAATCTAGTTTTATTTTAAGTCAATAAGCACTTAAATAGTCACACGTACTTAACGTCCTCCTCCAAGTGGTGTCGCTGGACGCTCTTCTAGCGGTCATTAGTAAGAGTTTCTAAGCCGCAAGAAATCTATTTCCATCATTTTTTGAGACATAACAGACTAGTTAGAACAAAAAATAATTGTATGTTTGATGAAAATCGGATGGCTAGGAAATCGAATGCAATTGGTCACTTCATCACATTAATAAGCTGCTTAGTAAGAGTTTTAAAACTGCAAGAAATGAAGTTTTGTAATAAATATAGAGATGAAAAATTTTATTTAAGTAGATTTGTTTTAAATATTTTTAATAGCAGAATTGTAACAGGATGTAGAAAAAATGGAACAATTCAATATCATTGCATGTTTTTTTAAATCGGAACACTGACATCTTTGGGATTAAACTGCATAATTCAGATTAACAACACAAAGAACATTTTCAAAAAATACTGCAACTCTATGACATTACCCTTATATTACATTCAAAGAAGGATCCAGTTATATCAGCATCTTTCGGACAATAAATTCAATTCTGTAGAAGCAAAGCGTCAGCAAGAATCGAATATGCGTAGTTTCGTTGAGGTTGTGCGATTCCGTCTTCTAGCATATAAAATTTGCTGAACAAGGCTTATAATCCTAATAGGTAAAGAACAGTGGGGAAAATTCTCACGAAATCCAAAACCGTTTTGTGGATCAAGATTTTTTTAAATGCGATCAAGGAAAAAAAGCCGTATGCCGATTTTTTATGGACGTATACCTAACCTATCAGACCAATAACGCCAATACTAATAAAATTGGGGGAAAAAGCAAATCCATTTCGGCAGTTTGTTTGTTTATTCATTAAAAAAAAACTTTATGATAAGTTACATTAGTCGATTTTTTGCCTTTTAACAATAATACCTTATAAATTCTGTATACGTCGTAAATTCCTGAACAAGGAAATTATAAACGCATAAAACTCTATAGAAGCGGATAATAGATCATTTTTGTTTATTCAAATGTTCCTATACAGAATAAAATGATCAAATAAAAAACCGTATGAAATCCGTGGCTTTGAAAAATAATTTAAAATGTAACAAGAGTAATTTTTCCACAATCACTAAAAAAGAACATTCTCTACTTATGAATGAAAAAGAATTTTTTTTTTTTTTTTTTTTTTTTTTTATTAGATCAAGAGATATAGAATTTTGGCCACTAAATCCTGATTTTTTTCCCACTCTGCACAGTAGATAATCCTTGTAATGGGGCTGAGGTGGTCTTCATGTCTTATAATATTTATCAATTGTATATAATTTAAATCTTAAATAAAGTTCTAAGGTCTATTTTAGATTCGCTACAGGTGTACAAATGAGACAATTGTTGAGCAGGTAATTTGTAATTGAACCTAACAACTGGACAGATATGATCAAGGTTGGGGATTTCATTGAAGCTGCCGAGTCCAGGCAAGCTCACCTTGAGTGGAATTCTCCTTTCTATTCAATTCCGAGTACCCATCCAGGGAAAAACAGGCGACTGGTCGTTCTTCTGGGAAATTTCATAATATCAGGGTTCAGTTGCTCCAACAGCTACGTTATTGCCCAGCTACTTTTCTCGGAGACCAAAGGGACATGTAATTATCGATCAGAGTATGATAATTAGTTCTCAAAAACAATATTAAGGTTTGAATTTAAAAATAATAAAAATTAAAAAAATATATCCTGGTAAACGACTCACTAATT
Organism: Piezodorus guildinii; assembly: GCA_023052935.1. Taxonomy (NCBI): domain Eukaryota; kingdom Metazoa; phylum Arthropoda; class Insecta; order Hemiptera; family Pentatomidae; genus Piezodorus; species Piezodorus guildinii. The sequence goes on from CM041296.1 coordinate 95,262,146, forward strand.
TTGTTTTAAGTCGAATTGATTTATTTAAAGCAAGACCTGTGTTGGCTTATTCTTTCAACGCCACTACTATACTAATCGGACGATGCTACGGGAGTTCTAAATTTTGTCTATAAAAGTTTTATTATAATAAGGATCTTTAACGAGTACCTGACATCGCACAGACCCGAGAACTCTATTTTACGTCCTCCCCGAAGGAAAGCATAACCTAGGATTTTTTACTCCCAACAAAAGCCTATATGGTCACCTACCAGGTTTGAACCCGTGACCTTGTGAAAGAAAGATGTTTAGAAACCAACAATGAAGGTTAATGGAGGTATAAATATTATTCTCACATGACATGCCTGTATCATGTATTAATTTCTTTTAACTTACTCTCGTACATTTCAACTGTTCTAGCTCTCACAGGGGTCAAGTCGTTAACCCTGCAGTTAAACTAGCTCAATCTCTTAAATTAACGCTCGACAACGGAAGACCAACAACAGAGATTATACAAAAAAAAAAAAAAATGAATCACACAATTTTATTTCAGGTCGTAAAATTAAAAGAGAAGTCATCCGTCATAGGACAGAAGAAAACAGTGTTAAAACACTTAAGAGAATTTTATCAAAAATTTGAGAACCACACTCTTAAGAAAGTTGTCCGAACTTTATTATTTAAAAGATACCTTAAAAGGGATGTTTTAGGCTATGCTAGTTAAGACCTACAGCTAGGACGTTTTATGCAACCATTCTACAAAAAAATGATCTGTATTCAACAGTTTTAGAACACAATAGAAAACATCCTACAAATCATTGGATTTACACCGAGTTGTAACTAATCTCATGATATATATAGCGGTAAAAACCTTCACTTTCTCCAAATAAATCCATTACTATCCACCATATTTGACCTTTACTAATCCACATTCCAAGATAAGCCCTCGCAAGTTCGTTAGTCGCTAGAGTGGGCGAGGAGTGATATATATTTTTCACACTAATACACGTCTTTTACAAATATATAAAATTACTTTCTGAAATTAATTCTAATCAGGAATGCCGTTTTATTTAGGAGCATTTCCTCTAATATTATTTATACTATTACCCTTTCTTTACATATACGTCAAAATAAAACTGGCATGTTAGGATGCAAGACAGATGAAGTAATGGTACTGATATTGATCAGGAACATAGTCCAGAAAATGGGTGTTTCGTAAACACAGACAACTACCAAGCATTTCAATTCCACGATCAGGGGATCACCTGTAGCAGAGTGGCTGGCATAATAGCCTTCTATGCTAAAAGTCACGGGTTCAAACCCACAGGTATGGTCTAAGGATTTTTATAATAGGAGTAAAAAATCCTTAGTTATGCCGTCATTCGGAGGGGACGTATAAAGATGGTCGATAACAGGCACTCGTTAAAAATACCTATCCTAATTAAACCTGGATAGGCAAAAATTTATGACTCCCACTGTAGCATCGTCCGATTAGCCACAGTAGCATAAGGGGGCGTTAAATAAACAATTCCACGATCTACCAGCTATTAAAAAATTACTTTTAAAACAATTAATATAAAATGTTAATGTTTTAAACGAATTTTCTTTTCCTTCCTTAACTTTCTCCTTTGTGATTTTCAGCGTGGAGGTGCCTCGATCCAAATCTGCCAACGTTCCCGGTCACATCACATGCTTCAACACATCCAGCCTTTTTCCTACATCTTCACCCAATCGAGCCATTCGATCCATCTCTGAAATTTTTTGCCGGTTTCTTGGTCTCCTCTCCGTTGTTATGGAACACATGGCCAAACCACCTTAGCTGCCTTTTCTCCAAGATCTCTGTTAAGGGTTTCCCCCTAAATCCTCTTCTCATCTTCGGAGTTCGGCCAGGCACTCTTCTACAAACGAATTTTTAAAATCCACTAATACCTAATAATTTTGGTATAAGAAACTGCTATGGCCGAACGAATTAACGTAGCTCAAGCAACTTCAAGTCAAACATTTATTCAAATACAGCCTGAGCGGGTAGATGTTTATTTCATCGAAAATAAGCTAATAACTAGTAAAAACTATTTTAAAAACCTTGGATATTATTTCTAAATTAGATCGATTAAATATTATAGGAACGCCAATCCTAACACTCAATGACACATATTGTGACGCAATTGAAAACATAAAACTATGAGGTAAAACATCGTTATTTCGTATTCAACTCCTTTCCTATATTCTCATCCGTTGTAATAAATGAATATGCAACAGTAATTTAAAATTAAAAACCTTATCGACTTCCTGAATTTGCTATCATTCATAAATATTTCAGTGTTTACATATGACATCATTCATTCACACCATTGTAAAGTAAATCAGTGAAATGTACACGGAAATTCAAAATCAGAGATAGCATTAATTATAATAAAATACAAAAATTATCTCATGACCGAAAATTTCAACTTTTCATGTCTTTTCTCTTACAAGAAATTTAATTTAACTATGCTAACACCATTGTTTATGGAAATTGCAATCAATATCAATCAAAAATGGAACATTTGTTAGTTGAGAAAACATAACAATGAAAAGCGACCAATTTATTGAATTAGTGGGGAAAAATTATGTAAACAAATTACAAAAATCAGACTTTGTTGATAAATAAACAAATAAATTACCACTTGACTACAAAATAGGAAAGGGTTGAATTTTCGTTACAAAACATTCGACATTTAAAGAGAGAAAAAATGTTATAAGAGACAGAGAGAAAACCTTAAGAGTATTCATTTCATTTTCATATTAAATATAAAGTATGTTTAGTTTAGTCAAATTTTAATACATTTCACATTACTATAATTTATTAAAAATAAACTAAAAAAATAAATAAAAGTAATTTAGAGGAAGAAATTTTGTCTTTTTGGACTAAGCCCCTGTCCATTCATTACAATGAGGTTAATTAAATTAATCAAATGAAGTTGTTGCAACCCAGATCTATGCACATATATACAATTTAAATTTCTTATTATTTAAGTTTTTGGGCTGAGATTATCCCCTACAATATAAAAAAAAAAAAAAAAAAAACACAGTACATTTCATGATCATTTGGACGCGATGAACTACAAGAAGTATATATATATCCTGAAACATCAGGTTAGATAACTGTCAAAATCGCAATAATTTCACATTACTACATATATCGTTAATACGGAAAGTACTCACTTAGATCCCGAAATTGCATCTACAGGCCTCCAAACGCACCTTTCTCAAATTGAACAGTTGACTGGTGTAACAACTGGAGAATCAAAGTTAATCAATCCAAATGCAAAAATGTCAACTTTACCCTTCGAAGACAATCCTGCCCACCAGTTCTCTTTAACTCCGTTCCGCTTCCTTTCTCCGACACAGTCCGGTATCTTGGCTTCCTTCTGGACAAAAGACTAACTTGGAACCCGCATACTAGACTTAAACGACAAGAACTTAATCGACGATTTGGACAATTATACAGACTATTGAACAGAAATTCTAAATTATCTATCGAGAACAAACTGCTAATATACAAGACAGTACTGAAACCTATCTGGACCTACGGACTTGAACTGTGGGAGACAGCCAAATATTCTAACATCAAACGCATTCAATCCTTCCAATCAAAAGTCCTCCGAACAATAGTTAATGCTCCTTATTATGTATCCAACCATACCTTACACCGCGACCTAAATATTCCATTTATTTTAGACCTTATACCATTAAAATTCTCTAAATTCCATCAGAACCTTATCCAGCACCCTAATCCCCTAGCTCAATCCTTATCCAGCTCCGCACATCCTTACCATTCTCCTAGAAGGTTGAAAAGGCAGTGGCCTCGAGACCTCTTGTAAAATGTATATTGGAGTTCTAGCATTGGCTAGATTCTCCACTCACGTGCTGTATGCTTGTGGTGAATTGTATATAGGTATGAATGACTTTTGTATATATTTTATTGATTTTGTTTTGTATATATGTATATTGTATTATTATTATATAAATTTATTGTTTTGTATATATCGTGTGAATGTAGTATGAATGTTGTACTTCATCACTATTAAAAATGTCCTAAATTGGACAGATTGTAATATTGCTCAATAAAGAATTGTTTCTAAAAAAAAAAAAAAAAAAAAAAATACGGAAAGTAACAATTTTGAAGAGAAAAAAATTCACTATGTATAATTTATAACCAAAAAAGACATATCACGAGAAAAATAATGTTATTATATTTTAAATCCTCTAAATAAATAATAATAAACACGTTTAATATTAGCACCGTTAAAACGATTACTATATCGAGTTGATAACCTGTCACTTTCTCTCCTCACGCCCACACTCCTATCACTGGCCATTCATCCCACTCTAATTAATATCAATTAATTAATAAACGATTAGTAAGTGATACAGGGCTATAACAGTACCGAGTAATATTTAATTGCATCTATTATCACAAAAATGTACATTGGAAAAAAACAAAATATTGACAATGTGGGCAACATATATTAATTCAAGTTGGATGCCAATTCTGTCTTATTTGGATATCAAACTTAAACATTTAATATTTGCACAATAGGAAAAGCCGTGATATGAATTATGGTAATAGTCCTGAATATAATGAAGATTGCTAAGTAAAAAGTCATTTTTAAGGTTATGGATAAGAGCTTATGATATGAATTAATAAAATTTTCACAATAGATTTCGGTATCGCGCTTGATGTCACAGAAGAACAAGAAGAAAGAAAAATGTGGTGCGAGCAACACAACTTTAACATACCCTCCGAGATAGAATCAATATAAAATTTTAAATAAAGCAAAAAAGTTGAAAAAAAAAGATTATATTCAATTCCTAAAGAACATTCGTTTCAGAATAAAAATAGAACTTTATAAAACAAGGTTATAATTATATTCATTATCCCTTTTTATTACAGAGGTTCATTCATTCAGACCACTATTTTTAACTCAATTCAAGAGTTTAAGAATTCAAATATTTTTTTATTGGAGTTACACCAATGGGTAGTTTCTTCACAGGACGATCAATGTGTCTTAATCTCAAATCTGTCCCATTTACTTGTTGTATTTAATAAATACAGTTGTAAATTTCTTTGAATAAATAAAAAAAAAAAATTTTTTTCACAACTTTTTCTTACCATACAGATTTTTCCTTCAGGATTTACATTTTCTAGTAACAGAATGGTATACAGATTTTCAATTATTCTAAAAATATATAAGTAAATAAATTGTAATATGAGTAAATAAATTACATTAATTTTTATATAAATTTGAAATCAAACAAAAATGAAACCAACCACAAACATCTGGATGAAAACATCGATTCGCACGAACGAAAGTGTTTACTGACTTTAACTTCAATTACAGTGTCAATATACATTTTATTATAAGTTCCAGTGATTTCTAGCTAATACTTTTACTATGTAATAATTTTTTTTTTCCTCTTTATATCTTTATTTACACCTGTTAGAAAATGTCTGACAACTATCAAATGTGTTGGACAAATGTAAGATCAGACATGGTAGACATGGGGAAGTAAAGTGCCCAGCAGCACCCCTCCTAGGCCTTAATTTAGCTGGGGAGGTCCCTAATCCAGCTTCGTTTTAGCCTTCTATGTAATAATTAATTTCCATTTACCTAACTTTTTTAATAATTATTCAGAATAATTGAACATTCTTTTACCACTCCGTTACAATAAACATATCACCTATAGAAAAAAATGTATGGTAATGAAAAAAACTATCACGATATTTTAATTCCTCTAAACCTGAAAATCCAACAATTGAGTTCAAGGTAATGAAAGTGTTAACATGAGCTTCAGTAATGAAGAGTGAAAATGAAGATAAATATAATCTTAATAATAATTTTAATTACAAATAAGTTTAATACAAATCTGATAAACTAATAATCAGAAGATATAAACAATCTATATACTTTCGGAACATTATATTATAATTGCTTCTACATCCTAAACAACCAGATGTTCACCATGAACTATGAACCAAGGAGATACGGTCAACTTTTGAATTTCTTTCGAAAGGTTGAGTAAGGAACGGGATTCATTCAGCTTCATAAGGAAATCTTGGAGGTATATAAATACAAAATCCAATGTAAGAGCAAAACTCTGTCTTCATGAACAGCACACCACATGGCGCGATTCAGCCTTCAATTGCAGAATGCAGGCAATAAATACTTTTATTCACAGACCAGATGGTTGAATGTTATGTTGCTTAAAGTGGATCGTGTAAACGAGAAAAATCAACTGACATATTGGATTAATCGTAGATATTTCAACCACAAAAATATGTTGGGTAATATTGCGTTCTATTAGAAGCATCATCCCACTAAACGATCGATAGAATACTGAACGAACTAGGTCAGCAGTTAAAATAATAGATGAATGATCAAAAATCAAAATTTTATCACCACGAGCAAGGCCAATGATCCATTCAAAGAGATTGACAGAGCTCACTGATGTTCTAGAACCATCCAATTACTCATGGTTTCAAAGCTGTTTGAATCATTGATAAAGCAAGATGGGCAAACTAAGCATCTCTAGTGATGGAATGGGAGTTTGATTTATGGAAATAATAATGTGATTTATTACAATAAGAGATTGATGCATAACATTTCACTAATTTCATAAGGGGTTTTAATTAAAAATCATTCAGTC